>CM058079.1:12674545-13083526 GCA_030247045.1 Colobus guereza | reverse complement strand
TTGTTTTAGTGTTGTTCCAGATCTTGAGGGTATCGCCACACTGTCTTCCACAATGGTTGAACTAATTTGCACTCCACCAACAGTGAAAAAGTGTTCCTATTTCTCCATAACCTCCAGCATCTGTTGTTTCCTTTACCCAAAGGATTACAAATCATTTTACTATAAGACACATGCCGTGTGTTTATTGCAGCACTATTTACAATGAAAGAAGTTGAACAACCCCAAAGTCCATCAATGATAGACTGGATAAAGAAAATGTCACATATTCACCATGGAATCTATGCAGCCATTAAAAACAATGAGTTCACATCCTTGCAGGGGCGTGGATGAAGCTAGAAACCATCATTCTCAGCACACTAAAACAGGATCAGAAAAATCAAACCACGGCATGTTCTCACTCATAAGTGGGAGTTGAACAATGAGAACACATGGACACAGGAGGGAACATCACACACTGGGGCATGTTGGGGTTGGGGGTCTAGGGGAAGGATAGCATTGGTAGAAATATCTAATGTATGTGATGGGTTGATGGGTGCAGCAAACGCAATGGCAAGTGTATACATAGCAACAAACCTGCACGTTCTGCACATGTATCAGTACTAAAGTATCATTTAAAAAAAAGAAAAGAAAGTATATTTTACTGTTGTTGAATGAAGTATTCTATAGATGTCAATTAGATCCAATTGACTGATGGTGCTAGTCAGCTCAATGATCTTCTTGCTGATTTTCTGCCTTCTAGATCTGTCAGAACTAATACACAGGGGTTGAAATCTGCCAATATAACAGTGGACTTCTATTTTTCCTTGCAGTGCTATAAGTGTTTGCCTCATATTTTTTGTTCTTATGCATATACATCAGGTTTTTTACTTCTTTTTTTTTTCTTTTTTTTTTTTTTATTATACTTAAGTTCAGGGTACATGTGCATAACGTGCAGGTTTGTTACATATGTATACTTTTTGTCACCATAGGCTTCAATGCAATCCTAAGTATCCCTTCTAGGATCCCCCAAAAACAGGGCTACCAAACTGCTCCCTGAAAAGAACAGTGTATATCTGTGAAATGAATTCACACAACATAATGAAGTTTCTCAGAAAGCTTCTTTATGGTTTTTTGACAAACCATTTATGGTAGCTCTGTGAGATGAATTACAACATCACAAAGGTGTTTCTCAAAAAGTTTCTTTCTTGTTTTCATATGCGGATATTTCTTTTTTCACCTTAAGCTTCAATGCACTCCAAAATATACCATTGGAGATTCCAAGAAAACAGTGGTAGCAAACTGCTTAATGAAAATAACAGTGTAACTCTGTGATATGAATTCACAAATCACAAAGGAGTTTCTCAGAAACCTTCTTTCTACTTTTTATCTGAGGATATTACCTTTTTCACATTAGGCCTCAAAGTGCTCCCAACAATCCCTTTGCAGATTCCAAGAAAACACTCTTTGCACACTTCTCCTTGAAAAGAAAGGTGTAACTCTGTGAGATGAATTCACTCATAACAAAGAACTTTCTCAGAAACCTTCTTTCTAGTTCTTATCTGAGGATATTTCATTTGTCACCTTAGGCTTAAATGCGATGCAAAGTATTCCTTCTCAGATTCCCCAAAATTTGTGCTACCAAACTAATCCATGTAAAGAATTGTGTAACTCTTTGAGGTGAATTAACACATCACAAGCCAGTTTCTTAGGAAGCTTCTTTCTACTTTTTATATGATGACATCTCCTTTATCACCATAAGCTTCAATGGAATTTGAAATATTCCATTACAGATTCCAAGAAAAGAATGTTAGCAAACTTCTCAATGACAAGAGCAGTGTAACTCTATGAGGTGAACTGAGTTATCACAAAGCAGTTTCTCAGAAATCTTTTTTCTAATTTTTTTCTAAGGATATTTCATTTTTCACCATAGGCCTCAATGGGCTCCCAAATATCCCTTGGCAGATTCTATGAAAACAGTGTTAGCAAATTGCTCAGTGAAAAATATAGTGTAACACTGTGAGATTAATTCACACATCACAAAGAACTTTCTCAGCAAGATTCTTTAGAGTTTTTATCTGAGGATATTTTCTTTTTCACCTAAGGCTCCAATGCCATTCAAAATATACCGTCTCAGGTTGCCCGAAAACATTGCCACCAAACTGCTCCAAGAAAAGAATTGTGTAACTCTGTGAGATGAATTCACACATCACAAAGCAGTTTCTCAGAAATCTTCTTTGTGCTTTTTCTGTAAGGAAATCTCTTTTGTCACCATAGACTTTAATTCACTCCCTAACATCCTATTGCAGATTCCACGAAAACAGTGTCACCAAAATGGGCAATGAAAAGCATGATGTACCTCTGTGAGATGAATTCACACATCCAAAGCAGTATCTCAGAAAGCATCTTTTTGGTTTTTGTCTGAGGATATTTCCTTTGTCACCATAGGCCTCAATGTGCTCCTAAATATCCCTATGCAGATTCCAAGAAAACAGTGTTAGCAAACTGCTCCATGAAAAGAAAGGTGTAACCCTGTGGAATGAATTCACACATCACAAAGAACTTTGTCAGAAAGTTTCGTTCTAGTTCTATCTGAGAATATTTTGTTTGTCACCATATTCATCAAAGTGATCCAATATATCCCTTCTCAGATTCCCCAAAACGGTGCTACCAAACTGATCCATGAAGAGAATGCTGTAATGTGAGATGAATTAACACATCAAAACAGTTTCAGAAATCTTCTTTTTAGTTTTATATGAGGATATTTCCTTTGTCACCATAAGCTTCAATGCACTCTGAAATATCAGATTGCAGATTCCAAGAAAACAGTGGTAGCAAACTGCTCAATGAAAATAACAGTGTAACTCTGTGAGATGAATTCACATCACAAAGATATTTCTCAGTAAGAGTCTTTACAGTTTTGTCTGAGGATATTTCCTTTTATGATTGGCCTCACTCACTCAAATATCCCTTTGCAGATTGTACAAAAACAGTGTTAGCAAACTTCTCCATGAAAAGAAAGGTGTAACTCTGTAGATGAATTCACACACAAAAAATAACTTTCTCATAAATCTTCTTTCTAGTTTTATCTGAGGATATTTCCTTTGTCACCATAGACTTCAATGATCCAAAATATCCCTTCTCATATTCCCCAAAACAGTGCTGCCAAACTGCTCCATGAAAAGAATCATGTAACACTGTGAGATGAATTCACAAATCATGAAGCAGTTTCTCAGAAACTTCTTTCTAGTTTTTGTCTGAGAATAGTTCCTTTTTCACCAGAAGCCTCAATGGGCTCGCAAATATCCCTTGGCAGATTCCACGAAAACAGGGTTAGCAAACTGCTCCATGAAAAGAAAGGTATATCTCTGTGAGATGAATTCACACACCACAAACAGTTTCTCAGAAAGCTTCTTTCTGGTTTTTGTCTGGGGATATTTCCTTTGTCACCATATTCTTCAATGTGCTCCCAAATATGCTATTGCAGATTCTACGAAAAAAAGTTATCAAACTCCTCAGTGAAGACAACGGTGTATCTCTGTGAGCTGAATGAACACATCCCAATGTAGTTTCTCATAAATTTTCTTTACAGTTTTTCTCTGAGGATATTTCCTTTTTCACCATAGACCTCAATGTGCTCCCATATATCACTTTTGGATTCCACAAGAAGAGGGTTTGCAAACTGCTCCCCAAAAAGAAAGCTGTAACTCTGTGAGATGAATTCACACATCACAAAGAACTTTTTCAGAAAGCTTCCTTCTATTTTTTATCTGAGGATATTTCCTATGTCACCATGGACATCAATGTGATCCAACTTTTTCCTTCTCAGACTCCCCAAAACAGTGATACCAATCTTCTCCATGAAAAATACTGTGTAACTCTGTGAGTTGAATTCAAGAATCACTCAGCTGTTTCCCAGAAATCTTCTTTCTAGTTTTTTTCTGACTATATTTCCTTTTTTGCCATTTGCCTCAATGAACTCGCAAATATCCCTTTGCAGATTCCACCACAATAGTGTCTGCAAACTGCCCATGAAAGGAAAGCTATAAGTCTGTGAGTTGAATTCACACATCACAAAGCAGTTTCTCAGAAAGCTCCTTTTATTTTTTCTTAGAATATTTCCTTTGTCACCTTAGGTTTCAATACACTCCCAAATATCTTATTGCAGATTCCACAAAAACAGTGTTATCATACTGCTGAATGAAAACAGCAGTGTATGGCCATTAGAGAAATACAAATCAAAACCACAATGAGATACCATCTCACACCAGTTAGAATTGGAATCATTAAAATGTCAGGAAACAACAGGTGCTGGAGAGGATGTGGAGAAATAGGAACACTTTTACACTGTTGGTAGGACTGTAAACTAGTTCAACCATTATGGAAAATAGTATGGCGATTCCTCAAGGATCCAGAACTAGATGTACCATATGACACAGCAATCCCATTACTGGGTATATACCCAAAGGATTATAAATCATGCTGCTATAAAGACACATGCACACGTATGTTTATTGCCACACTATTCACAAGAGCAAAGACTTGGAATCAACCCAAATGTCCACCAGTGACAGACTGGATTAAGAAAATGTGGCACATATACACCATGGAATACTATGCAGCCATAAACAAGGATGAGTTTGCGTCCTTTTATAGGACATGGATGCAGCTGGAAACCATCATTCTTAGCAAACTATCACAAGAACAGAAAACCAAACACCACGTGTTCTCATTCATAGATGGGATTTGAACAATCAGATCACTTGACACAGGAAGAACATCACACGGGGCCTCAATCACAAAGCGTTCTCTAAGATATACCTAATGTAAATGACGAGTTAATGGGTGCAGCACACCAACATGGTACATGTAAACATATGTAACTTACATGTGCACATGTATCCCAGAACTTAAAGTATAATACTAAAAAAAATTAAAAAAAGAGGAAACAACAGTGTATCTCTGTGAGATGAATTCACACATCCAAAAGTTACTTCAGAGAAAGCTTCTTTCTAGATTTTATCTGAGGATACTTACTTTTTGACCATAGACCTTAGTGAGATCCGTAATATCCCATTGCAGATTCCACAGAAAAAGGGTTAGCACACTTCTCCATGAAAAGAACGGTGTAACTCTGTGAGATTAATTCACACATCGCAAAGAAGTTTTTCAGAAAATATCTTTCTAGTTTTTGTCTGAGGATATATACTTTGTCCCCATAAACTTCAATGGGCTCTCAAATAGCCCATTGCAGATTCCACGAAAACAGTGTTAACAAACTGCTCAATGAGAAGAACAGTGTAGCTCTGTGAGATGAATTCCCACATCACAAAGAATCTTCTCAAAAAGTTTCTTTCTAGCTTTTAGTTTTGGATATTTACTTTTTCAACATAGGCCTCAATGCACTCCCAGATATCCCTTTGCAGATTCCACGAAAACAATGTCAGGAAACTGATCCATGAAAAGAAAGGTGTAACCTTTTGAGATGAATTCAAATACCAGAAAGAACTTTCTCAGAAATCTTCTTTCTAGTTTTCATCTGTGGATATTTACTTTGTCATCATGGGCTTTAATGCAATCAAAAATATCCATTCTCAGACTCCCCAAAAGCAGTGCTACCAAACTGATCCATGCAAAGAATCCTGTAACTCTCTGAGGCAAATTAATCCATTACAAAGCAGTTTCTCAGAAAGCTTCTTTCTAGGTTTTACGTGAGGATATTTCCTTTGTCACCATAAGCTTCAATGCACTTCGAAATATCCCATTGCAGATTCTAAGAAAACAGTGTTAGCAAACTGCTCTGAAAAGAACAGTGTAACTCTGTGAGATGAGTTCACACATCACAAACCAGTTTCTCAGAAAGTTTCTTTCTACTTTTTGTCTGAGGATATTTGTTATTTCACTACAGACCTCAATGTGCTTCAAAATATCCCTTTTCAGATTCCACTAAAACAGTATTAGCAAACTGATCCATGAAAAGAAAGGTGTAACTCTGTGAGATGAATTCACAATCACAAAGAACTTTCTCAGAAATCTTCTTTCTAGTTTTTATCTGAGGATATTTACTTTGTCATCATAGCTTTAATGCAATCAAAATATCCATTCTCAGATTCCCCAAAAAAAAGTTACCAAACTGATCCATGCAAAGAATCCTGTAACTCTGTGAGGCATGAATTAATCCATTACAAAGCAGTTTCTCAGAAAGCTTCTTTCTAGTTTTTATCTGAGGATATTTCCTTTGTCACCATAGCTTCAATGCACTTCGAAATATCCCATTGCAGATTCTAAGAAAACAGTGTTAGCAAACTGCTCTGAAAAGAACAGTGTAACTCTGTGAGATGAGTTCACACATCACAAACCAGTTTCTCAGAAAGTTTCTTTCTACTTTTTGTCTGAGGATATTTGTTATTTCACTACAGACCTCAATGTGCTTCAAAATATCCCTTTTCAGATTCCACTAAAACAGTATTAGCAAACTGCTCCATGAAAAGAAAGGTGCAACACTAAGAGCTGGATTCACACATCACATGGAACTTTCTCAGAAATCTTCCTTCTAGTTTTTATATAAGAATATTTCCTTTGTCACCACAGGCTTCAATGTGATCCAAAATATCCCTTCTCAGATTCCCCAAAAACAGTGCTACCAAACTCTGCCATGAAAACAATGGTGTAACTCTGTGAGGTGAATTCAAACACCAAAAAGTAGTTTCTCTGAAAGCTTCTTTCTAGTATTTATGTGCATATGTATATTTTTCACTCTAGGTCTCAGGGCTCTCCCAAATATCCACTTGCAGATTCCACAAAAACAGTGTTAGCAAACTTCTCTGTGAAAAGAAAGGTGTGGCACTGTGAGATGAATTCACACATCAAAAATAACTTTCTCAGAAAGGTTCTTTCTAGTTTTTATCTGAGGATATTTCCTTAGTCACCATAGGCTTCAATGAGATCCAAAATATCCCTTCTCAGATTCATCAAAAATAGTACTACCAAACTGATCCATGAAAAGAATCGTGTAACTTTTTGATATGTATCCTCAGAAAAAAAGAGAGCAGTTTCTCAGAAAGATTCTTTCTACTTTTCTTAATGAGCATATTTTCTTTGTAAACATAAGCTTCAAAGCATCTTTCTAGTTTTCATTGGAGGATATTTCCTTTGTCATCATAAGCTTCAGGGTGCTCTGAAATATCCCATTGCAGATTATAAGAAAACAGTGTTAGCACACTTCTCAATGAGGAGAACAGTGTAACTCGGTGAGATGAATTCACACATCACAAAGCAGTTTCTCAGAAAGCTCCTTTCTAGTTTTTATCTGAGGATATTTCCTTTTTCACCATAGGTCTCAATGTGCTCCCAAATATCGCTTTACAAGTTCCACAAAAATAGTGTTACCAAATAGCTCCATGAAAAGAAAGGTTTAAGTCTGTTAGGTGAATTCACACATCACAAAGAACTTTCCCAGAAAGCTTCTTTCCAGTTGTTATCTCAGGATATTTACTTTGTCACCATGGGCTTCAATGTGATGCAAAATATCCCTTCTCTGATTCACTAAAAATAGTGCTACCAAACTGCTCCATGAAAAGAATCATGTAACTCTGAGATGAATTCACAAATCACAAAGCAGTTTCTCAGAAAGTTTCTTTCTTGTTTTTGTCTGAGGATATTTCCTTTGTCACCATAGGCTTCAATGCGCTCCGAAATATCCCATTGGAGATTACAAGAAAACACTGTTAGCAAACTGCTCAATGAAAAGAAATGTAAGTCTGGAATGAATTGACACGACACAAAGCAGTTTCTCAGAAGGCTTCTTTTTGGTTTTCATCTGATTGTATTTACTTTGTCACTGTAGGCTTCAATGCACTCTGAAATATCCCATTGCAGATTCCAAGAAAACAATGTGAACAAACTGCTCAATCAAAACAACAGTGTAACTGTGTGAGATGAATTCACACATCAAGAAGCAGTTTCTCAGAATGATTCTTCCTAGTTTTCATCTGAGGATATTTCCTTAGTCACCATAGTGTTCAATGGCATCCAAATTATCCCTTCTCTGACTCTCCAAAAACCGTGCTACCAAACTGATCGGTGAAAGGGATCATGTAACTCCTTGAGAAGAATTAACACATCACAAAGTGGTTTCTCAGAAAGTTTCTTTTTACTTTTTATATGAGGATTTTCCTTTGTCCCCGTAAGCTCCGAAATATCCCATTGCATATTCCAAGAAAAGAGTATTACCAAGCTGCTCAATGAAAAGAACTGTGTAACTCTATGAGATGAATTCACAGATCACAAAGCAGATTCTTTCTAGTTCTTAACTGAGAATATGCCATTTTCCAACATAGGCCTCAATGCACTTCCAAATATCCCTTTGCAGATTCCATGAAAAGAGTGTTAGCAAACTGCTCCACAAAAAGAAAGTTGTAACTCTGTGGGTTGAATTCACACATCATGAGGAATTTTCTCAGAAAGCTTTTTTCTAGTTTTTATCTGAGGATATTCCCTTGGTCACCATAGTATTCATTTGCTTATTCCACAAAAACAGTGATACCAAACTGCTCCATGAAAAGGAAGGTGTAAGTCTGTGAAGTGAATTCACACATCACAAAGAACTTTCTCAGAAAGCTTCTTTCCAGGTTTTATCTCAGGATAATTCCTTTGACACCATAGGCTTCAATGCAATGCAAAATTCCCTTCTCAGATTCCCCCAAAACAGTGCTACCAAACTGCTACATGAAAAAAATTGTGTAACTCTGAGATGAATTCACAAATCACAAAGCAGTTTATCAGAAAGATTCTTTCTTGATTTTTTCTGAGGACATTTCCGTTGTCAAGATAAGCTTCAATGCACTCCAGAATATACCATTGCAGATTCCAAGAAAACAGTGTTTGCCAAACTGCTCAATGGCATAGCTCTGTGAGATGAATTCTTACATCACAAAGCGGTTTATCAGAAAGCTTCCTACTAATTTTTATGTGAGGATATTTCCTTTTTCACTATAGTCCACAATGCACTCCCAAAAATCCCTTTGCAAATTCCACAAAAATAGTATTAGTGCACAGATCCCTGAAAAGAAAGGTGTAATACTGTGAGATGAATTCCCACATCACAAGGAAGTTTCTCAGAAAGCTTCTTTATAGTTATTATATCAGGATATTTCCTTTGTCACCATAGGCTTCAATGAGATCCAAAATATCCCTTCTCAGATTCTCCAAAACAGGGTTACCAAACTGCTCCATGAATAGAATGGTGTAACTCTGTGAGATGAATTCACACATCACAAAACTGTTTCTCAGAAAGTTTCTTTCTAGTTTTTATCTGAGGATGTCCTTTTTCACCATATTCCTCAATGTGCCCTTGAATATCCCACAGCAAATTCCAAAAAAAGTGTTAGAAAACTTCTCAATGAAAAGAACCGTGTAACTCTGTGAGATGAATTCAAACATCACAGAGGACTTTTTCAGAAAGTTTTTTCTAGATTTTATCTGAGGATATTTCCTTTATCACCATAAGCTTCAATGTGATCCAAAATATCCCTTCTCAGATTCCCCAAAAGCAGAGCAACCAAACTGCTCCATGAAAATAATCGTGTAACTCTCTGAGATGAATTCACAAATCACAAAGAAGTTTCTCAGAAAGTTTCTGTCTCGTTTTTTTTCTGAGGATAATTCCTTTGTAACCATTTGCCTGAAGGTGCTCATGAATGTCCCTGTGCAGATTCTACAAAAATTGTGTTAGCAAACTGGTCCATGAAAAGAAAAGTGTAATTCTGTGTGTAGAATTCACCCATCATAAAGCAGTTTCTCAGAAAGTGTCTTTCTAATTTTTATCTGGGGATATTTCCTTTTACACCATAGGCTTCAGTGTGCCAATGTGCTCCAAAATAACTCCTCTCAGATACAACAACTACAGTGATGCCAAACTGCTCAATCAACAGAAAGGTTGAATTGAAATGAATGAATTGATTACCTGATGATATTTCCTTTTTCACCATAGGCCTCAAGGTGCTCCCAAATATCCCTTTGCAGATTACAGAAAACCAGTGTTAGCAAACTGCGCCATGAAAAGATAGGTGTAATTCTGTGAGATGAATTCACACATCACAAAGAACTTTCTCTGAAAGCTTCTTTCTAGTTTTATCTGAGGATATTTCCTTTGTCACCACAGGCTTCAATGAGATCCAAAATATCCTTTCAGATTCCCCAAAACAGAGTTGTCAAACTGATCCATGAAAAGAAATGTAACTCTGTACAATGAATTCACAAATCACAAAATAGTTTCTCAGAATGTTTCTTTCTAGTTTTTTCTGAGGATATTTACTTTTTCACAATAAGGTTCAAAGCGCTGAAATATCCCATCATAGATTCCAAGAAAACAATGTTAACAAACTGCTCAATGAAAAGAACAGGGTAACTCTGTGATGAATTCACACATCAAAAGCAGTTTCTCAGAAAGCTTCTTTTAGTTTTATCTGAGGATATTTCCTTTGTCACCATAGGCTTTAATGCACTCAGAAATATCCTTTTTATAGACTCCATGAAAACAGTATAATCAAACAGCTCAAAGAAAAGAACGGTGTAGCTCTGTGAGATGAATTCAGCTATCATGAAGCAGTTTCTCAGAAAGTTCTTTCTATATTTAATCTGAGGATATTTTTATTTTCACCATAGGCCTCAATGCTCTCAAATATCCTTTGCAGATTCCATGAAAACAGTGTTAGCAAACTCTCCATGAAAAGAGAAGTGTAACTCTGTGAGATGAATTCACACATCACAAAGAACTTTCTCTGAAAGCTTCTTTCTAGTTTTATCTAGGGTATTTCCTTTGTCACCACAGGCTTCAATGAGATCCAAAATATCCTTTCCCAGATTCCCGAAAAACAGAGTTGTCAAACTGATCCATGAAAAGAAACGTGTAACTCTGTACAATGAATTCACAAATCACAAAATAGTTTCTCAGAATGTTTCTTTCTAGTTTTTTTTCTGAGGATATTTACTTTTTCACAATAAGGTTCAAAGCGCTCTGAAATATCCCATCATAGATTCCAAGAAAACAATGTTAGCAAATAGCTCAATGAAAAGAACAGGGTAACTCTGTTAGTTGAATTCACACATCAAAAAGCAGTTTCCCAGAAAGCTTCTTTTTGGTATTTTCATGGGGATATTTCCTTTGTCACCATAGGCTTTAATGCACTCAGAAATATCCTTTTATAGACTCCTTGAAAACAGTATAATCAAACAGCTCAAAGAAAAGAACGGTGTAGCTCTGTGAGATGAATTCAGCTATCATGAAGCAGTTTCTCAGAAAGCTTCTTTCTATATTTAATCTGAGGATATTTTTATTTTCACCATAGGCCTCAATGCGCTCTCAAATATCCTTTGCAGATTCCATGAAAACAGTGTTAGCAAACCTCTCCATGAAAAGAGAAGTGTAACTCTGTGAGATTAATTCACACATCACAAAGAACTTTCTAGGAAAGCTTCTTTCTAGTTTTTATCTGAGGATACTTCCTTTGTCACCATAAGCTTCAATGCGCTCCAAAGTATCCCACTGCAGGTTAAAAGAAAACAGTGTTGGCAAACTGTTCGATGAAAAGAACAGTGTAACCCTGTAAGATGAATTGAAACAACAGAAATAAGTTTCTCAGAAATGCTCTTTTTGGTTTTTATCTGATGATATTTCCTTTTCTCCATAGACTTCATTGTGCTCCATAATATCCTGTTGTAGATTCCATGAAAAAAGTGTTATAAAACTGCTCAATGAAAAGGATGGTGTAGCTGTGTGAGATGAATTCACACATCAGAGTTCAGCTTCTCAGAAACCTTCTTTCTAGTTTTTATTCACACATCACAAATAACTTTCTCAGAAAGCTTCTTTCTAGTTTTTTTCTGAGGATATTTCCTTTGTCATCATAAACTTCATTGTGATCAAAAATATCCCCTCTCAAATGCCCCAAAAACAGTGCTATCAAACTGATGAACGAAAAGAATCATGTAGCTCTGTGAGATGAATTAACACATCACAAAGTAGTTTCTCAGAAAGCTTCCTTCTAGTTTTTATATGAGGATATTTTCTTTTCCTCATATAAAATGTGTTTTGAAATATTCCATTGCAGAACACAAGAAAACAGTGTTAGGAAACTACTCAATGAAAAGAAAGATGTAACTCTGTGTGATTAATGTATACAACACAAACGTTTCTCAGAATTCTTCTTTCTACTTTTTATCTGAGGATATTTAATTTTTCACCATTGACCCCAAAGCACTTGCAAAAATATTCTCACCATAAGCTTCAATGCTCTGGGAAAAATCCCTTTATGGATTCCAAGAAAACCGGGTTAGCAGACTACTCAATGAATATAACATTGTAACTCTCTGAGATGCATTTACACATCACAAAGCAGTCTCTCAGAAGGCTTCCTTTTGGTTTTTATTTGAGGATATTTCCTTTGTCATCATAGGCTTCAATGCGCTCCCAAACATCGTCTTGCATTTTCCACGAAAACAGTGTTAGCAAACTACTTTATGAAAAGAACGGTGTAACTCTGTGAGAAGAATTCACACATCAGAAATAATTTTCTCAGGAAGCTTCTCTCCAGTTTTTATCTGAGGATAAATCCTTGTCACCATAGGATTCAATGCTATCCAAACTATTCCCTCTCGGATTCCCCAAAGAGTGCTAACGAACTGATCCATGAAAAGAGTCGTGCAACTCTGTGAGATGAATTCACACATCCAAAGCAGTTTCTCAGAAAGCTTCTTTTGGTTTTTATCTGAGGATGTTTCCCTTTTCCCCTCGGCTTCAATGAGCTCCCAAATATCCTAATGCAGATTCCAGGAAAACAGTGTTAACAGACAGCTCAATGAAAAGAATGGTGTAACTCTGTTAACTGAATGAACCCATCACAAAGCAGTTTCTCAGAAAGCTTCTTTCTAGATTTTATCTGATGATGTTTCCTTGTCACCATAATCTTCATTGCGCTAAGAAATATCCCATTGCAAATTCCAAGAAAGCAGTGTTAGCAAACTGCTCAATGAAAAGTGTAACACCGTAAGATGTATTTACACATAACAATCCAGTTTGTCACAAATATTTTTCTAGTTTTCATCTGAGAATATTTCCTTTTCACCATAGGGTTCAATGTGCTCCTAAACATCAATTTGCAGATTCCACGAAAACTGTGTTAGCAAACTGCTTCATGAAGAGTAAGGTGTAACTTTGTGAGATTAATTCACACATCACAAAGCAATTTTTCACAAAGCTTCCTTCTGGTTTTTATCTGAGGATATTTCTTTTGTCCTTATAGTCTTTATAGCGATCCAAACTATCATTTCTCATATTCCACAAATACAGTGCTAGCAAACGGTCTATGAAGGAGTGGTGTAACAATGTGAAATTAATTCAAACATCACAAAGCAGTTTCTCAGAAAGATGCTTTATGGTTCTTACCTGAGGATATTTCCTTTGTCACCATAGGCTTCAAGGCGATCCAAAATATTAATCTCCGATTCCAAAAGAACAGTGCTAGCAAACTCCTCCATGAAAGAGTGGTTTAACTCTGTGAGATGAATTCACACATCGTAAAGCAGTTACTCAGAAAGCTTCATTGGGTCTTTATCTGAGGATATTTCCTTTGTCTGTATAGTCTTTATAGAGATCCAAAATATCACTTCTGATATTCCACAAAAACAGTGCTAGTGAAGAGCTCCAAGAAATAGTGGTGTAACTCTGTGAGATGAATTCACACATCACAAAGCAGTTTCTCAGAAAGCTTCTTTCTTGTTTTATCTGAGGATATTTTAGGTCTCAAAGCGCCCCCATGTGTCTCATTGCAGATTCTGCAAAACACTGTTAGCAAGATTCTCAATGAAAGTAAAGGTGTAACACTGTGAGCTGAATTCACCCACAACAAAACAGTTTCTGAGAGGGCTTCTCTCAGTTTTTATCTGAGGATAAATCCTTGTCGCCATAGGATTCAATGCTATCCAAACTATTCCCTCTCGGATTCCCCAAAGAGTGCTAACGAACTGATCCATGAAAAGAGTCGTGCAACTCTGTGAGATGAATTCACACATCCAAAGCAGTTTCTCAGAAAGCTTCTTTTGGTTTTTATCTGAGGATGTTTCCCTTTTCCCCTAGGCTTCAATGAGCTCCCAAATATCCTAACGCAGATTCCAGGAAAACAGGGTTAACAGATAGCTCAATGAAAAGAACGGTGTAAATCTGTTAAATGAATGAACCCATCACAAAGCAGTTTCTCAGAAAGCTTCTTTCTAGATTTTATCTGATGATGTTTCCTTGTCACCATAATCTTCATTGCACTAAGAAATATACCATTGCAAATTCCAAGAAAGCAGTGTTAGCAAACTGCTCAATGAAAAGTGTAACACTGTGAGATGTATTCACACATCACAATCCAGTTTGTCACAAATATTTTTTCTAGTTTTCATCTGAGAATATTTCCTTTTTCACCATAGGGCTCAATGTGCTCCTAAACATCAATTTGCAGATTCCACGAAAACTGTGTTAGCAAACTGCTTCATGAAGAGTAAGGTGTAACTTTGTGAGATTAATTCACACATCACAAAGCAATTTTTCACAAAGCTTCCTTCTGGTTTTTATCTGAGGATATTTCTTTTGTCCTTATAGTCTTTATAGTGATCCAAACTATCGTTTCTCATATTCCACAACTACAGTGCTAGCAAACGGTCTATGAAGGAGTGGTGTAACAATGTGAAATTAATTCAAACATCACAAAGCAGTTTCTCAGAAAGCTGCTTTATGGTTCTTACCTGAGGATATTTCCTTTGTCACCCTAGGCTTCAAGGCGATCCAAAATATTAATCTCCGATTCCAAAAAAACAGTGCTAGCAAACTCCTCCATGAAAGAGTGGTTTAACTCTGTGAGATGAATTCACACATCATACAGCAGTTACTCAGAAAGCTTCATTGGGTCTTTATCTGAGGATATTTCCTTTGTCCGTATAGTCTTCATAGAGATCCAAAATATCACTTCTGATATTCCACAAAAACAGTGCTAATGAACAGCTCCACGAAATAGTGGTGTAACTCTGTGAGATGAATTCACACATCACAAAGCAGTTTCTCAGAAAGCTTCTTTCTTGTTTTATCTGAGGATATTTTAGGTCTCAAAGTGCCCCCATGTGTCTCATTGCAGATTCTGCAAAAACACTGTTAGCAAGATTCTCAATGAAAGCAATGGTGTAACACTGTGAGCTGAATTCACCCACAACAAAACAGTTTCTGAGAGGGCTTCTCTCCAGTTTTTATCTGAGGATATTTCATTTTTCACCGTGGGATTCAACAATATCCAAAATATCACTTCTGAGATTCCACAAAAACAGTGCTAGCAAACTTCATGATACAGAGGTGCAACTCTGTGAAATGAATTCACACATCACAAAACAGTTTCTCAGAAAGCTTAATTCTGGTTTTTATCTGAGGATATTTCCTTTGTGCCTTTAGACTTGAAAGTGATCAGAAATATCAGTTCTCAGATTCCACAAAACCACTGCTAGCAAATGGCTGCAAGAAACAGTGGTGTAACACTGTGAGATGAATTCACACATCACAAAGCAGTTTATCAGAAAGTTCCTTTTTTTTTTTAACTGAGGATATTTCAGGCCTCAAAGAGCCCTTGTTTGTCTCATTGCAGATTCTGTGAAAACAGTGTTAGCAAGCTTCTCAATGAAAGTAACGGTGTAACCCTGTGAGCTGAATTCACCCACAACAAAGCAGTTTCTGAGAAGGATTCTCTCCAGTTTTTATCTGAGGTTATTTCATTTTTCAGCATGGGATTCAAAGATATCCAAAATATCACCTCTGAGATTCCACAAAATCAGTGCTAGCAAACTCCTCCATGATTGAGTGGTGTAACTCTGTGAAATAAATTGACACATCACAAAGCTGTTTCTTAGAAGCTTCATTCTGGTTTTTATATGAGGATATTTCCTTTTATCCATATAGTCTTCAAAGCAATCTGAAATATCAGTTCTCAGATTCCAGAAAAACAGTGGTAGCAAGTGGCTCCATGAAGTAGTGGTGTAACTCAATGAGATGAATTCAGACATTGCAAAGCAGTTTCTCACAAAGTTTCTTTCTGGCTTTTATCTGAGGATATTTCCTTTGTTCGTATACTCTTCACAGCGATCCAAAATATCTCTTCTCATATTTCAAAGAAACAGTGACAGCAAATGGCTGCATGAAAGAGTGGTGTAATTGTGTGAGATGAATTAACACATCAAAAAGCAATTTCTCAGAAAGCTTCCTTCTGCTTTATTCTGAGGATCATTCCTTTGTCACCATAGGCTTCAAAGAGATACAAAATATCACTTCTGAGATTCCACAAATACAGTGCTAGCAAACGGCTCCTTGAAAGACTGATGTAACAATGTGAGATAAATTCACACATCAGAAAGCAGTTTCTCAGAAAGCTTCTTTCTTGTTTTTATCTGAGGATATTTCAGGTCTCACTGCACTCCCGTATATCTCATTGCAGAGTCTGCAAAAACAGTGATAGCAAACTTCTCAATGAAAGCAATGGTGTAACTCTGTGAGATGAATTCACACATCACAAAGCAGTTTCTGAGAAGGCTTCTCTCCAGTTTTTATCTGAGGATATTTCTTTTTTCACCATAGGCTTCAAAGCAATCCAAAATATTCCTTCTCAGATTCCACAAAAACAGTGCTAGCAAAGTCCTCAATGGAACAGTAGTGTAACTCTGTGGGATGAAATCACATACCACAAAGCAGTTTCTCAGAAATCTTCTTTCTGGTTTGCTCTGAAGATCTTTCCTTTGTCACCATAGGCTTCAAAGCGACACAAAATATCATTTCTCAGATTCCACAAAAACGGTGCTACAAATGACTCCGTGAAATAGTGGTGTAACTCTGTGAGATCAATTCACCCATCACAAAGCAGTTTCTCAGAAAGTTTCTTTCTTGTTTTTATCCGAGGATATTTCAGGTCTCAATGCACTCCCGTATATCTCATTGCAGATTCTGTGAAGACAGTGATAGCGAACTTCTCAATGAAAACAGTGGTGTAACTCTATGAGTTGAATTCACACACCACAAAGCAGTTTATCAGAAAGCTTCCTTCTGCTTTATTCTGAGGATCATTCCTTTGTCACCATAGGCTTCAAAGAGATACAAAATATCACTTCTGAGATTCCACAAATACAGTGCTAGCAAACGGCTCCTTGAAAGACTGAT
Organism: Colobus guereza; assembly: GCA_030247045.1. Taxonomy (NCBI): domain Eukaryota; kingdom Metazoa; phylum Chordata; class Mammalia; order Primates; family Cercopithecidae; genus Colobus; species Colobus guereza. The sequence continues at coordinate 13,066,320 of CM058079.1, read as the reverse complement.
GTAACAATGTGAGATGAATTCACACATCAGAAAGCAGTTTCTCAGAAAGCTTCTTTCTTGTTTTTATCTGAGGATATTTCAGGTCTCACTGCACTCCCGTATATCTCATTGCAGAGTCTGCAAAAACAGTGATAGCAAACTTCTCAATGAAAGCAATGGTGTAACTCTGTGAGATGAATTCACATCACAAAGCAGTTTCTGAGAAGGCTTCTCTCCAGTTTTATCTGAGGATATTTCTTTTTCACCATAGGCTTCAAAGCAATCCAAAATATTCCTTCTCAGATTCCACAAAAACAGTGCTAGCAAACGGCTCCTTGAAAGACTGATGTAACAATGTGAGATGAATTCACACATCACAAAGCAGTTTCTCAGAAAGCTTCTTTCTTGTTTTTATCTGAGGATATTTCCTTTTCACCATAGGCCTCAATGCACTCCCAAATATCCTTTGCAGATTCCAAAAACAGTGATAGCAAACTTCTCAATGAAAGCAATGGTGTAACTCTGTGAGATGAATTCACATCACAAAGCAGTTTCTGAGAAGGCTTCTCTCCAGTTTTTATCTGAGGATATTTCTTTTTCACCATAGGCTTCAAAGCAATCCAAAATATCCTTCTCAGATTCCACAAAAACAGTGCTAACAAAGTCCTCAATGGAACAGTAGTGTAACTCTGTGGGATGAAATCACATACCACAAAGCAGTTTCTCAGAAATCTTTCTGGTTTGCTCTGAAGATCTTTCCTTTGTCACCATAGGCTTCAAAGCGACACAAAATATCATTTCTCAGATTCCACAAAACGGTGCTACAAATGACTCCGTGAAATAGTGGTGTAACTCTGTGAGATCAATTCACCCATCACAAAGCAGTTTCTCAGAAAGTTTCTTTCTTGTTTTTATCCGAGGATATTTCAGGTCTCAATGCACTCCCAAATATCCTATTGCAGATTCCACAAAAACAGTGTTAGCAAACTGCTCAATGAAAGAACATTGTAACTCTGTGAGATGAATTCACACATCACAAAGCAGTTTCTCAGAAAGCTTCTTTCTAGTTTTTATCTGAGGATATTTCTTTTTCACCATAGGCTTCAATGCACTCCCAAATATCCTATTGCAGATTCCACGAAAACAGTGTTATCAAACTGCTCAATGAAAAATATGGTGTAACTCTGTGAGATGAATTCACACATCACAAAGCAGTTTCTCAGAAAGCTTCTTTTTGGTTTTCCTATGAAGATGTTTCCTTTTTCACTATAGGCCTCAATGCACTCCCAAATATCCCTTTGCAGTTTCCACAAAAACTGTGTTAGCAAACTGCTACATGAAAACTAAGTTGTAACTATGTGAGATGATTTCACACATTACAAAGAACTTTCTCAGAAAGCTTCTTGTTCCTTTTTATCTAAGGGTATTTCCTAAGTAACCATAGGCTTCAATGCCATCCAAAATATCCTTCTCAGATTCTCCAAAAACAGTGTTAGCAAACTGCTCCATGAAAAGAAAGGTGTAACTCTGTGAGATGAATTCACACATCACAAAGCAGTTTCACTGAAAGCTTCTTTCTAGTTTTTATCTGAGGATATTTCCTTTGTCACCACAAGCTAAAATACTCTCCCAAATATCCCTTTGCAGATTCCAAGAAAACAGTGTTAACAAACTGCTCAATGAAAGAACATTGTAACTATGTGAGATGATTTCACACATTACAAAGAACTTTCTCAGAAAGCTTCTTGTTCCTTTTTATCTAAGGGTATTTCCTAAGTAACCATAGGCTTCAATGCCATCCAAAATATCCCTTCTCAGATTCTCCAAAAACTGTGCTAACAAACTGATTCATGAAAAGAATCGTGTAACTCTGTGAGATGATTTAATACATCCAAAAGCGGTTTCACTGAAAGCTTCTTTCTAGTTTTTATATGAGGATATTTTCTTTGTCACCACAAGCTAAAATACGCTCCCAAATACCCTATTGCAGATTCCAAGAAAACAGTGTTAACAAACTGCTCAATGAACAGAACATTGTAACTCTGTGAGATGAATTCACACATCACAAAGCAGTTTCACAGAAAGCTTCTTTCTTGTTTTTATCTGAGGATATTTCCTTTATCAACATGGACCTCAATGCACTCTGAAATATCCCTTTGCAGATTCCACGAAAACAGTGTTAGCAAAGTGCTCCATGAAAGTAAGGTGTAACCTATGAGATGAATTCACACATCACAAAGAAATTTATCTGAAAGATTCTTTCTTGTTTTTATCTGGGGATATTTTCATTTTTACCCGAGGACTCAGTGCGCTCCCATATATACCTTTGCAGATTCCACAAAAACAGTGTTAGCAAATTGCTCACTGAAAAGAAAGGTGTAACACTGTGAGATAAATTCATACATCACAAAGCAGTTTCTCAGAAAGTTTCTTTCTAGTTTTAATCTCAGGATATTTCCTTTGCCACTATAGGCTTCAATGTGATCCTAAATATCCCTTCTAAGATTCCCCAAAACAGTGCTACCAAACTGCTCCATGAAAACAACAGTGAATATTTGTGAAATGAATTCACACAACATAGGAAGTTTCTCAGAAAGCGTTTTTATGGTTTTTATCTGCAGATATTTTCTTTATCACCATAGGCTTCAAAGCACTCCCAAATCCCCTATTGCAGATTCCACGAAAAAGTGTTATCAAACTGCTCAATGAAAAGAATGTAGTATATCTGTGAGATGAAATCACACTTCACAAACAGTTTCTCAGAATGCTTCCCTCTAGTTTTTATCTTAGGATATTTCTTTTTTTACTATATGCCTCAATGTACTCCCCAATATCCTTGTGCAGATTCCACAAAAACTGTGTTAGCAATCTACTCTGTGAAAACAGAGGTGTAACTCGGTAAATGAATTAACGCATCACAAAGCAGTTTCTCATAAAGCTTCTTTCCAGTATTTATATGATTACATTCCCTTTGTCACCATAGGCTTCAATATGATCCAAAATATTCTTTCTCAGATCCCCAAAAACATTACTAACAGACAGATCCACAGAAAGAATTGTGTAGCTCTGTGAGAAGAATTCACACATCACAAAGCAGTTTCTCAGAAAGCTTCTTTCTAGTTTATGTCTGAGGATATTTCCTTTGTCACCAAAAGCTTCAATGCGCTCCAAAATATCCCATTGCAGATTCCAATAAAACAGTGTAAGCAAACTTCTCAATGAAAAGAACAGTGTAACTCTGTGAGATGAATTCACACATCAGAAAGCAGTTTTTCAGAAAGCTTCTTTTTGTTTTTTTGTTTTTTTGAGACAGTGTCTCACTCTGTTGCCCAGGCTGGAGTGCAGTGGTCGGATCTCAGCTCACTGCAAGCTCCGCCTCCTTGGTTCACACCATTCTCCTGCCTCAGCCTCCCGAGTAGCTGGGACTACAGGCGCCTGCCACCTCACCTGGCTAGTTTTTTATATTTTTTTAGTAGATATAGGGTTTCACCATGTTAGCCAAGATTTTCTCGATCTCCTGAACTTGTGATCCACCCATCTTGGCCTCCCAAAGTGCTGGGATTACAGGCTTGGGCCACCGTACATGGCCCCTTTTTGGTTTTTGTCTCTGGATATTTCCTTTGTCACCATTGGCTTCAATGCACTGCCAAATATCTTATTGCAGATTCCGTGAAAACAGTGTTATCAAACTGTTCAATGAAAAGAATGACGTAGCTCTGTGAGATGAATTCACACATCACAAAGCAGTTTCTCAGAAAGCTTCTTTTTAGTTTTAAACTGAGGATATATTTTTTCACTATATTCCTCGATGTGCTCCCAAATATCCCTTTGTAGATTCCACGAAAACAGTGTTAGCTAACCATTCCATAAAAGAATGGTGTAACTCTGTGAGATAAATTCACACATCAGAAAGAACTTTCCAGGAACCTTTTTTCTAGTTCTTATCTGGCTATTTTGTTTGTCACCTTAGGCTTAAATGTGATTCAAAATATTCCTTCTCAGATTCCACAATAATTGTGCTACCAAACTAATCCATGTAAAGAATCGTGTAACTTAGTGAGATGTATTAACACAACACAAGCCGGTACCTCAAAAACTTCTTTCTATTTTTGGTCTGAGGATAGTTCCTTTTTCACCATAGGCCTCAATGCACTCGTGAAGATCCCTTTGCAGATTCCACGAAAACAGTGTTAGCAAACTCTGCCATGGAAAGAAAGGTGTAACTCTGTGAGGTGAACACACATTTCAGAAAACAGTTTCTCAGAAAGCTTCTTTCTGGTTTTTGTCTGGGGATATTTCCTTTGTCACCATATTCTTGAAAGCGCTCCAATATATCCTATCGCAGATTCCACAAAAAGAGTGTTATCAATCTTGTCAATGAAAACAACAGTGTTTCTCTGTGAGTTGAATTCACACATCCAAAAGTAGTTTCTTAGAAATCTTCTTTCTACTTTTTTTTTTTCTTACAAATAAATGTTATTTGGTATATTTGTGGTTTACAACATATCCAGACGGCATAGGTAAGCTAGGCACATCTTTGTGTATATGTATATATGCAAACCACAATAAAAATAAAAATAAAAAATATTATTTTATACACATTAGTTTATTTTCTATAAAATGTCTGAGACCAAAGTTGGGTTTTAGAAGAGTACAATTTACACCCATATTGCAGAATACAGGAAGATGTACATCAAAGGATACACATGCTAATATAAGTGTTAACATGGTGCAATATTTTAGATATATAAGCCAAAAAAGATTGCCTATATTAAAATGGAAGAGATTATGTGTGAATGTACACATATGTTTATATTTGCTAGCAGATTACCTGAAATATCAATGTTACTTTTCCTTGATGGTTATAATTTTCTGCATATTTGTTAAAGAGGCTGAACCTAGAGACAGTAAGCTTGATGGCATTTAGAAATGTGTTTATGATAGATTTTATGAGGTAAATACAAATTTTATGGAGTACTTACTTTTGTTTTTTTTTTTTTGTGATAGTGCATTTTTTTTTTAATTATACTTTAAGTTCTAGGGTACATGTGCATAACATGCAGGTTTGTTACATATGTATACTTGTGCCATGTTGGTGTGCTGCACCCATCAACTCATCAGCACCCAACAATTCATCATTTATATCAGGTATAACTCCCCAATGCTCTTTCTACTTTTTATCTGAGGATATTTCCTTTTTCATCATAGGCCTCAATGTGCTCCCATATATCACTGCAGATTCCTCAAAAACAGGATTTGCAAACTGCTCCATGAAAAGATAGGTGTAACTCTGTGAGATGAATTCACACATCATAAAGCAGTTTTGTAGAAAGCTACTTTCTAATTTTCATAAGAGTATATATTTTTTTCCACTATAGGACTCAATGTGCTCTCAAATATCCCTTTGCAGATTCCAAGAAAACAGTGTTAGTAAACTGCTCCATGAAAATAAAGCCGTAGCTCCATGGGATTAATTCATACATCACAAAGAACTTTGTCAGAAAGTTTCCTTCTAGTTCTTATCTGAGACTATTTTGTTTGTCAGCATGTTCATCAAAGCAATCCAAAATATCCCTTTTCAGATTCTCCAAAACAGTGCTACCAAACTGATCCATGAAAAGAATCCGGTTACTCTGTGAGATGAATTAACACATCACAAAGTGGTTTCTCAGAAAGCTTCTTTCTAGTTTTTATATGAGGATATTTCCTTTGTCACCGTAAGCTTCACTGAGCTCCAAAATATCAGATTGTTGATCACAAGAAAACAGTGGCAGCAAACTGCTTAATGAAAATTACCATGTAAATTTGTGAGATGAATTCACACATCACAAAGAGATTTCTCAGTAAGCTTCTTTTTGGTTTTTGTCTAAGGATATTTCCTATTTTACAACTGGCCTGAACTCGCTCCAAAATATCCCTTTGCAGATTCCACAAAAACAGTGCTAACAAACTGCTCCATGAGAAGAAGCATGTAACTCTGTAAGATGAATTCACACATCAGGAAGAATTTTCTCATAAAGCTTATTTCTAGTTTTTAATCGAAGGATATTTCCTTTGTCACCATAGGCTTCAATGAGATCCAAATTATCCCTTCTCAGATTGCACAAAAAGAGTGCTACGAAACTGATCCATGAAAAGTATTGTGTAACTCTGTGAGATGAGTTAATACATCAGAAAGCAGTTTCTCATAAAGTTTTCTCTAGTTTTTATCGAAGGATATTTTCTTTGTCACCATAGGCTTCAATACAACCCAAAATATTCCTTCTCAGATTCCCCAAAAACAGTGCTACCAAACTGCTCCATGAAAAGAATCATGTAAAACTGTGAGATGAATTCACACATCACAAAGCAGTTTCTCAGAAATCTTCTTTCTAGTTTTTTCTTTTTTTGAAGATAGTTCATTTTTCACCATAGGCCTCAATGAGGTCGTAATTATCACTCTGCAGATTCCACGAAGACAGTGTTAGCAAACCACTCCATGAAAAAGAAAGGTGTATCTCTGTGAGATGTATTCACACATCACAAAGCAGTTTCTCAGAAAGCTTTTTTTTTGTTTTTGTCTGATTATATTTCCTTCGTCACCACAGGCTGCGATGTGTTCCTAATTAACTGTTCTCAGGTACCACAAAAACAGAGATGACAGACTGCTCAGCCAACCAAAAGATTAAACTCTATGAGATGAATACACACATCACAAAAACATTTCTCAAAAAGCTTTTCTCCAGTTTTTATCTGAAGTTATTCCCTTTTTCACCATAGGCCCCCAGGAGGTCAGGAATATCCCTTTGCATATTCCATAAAAACAGTGCTACAAAACTTCTCCAAGAAAATAAAGGTGTAACACTGTGTGATAAATTCTCCCATCACAAATAAATCTCACAGAAATCTTCTTTCTAGTTTTTTTTTTTTATTACACTTTAAGTTCTAGGGTACATGTGCATAACGTGCAGGTTTGTTACATATGTATACTTGTGCAATGTTGGTGTGCTGCACCCATCAACTCGTCAGCACCCATCAATTCATCATTTATATCAGGTATAACTCCCCAATGCAATCCCTCCCCTCCCCTCCCCATGATAGCCCCAGTGTGTGATGTTCCCTTCCCGAGTCCAAGTGATCTCATTGTTCAGTTCCACCTATGAGTGAGAACATGCGGTGTTTGGTTTTCTCTTCTTGTGATAGTTTGCTAAGAATGATGGTTTCCAGCTGCATCCATGTCCCTACAAAGGACGCAAACTCATCCTTTTATGGCTGCATAGTATTCCATGGTGTATATGTGCCACATTTTCTTAATCCAGTCTGTCACAGATGGACATTTGGGTTGATTCAAGTCTTTGCTATTGTGAATAGTGCCGCAATAAACATCGTGTGCATGTGTCTTTGTAGTAGAATAATTTATAATCCTTTGGGTATATACCCAGTAGTGGGATAGCTGGGTCATATGGTACATCTAGTTCTAGATCCTTGAGGAATCGCCATACTGTTTTCCATAATGGTTGAACTAGTTTACAATCCCACCAACAGTGTAAAAGTGTTCCTATTTCTCCACATCCTCTCCAACACCTGTTGTTTCCTGATTTTTAATGATGGCCATTCTAACTGGTGTGAGATGGTATCTCATTGTGGTTTTGATTTGCATTTCTCTGATGGCAGTGATGATGAGCATTTTTCATGTGTCTGTTGGCTGTATGAATGTCTTCTTTTGAGAAATGTCTGTTCATATCCTTTCCCACTTTTGATGGGGTTGTTTGTTTTCTTGTATATTTGTTTGAGTTCTTTGTAGATTCTGGATATTAGCCCTTTGTCAGACAGTAGATTGCAAAAATTTTCTCCCATTCTGTAGGTTGCCTGTTCACTCTGATGGTAGTTTCTTTTGCTGTGCAGAAGCTCTTTAGTTTAATGAGATCCCATTTGTCAATTTTGGCTTTTGCTGCCGTTGCTTTTGGTGTTTTAGACATGAAGTCCTTGCCCATGCCTATGTCCTGAATGGTACTACCTAGATTTTCTTCTAGGGTTTTTATGGTATTAGGTCTAACATTTAAGTCTCTAATCCATCTTGAATTAATCTTCGTATAAGGAGTAAGGAAAGGATCCAGTTTCAGCTTTCTACTTATGGCTAGCCAATTTTCCCAGCACCATTTATTAAATAGGAATCCTTTCCCCATTTCTTGTTTCTCTCAGGTTTATCAAAGATCAGACGGCTGTAGATGTGTGGTATTATTTCTGAGGACTCTGTTCTGTTCCATTGGTCTATAGCTCTGTTTTGGTACCAGTACCATGCTGTTTTGGTTACTGTAGCCTTGTAGTATAGTTTGAAGTCAGGTAGCGTGGCGCCTCCAGCTTTGTCCTTTTGACTTAGGATTGTCTTGGCAATGCGGGCTCTTTTTGGTTCCATATGAACTTTAAAGCAGTTTTTCCAATTCTGTGAAGAAACTCATTGGTAGCTTGATGGGGATGGCATTGAATCTATAAATAACCTTGGGCAGTATGGCCATTTTCACGATATTGATTCTTCCTATCCATGAGCATGGTATGTTCTTCCATTTGTTAGTGTCCTCTTTGATTTCACTGAGCAGTGGTTTGTAGTTCTCCTTGAAGAGGTCCTTTACATCCCTTGTAAGTTGGATTCCTAGGTATTTTATTCTCTTTGAAGCAATTGTGAATGGAAGTTCATTCCTGATTTGGCTCTCTGCTTGTCTGTTACTGGTGTATAAGAATGCTTGTGATTTTGCACATTAATTTTGTATCCTGAGACTTTGCTGAAGTTGCTTATCAGCTTAAGGAGATTTTGGGCTGAGACAATGGGGTTTTCTAAATATACAATCATGTCATCTGCGAACAGGGACAATTTGACTTCTTCTTTTCCTAACTGAATACCCTTGATTTCTTTCTCTTGCCTGATTGCCCTAGCCAGAACTTCCAACACTATGTTGAATAGGAGTGGTGAGAGAGGGCATCCCTGTCTTGTGCCAGTTTTCAAAGGAATTTTTCCAGTTTTGCCCATTCAGTATGATATTAGCTGTGGGTTTGTCATAAATAGCTCTTATTATTTTGGTTCCATCAATACCAAATTTATTGAGCGTTTTTAGCATGAAGGGCTGTTGAATTTTGTCAAAAGCCTTTTCTGCATCTATTGAGATAATCATGTGGTTCTTGTCTTTGGTTCTGTTTATATGCTGGATTACGTTTATTGATTTGCGAATGTTGAACCAGCCTTGCATCCCAGGGATGAAGCCCACTTGATCAGGGTGGATAAGCTTTTGATGTGCTGCTGAATCCGGTTTGCCAGTATTTTATTGAGGATTTTGCATCGATGTTCATCAGGGATATTGGTCTAAAATTCTCTTTTTTGTTGTGTCTCTGCCAGGCTTTGGTATCAGGATGATGTTGGCCTCATAAAATGAGTTAGGGAGGATTCCCTCTTTTCTATTGATTGGAATAGTTTCAGAAGGAATGGTACCAGCTCCTCCTTGTACCTCTGGTAGAATTCAGCTGTGAATCCGTCTGGTCCTGGACTTTTTGGTGGGCAGGCTATTAATTGTTGCCTCAATTTCAGAGCCTGCTATTGGTCTATTCAGGGATTCAACTTCTTCCTGGTTTAGTCTTGGGAGAGTGTAAGTGTCCAGGAAATTATCCATTTCTTCTAAATTTTCTAGTTGATTTGCGTAGAGGTGTTTATAGTATTCTCTGATGGTAGTTTGTATTTCTGTGGGGTCGGTGGTGATATCCCTTTATCATTTTTATTGCATCTATTTGATTCCTCTCTCTTTTCTTCTTTATTAGTCTTGCTAGCGGTCTGTCAATTTTGTTGATCTTTTCAAAAACCAACTCCTGGATTCATTGATTTTTGGAGGGTTTTTGTGTTTCTATCTCCTTCAGTTCTGCTCTGATCTTAGTTATTTCTTGCCTTCTGCTAGCTTTTGAGTGTGTTTGCTCTTCCCTCTCTAGTTCTTTTAATTGTGATGTTAGAGTGTCAATTTTAGATCTTTCCTGCTTTCTCTTGTGGGCATTTAGTGCTATAAATTTCCCTCTACACACTGCTTTAAATGTGTCCCAGAGATTCTGGTATGTTGTATCTTTGTTCTCATTGGTTTCAAAGAACATCTTTATTTCTGCTTTCATTTCGTTATGTACCCAGTAGTCATTCAGGAGCAGGTTGTTCAGTTTCCATGTAGTTGAGCGGTTTTGATTGAGTTTCTTAGTCCTGAGTTCTAGTTTGATTGCACTGTGGTCTGAGAGACAGTTTGTTATAATTTCTGTTCTTTTACATTTGCTGAGGAGTGCTTTACTTCCAATTATGTGGTCAATTTTGGAATAAGTGCGATGTGGTGCTGAGAAGAATGTATATTCTGTTGATTTGGGGTGGAGAGTTCTATAGATGTCTATCAGGTCTGCTTGGTGCAGAGATGAGTTCAATTCCTGGATATCCTTGTTAACTTTCTGTCTCGTTGATCTGTCTAATGTTGACAGTGGAGTGTTGAAGTCTCCCATTATTATTGTATGGGAGTCTAAGTCTCTTTGTAAGTCTCAAGGACTTGCTTTATGAATCTGGGTGCTCCTGTATTGGGTGCATATATATTTAGGATAGTTAGCTCTTCCTGTTGAATTGATCCCTTTACCATTATGTAATGGCCTTCTTTGTCTCTTTTGATCTTTGATGGTTTAAAGTCTATTTTATCAGAGACTAGGATTGCAACCCCTGCTTTTTTGTTCTCCATTTGCTTGGTAGATCTTCCTCCATCCCTTTATTTTGAGCCTATGTATGTCTCTGCATGTGAGATGGGTCTCCTGAATACAGCAGACTGATGGGTCTTGACGCTTGATCCAGTTTGCCAGTCTGTGTCTTTTAATTGGAGCATTTAGTCCATTAACATTTAAGGTTAATATTGTTATGTGTGAACTTAATCCTGCCATTATGATATTAACTGGTTATTTTGCTCATTAGTTGATTTACATTTTGGCTTGTTTTTGCAATGGCTGGTACCGTTGTTCCTTTCCATGTTTAGGGCTTCCTTCAGGGTCTCTTGTAAGGCAGGCCTGGTGGTGACAAAATCTCTAAGCATTTGCTTATCTGTAAAGGATTTTATTTCTCCTTCACTGATGAAACTTAGTTTGGCTGGATATGAAATTCTGGGTTTAAAATTCTTTTCTTTAAGAACGTTGAATATTGGCCCCACTCTCTCTGGCTTGTAGAGTTTCTGCCGAGAGATCTGTTGTTAGTCTGATGGGCTTCTTGTGGGTAACCTGACCTTTCTCTGGCTGCCCTTAAGATTTTTTCCTTCATTTCAACTTTGGTGAATCTGGCAATTATGTGTCTTGGAGTTGCCCTTCTGGAGGAGTATCTTTGTATGCTCTGTATTTCCTGAATTTGAATGTTGGCCTGCCCTACTAGGTTGGGGAAGTTCTCCTGGATGATATCCTGAAGAGTGTTTTCCAACTTGTTTCCATTCTCCCCTCACTTTCAGGCACCCCAATCAGACGTAGATTTGGTCTTTTACATAATCCCATACTTCTTGCAGGCTTTGTTCATTTTTCTTCTTTTTCTTTTGGTTTCTCTTCGCTTCATTTCATTCATTTGATCCTCAATCGCTGATACTCTTCTTCCAGTTGATCGAGTCGGTTACTGAAGCTTGTGCATTTGTCACGTATTTCTCGTGTCATGGTTTTCATCTCTGTCATGTCGTTTATGACCTTCTGCATTAATTAGTCTAGCTGTCAATTCTTCCACTCTTTTTCAAGATTTTTAGTTTCTTTGCGCTGGGTACGTAATTCCTCCTTTAGCTCTGAGAAGTTTGATGGACTGAAGCCTTCTTCTCTTCTCATCAAAGTCATTCTCTGACCAGCTTTGATCCGTTGCTGGCGATGGCTGCGCCTTTGCAGGGGAGATGCGCCTATTTTTTGAATTCCCAGCTTTTCTGCCCTGCTTTTTCCCCATCTTTGTGGTTTTATCTGTCTCTGGTCTTTGATGATGGTGACGCACTGATGGGGTTTTGGTATAGGTGTCCTTCCTGTTTGATAGTTTTCCTTCTGCCAGTCAGAACCCTCAGCTATAGGTCTGTTGAGATTGCTTGAGGTCCACTCCAGACCCTGTTTGCCTGGGTATCAGCAGCAGAGGTTGCAGAAGATAGAATATTGCTGAACAGCGAGTGTACCTGTCTGATTCTTACTTTGAAGCTTCCTCTCAGGGGTGTACTCCACCCTGTGAGGTGTGGGTGTCAGACTGCCCCAGTGGGGATGTCTCCCAGTTAGGCTACTCAGGGGTCAGGGACCCACTTGAGCAGGCAGTCTGTCCCTTCTCAGATCTCAACCTCCGTGTTGGGAGATCCATCTCTCTCAAGTTGTCAGAGAGAGTCTTTCGACCTGCACAGGTCTCTGCTGCTTCCCTGTTATTTTTTAGCTGAGCCCTGTCCCCAGAGGCGGAGTCTACAGAGACAGGCAGGTTTCCTTGAGCTGCTGTGAGCTCCACCCAGTTGGGGCTTCCCAGCGGCTTTGTTTACCTACTTAAGCCTCAGCAATGGCGGGCACCCTCCCCAGCCTCGCTGCCCTGTGGTTAGATCGCTGCAGACTGCTGTGTTAGCAAGGAGGGAGGCTCCAGGGGCATGCGTCCCTCCTGGCCAGGCATGTGGTATATTCTCCTGGTGTGCCCGTTAGCCTATAGCGCAGTATTGGGGTGGGAGTTACCCGATTTTCCAGGTGTTGTGTGTCTCAGTTCTGGTTAGGAAAAGGGATTCCTCCCTTGCACTTCCCAGGTGAGGCGATGCCTCGCCCTGCTTCAGCTCTCGCTGGTCGGGCTGCCACAGCTGACGAGCACCGATTGTCCGGCACTCACTAGTGAGATGACCCCAGTACCTCAGTTGAAAATGCAGAAATCACCGGTCTTCTGTGTCCTTCGCGCTGGGAGTTGGAGACTGGAGCTGTTCCTATTCGGCCATCTTGCTCCGCCCCCTCCTCTAGTTTTTATTTCCGGATATTTCCTTTTCCACCATCAGTTTCCATGCACTCCCAAATATATCTTCTCAGACATCACAAAAGCAGTGCTACCAAACTGATCTATGAAATGAATTATGTATCTCTGTGAGATGAATTAACACAATGCAAAGCAGTTTCTCAGAAGGACTCCTTCTAGTTTCTATCTCAGGATATTTACTTTTTCACTATAGGCCCCAAAGGGCTCCAAAATATCCCTTTGCAGTTTCCAGGAAAAGAGTGTCAGAAAACTGCTCCATGAAAAGAAAGGTGTAGTTCTGTGAGATGAATTCACACATCACAAAAAATTTCTAAGAAAGATTCTTTCTAGTTTTTATCTGATGGTATTATCTTTGTCACCATAGGCTTCTATGCGATCCAAAATATTCCTTCTCAGATTCCCCAAAAACAGTGTTACCAAACTGAACCATGAAAAGAATCCTGTAACTATGTGTATGGAATTAGCACATCACAGCGTAGTTTCTCAGAAAGATTTTTCGTTTCTTTGCGCTGGGTACGTAATTCCTCCTTTAGCTCTGAGAAGTTTGATGGACTGAAGCCTTCTTCTCTCTTCTCATCAAAGTCATTCTCTGACCAGCTTTGATCCGTTGCTGGCGATGGGCTGCGCTCCTTTGCAGAGGGAGATGCGCTCTTATTTTTTGAATTCCCAGCTTTTCTGCCCTGCTTTTTCCCCATCTTTGTGGTTTTATCTGTCTCTGGTCTTTGATGATGGTGACACACTGATGGGGTTTTGGTATAGGTGTCCTTCCTGTTTGATAGTTTTCCTTCTGCCAGTCAGAACCCTCAGCTATAGGTCTGTTGGAGATTGCTTGAGGTCCACTCCAGACCCTGTTTGCCTGGGTATCAGCAGCAGAGGTTGCAGAAGATAGAATATTGCTGAACAGCGAGTGTACCTGTCTGATTCTTACTTTGGAAGCTTCCTCTCAGGGGTGTACTCCACCCTGTGAGATGTGGGGTGTCAGACTGCCCCTAGTGGGGGATGTCTCCCAGTTAGGCTACTCAGGGGTCAGGGACCCACTTGAGCAGGCAGTCTGTCCTTCTCAGATCTCAACCTCCGTGTTGGGAGATCCACTGCTCTCTTCAAAGTTGTCAGACAGAGTCGTTCTTTCGCACCTGCACAGGTCTCTGCTGCTTCCCCTGTTATTTTTTAGCTGAGCCCTGTCCCCAGAGGCGGAGTCTACAGAGACAGGCAGGTTTCCTTGAGCTGCTGTGAGCTCCACCCAGTTGGAGCTTCCCAGCGGCTTTGTTTACCTACTTAAGCCTCAGCAATGGCGGGCACCCTCCCCAGCCTCGCTGCTGCCCTGCGGTTAGATCGCCGCAGACTGCTGTGTTAGCAAGGAGGGAGGCTCCAGGGCATGACCCTCCTGGCCAGGCGTGGGGTATATTCTCCTGGTGTGCCCGTTATAGCTATAGCGCAGTATTGGGGTGGGAGTTACCCGATTTTCCAGGTGTTGTGTGTCTCAGTTCCCTGGTTAGGAAAAGGTTCCCTTCCCCTTGCACTTCCCAGGTGAGGCGATGCCTCGCCTGCTTCAGCTCTCGCTGGTCGGGCTGCCACAGCTGACCAGCACCGATTGTCCGGCACTCACTAGTGAGATGACCCCAGTACCTCAGTTCAAAATGCAGAAATCACCGGTCTTCTGTGTCCTTCGCTGGGAGTTGGAGACTGGAGCTGTTCCTATTCGGCCATCTTGCTCCGCCCTCTAGTTTTTATTTCCGGATATTTCCTTTTCCACCATCAGTTTCATGCACTCCCAAATATCTTCTCAGACATCACAAAGCAGTGTACCAAACTGATATGAAATGAATTATGTATCTCTGTGAGATGAATTAACACAATGCAAAGCAGTTTCTCAGAAGGACTTTCTAGTTTCTATCTGAGGATATTTACTTTTTCACCATAGGCCCAAGGGCTCCAAATATCCCTTTGCAGTTTCCAGAAACAGTGCGTAAACTGCTCCATGAAAAGAAAGGTGTAACTCTGTGAGATGAATTCACACATCACAAAAAGTTTCTCAGAAAGCTTCTTTCTAGTTTTTATCTGATGGATATTTCTTTGTCACCATAGGCTTCTATGCATCCAAAATATCCTTCTCAGATTCCCCAAAACAGTGTTACCAAACTGAACCATGAAAAGAATCCTGTAACTCTGTGAGATGAATTAGCACATCACAGCAGTTTCTCAGAAAGCTTCTTTCTAGTTTTTTTTATGAGGATATTTCCTTTGTCACCATAGCTTCAAGCTCAAATATCCATTGCAGATTTGAAGAGAAGAGTTTAGCAAACTGTTTAATGAAAGAACAGTGTAACTCTGTGAGATGAATTCACACATCACAAAGAAGTTTCTCAAAAGTTTCTTTCTAGTTTTTTAAGGATATTTACTTTTTCACCATAGGTCTCAATGCACTCCCAAATATCCCTTTGCAGATTCCACGAAAAGAATGTTAGCAAACTGCTTCATGAAAAGAAAGGTGTAACCTTGTGAGATGAGTTCTCAGAAATTTACTTTGTCACCATACGCATTAATGTGATCAAAAATATCCCCTTCAGATTAATTAAAAACAGTACTACTAAACTGATCCATGAAAAGAGTCATGTAACTCTGAGAGATGAATTAACCCATCACAAAAAGGTTTCTCAGAAAGCTTGTTTCTAGGTTTTACATGAGGATAATTCCTTTGTCAAGATAAGCTTCAACACACTCCAAAACATCCCATTGCAGATTCCAAGAAAGAAGTGTTAGCAAACTGTTCAATGAGAGGGATACTGTAACTCTGTGAGATGAATTCACACATCACAAACCAGTTTCTCTGAAAAATTCTTTCTAGTATTTATCTGCATATATATGTTTTTCACTATAGACCTCAGGGCCCTCCCAAATATCCGTTTGCAAATTACATGAAAACAGTGTTAGCAAACTTCTCTATAAAAAGAAAGGTGTAACTCTGTGAGATGAATTCACACATCACAAAGGACTTTCTCAGAAAATTTCTTTCTAGTTTTTATCTGAGAATATTTCTTTAGTCACTATAGGCTTCAATGAGATCTAAAATATCCCTTTTCAGATTACCCAAAGACAGTGCTACCAACTACTCCATGAAAACAATGGTGTAACTCTCTGAGATGAATTAACACATCACAGAGCTGTTTCTCAGATAACATCTTTGTAGTTTTCATATGAGGATATTTTCTTTATCACAATAAGCCTCAAGTCACTCTAAAATATCATATTACAGATTAAAAGAAAGCACTGTTAGCAAACTGGATAGTGAATAGGATAGTGTAACTCTGTGGGATGTATTCACACATCAGAAACCAGTTTCTCAAAGCCTGCTTCTAGTTTTTATCTCAGGATATTTACTTTTTCAATATAAGCCTCAATGGGCTCTGAAATATCCCTTTGCATATTCCACGAAAACAGTGTCAGAAAACTGCTCGATGAGAAGAAAGGTGTAGTTCTGTGAGATGAATTCACAAATCACAAAAACTTTGTAAGAAAGCTTCTTTCTACTTTTTATCTGATGATATTCCTTTGTCACCATAGGCTTCAATGTGATCCAAAATATCCCTTTTCAAATTCCACAAAAGTTGTGCTACTTAACTGCTCCATGAAAAGTTTTGTGTAAATCGATGAAATGAATTCAAGAATCACAAAGTAGTTTCTCAGAAAGCTTATTTTTAGTTTTTGTCTGAGGATATATCCTTTGTCACCATAAACTTCAATGCGCTCTGAAATATCCCTTTGCAGATTACAATAAAAAGTTTTAACAAACTGCTCAATGAACAGAACAGTGTAACTCTGTGAGATGAATTCACACATCACAAAGAAGTCTCTGAAAGTTTCTTTATACTTTTTATCTGAGGACATTTACTTTGTCACCATAGATATCCCTTTAATGTCAGATTCCACAAAATATGTTATCAAACTTTAACCAAAAAAATGTAACTCTGAGATGAATTCACACATCACAAAGTTTCACAGAAAGCTTCTTTCTAGTTTTTATCTGAGGATATATGCCTTTTCACCACAGGACCCAATGCCATCCAAAACATCCCTTCTCAGATTCCCCAAA
The DNA here is from genome assembly GCA_030247045.1 of Colobus guereza. Classification (NCBI taxonomy): domain Eukaryota; kingdom Metazoa; phylum Chordata; class Mammalia; order Primates; family Cercopithecidae; genus Colobus; species Colobus guereza. Next base: position 13,049,284 of record CM058079.1, on the reverse strand, counting down.
AGCAGTGCTACCAATCTGCTCCATAAATACAATGGTGTAAATCTGTGAGATGAATTCACACGCTACAAAGCTGTTTATCAGAAATCTTCTTTCTAGTTTTTAACTGAGGATATTTCCTTTTTCACCATATTCCTTAATATGCTCCCAAATATCAAATTGCAGATTCCACGAAAAAAAGTATTAACAATCTTCTCAATGAAAAGAGAGGTGCACCTCTGTAAGATGAATTCACACATCAAAAGAAGTTTCTTAGAAAGTTGTTTTATAGTTTTTATCTGGGGGTATTTTCTTTTTCACCATAGGCCTCAAAGCACTCCAAAATATCCCTTTGCAGATTCCAAAAAACAGTGTCAGAAAACTGCTCATGAGAAAATAGGTGTAACTCTGTGAGATGAATTCACACATCACAAAAACTTTCTAAGAAAGCTTCTTTCTACTTTTATCTGATGATATTTCCTTTGTCACCATAGGCTTCAATGTGATCCAAAATATCCTTTCAGATTCCACAAAACAGTGTGCTACAAACTGCTCCATGAAAAGTTTGGTGTAACTCTGTGAGATGAATTCAAGAATCACAAAGTAGTTTCTCAGAAAGTTTATTCTAGTTTTTGTCTGAGGATATTTCCTTTGTCACCATAAACTTCAATGCTCTGAAATATCCCTTGCAGATTACAATAAAAAAGTGTTAACAAACTGCTCAATGAAAAACAGTGTAACTCTGTGAGATGAATTCACATCACAAAGAAGTTTCTGAAAGTTTCTTTATACTTTTATCTGAGGATATTTACTTTGTCACCATAGATATCCCTTTAATGTCAGATTCCACAAAATATGTTATCAAACTTTAACCAAAAAAATGTAACTCTGAGATGAATTCACACATCACAAAAGTTTCTCAGAAAGCTTCTTTCTAGTTTTTATCTGAGGATATATGCTTTTCACCACAGGACTCAATGCCTCCAAAATATCCCTTCTCAGATTCCCCAAAACAGTGCTACCAAACTGCTCCATAAATACAATGGTGTAAATCTGTGAGATGAATTCACACCACAAAGCTGTTTCTCAGAAAGCTTCTTTCTAGTTTTTAACTGAGGATATTTCCTTTTCACCATAGCTTCAATGCTCCCAAATATCAAATTGCAGATTCCATGAAAACAGTGTTAACAATCTTCTCAATGAAAAGAGAGGTTAACTCTGTAATGAATTCACATCACAAGAAGTTTCTAGAAAGTGTTTTTATCTGATTTTTTCACCATAGTTTATCTTATTTTCTTTTCACCATAGGCCTCAAAGCACTCCAAAATATCCCTTTGCAGATTCCACGAAAACAGTGTTAGGAAGCTGCTCCATGAAAAGAAAGGTGTATTTCCTTCATCACTATAGGCTTCAATGTGATCCAATATATCCCTTCTCAGATTCCACAAAAACAGTGCAACCAAACTGCTCCATGAAAGGAATCATGCAACTCTGAGATATGAATTAACAAATCAAAAACATTTTCTCAGAAAGTTTCTTTCTAGTTGTTTTATGAGGATATTTTTTCACTTCAATGCCTAAATATCGCAGATTCCAACACTCCATGAACAAATATCTGTGAGATGAATTCACACATCACAAAGCGGTTCCTCAGAAAACTTTTTTTGGTTTATATCTGAGGTTATTTCCTTTGTCAACATAGGTTTCAAAGCACTCCCAAATATCCTTTCAGATTCCTCGACAACAGTGTTAGCAAATCGCTCCATGAAAAGAATCATTCAACTCTGTCAGATGAATTCACAAATTACAAGGTAGTTTCTCAGAAAGCTTCTTTCCGGTTTTTATCTGAGGATATTTACTTTTTCACCAGAGGCTTCAGTGCGATACAAAATATCCACTCTCATATTCCCCAAAAACAGTGCTACCGAACACATCCAAGAACAGAATTGTGTAACTCTGTGAGATGAATTAACACATCACAAAGTGGTTTCTCAAAAAGCTTCTATCTAGTTTTTATTTGAGAATATTTCCTTTTTCACCCTAAGCTTAAATGTGTTCTGAAATATCAGATTGCAGATTCCAAGAAAACAGTGTTAGCAAACTGCTCCATGAAAATAACAGTGTAACTCTGTGAGATGAATTCACACATCACAAAACAGTTTCTCAGAAAGCTTCTTTCTAGTTTTTGTCTTAGGATATTTCCTTTCACACATAGCCCTCAATGCGCTCACAAATATCCCTTTGCAGATTTCATGAAAGCACTTATAGCACGTTCCATGAAAACACTTACAGCAAACTACTGCATGATAAGAATGTGTCAATCTGTGAGATGAATTCACACATAAATCAGTTTCTCAGAAATCTTCTTTTGGTTTTGTCTGAGGATATTTCCTTTATCATCGGCCTCACCTCACTCCCAAATATCCCTTTGCAGATTCCATGAAAACAGTGTTAGCAAACCTCCTCCTGAAAAGAAAAGTGTAACTCTGTGAGATGAATTCACACATCACAAAGCAGTTTCTCAGAAAACTTCTTTCTAGTTTTTATCTGAGGTCATTTCCTTTGTCAACATAGGTTTCAAAGCACTCCCAAATATCCTATTGTAGATTCCTCGACAACAGTGTTAGCAAATCGCTCCAAGAAAAGAATCATTCAACTCTGTCAGATGAATTCACAAATTACAAAGCAGTTTCTCAGAAAGCTTCTTTCCAGTTTTTATCTGAGGATATTTCCTTTTTCACCAGAGGCTTCAATGCAATCTGAAATATCCATTCTCATATTCCCCAAAAACAGTGCTACCAAACACATCCAAGAACAGAATCGTGTAACTCTGTGAGATGAATTAACACATCACAAAGTGGTTTCTCAAAAAGATTCTGTCTAGTTTTTATTTGAAGATATTTCCTTTTTCACCCTAAACTTCAATGTGTTCTGAAATATCAGATTGCAAATTCCAAGAAAACAGTGTTAGCAAACTGCTCCATGAAAACAACAGTGTAACTCTGTGAGATGAATTCACACATCACAAAGCAGTTTCTCAGAAAGGTCCTTTCTAGTTTTTAACTGAGGATATTTTCATTTTCACCATAGGCCTCAATGTGCTCCCAAATATCCCTTTGTAGATTCCACGAAAATAGTGTTACCAAACTACTCCATGAAAAGAATGGTGTAAGTCTGTTAGGTGAATTCACACATCACAAAGAGCTTTCTCAGAAAGTTTCTTTCCAATTTTTATCTGAGGATATTTCCTTTGTCACCATATGCTTCAATCAATGTGATGCGAAATATCCCTTTTCAGATTCCCCCAAAACAGTGTTACCAAAAGGCTCCATGAAAAGAATCACGTAACTCTGAGATGAATTCACAAATCACAAAGCAGTTTCTCAGAAAGCTTCTTTCTTTTAACTGAGGATATTTCCTTTTTCACCATAGGCCTCAATGTGCTCCCAAATATCCCTTTGTAGATTCCACGAAAATAGTGTTACCAAACTGCTCCATGAAAAGAATGGTGTAAGTCTGTTAGGTGAATTCACACATCACAAAGAGCTTTCTCAGAAAGTTTCTTTCCAATTTTTATCTGAGGATATTTCCTTTGTCACCATATGCTTCAATCAATGTGATGCGAAATATCCCTTTTCAGATTCCCCCAAAACAGTGCTACCAAAAGGCTCCATGAAAAGAATCACGTAACTCTGAGATGAATTCACAAATCACAAAGCAGTTTCTCAGAAAGTTTCTTTCTTTTTTTTCTGAGGATATTTCCTTTGTCACCATAAGCTTCAACACGCTCTGAAATATCACATTGCAGATTCCAGGAAAACAGTGTTAGCAAATTGCTCAATGAAAAGAACAGTGTAACTCTGAGATGAATTGACACAGCAAAAAGCAGTTTTTCAGAAAGTTTCTTTTTGGTTTTTCTGATTATATTTACTTTGTCACCGTAGGCTTCAATGCACTCCGAAATATCCCATTGCAGATTCAAAGAAAACAGTTTGAACAATCTGCTCAAAGAAAACAACAGTGTAACTCTGTGAGATGAATTCACACATCACAAAGCAGTTTCTCAGAAACATTCTTTGTATTTTTATTGAGATATTTCCTTTGTCACCATACTTCAATGCACCAAATATCCCTTTGCAGATTGCATGAAAAGAGTGTTAGCAAACTCCTCCATGAAAAGAAAGTTGTATCTCTGTTTGATGATTTCTCACATCATGAAGAACTTTCTCAGAAAGCTTCTTTCTACTTTTAATCTGGGGATATACCCTTTGTCACCATTCCTCAATGCATCTTATCCCTTCTCAGATTCCAAAAAACAGTGCTAGCAAACTGATCCATGAAAACAGTCATGTAACTCTGTGAAATGAATTAACACATCTCATAGCTGTTTCTCAGAAAGTTTCTTACTAGTTTTTATATGAAGATACTTTTTGTGTCACCATAAGTTTCAATGTGCTTTAAAATATCCTGTTTCAGATTCCAAGAAAACAGTGTTAGCAGACTGCTAAATGAAAAGACCAGTGTACCTCTGTGAGATGAATTCACATCCAAAAGCAGTTTCTCAGAAAACTTCTTTCTAGTTTTTATCGGAGGATATTTTCTATTTCACCATAGGCGTCTATGAGCTCCCAAATATCCCTTTTCAGATTCCATGAAAACAGCGTTAGCAAACTTCTCCATGAAAAGAACGGTTTAACTCTGTGACATGAGTTCACACATCACAAATAACTTTCTCAGAAACGTTCTTTGTAGTTTTTATCTGATGATATTTCCTTAGTCACCATAGTCTTCTATGGCATCCAAAGTATCCCTTCCCAAATTCTCCAAAAACCGTGCTACCAAACTGATCCAGGAAAAGGATCATGTAACTCTGTTAGAAGAATTAAGACATCACAAAGCAGTTTCTCAGAAAGTTTCTTTCTAGTTTTTACATGAGGATATGTGCTTTATCACTTTAAGCTTCAATGTGCTCCAAAATACTGCATTGCAGATTCCAAGAAAGCAGTGTTAGCAAACTGCTCAATGAAAACGACAGTGTAACACTCTGACATTCAATCACACACCACAAAGCATTCTCAGAAAGCTTCTTTCTAGTTTTTGTCTGAGGATATTTTCTAATTTACAATAAGCTTCAATGTGCTCCTTAATATGCCATTGCAGATTCTAAGAAAACAGTGTTAGCAAATTACTAAATGAAAAGAACAGTGTCACTCTGTGACTTGGTTTCACACATCACAAAGCATTTTCTCAGAAAGCTTCTTTCTAGTTTTTCTATGATGATATTTCCTTTTTCACCATAGGCCTCAATGCGCTCCCAAATATCCCTTTGCAGATTCCATGAAAACAGTGTTATCAAAAGCTCCATGAAAAGAAAGATGTAACTGTGTGAGATGTTTTCACACATCACTAAGAACTTTCTCAGAAATCTTCTTTCTAGTTTGTATCTGAGGATATTTCTTTTCACCATAACTTCAATGCCATCCAAAATATCCCTTCTCAGATTCCAACAAAAACAGTGTTATCAAACTAATCCATGAAAAGAAGTGTAACTCTGTGAGATGAATTCAAATCACAAAGCAGTTTCTCAGAAAGTTTCTTTTTTTTTATCTGAGGATATTTCCTTTTTCACATAAGCTTCAATGTGCTCCAAATATCCCATTGCAGATTCCAAGAAAACAGTGTTAGCAAACTGTTCAATGAAAGAGAGTGTAACTCTGTGAGATGAATTCACACATCACAAAGCAGTTTCTCAGAAAGCTTCTTTCTAGTTTTTATCTGAGGATATTTCCTTTTTCACCATAGGCCTCAATGCGCTCCCAAATATCCCTTTGCAGATTCCATGAAAACAGTGTTATCAAAAGCTCCATGAAAAGAAAGATGTAACTGTGTGAGATGTTTTCACACATCACTAAGAACTTTCTCAGAAATCCTCTTTCTAGTTTGTATCTGAGGATATTTACTTTTTCACCTTAACCTTCAATGCCATCCAAAATATCCCTTCTCAGATTTCCCAAAAACAGCAATATCAAACTAATCCATGAAAAGAATCGTGTAACATTGTGAGATGAATTTACAAATCACAAAGCAGTTTCTCAGAGAGTTTCTTTCTAATTTTAGTCTGAGGGTATTTCTTTTTTCACAAAAAGCTTCAATGTGCTCTGAAATATCCCATTGCAGATTCCAAGAAAACAGGGTTAGAAAACTGTTCAATGAAAAGAAGAGTGTAACACTGTGAGTTGAATTCACGTAACAAAAAGTGGTTTCTCAGAAAGCTTCTTTTTAGGATTTTTAAGAGGATATTTCCTTTTTCACTATAGACCTCAATGTACTCCCAAATATCCCTTTCAGATTCCACAAAAATTTTGTTAGCAAAGTGCTCCATGAAATGAAAAGTGTTACTATTTGAGAGGAATTCACATATTCCAAAGAACTTTCTCAGACAGCTTCTTTCTAGTATTTATCTGAGGATATTTCCTTAGACACCATAGGCTTCAACATGATCCAAAATGTGCCTTTTCAGATTCCCCAAAAAGCGTGCTAAAGACTGATCAATGAAAAGAATTGTGTAACACTGTAAGATGAATTAACACATCACGAATCAGTTTCTCAGAATCATTCTTTCTAGTTTTTATATGTGGATATTTCCTTTGTCAACATCAACTTCAATGCACTCTGAAATATCCGTTTGCAGATTCCAAGAAAACAGTGTTAGCAAACTGCTCAATGAAAAGAACAGTGTAACTCTGTCAGATGAATTCACACATCACAAAGCATTTTCTCAAGATGTTTCTTTCTAGTGTTTATCTGAGGATATTTCTTTTTTCACTATAGGCCTCAATGCACTCCCAAATATCCCTTTGCAGATTCCACAAAAGCAGTTTTAGCAAACTGCCCCATGGAAAGGAATGTGTATCTCTGTGTGATAAATTCACACATTACAGAGAACTTTCTCAGAAACCTTCTTTCTAGTTTTTCTCTTATGATATTTCTTTTGTCACCATAGGCTTCAAAGAGATCCCAAATATCCTATCTCAGATTCCGTGAAAACATGCTAACAGACTGATCCATGAAAAGAGTAGTGTAACACTGCGAGGTGAATTAACACATCACAAAGCGGTTTCTCAGAAAGCTTCTTTCTAATTTTTATATGAGGATATTTCCTTTGTCACCATTGGCTTCAATGCAATCCAAAATATCACTTCTCAGATTCCCGGAAAAGAGTGCTACCAAACTGTTCTATTAAAAGAATCATGTAACTCTGTGAGATGAATTCACAAATCACAAAGCAGTTTCTCAGAAAGCTTCTTTCTAGTTTTTGTCTGAGGATATTTCCTTTGTCACCATAAGCTTCAATGTGCTCCAAATATCCTTTGCAGATTCCAAGAAAACAGTGTTAGAAAACTGTTCAATGAAAAGAAGAGTGTAACACTGTGAGTTGAATTCACACATCACAAAGTTTCTCAGAAAGCTTCTTTCTAGTTTTTATATGAGGATATTTCCTTTTCACCATAGGCCTCAATGCACTCCAAATATCCTTCTCAGATTCCAAAACAGTGTTAGCAAAGTGCTCCATGAAAAGAAAGTGTAACTCTGTGAGATGAATTCACACATCACAAAGAACTTTCTCAGAAAGCTTCTTTCTAGTTTTTATCTGAGGATATTTCCTTTGTCACCATAGGCTTCAATGTGATCCAAAATGTGCCTTTTCAGATTCCCCAAAAAGCGTGCTAAAGACTGATCAATGAAAAGAATTGTGTAACACTGTAAGATGAATTAACACATCACGAATCAGTTTCTCAGAATCATTCTTTCTAGTTTTTATATGAGGATATTTCCTTTTCACCATAGGCCTCAATGCACTCCCAAATATCCCTTTGCAGATTCCAAGAAAACAGTGTTAGCAAACTGCTCAATGAAAAGGACAGTGTAACTCTGTCAGACGAATTCACATATCACAGCATTTTCTCAGGATGTAACTTTCTAGTGTTTATCTGAGGATATTTCTTTTTTCACTATAGCTCTCAATGCACTGCCAAATATCCCTTTGCAGGTTCCACGAAAGCAGTGTTAGCAAACTGCTCCACAAAATGGAATGTGTAACTCTATGAGATGAATTCACACATTACAGAGAACTTTCTCAGAAAGCTTCTTTCTAGTTTTTCTCTTAGGATATTTCGTTTGTCACCATAGGGTTCAAAGGGATCCAAAATATCCTATCTCAGATTCCACAAAACTATGCTAACAGACTGATCCATGAAAAGAATAGTGTAACACTGTGAGGTGAATTAACACATCACAAAGCAGTTTCTCAGAAAGCTTCTTTCTAATTTTTATATGAGGATATTTCCTTTGTCACCATTGGCTTCAATGCAATCCAAAATATCACTTCTCAGATTCCCAGAAAACAGTGCTACCAAACTGTTCTATTAAAAGAATCATGTAACTCTGTGAGATGAATTCACAAATCACAAAGCAGTTTCTCAGAAAGCTTCTTTCTAGTTTATGTCTGAGGATATTTCCTTTGTCACCATAAGCTTCAATGCTCTCTGAAATATCCCATTGCATATTCTGATAAAACAGTATAAGAAAACTTCTCAGTGAAAAGCAAAGTGTCATTCTGTGTGTTGAATTCAAATATCACAAAGCAGTTTCTCAGAAAGCTTCTTTTTGGTTTTTCTGTGTGGATATTTCCTTTGTCACCCTAGGCCTCAATGTGCTCCCAAATATCCCTTTGAAGACTAGATGAAAACAGTGTTATCAATCTGCTCCATGAAAAGAAAGGTGTAACTCTGTGAAATAAATTCACACATCACAAAGAACTTTCTCAGAAAGCTTCTTTCTAGTTTTTATATGAGGATATTTCCTTAGTCACCATAGACATCAATCTAATCCAAAATATCTCTTCTCAGATTCCCCAAAAACAGTGCTATCAAACTGATCCATGAAAATAATTGTGTAATGTTCTGAGATGAATTAACACATCTCAAAGCAGTTTTTCAGAAATCATATTTCTAGTTTTTATATGAGCATATTACCTTTGTCATCATCAGCTTCAATCTGATCCAAAATATCCCTTCTCAGATTTCCCAAAAACTGTGCTACCAAACCAAATCATGTAACTCTGTGAGAAGAATTCACACATCACAAAGCAGTTTCTCAGAAAGCTTCTTTCTAGATTTTCTCTGAGTATATTTCCTTTGTCACCATAAGCTTCAATGTGCTCTGAATTATCCCATTGCAGATTCCAAGAAAACAGTGTTAGCAAACTTCTCAGTGAAAAGAACAGTGTAACTCTGATTGATGAATTCACACATCACAAAGCATTTTCTGAGAAAGCTTCTTTCTAGTTTTATCTGAGGATATTTCCTTTTCACCATAGGCTTCAATGCACTCTGAAATATCCCATTGCAGATTCCAAGAAAATAGTGTTAGCAAACTGTTCAATGAAAAGAAATGTAACTCTGTGAGATGAATTCACAAATCACAAAGCAGTTTCTCAGAAAGCTTCTTTCTAGTTTTATCTGAGGATATTTCCTTTTCACCATAGGCCTCAATGCACTCCCAAATATCCTTTGCAGATTCCAAGAAAACAGTGTTAGCAAACTGCTCCATGAAAAGAAAGTGTAACTCTGTGAGATGAATTCACACATCACAAAGTTTCTCAGAAAGCTTCTTTCTAGTTTTTATCTGAGGATATTTCCTTTTCACCATAGGCCTCAATGCACTCCCAAATATCCTTTGCAGATTCCACAAAACAGTGTTAGCAAACTGATCCATGAAAAGAAAGGTGTAATTCTGTGAGATGAATTCACATCACAAAGCAGTTTCTCAGAAAGCTTCTTTCTAGTTTTTATCTGAGGATATTTCCTTTGTCACCATAGGCTTCAATGCTCCAAATATCCTTCTCAGATTCCCAAAAACAGTGTTAGCAAACTGCTCAATGAAAAGAACAGTGTAACTCTGTGAGATGAATTCACACATCACAAAGCAGTTTCTCAGACAACTTCTTTCTAGTTTTTATCTGAGGATATTTCCTTTTCACCATAGGCCTCAATGTGCTCCCAAATATCCCTTTGCAGATTCCAAGAAAACAGTGTTAGCAAACTGCTCCATGAAAAGAATGGTGTAACTGTGAGATGAATTAACACATCACAAATAACTTTCTCAGAAAACTTCTTTCCAGTTTTTATCTGAGGATATTTCCTTTGTCACCATTGGCTTCAATGCAATCCAAAATATCCCTTCTCAGATTCCAAAAAACAGTGCTACCAAACTGTTCTATTAAAAGAATCATGTAACTCTGTGAGATGAATTAACACATCACAAAGTTTTTCTCAGAAAGCTTCTTCTAGTTTTTATCTGAGGATATTTCCTTTGTCACCATAGGCTTCAATGCTCCCAAATATCCTTTGCAGATTCCAAAACAGTGTTAGCAAACTGCTCCATGAAAAGAAAGGTGTAACTCTGTGAGATGAATTCACATCACAAAGCAGTTTCTCAGAAAGCTTTTTTCTAGTTTTTATATGAGGATATTTCCTTTGTCACCATTGGCTTCAATGCAATCCAAAATATCCCTTCTCAGATTCCCAAAAACAGTGCTACCAAACTGATCAATGAAAAGAACAGTGTAGGTCTATGAGAAGTGAATTCACACATCTCAAAGCAGTTTCTCAGAAAGTTAGTTTGTAGTTTTTATATGAGAGTATTTCCTTTGTCACCATGGCTTCAATGCAATCCAAAATATCCTTCTCAGATTCCCAAAAACAGTGTTAGCAAACTGCTCCATGAAAAGAATCATGTAACTCTGTGAGATGAATTCACACATCACAAAGCAGTTTCTCAGAAAGCTTCTTTCTAGTTTTTATCTGAGGATATTTCCTTTGTCACCATAAGCTTCAATGTGCTCCAAATACCCCATTGCAGATTCAAAGAAAACAGTGTTAGCAAACTGATCAATCAAAAGAGCTGTGTATCTCTTTGAGATTAATTCACACATCACAAAGCATGTTCTCAGAAAGCTTATTTCTAGCTTTTATCTGAGGATATTTCCTTTGTCACCATAGGCTTCAATGTGCTCCAAATATCCCTTCTCAGATTCCAAAAAACAGTGTTAGCAAACTGCTCCATGAAAAGAAAGTGTAACTCTGTGAGATGAATTCACACATCACAAAGAACTTTCTCAGAAAGCTTCTTTCTAGTTTTTATCTGAAGATATTTCCTTTGTCACCATTGGCTTCAATGCAATCCAAAATATCCCTTCTCAGATTCCCAAAAACAGTGCTATCAAACTGATCCATGAAAAGAACAGTGTAACTCTGTGAGATGAATTCACACATCACAAAGCAGTTTCTCAGAAAGCTTCTTTCTAGTTTTTATCTGAGGATATTTCCTTTGTCACCATTGGCTTCAATGCAATCCAAAATATCACTTCTCAGATTCCAAGAAAACAGTGTTAGCAAACTGCTCCATGAAAAGAAAGTGTAACTCTGTGAGATGAATTCACACATCACAAAGAACTTTCTCAGAAAGCTTCTTTCTAGTTTTTATCTGAGGATATTTCCTTTGTCACCATAGGCTTCAATGCGATCCAAAATATCCTTTGCAGATTCCATGAAAACAGTGTTATCAATCTGCTCCATGAAAAGAAATGTAACTCTGTGAGATGAATTCACACATCACAAAGAACTTTCTCAGAAAGCTTCTTTCTAGTTTTTATATGAGGATATTTCCTTTGTCACCATAGACATCAATCTAATCCAAAATATCTCTTCTCAGATTCCCAAAAACAGTGCTATCAAACTGATCCATGAAAATAAGTGTAATGTTCTGAGATGAATTAACACATCTCAAAGCAGTTTCTCAGAAAGCTTTTCTAGTTTTTATATGAGGATATTTCCTTTTCACCATAGGCTTCAATGTGCTCCAAATATCCCTTCTCAGATTCCAAAAAACAGTGTTAGCAAACTGCTCAATGAAAAGAACAGTGTAACTCTGTGAGATGAATTCACACATCACAAAGCAGTTTCTCAGAAAGCTTCTTTCTAGTTTTTATCTGAGGATATTTCCTTTGTCACCATAGGCTTCAATGTGATCCAAAATATCCCTTCTCAGATTCCAAAAACAGTGTTAGCAAACTGCTCCATGAAAAGAAGTGTAACTCTGTGAGATGAATTCACACATCACAAAGAACTTTCTCAGAAATCTTCTTTCTAGTTTTTATCTGAAGATATTTCCTTTGTCACCATAGGCTTCAATCTGATCCAAAATATCCCTTCTCAGATTCCCAAAACAGTGCTACCAAACTGATCCATGAAAAGAATCGTGTAACTCTGAGATGAATTCACACATCACAAAGCAGTTTCTCAGAAAGCTTCTTTCTAGTTTTTATCTGAGGATATTTCCTTTGTCACCATAGGCTTCAATGTGATCCAAAATATCCCTTCTCAGATTCCAAGAAAACAGTGTTAGCAAACTGCTCCATGAAAAGAAGTGTAACTCTGTGAGATGAATTCACACATCACAAAGAACTTTCTCAGAAAGCTTCTTTCTAGTTTTTATCTGAGGATATTTCCTTTGTCACCATAGGCTTCAATGCGATCCAAAATATCCTTTGCAGATTCCATGAAAACAGTGTTAGCAAACTGCTCCATGAAAAGAATCGTGTAACTCTGAGATGAATTCACAAATCACAAAGCAGTTTCTCAGAAAGCTTCTTTCTAGTTTTTCTGAGGATATTTCCTTTGTCACCATAAGCTTCAATGTGCTCCCAAATATCCCATTGCAGATTCCAAGAAAACAGTGTTAGCAAACTGCTCAATGAAAAGAACAGTGTAACTCTGTGAGATGAATTCACACATCACAAAGCAGTTTCTCAGAAAGTTTCTTTCTAGTTTTTCTGAGGATATTTCCTTGTCACCATAGGCTTCAATGCGATCCAAAATATCCTTTGCAGATTCCATGAAAACAGTGTTAGCAAACTGCTCAATGAAAAGAACAGTGTAACTCTGTGAGATGAATTCACACATCACAAAGCAGTTTCTCAGAAAGCTTCTTCTAGTTTTTATCTGAGGATATTTCCTTTGTCACCATAGGCTTCAATGTGCTCCAAAATATCCCTTTGCAGATTCCATGAAAACAGTGTTAGCAAACTGCTCCATGAAAAGAAAGGTGTAACTCTGAGATGAATTCACACATCACAAAGAACTTTCTCAGAAAGCTTCTTTCTAGTTTTTTGTCTGAGGATATTTCCTTTTCACCATAGGCTTCAATGTGCTCCCAAATATCCCTTCTCAGATTCCACGAAAACAGTGTTAGCAAACTGCTCAATGGAAAGAACAGGATAACTCTGTGAGATGAATTCACACATCACAAAGCAGTTCATCAGAAAGCTTCTTTTGGTTTTATCTGAGGATATTTCCTTTATCACCATAGGCTTCAATGCACTCCAAAATATCCCATTGCAGATTCCAAGCAAACAGTGTTAGCAAACTGCTGAATGAAAAGAACAGTGTAACTCTGTGTGTTGAATTCACACATCACAAAACAGTTTCTCAGAAAACTTCTTTCTAGTTTTTATCTGAGGATATTTCCTTAGTCACCATAGGCCTCAATGTGCTCCCAAATATCCCTCTGCAGATATCTCAAAAACAGTGTTAGCAAACTGCTCCATGAAAAGAAAGGTGTAACTCTGTGAGATGAATTCACACATCACAAAGAACTTTCTCAGAAAGCTTCTTTCTAGTTTTTATCTGAGGATATTTCCTTTGTCACCATAGGCTTCAATGCGATCCAAAATATCCTTCTCAGATTCCACAAAACAGTGTTAGCAAACTGCTCCATGAAAAGAATCGTGTAACTCTGTGAGATGAATTCACACATCACAAAACAGTTTCTCAGAAAACTTCTTTCTAGTTTTTATCTGAGGATATTTCCTTAGTCACCATAGGCCTCAATGTGCTCCCAAATATCCCTCTGCAGATATCTCAAAACAGTGTTAGCAAACTGCTCCATGAAAAGAAAGGTGTAACTCTGTGAGATGAACTTCCACATAACTGAGAAATTTCTCAGAAAGCTTCTTTCTAGGTTTTATCTGAGGATATTTCCTTTGTAAACGTGGGCTTCAATGCGATCCAAAATATCCTTTCTCAGATTTCACAAAAACAGTGTTAACAGACTGATCCATCAAAAGAATCGTGTAACACTGTGAGATGAATTAACATATCACACAGCGGTTTCTCAGAAAGCACCTTTCTCATTTTTATTTGAGGATATTTCATTTGTCACCTTAGGCTTCACTGCGATTCAATATATCCCTTCCCAGATTCCCCAAAAACAGTGCCAGCAAACTGCTTCATGAAAAGTATCGTGTAACTCTGAGATGAATTCACAAATCACAAAGCAGTTTTTCAGAAAGCTTCTTTCTAGTTTTTGTCTGAGGATATTTACTTTGTCACTGTAAGCTTCAATGCATTCCAAAATATTCCATTGGAGATTCCAAGAAAACAGTGTTAGCAAACTGCTCAATGAAAAGAACAGTGTAACTCTGTGAGATGAATTCACAAATCACAAAGCAGTTTCTCAGAAAGCTTCTTTTGGTTTTCATCTGAGGATATTTCCTTTTCACCATAGGCTTCAATGCACTCCAAATATCCCATTGCAGATTCCACGAAAACAGTGTTAGCAAACTGCTCAATGAAAAGAAAGGTGTAACTCTGTGAGTTGAATTCACACATCACAAAGAACTTTCTCAGAAGCTTCTTTCTAGTTTTTATCTGAGGATATTTCCTTTGTCACCATAGGCTTCAATGCGATCCAAAATATCCTTCTCAGATTCCACGAAAACAGTGCTATCAAACTGATCCATGAAAAGAATCGTGTAACTCTGTGAGATGAATTCACACATCACAAAGCGGTTTCTCAGAAAGCTTCTTTCTAGTTTTTATCTGAGGATATTTCCTTTGTCACCATAGGCTTCAATGCTCCAAAATATCCCATTGCAGATTCCAAAAACAGTGTTAGCAAACTGCTCCATGAAAAGAATCGTGTAACTCTGAGATGAATTCACAAATCACAAAGCAGTTTTTCAGAAAGCTTCTTTCTAGTTTTTGTCTGAGGATATTTACTTTGTCACCGTAAGCTTCAATGTATTCCAAAATATTCCATTGGAGATTCCAAGAAAACAGTGTTAGCAAACCTTCAATGAAAAGTACAGTGTAGCTCTGTGAGATGAAGTGACACAATACAATTCAGTTTCTCTGAAAGCTTCTTTTTGGTTTTCATCTGAGGATATTTCCTATTTCACCATAGGCTTCAATGCACTCCCAAATATCCTATTGCAGATTCCACGAAAAAAGTGTTATCAAACTGCTCAATGAAAAGAACGGTGTACCTCTCTGAGTTGAATTCACACAACACAAAGTACTTTCTCTGGAAGCTTCTTTCAAGTTTTTATCTGAGGATATTTCCTTTGTCAAAATAGGCTTCAAAGGGATCCAAAATATCCTATCACAGTTTCCCCAGAAACAGTGCTATCAAACTGATCCATGAAAAGAATCGTGTAACTCTGTGAGATAAATTCACCAATCTCAAAGCACAAATCACAGAGCAGTTTCTCAGAATGTTTCCTTTTAGTTTTTGTCTGAGTATATTTACTTTTTCACAATAAGCTTCCATGTGCTCCAAAATATCCCACCATTGGTTCCAAGAAAACAGTGTTAGCAAACTGCTCAATGAAAAGATCAGGGTAATTTGGTGAGTTAATTCACATCACAAAGCAGTTTCTCAGAAAGCTTCTTTTTGGTTTTTGTATGGGGATATTTCCTTTGTCACCATAGCCTTGAATGCACTCCAAAATATCCCTTTGCAGATTCCTCAAAAACAGTGTTAGCAAACTGCTCCATGAAAAGAAAGGTGTAACTCTGTGATATGAATTCACACATCAAAATAATTTTCTCAGAAAGTTTCTTTCTATTTTTTGGCTTAGGATATTTCCTTTGTCACCATAGGCTCCAATACAATCCAAAATATCCCTTCTCAGATTCCCAAAAAGCACTGTTATGAAACTAACCCATTGAAAGCATCATGTAACACTGTGAGATGAATTCACAAATCACAAAGCAGTTTCTCAGAAAGTTTATTCCTAGTTTTTGTCTGAGATATTTAATTTTTAACAATAGGCTTCAATGTGCTCCAAAATATGCCATTGCAGATTCTAAGAAAACAGTATTAGCAAACTACTCAATGAAAAGAGCAGTGTAACTCTGTGAGTTGAATTCACACATCACAAATAACTTTCTCAGAAAGCTTCTTTCTAGTTTTTATCTGAGGATATTTCCTTTGTCAAAATAGGCTTCAAAGGGATCCAAAATATCCTATCACAGTTTCCCCAGAAACAGTGCTATCAAACTGATCCATGAAAAGAATCGTGTAACTCTGTGAGATAAATTCACCAATCTCAAAGCACAAATCACAGAGCAGTTTCTCAGAAAGTTTCTTTCTAGTTTTGTCTGAGGATATTTCCTTTGTCACCATAAGCTTCAATGTGCTCCAAAATATCCCACCATTGGTTCCAAGAAAACAGTGTTAGCAAACTGCTCAATGAAAAGATCAGGTGTAACTCTGTGAGATAAATTCACCAATCTCAAAGCACAAATCACAGAGCAGTTTCTCAGAAAGCTTCTTTCTAGTTTTGTCTGAGGATATTTCCTTTGTCACCATAGGCTTCAATGCACTCCAAAATATCCCTTTGCAGATTCCTCAAAAACAGTGTTAGCAAACTGCTCAATGAAAAGAGCAGTGTAACTCTGTGAGATGAATTCACACATCACAAAGCAGTTTCTCAGAAAGTTCTTTCTAGTTTTTATCTGAGGATATTTCCTTTGTCACCATAGGCTCCAATACAATCCAAAATATCCCTTCTCAGATTCCCAGAAAGCACTCTTATGAAACTAACCCATTGAAAGCATCATGTAACACTGTGAGATGAATTCACAAATCACAAAGCAGTTTCTCAGAAAGTTTATATCTAGTTTTTGTCTGAGATATTTAATTTTTAACAATAGGCTTCAATGTGCTCCAAAATATGCCATTGCAGATTCTAAGAAAACAGTATTAGCAAACTACTCAATGAAAAGAGCAGTGTAACTCTGTGAGTTGAATTCACCCATCACAAAGCAGTTTCTCAGAAACCTTCTTTCTAGTTTTTAACTGAGGGTATTTTTCACCATAGGCCTCAATGCGCTCCCAGATATCCCTTTGTAGATTCCACAAAAACAGCGTTAGCATTCTGCTCCATGAAAAGAAAGGTGTGACTCTGTGAGGTGAATTAACACATCCCAAAGAACTTTCTCAGAAAACTTCTTTCTGTGTTTTATCTGAGGATATTTCCTTTGTCACTATAGGCTTCAATATGATCCAGAATATTCCTCATCAGTTTCCCCAAAAACAGTGCTTTCAAACTGATCCATTGAATATCTCGTGTTACTCTGTGATACTAATTCATAAATCACAAAGGAGTTTCTCAGTAAGTTTCTGTCTACTTTTTGTCTGAGGATATTTACTTTTTAACAAGAGGCTTCAATGCACTAAGCAATATGACATTGCAGATTCCAAAAACACGGTGCCAGCAAACTGCTCAATGAAAAGAACAGTGTAACTTTGTCTGTTGAATTCTCATATCACTAAGCAGTTTCTCAGAAAGCTTCTTTCTCGTTTTTCTCTGAGATATTTCCTTTTTCAATATAGGCTTCAATGTGCTCCAAAATATCCCTTTGTAGATTCCATGAAAACAGTGTTAGCAAACTGCTCCATGAAAAGAAAGGTGTAACTCTGTGAGATGAATTCACATCACAAAGAACTTTCTCAGAAAGCTTCTTCTAGTTTTTATCTGAGGATATTTCCTTAGTCACCATTGGATTCAATGTGTTCCAAATATCCCTTCTCAGATTCCACAAAACAGTGTTAGCAAACTGCTCCATGAAAAGAATCATGTAACTCTGAGAGATGAATTCACACATCACAAAGTAGTTTCTCAGAATGTTTCTTTTTATCTGAGGATATTTCCTTTGTCACCATAGGCTTCAATGCACTCCAAAATATCCCTTTGCAGATTCCACAAAAACAGCGTTAGCATTCTGCTCCATGAAAAGAAAGGTGTAACTCTGTGAGATGAATTCACACAACACAAAGAACTTTCTCAGAAAGCTTCCTTATAGTTTTTAACTGAGGATATTTCCTTAGTCACCATTGGATTCAATGTGTTCCAAAATATCCCTTCTCAGATTTCACAAAAACAGTGCTATCAAACTGATCCATAAAAAGAATCATGTAACTCTGAGAGATGAATTCACAAATCACAAAGTCGTTTCTCAGAATGTTTCTTTCTTTTTTTGTCTGAGGATACCTGCTTTGTCACCATAAGCTTCAATGTACTCTGAAATATCCCATTGCAGGTTACAAGAAAACAATGTTAGCAAATTACTCAATGGAAAGAAAGGTGTAACTCTTCGAGATGAATTCACATATCACAAAGCAGTTTCTCAGAAAGTTTCTTTCTAGTTTTCATCTGAGGATATTTCTTTTTTCACCAAAGGCCTCAATGCACTCACAAATATCCCTTTGTAGATTCCACGAATACAGGGTTAGCAAACAGCTCCATGAAAAGAAAGGTGTACCTCTGTGAGATGAATTCACCCATCATAAATGACTTTCTCAGAAAGCTTCCTTCTAATTTTCATCTGACGATGTTTCCTTTGTCACCATAGGCCTCAATGCACTGCCAAATATCCCATTTCAGATTCCACGAAAACAGGGTTAGCAAACAGTTCCATGAAAAGGCAGGTGTAACTCTGTGAGATAAATTCACACATCACAAACAACGTTCTCAGAAAGCTTCTTTCTTGTTTTTATCTGAGAATATTTCCTTTGTCACCAAAGGTCTCAATGTGTTTCCAAATATCCCTTTGCAGATTCCACGAAAACAGGGTTTGCAAACAGCTCCATGAAAAGAATGATGTAACTGTGTGATGAATTCACACATCACAAATAACTTTCTCAGAAATCTTCTTTCTTGTTTTTATCTGAGGATATTTCCTTTGTCACCATAGTATTCAATGTGATCCTAAATATCCCTTCTCGGTTTCCCAAAAAATAGAGGTAACACACTCATTCATGAAAAAATCATGTAACTCTGTGTGATGAATTCACAAATCACAAAACAATTTCTCAGAATGTTTCTTTCTACTTTTTGTCTCAGGATATTTACTTTTTCAAAATAAACTTCAATGCACTCTGAAATATCCCATCGTAGATTTCAAGAAAATAGTGTTAGCAAACTGATCAATGAAAAGAACAGGCTAACTCTATGAGCTGAATTTACACATCACAAAGCAGTTTCATAGAAATCTTGATTTTTCTATGTGGATATTTCATTTGCCACCAAAGGCTTCAATGGACTCAGAAATATCCTTTGTGAAGACTCCACGAAAACTGTGTTATCCAATGGATCAAAGAAAAGGACAGCGTATATCTGTGAGATGAATTCACCCACCACAAAGCAGTTTCTTGGAAAGCTTCATTGTAGTTTTATCTGAGGATATTTAACTTTTCATGACAGGCCTCAATGTGCTCCGAAATGTCTCTTTGCAGATCCAACAAAAACAGTATTAGCAATCTGCCCCACGAAAAAAACAATGTACAACCCTGTGAGATGATTTTGCACATCACAAAGAAGTTTCTCAAAAAGCTTCTTTCTAGTTTTTATCTGAGGATATTTCCTTTGTCAACACAGGCTTCAATGCAATGCAAAATATTCCTTCTAAGAATCCCCAAAAACAGTGCTACTGAACTGTTTCATGAAAAGAATCATGTAACTCTGTGAGATGAATTCACACATCACCAAGCAGTTTCTCAGAAAGCCTCTTTCTAGTTTTTACCTGAGGATATTTCCTTAGTCACCATATTCTTCAATGTGATCCATATTATCCCTTCTCAGTTTACCCAAAAACAGTGCTACCAATCTGATACATGAAAGGAGTCATGTAAGAGTCAGTGAGATGAATTAACACATCACAAAGCAGTTTCTCAGAAAGCTTCTTACTAGTTTTTATATGATCCATAATATTTAATGTGATCCATAATATCCATTCTGAGTTTCCCCAGAGACAGAGCTATCAAACTGATCCATGAAAAGAATCATGTAACTCTGTGAGATGAATTCACAAATCAAAAAGCAGTTTCTCAGAAAGTTTCTTTCTTATTTTGTCTGATGATACTTTTTTGTCACCATAAGCTTCAATGTGCTCTGAAATATCACATTGCAGATTATAAGAAACCAGTGTTAGCAAACTTCTCAATGAAAAGAACAGTGTAACTCTGTGAGGTGAATTCAAATATCACAGAGCAATTTCTCAGAAAGCATCATTATAGTTTTTGTCTGAGGATATTTCCTTTTTCACCATAGGCCTCAATGCACTTGCAAATATCCCTTTGCAGATTCCATGAAAACAGTGGTAGCAAACTGCTCCATGAAAAGAAAGGTGTAACTCCATGACATGAATTCACACATCACAAAGAAATTTCTCAGAAAGCTTCTTTCTAGTTTTTATCTGAAGATATTTCCTTTGTCACCGTAGGCTTCATGTGCACCCAAATATCCTATTGCAGATTCCATGGTAAATATCTCTTCTAAGATTCCCCAAAAACAGTGTGATCAAACAGATCCATTGAAAGCACCATCTTACTCTGTGAGAGGAATTCACCAATCACAAAGGAGTTTCTCAGAAAGTTTCTTTCTAATTTTTGTCTGAGGATATTTAATTTTTTTACACTAGGCTTCAATGTGCTCCAAAATATGCCATTGCAGATTCCAAGAAAACAGTGTAAGCAGAATACTCAATGAAAAGAATAGTGTATCTCCGTGGGTTGAATTCACCCATCACAAAGCAGTTTCTCAGAAAGTTTTTTCTAGTTTTATCTGAGGATATTTCCTTTTTCACCATAGGCTTCAAAGCACTCCAAATATCCCTTTGCAGACTCCATGAAAATAACAGTGTTAGGACACTGCTCTATGAAAAGAAAAGTGTAGCTCTGTGAGATGAATTCACACATCACAAAGAGCTTTCTCAGAAAGCTTCTTTCTAGTTTTTATCTGAGGATATTTCCTTTGTCAACGTAGGCTTCAATGCGATCCAAAATATCCCTTCTCAGATTCCCCAAAAACAGAGCTGTCAAACTGACCCATGAAAAATTCTTGTAACTCTGTGTGATGAATTCACAAATCACAAAACAGTTTCTCAGAATGTTTCTTACTACTTTTCATCTAAGGGTATTGACTCTTTCACAATAAGTTGCAATGCACTCTGAAATATCCCTTTGTAGATTCCAAGAAAACAGTGTTAGCAAACAGCTCAATGAAAAGAACAGGGTAACTCTGAGAGTTGAATTCACACATCACAAAGCAGTTTCTCAGAATGCTTCTTTCTAGTTTTCGTCTGAGGATAGTTCATTTTTCTGCATTTGCCTGAAGGTGCTCATGAATATCCCTTTGCAGATTCTACACAAAGAGTGTTTGCAAACTGTTCCTTGAAAAGAAGCGTGTAACTCTATGAGATGAATTCACCCATCACAAACAGTTTCTCAAAAACTTCTTTCTAGTTTTTATCTGAGGATATTTCCTTTTTCACCATAGACTTCAAGGCGCTCCCAAATATCCTTTTGTAGATTCCAAGAAAACAGTGTTATCAAACTGCTCAATGAAAAGAATGGTGAAACTCTGTAAGATGAAATCACACATCACAGGGCTTCTTTCTAATTTTTATCTGAGGAGAATTCATTTTTCACTATAGGCATCAATGCACTCTGAATATCCATTGCAGATTCCATGAAATCATTATTATCAAACTACTCCAGGAAAAGAAATGTGTAACTCTGTGAGATGCATTCACACATCACAAA
The DNA here is from genome assembly GCA_030247045.1 of Colobus guereza. Lineage (NCBI taxonomy): Eukaryota > Metazoa > Chordata > Mammalia > Primates > Cercopithecidae > Colobus > Colobus guereza. Next base: position 13,027,357 of record CM058079.1, on the reverse strand, counting down.
GAGCTGTCTCAAAAAGCTTTCTTTCTGGTTTTAATCTCAGGATATTTCCTTTGTCACCATAGGCTTCAATGTGATCTAAAATATCCCTTCTAAGATTCCCCAAAAACAGTGTTAACAAACAGCTCCATGAACAGAATGGTGTAACTCTCTGAGATGATTTCACACATCACAAAACTATTTCTCAGAAAGCTTTTTTCTAGCTTTTTACTCAGAGGATATTTCCTTTTTCACCTTATTCTTCAATGTGCTCCTGAATATCCCATCGCAGATTCCAGGAAAATCTGTTAGCAAACCTCTCAATGAAAAGAATGATTTAACTCTGTGAGATGAATTCACACATCACAAAGAACTTTCTCAGAAAGGTTCTTTATAGATTTTATCTGAGGATATTTCTTTATTATTATTATTATTCTTTAAGTTCTAGTGTACGTGTGTATAACGTGCAGGTTTGTTACATATGTATACTTGGGCCATGTTGGTGTGCTACACCCATCAACTTGTCAGCACCTATCAAATCGCCATTTATATCACGTACAATTCCCTATGCAATCCCTCCCCCCTCCCCCCCATGATAGGCCCCGATGTGTGATGTTCCCCTTCCCGAGTCCAAGTGATCTCATTGTTCAGTTCCCACCTATGAGTGAGAATAGGTGGTGTTTGGTTTTCTCTTCTTGTGATAGTTTGCTAAGAATGATGGTTTCCAGCTGCATCCATGTCCCTACAAAGGACGCAAACTCATCCTTTTTATGGCTGCATAGTATTCCATGGTGTATATGTGCCACATTTTCTTAATCCAGTCTGTCACAGATGGACATTTGGGTTGATTCCAAGTCTTTGCTTTGTGAATAGTGCCGCAATAAACATACGTGTGCATGTGTCTTTATAGCAGCATGATTTATAATCCTTTGGGTATATACCCAGTAGTGGGATGGCTGGGTCATATGGTACATCTAGTTCTAGATCCTTGAGGAATCGCCATACTGTTTTCCATAATGGTTGAACTAGTTTACAATCCCACCAACAGTGTAAAAGTGTTCCTATTTCTCCACATCCTCTCCAGCACCTGTTGTTTCCTGACTTTTTAATGATTGCCATTCTAACTGGTGTGAGATGGTATCTCATTGTGGTTTTGATTTGCATTTCTCTGATGGCCAGTGATGATGAGCATTTTTCATGTGTCTGTTGGCTGTATGAATGTCTTCTTTGAGAAATGTCTGTTCATATCCTTTGCCCACTTTTTGATGGGGTTGTTTGTTTTTTCTTGTATATTTGTTTGAGTTCTTTGTAGATTCTGGATATTAGCCCTTTGTCAGATGAGTAGATTGCAAAAATTTTCTCCCATTCTGTAGGTTGCCTGTTCACTCTGATGGTAGTTTCTTTTGCTGTGCAGAAGCTCTTTAGTTTAATTAGATCCCATTTGTCAATTTTGGCTTTTGCTGCCGTTGCTTTTGGTGTTTTAGACATGAAGTCCTTGCCCATGCCTATGTCCTGAATGGTACTACCTAGATTTTCTTCTAGGGTTTTTATGGTATTAGGTCTAACATTTAAGTCTCTAATCCATCTTGAATTAATCTTCGTATAAGGAGTAAGGAAAGGATCCAGTTTCAGCTTTCTACTTATGGCTAGCCAATTTTCCCAGCACCATTTATTAAATAGGGAATCCTTTCCCATTTCTTGTTTCTCTCAGGTTTGTCAAAGATCAGATGGCTGTAGATGTGTGGTATTATTTCTGAGGACTCTGTTCTGTTCCATTGGTCTATATCTCTGTTTTGGTACCAGTACCATGCTGTTTTGGTTACTGTAGCCTTGTAGTATAGTTTGAAGTCAGGTAGCATGACGCCCAGCTTTGTCCTTTTGACTTAGGATTGTCTTGGCAATGCGGGCTCTTTTTGGTTCCATATGAACTTTAAAGCAGTTTTTTCCAATTCTGTGAAGAAACTCATTGGTAGCTTGATGGGGATGGCATTGAATCTATAAATAACCTTGGGCAGTATGGCCATTTTCACGATATTGATTCTTCCTATCCATGAGCATGGTATGTTCTTCCATTTGTTAGTGTCCTCTTTGATTTCACTGAGCAGTGGTTTGTAGTTCTCCTTGAAGAGGTCCTTTACATCCCTTGTAAGTTGGATTCCTAGGTATTTTATTCTCTTTGAAGCAATTGTGAATGGAAGTTCATTCCTGATTTGGCTCTCTGCTTGTCTGTTACTGGTGTATAAGAATGCTTGTGATTTTTGCACATTAATTTTGTATCCTGAGACTTTGCTGAAGTTGCTTATCAGCTTAAGGAGATTTTGGGCTGAGACAATGGGGTTTTCTAAATATACAATCATGTCATCTGCAAACAGGGACAATTTGACTTCTTCTTTTCCTAACTGAATACCCTTGATTTCTTTCTCTTGCCTGATTGCCCTAGCCAGAACTTCCAACACTATGTTGAATAGGAGTGGTGAGAGGGCATCCCTGTCTTGTGCCAGTTTTCAAAGGAATTTTTCCAGTTTTTGCCCATTCAGTATGATATTAGCTGTGGGTTTGTCATAAATAGCTCTTATTATTTTGAGGTACGTTCCATCAATACCGAATTTATTGAGCGTTTTAGCATGAAGGGCTGTTGAATTTTGTCAAAAGCCTTTTCTGCATCTATTGAGATAATCATGTGGTTCTTGTCTTTGGTTCTGTTTATATGCTGGATTACGTTTGTTGATTTGTGAATGTTGAACCAGCCTTGCATCCCAGGGATGAAGCCCACTTGATCATGGTGGATAAGCTTTTGATGTGCTGCTGAATCCGGTTTGCCAGTATTTTATTGAGGATTTTGCATCGATGTTCATCAGGATATTGGTCTAAAATTCTTCTTTTTGTTGTGTCTCTGCCAGGCTTTGGTATCAGGATGATGTTGGCCTCATAAAATGAGTTAGGAGGATTCTCTTTTCTATTGATTGGAATAGTTTCAGAAGGAATGGTACCAGCTCCTCTTGTACCTCTGGTAGAATTCAGCTGTGAATCCATCTGGTCCTGGACTTTTTGGTAGGCTATTAATTATTGCCTCAATTTCAGAGCCTGCTATTGGTCTATTCAGGATTCAACTTCTTCCTGGTTTAGTCTTGGAGAGTGTAAGTGTCCAGGAAATTATCCATTTCTTCTAGATTTTCTAGTTGATTTGCGTAGAGGTGTTTATAGTATTCTCTGATGGTAGTTTGTATTTCTGTGGGGTCGGTGGTGATATCCCTTTATCATTTTTTAATTGCATCTATTTGATTCTCTCTTTTCTTCTTTGTTAGTCTTGCTAGTGGTCTGTCAATTTTGTTGATCTTTTCAAAACCAACTCCTGGATTCATTGATTTTTGGAGGTTTTTTGTCTCTATCTCCTTCAGTTCTGCTCTGATCTTAGTTATTTCTTGCCTTCTGCTAGCTTTTGAATGTGTTTGGTCTTGCTTCTAGTTCTTTTAATTGTGATGTTAGAGTGTCAATTTTAGATCTTTCCTGCTTTCTCTTGTGGGCATTTAGTGCTATAAATTTCCCTCTACACACTGCTTTAAATGTGTCCCAGAGATTCTGGTATGTTGTATCTTTGTTCTCATTGGTTTCAAAGAACATCTTTATTTCTGCTTTCATTTCGTTATGTACCCAGTAGTCATTCAGGAGCAGGTTGTTCAGTTTCCATGTAGTTGAGCGGTTTTGATTGAGTTTCTTAGTCCTGAGTTCTAGTTTGATTGCACTGTGGTCTGAGAGACAGTTTGTTATAATTTCTGTTCTTTACATTTGCTGAGGTGCTTTACTTCCAATTATGTGGTCAATTTTGGAATAAGTGCGATGTGGTGCTGAGAAGAATGTATATTCTGTTGATTTGGGGTGGAGAGTTCTATAGATGTCTATTAGGTCCGCTTGGTGCAGAGATGAGTTCAATTCCTGGATATCCTTGTTAACTTTCTGTCTCGTTGATCTGTCTAATGTTGACAGTGGAGTGTTGAAGTCTCCCATTATTATTGTATGAGTCTAAGTCTCTTTGTAAGTCTCTAAGGACTTGCTTTATGAATCTGGGTGCTCCTGTATTGGGTGCATATATATTTAGGATAGTTAGCTCTTCCTGTTGAATTGATCCCTTTACCATTATGTAATGGCCTTCTTTGTCTCTTTTGATCTTTGATGGTTTAAAGTCTATTTTATCAGAGACTAGGATTGCAACCCCTGCTTTTTTTGTTCTCCATTTGCTTGGTAGATCTTCCTCCATCCCTTTATTTTGAGCCTATGTATGTCTCTGCATGTGAGATGGGTCTCCTGAATACAGCAGACTGATGGGTCTTGACTCTTTATCCAGTTTGCCAGTCTGTGTCTTTTAATTGGAGCATTTAGTCCATTAACATTTAAGGTTAATATTGTTATGTGTGAACTTGATCCTGCCATTATGATATTAACTGGTTATTTTGCTCGTTAGTTGATGCAGTTTCTTCCTAGCCTTGATGGTCTTTACATTTTGGCATGTTTTTGCAATGGCTGGTACCGGTTGTTCCTTTCCATGTTTAGGGCTTCCTTCAGGGTCTCTTGTAAGGCAGGCCTGGTGGTGACAAAATCTCTAAGCATTTGCTTATCTGTAAAGGATTTTATTTCTCCTTCACTGATGAAACTTAGTTTGGCTGGATATGAAATTCTGGGTTTAAAATTCTTTTCTTTAAGAATGTTGAATATTGGCCCCACTCTCTTCTGGCTTGTAGAGTTTCTGCCGAGAGATCTGCTGTTAGTCTGATGGGCTTCCCTTTGTGGGTAACCCGACCTTTCTCTCTGGCTGCCCTTAAGATTTTTTCCTTCATTTCAACTTTGGTGAATCTGGCAATTATGTGTCTTGGGTTGCTCTTCTGGAGGAGTATCTTTGTGGCGTTCTCTGTATTTCCTGAATTTGAATGTTGGCCTGCCCTACTAGGTTGGGGAAGTTCTCCTGGATGATATCCTGAAGAGTGTTTTCCAACTTGGTTCCATTTTCCCCTCACTTTCAGGCACCCCAATCAGACGTAGATTTGGTCTTTTACATAATCCCATACTTCTTGCAGGCTTTGTTCATTTCTTTTCTTCTTTTTCTTTTGGTTTCTCTTCTCGCTTCATTTCATTCATTTGATCCTCAATCGCTGATACTCTTTCTTCCAGTTGATCGAGTCAGTTACTGAAGCTTGTGCATTTGTCACGTATTTCTCGTGTCATGGTTTTCATCTCTGTCATTTCGTTTATGACCTTCTCTGCATTAATTAGTCTAGCTGTCAATTCTTCCACTCTTTTTCAAGATTTTTAGTTTCTTTGCTGGGTACATAATTCCTCCTTAGCTCTGAGAAGTTTGATGGACTGAAGCCTTCTTCTCTCATCTCATCAAAGTCATTCTCTGACCAGCTTTGATCCGTTGCTGGTGATGAGCTGCGCCTTTGCAGGGGAGATACACTCTTATTTTTGAATTTCCAGCTTTTCTGCCCTGCTTTTTCCCCATCTTTGTGGTTTTATCTGCCTCTGGTCTTTGATGATGGTGACGTACTGATGGGGTTTTGGTATAGGTGTTCTTCCTGTTTGATAGTTTTCCTTCTAATAGTCAGGACTCTCAGCTGTAGGTCTGTTGGAGATTGCTTGAGGTCCACTCCAGACCCTGTTTGCCTGGGTATCAGCAGCAGAGGTTGCAGAAGATAGAATATTGCTGAACAGCGAGTGTACCTGTCTGATTCTTACTTTGGAAGCTTCCTCTCAGGGGTGTACTCCACCCTGTGAGGTGTGGGTGTCAGACTGCCCCTAGTGGGGATGTCTCCCAGTTAGGCTACTCAGGGTCAGGGACCCACTTGAGCAGGCAGTCTGTCCCTTCTCAGATCTCAACCTCTGTGTTTGGAGATCCACTGCTCTCTTCGAAGCTGTCAGACAGAGTGCTTCGGGTCTGCACAGGCCTCTGCTGCTTCCCTGTTGTTTTTATTGCTGTGCCCTGTCCCCAGAGGTGGAGTCTACAGAGTCTGGCAGGTTTCCTTGAGCTGCTGTGAGCTCCACCCAGTTCTAGCTTCCCAGTGGCTTTGTTTCCCTACTTAAGCCTCAGCAATGGTGGGCGCACCTCCTCCAGCCTCGCTGCTGCCTTGTGGTTAGATCGCAGACTGCTGTGCTAGCAATGTGGGAGGCTCCGTGGTTGTGGGACCCTCCCGGCCAGGTATGGGTATAGTCTCCTGTTGTGCCCGTTTCCTTAAAGGGCAGTGTTGGGGTGAAAATTACCCGATTTTCCAGGTTTTATGTGTCTCATTTTGCCTGGCTAGGAAAAGGGATTCCCTCCCCACTTGCGCTTCCCAGGTGAGGCAATGCCTCACCCTGCTTCAACTCTCGCTGGTCGGGCTGCTGCAGCTGACCAGCACTGATTGTCCAGCACTCCCCAGTGAGATGACCCCAGTACCTCAGTTGAAAATGCAGAAATCACTGGTCTTCTGTGTCGCTCGCGCCGGGAGTTGGAGACTGGAGCTCTTCCTATTCGACCATCTTGCTCCACCCTCCTTTTCTGAGGATATTTCCTTAGTGATCATAGGCTTCATTGCAATCCAAAATATCCCTTCTCAGATTCCCCAAACACAGTGCTACCAAACTGCTTCATGAAAAGAATCGTGTAACTCTGTCAGATGAATTCACAAATCACAAAGCAGTTTATCAGACAGCTTCTTTCTAGTTTTTGTCTGAGGATAATTCCTTTTTTACGATTTGCCTGAAGGTTTTCGTGAATATCCCTTTGCACAGTGTACAAAAATAATGTTAGCAAAATGCTACATGAAAGGAAAATGTAATTCTGTAAGTTGAATTTACCCATCACAAAGTAGTTTCTCAGAAAGTGTCTTTCTAGTTTTTATCTGAGGATATTTCCTTTTTCACCATAGGCTTCAATGTGCTCCTGAATAACTCCTCTCAGATACCACAAAAACAGTGGTACCAAGCTGCTCAATCAACAAAATGTTTAAACTCTATGAGATGAATACACATATCACAAAATCATTTCTCGAAAAGCTTCCCTTCAGTTTTTATCTGAAGGTATTTTCTTCTCACCTGTAGGACTCTAATGTCTCCCAAAAATGTTTTTGTAGATTCCCAAAAGAGTGCTATCAAATTACTCAAAGAAAAGAAACGTGTAACTCTGTGAGGTGAATTCACTCATCACAAAGCAGTTTCTCAGAAAACTTCTTTATAGTTTTGCCTGAGTATATTTCCTTTTTCACCAGAAGCCTCAAGACACTCCCAAATATCCCTTTGTACGTTACAGAAAAGTAGTTTTAGCAAACTGCTCCATGAAAAGTGAGGTGTAACTCTGTGAGATAAATTCACATATAACAAGGAAGTTTCTCAGAAAATCTCTTTCTAGCTTTTATCTGAGGATATTTCTTTTGTCACCACAGGCTTCAATGCAATCCAAAATATCTCTTCTCACATTCCCCAAAAAAAACCTGTCAAACTGATCCATGAAAAGAATCGTGTAACTCTGTGCCATGAATTCACAAATCACAAAGCAGGTTCTCAGAAAGTTTCTTTCCAGTTTTTGTTTGAGGATATTTACTTTTTCACAGTAAGCTTCAAAACGCTCTGAAATATCCCATCATAGATTCCAAAAAAACAGTGTTAGCAAACAGCTCAATGAAAAGAACAGGGAAACTCTGTGAGGTGAATTCACACATCACAAAGCAGTTTCTCAGAAAGCTTCTTTCTGGTATTTCTATGGAGAAATTTCCTTTGTCACCATAGGCTTCAATGCACTCAGAAATATCCTTTTGCAGACTCCACAAAAAAGTATAATCAAACAGCTCAAAGAAAAGAACGCTGTAGCTCTGTGAGACGAATTCACCTATCACAAAGCAGATTCTCAGAAAGCTTCTTTCTAGATTTAATCTGAGGATATGTCTTTTTCAACATAGGACTCAATGCGCTCCCAAATATCATTTGCAGATTCCACAAAAGCAGTGTTAGAAAACTGCTCAATGAAAAGAAAGGTGTAACTCTGTGAGATGAATTCACACATCACAAAGAACTTTCTCAGAAAGCTTCTTTCTAATTTTTATCTGAGTTTATTTCCTTTGTCACCATAGTCTTCAATGCAATCCATGATATCCACTCAGATTCTCCAAAAAGAGTGCTATTATGCTGCGTGAAAACAAAGGTGTAAATCTGTTAGATAAATTCACAAATCACAAATCAGTTTCTCAGAAAGCTTCTTTCTAGTTTTTGTCTGAGGAGATTTCGTTTGTCACCATAAGCTTCAATGTGCTGTGAGATATCCCTTTACGGATTCCAAGGATACAGTATTAGCAGACTGCTCAATGAAAATAATATTGTAACTCTCTGAAATGTATTAACACATCACACACCATAAGCTTCAATGTGCTGTGAAATATCCCTTTACAGATTCCAAGGAAATAGTGTTAGCAGACTGCTCAATGAAAATAACATTGTAACTCTGTGAAATGTATTAACACATCACAAAGAAGTTTCAGTGAAAGCATCTTTGTAGCTTTTATCTGAGGATATTTCCTTTGTCTCCATAGATTTCAATGTGCTCCCAAATATCCAATGGCAGGTTTCATGAAAAAAGTGTTATAAGGATGCTCAATGAAAGGGATGGTGTAGCTCTCTGAGATGTATTCACAAATCACAATTCATTTTCTCAGAAAGCTTCTCTCTAGTTTTTATTCACACATCACAGAGAACTTTCTCAGAAAGATTCTTTCTAGTTTTTTTCTGAGGATTTTCCTTTGTCACTATAACCTTCATTATGATCCAAAATATCCCTTCTCAAATACCACAAAACAGTGGTACCCAACTGATCCATGAAAAGAATCGTGTAGCACTGTGAGATGAATTAACACATCACAAAGCAGTTTCTCAGAAAGCTTCTTTCTGGTTTTCATATGAGGATATTTCCTTTTTCACCTTCAGCTTCAATGTGCTCCGAAATATCCCATTGTAACATCCAAGAAAACAATATTAGCAAACTGCTCAATGAAAATAATGGTGTAACTCTGTGTGATGAATGCACACATCACAAAGCAGTTTTTCAGAATTCTTCTTTCTACCTTTTATCTGAGGATATTTCATTTTTCACCATTGACCTCAAAGCACTCCCAAATATCACTTTGCAGATTCCACAAAAACAACGTTTGCAAACTCCTCCATGAAAAGGAAGGTGTAACTCTTTGAATTGAATTCACACATCACAAAGAACTTTCTCAAAAACCTTCTTTCTAATTTTTATCTCAGAATATTCCCTTTGTCACCATAGGTTTAAATGGCATCCAAAATATCCCTTCTCAGATTCACCGAAAACAGTGCTACCAAAGAGCTCCATGAAAAGAATCGTGTAACTGTGTGAGATGAATTGAAACATCACAAGGCAATTTGTCAGAAAGATTCTTTCTAGTTTTTATCTGAGGATATTTCTGTTGTCACCATTAACTTGAATGTGCTCCAAAATATCAGATTGCAGATTACAAGAAAAAAGTGTAAGCAAACTGCTCAATGCAAAGAACAGTGTAACTCTGTGAGATGAATTCTCACATCACAATGAACTTTCTCAGAAATCTTTCTAGTTTTTTCTGAGGCTATTCTGTTTTTCACTGTAGGCATTAATACAAAGTGGAATATCCCATTGCAGATACCATGAAAACAGTGTTAGCAAGCTGCTCAAGGAAAAGAAAAGTGCTCCTATGTTGGACGAATTCACACATCACAGAGAACTTTCTCAGAAAGTTTCTTTCTAGATTTTAACAAAGTATATTTCCTTTGTCACCATAGATTTCAATGTAAGCCAATATATCCCTTCTCAGATTCTATGAAAACAGTGTTATCAAACTGCTCCATGAAAAGAATCATGTAACTGTATGAGATGAATTCACAAATCACAAAGCAGTTTTTCAGAAAGCTTCTTTCTAGTTTTTGTTGTAGAATGTTTCCTTTTTCACCATTAGCCAGAAGGTGCTCATGAATATCCCTTTGCAGATACCACGAATTTAGTGTTAGTAAACTGCTCCATGAAAAGAAAGGTGTAAATCGGTGATATGAATTCACACATCACAAAGCAGTTTCTGAGACTGATTCTTTTTGGTTTTGTCTGAAGATATTTCCTTTGTCACCATAAGCTTCAATGCACTCTGAAATATCCTGTTGCAAATTCCATGAAAACAGTGTTATCAAACTGCTCAAAGAAAAAAGTGTAACTCTGTGAGATGAACTCACACAACTTAAAGGAGTTTCTCAGAAAGCTTACTTCTAGTTTTTATCTGAGGATATTTCCTTTGTCAGCATAGGCATCTCAGAATCCCCAAAACCAGTGCTACCAAACTGTTCCTTGAAAAGAATGGTGTAACTCTGTGTGATGAGTTCACATATCACAAACATGTTTCACAGAAAATTATTTCTAGTTTTATCTGAGGATATTTCCTTTTTCACCATATTCCTCAAAGTGCTCCGAAATATCCCATTGCAGATTAAACAACACATGTATTAGCAAACTTCTCAATGAAGAGAATGGTGTAACTCTGTGAGATGAATTCACACATCACAAAGCAGTTTCACAGAAAGTTTCTTTGTAGTTTTTATCTGAGGATATTTCCTTTTTCACTATAGGCCTCAATGTGCTCTGAAATATGCCATTGCAGATTCCAAGAATACAGTGTTAGCAAACTGCTCAATGAAATAAACAGTGTGACTCTCTGAGAAATTTTCACATCACAAAGCAGTTTATCAGAAAACTTCTTTCTATTTTCATCTCAGGATATTTCCTTTCTCACCATAGGCTTAAATGTGATCCAAAATATTCGTTCTCAGATTCCCCAAAAACCGTGTTACCACACTGTTTTATGCAGAGAATGGTGTAACTCTGTAAGATGAATTCACACCTTACAAAAACGTTCTCAGAAAGTGTCTTTCTAGTTTTAACCTGAGGATATTTCCTTTTCACCATAGGCTTCAATGTGATCCAAAATATCCCTTCTCAGATTCACAGAAAACAGTGCTACCAATCTGTTCCATGAATAGACTCATGTAGCTCTGTGAGATGAATTCAAAAATCTCAAAGTGGTTTCTCAAAAATCATCTCACAGATGTTTTCTGTGAGTGTCTTTCTAGTTTTTGTGTCAGGATATTTCTCTAGACTTCAGTGCACTCTGAAATATCCCATTGCAGATTCCAAGAAAACACTGTTAGCAAACTGATCAATGAAAAGAACAGTGTAACTCTGTGAGATGAATTCACACATCACAAAGCAGTTTTTTAGAAAGCTTCTTTTTGGTTTATATCTGAGGATATTTCCTTTGTCACCATAAGCTTCAATGCACTCCCAAATATCCCTTTGCAGATTCCAGAAAACAGTGTTATCAAACTGCTCCATGAAAAGAAAGGTGTAACTCTGTGAGATGAATTCACACATCACAAAAGTTTCTCAGAAAACTTCTTTCTAGTTTTAACCTGAGGATATTTCCTTTTCACCATATTCCTCAAAGTGCTCCCAAATATCCCTTCTCAGATTCCAAAAACAGTGTTAGCAAACTGCTCCATGAAAAGAATGGTGTAACTCTGTGAGATGAATTCACACATCACAAAAGTTTCTCAGAAAGCTTCTTTCTGGTTTTTATCTGAGGATATTTCCTTTGTCACCATAGGCTTCAATGTGATCCAAAATATCCCTTCTCAGATTCCAAAAACAGTGCTACCAAACTGCTCCATGAAAAGAACAGTGTAACTCTGTGAGATGAATTCACACATCACAAAGCAGTTTCTCAGAAAGCTTCTTTCTGGTTTTTATCTGAGGATATTTCCTTTTCACCATAGGCTTCAATGCACTCCAAATATCCCTTGCAGATTCCATGAAAACAGTGTTACCAAACTGCTCCATGAAAAGAAAGTGTAACTCTGAGATGAATTCACAAATCACAAAGCAGTTTCTCAGAAAACTTCTTTCTAGTTTTTGTCTGAGGATATTTCCTTTTCACCATAGGCTTCAATGTGCTCCAAATATCCCATTGCAGATTCCAAGAAAACAGTGTTAGCAAACTGCTCAATGAAAAGAATGTGTAACTCTGTGAGATGAATTCACACATCACAAAGCAGTTTCTCAGAAAGCTTCTTTCTAGTTTTTATCTGAGGATATTTCCTTTGTCACCATAGGCTTCAATGCACTCCCAAATATCCTTTGCAGATTCCACAAAAACAGTGTTAGCAAACTGCTCAATGAAAAGAAAGTGTAACTCTGTGAGATGAATTCACACATCACAAAGCAGTTTCTCAGAAAGCTTCTTCTAGTTTTTATCTGAGGATATTTCCTTTTCACCATAGGCTTCAATGCTCCAAATATCCTTTGCAGATTCCAAGAAAACAGTGTTACCAAACTGCTCAATGAAAAGAATGGTGTAACTCTGTGAGATGAATTCACACATCACAAAGCAGTTTCTCAGAAAGCTTCTTTCTGGTTTTTATCTGAGGATATTTCCTTTGTCACCATAGGTTTCAATGCTCCAAATATCCTATTGCAGATTCCAAAAACAGTGTTAGCAAACTGCTCAATGAAAGAAATGTAACTCTGTGAGATGAATTCACACATCACAAAGCAGTTTCTCAGAAAGCTTCTCTTTCTAGTTTTTATCTGAGGATATTTCCTTTGTCACCATAGGCTCAATGCACTCCCAAATATCCATTGCAGATTCCAGAAAACAGTGTTACAAACTGCTCAATGAAAAGAACAGTGTAACTCTGTGAGATGAATTCACATCACAAAGCAGTTTCTCAGAAAGCTTCTTTCTAGTTTTTATGTGAGGATATTTCCTTTTCACCATAGGCCTCAATGCGCCCCAAATATCCCTTGCAGATTCCACAAAAACAGTGTTAGCAAACTGCTCCATGAAAAGAAGGTGTAACTCTGTGAGATGAATTCACACATCACAAAGAACTTTCTCAGAAAGCTTCTTTCTGGTTTTTATCTTAGGATATTTCCTTTGTCACCATAGGCTTCAATGTGATCCAAAATATCCTTCTCAGATTCCAAAAACAGTGTTAGCAAACTGATCCATGAAAAGAAAGTGTAACTCTGAGATGAATTCACACATCACAAAGTTTCTCAGAAAGCTTCTTTCTAGTTTTTATCTGAGGATATTTCCTTTTCACCATAGGCTTCAATGCACTCCAAATATCCTTGCAGATTCCAAAAACAGTGTTAGCAAACTGATCCATGAAAAGAATGGTGTAACTCTGTGAGATGAATTCACACATCACAAAACAGTTTCTCAGAAAGTTTCTTTCTAGTTTTTGTCTGAGGATATTTCCTTTGTCACCATAGGCTTCAATGTGCTCCCAAATATCCTTTGCAGATTCCATGAAAACAGTGTTATCAAACTGCTCAATGAAAAGAACAGTGTAACTCTGTGAGATGAATTCACACATCACAAAGCAGTTTCTCAGAAGCTTCTTTCTAGTTTTTATCTGAGGATATTTCCTTTGTCACCATAGGCTTCAATGCACTCCCAAATATCCCTTCTCAGATTCCCCAAAACAGTGCTACCAAACTGCTCCATGAAAAGAAAGGTGTAACTCTGTGAGATGAATTCACACATCACAAAGTGTTTCTCAGAAAGCTTCTTTCTAGTTTTTATCTGAGGATATTTCCTTTGTCACCATAGGCTTCAATGCTCCAAATATCCTTGCAGATTCCAAGAAAACAGTGTTAGCAAACTGCTCAATGAAAAGAAAGTGTAACTCTGTGAGATGAATTCACACATCACAAAGCAGTTTCTCAGAAAGCTTCTTTCTAGTTTTTATCTGAGGATATTTCCTTTGTCACCATAGGCTTCAATGCACTCCAAATATCCCTTCTCAGATTCCCCAAAACAGTGCTACCAAACTGCTCCATGAAAAGAAGGTGTAACTCTGTGAGATGAATTCACACATCACAAAGTGTTTCTCAGAAAGCTTCTTTCTAGTTTTTATCTGAGGATATTTCCTTTGTCACCATAGGCTTCAATGCACTCCAAATATCCCTTTGCAGATTCCAAGAAAACAGTGTTAGCAAACTGCTCAATGAAAAGAAGTGTAACTCTGTGAGATGAATTCACACATCACAAAACAGTTTCTCAGAAAGCTTCTTTTGGTTTTATCTGAGGATATTTCCTTTTCACCATAGGCTTCAATGTGCTCCAAATATCCTATTGCAGATTCCAGAAAACAGTGTTAGCAAACTGCTCAATGAAAAGAAAGTGTAACTCTGTGAGATGAATTCACACATCACAAAAGTTTCTCAGAAAAATACATTCTAGGTTTTATCTGAAGATATTTTCTTTTTCATATAAGCCTCAAAGCACTCCAGATTATCCCATTGCAGATTCCAAGAAAACAGTGTTAGCAAACTGCTCCATGAAAAGGAAAGTTGTAACTCTGTGAGATGAATTCACACATCACAAAGAACTTTCTCAGAAAGCTTCTTTCTAATTTTTACCTGAGGATATTTCCTTTGTCACTGTTGGCTTCAATGCAATCCAAAATATCCCTTCTCAGATTCCCCAAAAACAGTGCTGCCAAACTGCTCCATGAATAGAATCATTAAACTCTGTGAGATGAATGAACAATCACAAAGCAGTGTCTCAGAAAACTTCTTTCTAATTTTTGTCTAAGGCTATTTTCCTTGTCACCATAGGCTTCAATGTGCTCACAAATATCCTATTGAATGTTCCATAAAAACTGTGTTAGAAAACTGCTGAATGAAAAGAACAATGTAACACTGTGAGTTGTATGCACATATCACAAAGGAGTTTCTCAGAAAGCTTCTTTCCAGTTTTTACCTGAAAATATTTCCTTTCTCACCATGGAGCTCTATGCACTCCTGAATATCCCTTTGCAGATTACACAAAAGGAGTGTTACCAAACTGCTCCATGAAAAGACAAGTGTAACTCTGTGAGATGAATTCACACATCACAAAGCCATTTCTCAGAAGGCTTCTTTCTAGTTTGTATCTGAGGATATTTCCTTTTTCATGATAGCCCTCAGTGCACTCCCAATTATCCTTTGCAGATTCCACGAAAAGAGTGTTAGGAAACTGCTGCATGAAAAGAAAGGTATAACTGTGTGAGACAAATTCACACATCACAAAGAAATTTCTCAGGATGCTTCTTTCTAGTTTTTTCTGAGTATATTTCCTTAGTCACCGAAGGTTTCAATATGATCCGAAATATATCTTCTCAGTTTCCCCAAAAACAGTGCTACCAAACTGCTCCATGGGAAAAATCGTGTAACTCTGAGAGATGAATTAACAAATCTCAAAGCAGTTTCTCAGAGAATTTCTTTCTAGTATTTGTCTGAAGATATTTCCTTTTCACCATAATTGTCAAAGTGCTTTGAAATACCCCATTGCAGATTCCAAGAAAACAGTTTTAACAAACTGCTCGATGAAAAGGACAGTGTAACTCTGTGAGACGAATTCATACACTACAAGGCTGTTTCTCAGAAAGCTTATTTCTAATTTTTATCTGAGAATATTTCCTTTTTCACCATAGGCCTGAATGCACTCCCATATATCCCTTTGCAGATTCCATGAAAAGTGTTGCCATTCTGCTCTATGAGGAGAATGGTGTAACACTCTGAGATGAATTCACACATCTCAACGCAGTTTCTCAGAAATGCTTGTTTCTAGTTACGATGTGAGGATACTTCCTTTTTCACTGTAGGGCACAATGTGCTACAAAATATCCCTTTGCAGATTCCACAATAACAGTGTTAGTGAACTGCTCCATGATAAGAAAGCGGTACTTCAGTGAGAGAAATTCACACAACACAAAGAACTTTCTCATAAAGCTTCTTTCTAGTTTTTATCTGAGGATATTCCCCTTGTCACCCTAGGCTTCGATGAAATCCAAAATATCCCTTCTCAGATACCACAAAAACAGTGCTATCAAACTGATCCATGTGAAGAATTATGTAACTCTGTGAGAATAATTCACAAATCACAAAGCAGTTTTCCAGAAAGCTTCTTTCTACTTTTTCTATGAGGATATTGTGTTTGTCATCATAAGATTCATTGTGCTCTGAAATATCCCTTGGAAGACTATAAGAAGACATTGTCAGCACACTGCTCAATGAAAACAACAGTGTAACTTTTGAGATGAATTCACACATCACACAGCAGTTTCTCAAAAAGTTCCTTTCTAGTTTTTATCTGAGGATATTTTCTTTTTCATTATAGTCCTCAATGCACCCCAAATATCCCTTTGCAGACTCCACAAAAACAGTGTTAGCAAACTGCTCCATGAAAAGAAAGATGTAACTTTGTGTGATGAAATCACAGATCACAAAGAATTTTCTCCGACAGCATCTTTCTAGTTTTTATCTGAGCATATTCAATATTTCATGATAGGCCTCCATGCACTGCCCAATATCCCTTTGCAGATTCCATTAAAACAGTGCTACCGAACTGATGCATGAAAAGAATCTTGTAACTGGGTGAGATGAATTAACACATCACAAAGCAGTTTCTCAGAAAGCTTCTTTCTAGTTTTTATATGAGGATATTTCCTTTGTCACCTTAACTTCTATGCTCTCCAAAATATCCATTGTGGATTCCATAAAACAGTGTTAGCAAACTGCTCAATGAAAAGAACAGTGTAACTCTGTGAGATGAATTCACACATCACAAAGCAGTTTCTCAAAAGTTCCTTTCTAGTTTTCATCTGAGGATATTCCTTTTTCACTGTAGGGCACAATGTGCTACAAAATATCCCTTTGCAGATTCCACAAAACAGTGTTAGAAAACTGCTCATGAATAGAAAGGTTTAACTTCTTGTAATTAATTCACATGTCACAAAGAAGTTTCTCAGAAACCTTTCAAGTTTTTATCTGATGATATTTCCTTTCTCACCATAGGCTTCAATCCACTCCCAAATATCATGTTGCAAATTACTCGAAAACAATTTTATCAACTGCTCAATGAAAAGTATGTTGTAACACAGTGAGATGAATTCACACATCACAAGGCAGTTTCTCAGAAAGCTTCTTTCTACTTTTCTCTGAGAATAATTCCATTCCACCATAGGCTTCAATGCGATCCTAAATATCTATTCTGAGATTCCAAAAAACAGTGCTACCAAACTGATACATGAAAATAATCATGTAACTCTGTGAGATGAATTAACACATCACAAAGCAGTTTCTCAGAAAGCTTCTTTCTAGTTTTTATATGAGGATATTTCTTTGAAACCATAAGCCTCAATGTGCTTCAAAATATCATATTGCAGATTCCATGAAAATAGTGTTAGCAAACTGCTCCATGAAAAGTAAGGCGTAATTCTGTGAGTTGAATTCACACATGACAAAGTAGATTCTCAGAAAGCTTCTTTCTAGTTTTCATCTGAGGATATTTCCTTTTACACCGTAGACTTCAATGCCATCCAAAATATCCATTCTCAGATTCCTCAAAAACAGTGTTACAAAACTGGTCCATGAAAAGAAAGATGTAACTCTGTGAGATGAATTCAAAAATCACATAGTTTCTAGTTTTTATCTGAGGATATTTCCATTTTCACCATATTCCTCAAGGCACTCTCGAATATCCCATTGTAGAATAAATGAAAAAATTGTTAGGAAACTTCTCAATGAAAAGAACAGTGTAACTCTATGAGATGAATTCACACATCATGAAGCTGTTTCACAGAAAGCTTCTTTCTGTTCTTATCTGAGGATAGTTCCTTTGTCACCATAGGCTTCCATGTGCTCCCAAATATCCTACTGCAGATTCCACAAAAACAGAGTTAGCAAATTTCTCCATGAACAGAAAGGTTTAAGTCTGTGAGATGAATTCACACATCACAAAGAACTTTCCACGAAAACTTTCTAGTTTTTATCTGAGGATATTTCCTTTGTTACTGTAGGCTTCAATACACTCTCAAATATCCTATTGCAGATTCCACGAGAACTGTGTTATCAAGCTGCTCAAAGAAAAGAATGGTGTAAGTCTGGGAGGTGAATTCACACATCACAAACTATTTTCTCAGAAAGCTTCTTTCTAGTTTTTATCTGAGGATATTTCCTTTTTCACTGTAGATCTCAATGTGCTCACAAATATTACTTTGCAGATTCCATGAAAACAGTGAGAACAAACTGCTCCATGAAAAGAAAGGTTTAGTTCTCTGAAATGAAATCACACATGACAAAGAAATTTCTTGGAAAGTTTGTTACAATTTTTTCAGTGAATACGGCCTTTGTCACCACAGGCTCCAATGTGATCCCAAAATATCCCTTCTCAGATTCCTAAAACAATGCTACCAAACTGATGCATGAAAAGAATCATGTAACTCTGTGAGATGAATTAACACACCACAAAGAGGATTCTCAGAAAGCTTCTTTCTAGTTTTTATATGAGGATATTTCTTTTGTCACCATAAGCCTCAATGTGCTTCAAAATATCATATTGCAGATTCCATGAAAATAGTGTTAGCAAACTGCTCCATGAAAAGTAAGGCGTAATTCTGTGAGTTGAATTCACACATGACAAAGTAGATTCTCAGAAAGCTTCTTTCTAGTTTTCATCTGAGGATATTTCCTTTTCACCGTAGACTTCAATGCCATCCAAAATATCCATTCTCAGATTCCTCAAAACAGTGTTACAAAACTGGTCCATGAAAAGAAAGATGTAACTCTGTGAGATGAATTCAAAATCACATAGTTTCTAGTTTTTATCTGAGGATATTTCCATTTTCACCATATTCCTCAAGGCACCTCGAATATCCCATTGTAGAATAAATGAAAAAATTGTTAGGAAACTTCTCAATGAAAAGAACAGTGTAACTCTATGAGATGAATTCACACATCATGAAGCTGTTTCACAGAAAGCTTCTTTCTGTTTTTATCTGAGGATATTTCCTTTGTCACCATAGGCTTCAATGTGCTCCCAAATATCCTACTGCAGATTCCACAAAAACAGAGTTAGCAAATTTCTCCATGAACAGAAAGGTTTAAGTCTGTGAGATGAATTCACACATCACAATGCACTTTCTCAGAAAGCTTCTTTCTAGTTTTTATCTGAGGATATTTCCTTTGTTACTGTAGGCTTCAATACACTCTCAAATATCCTATTGCAGATTCCATGAAAACAGTGTTATCAAACTGCTCAATGAAAAGAACAGTGTAATTCTGTGAGTTGAATTCACACATCACAAACTATTTTCTCAGAAGCTTCTTTCTAGTTTTTATCTGAGGATATTTCCTTTTCACTGTAGATCTCAATGTGCTCACAAATATTACTTTGCAGATTCCATGAAAACAGTGAGAACAAACTGCTCCATGAAAAGAAAGGTGTAACTCTGAGATGAATTCACACATCACAAAGAAGTTTCTCAGAAAGCTTTTTACAATTTTTTTCTGAGGATATTTCCTTTGTCACCACAGGCTCCAATGTGATCCCAAAATATCCCTTCTCAGATTCCTAAAAAACAATGCTACGAAACTGATGCATGAAAAGAATCATGTAACTCTGTCAGATGAATTAACACACCACAAAGAGGTTTCTCAGAAAGCTTCTTTCTATTTTTTTCCTGAGGATATTTCTTTTGTCACCATAAGCTTCAGTGTGCACAGAAATATCCCATTGAAGATTCCAAGAAAACAGTATTAGCAAACTTCTCAATGAAAAGAACAGTGTAATTCTGTGAGATGAATTCTCACATCACAATGCACTTTCTCAGAAAGCTTCTTTTTTTTATCTGAGGATATTTCCTTTTTCACCTTATGCTTCAACTTGCTCCCACATATAATATTGCAGATTCCATGAAAACAGTGTTATCAATCTGCTCAATGAAAATAATGGTGTAATTCTGTAAGATGAATTCACACATCACATTGCAGTTTTCCAGAAAGCTACTTTCTAGTTTTTATGTGAGGATATTTCCAATTTCATGATACACCTCAATGCACTCCCAAATATCCCTTTACAGATTCCATGAAAACAGTGTTAGCAAACTGCTCCATGAAAAGAAAGGTGTACCTCTGTGAGATGAATGCACACATCACAAAGAACTTTCTCAGAAAACTTCTTTTATCTGAGGATATTTCCTTTGTCACTGTAGGCTTCAAAGCGATCCAAAATATCCCTCTCAGATTCCCCAAAAACAGTTTTAAGAAACTTATCCATGAAAAGTATCTTGTAACTCTGTGAGATGAATTCAAAAATCCCAAAGCAGTTTCTCGGAAAACTTCTTTCTAGTTTTTATATGAGGATATTTCTTTTGTTCTCATAAGCTTCTATGCGCTCCAAAATATGCCATTGCAGACTCAAGAAAACCGTGTTAGCAACCTCCTCAGTGAAAAGAACACCATTACGCTGTGATATGAATTCACCAATCACAAAGCAGTTTCTCAGAAATTTTCTTTTTGGTTTTTATCTGAGGATATTTCCTTTGTCATGATAGGCTTCAATGCCCTACCAAATATCCTGTTGCAGATTTCACAAAAACAGTATCAGCAAACTGCTCCATGAGAAAAAATGCGTTACTCGGTGAGATGAATGCATACATCACAAAGAAGTTTCACAGAAAGATTCTTTCTAGTTTTTACCTGAGGATATTTCCTTTGTCACCTTGGGCTTCAATGCGATACAAAATATCCCTTCTCCGATTACCCAAAAAGAGTGCTACCAAACTGCTCCTGAAAAAATTCGTGTAACTCTGTGAGATGAATTCACAAATCACAAAACAGTTTCTCAGAAAGTTTCTTTCTAGTTTTTGTCTGAGTATAATTCCTTTGTCACCCAAAGCTTCAATGCACTCCCAAATATCCTATTGCAGATTCCAAGAAAAGATTGCTTGCAAACCTCTGAAAGCTTCTTTCTAGTTTTTATTTGAGGATATTTCCTTTTCCACCATAGGCTTCAATGTGCTCCCAAATATCCTTTGCAGATTCCAAAAACAGTGTTACAAACTGCTCCATGAAAAGAAAGTGTAACTCTGTGAGATGAATTCACACATCACAAAGAAGTTTCTCAGAAAGCTTCTTTCTAGTTTTTATCTGAGGAAATTTCCTTTGTCACCATAGGCTTCAATGTGCTCCCAAATATCCCTCAGCAGATTCCAAAAAAACAGTGCTAACAAACTGCTCCATGAAAAGAATGATGCAACTCTGTGACGTAAATTGACCCATCACAAAGCAGTTTCCCAGAAATCTTCCTTCAAGTTTTTGTCTGAGGATATTTACTTTGTCACCATAAGCTTCAATACCCTCCGAAATATCCCATTGCAGATTCCAAGAAAACAGTGTTAGCAAACTGCTCAATGAAAAGCGCAGTGTAACTCTGTGAAATCAATTCACACATTAGAAAGCTATCTCTCAGAAAGCTTCTTTTTGGATTATTATCTGAGGAAATTTCCTTTGTCACCATGGTATTCAATGTGCTCCCAAATATCCTGTTGCAGATTCCATGAAAACAGGGTTATCAAACTGCTCAATATAAAGAACAGTGTAAGCCTGGTAGATGAATTCATACATCACCAAGAACTTTCTCAGAAAGTTTCTTTCTAGTTTTTATCTGAGGATATTTACTTTGTCATCATAGCCTTCAAAGTAATCCAAAATATCCTTCTCAGGTTTCCCAAAAACAGTGCAAACAAATGGCTAGATGATAAGAATTGTGTAACTCCATGAGATGACTTAACACATTACAAAGAGGTTTCTCAGAAAGCTTCTTTCTACTTTTATATGAGGATATTTACTTTGTTACCATAAGCTTCTGTGTGCTTAAAAATATCCTAACACAGATTCCATGAAAACAGTGTTAGCAGACTGCTCAGTGAAAAGAACGGTGTAACTCTGTGAGGTGAATTAACCCATCATGAAACAGTTTCTCAGAAAGCTTCTTTCTAGTTTTTATTGAGGATATTTCCTTTGTCACCATAAGCTTCATTGCGCTAAGAAATATCCCATTGCAGATTTCAAGAAAGCAGTGTTAGCAAACTGCTCAATGAAAAGAACAGTGTAACACCGGGGGATGAATTCATCCATAACAAATCAGTTTCTCAGATAGCTTCTTTCTAGTTTTTATCTGAGCATATTTCCTTGTGCACCATAGGCCTCAGTGAGATTCCAAATATGCCTTTGCATATTCCACGAAAACAGTGTAGGCAGACTGCTCCTGAAAAGAAATGTATAACTCTGTGAGATGAATTCACACATCACAAAGATGTTTCTCAGAAAATTTCTTTCTAGTTTTTATCTGAGGGTATTTCATTTGTCACCATAGGCTTCAGTGTGATCCAAAATATCCCTTCCCAGATTAACCAATAACAGCTCCACCAAACTGCTGAATGAAGAGAAAGGTGTAACCCTGTGAGATGAATTCAAAAATCACAAAGCAGTTTCTGAGGAAATTTCTTTCTAGTTTTTTTCTGAGAATATTTACTTTGTCACCATGGGCTTCAATGCAATGTGAAATATTACTTCTGAGATTCCCGAAAAACAATGCTACCAAACTGCTCCATGGAAAGATTGTGTACCTCTGTGAGATGAATTCACACATCACAAAGCAGTTTCTCCGAAAGCTTCTTTCTAGTGTTTTTCTGAGGCTATTTTCTAGGTCACCTAAGCTTCAAAGAGCTCGAAAATATCCCACTACAGATTCCAAGAGAAAAGAAGAGTGTAACTCTGTGAAATGAATTCATACATCACAAAGAAGTCACTCAGAAAGGTTACCTTTGGTTTTTATATGAGGATATTTCCTTTGCCATAATAGGCTTCAAAGCACTCTAAAATGTCCTATTGCAGATTATATGAAAACATTGTTAGCATACTGTTCAATGAAAAGAATGCTGTAACATTGTGAGGTGAATTCACACATCACAAAGCAGTTTCTCAGAAAGTTTCTTTCTGGTTTTTATCTGAGGATATTTCCTTTTTCACTACAGGCTTCAAAATTGTCCCAAATATCCCTTTGCAGAGTCCATGAAAACAGTGTTAGCAAACATCTCCATGGAAAGAAAAGTGTAAGTCTGTGAGATGAATTCACACGCCACAAAGAACTTTCTACGAAAGTTGCTTTCTAGTTTTTAGCTGAGGATATTTCCTTTGTCACCATACGTTTCAATGCTATTCCAAGATTTCCTTCTCAGATTTGCCAAAAACAGTGCTACAACACTGTTCCATGAAAAGAAAGTTTTAACTCTCTGAGATGAATTCACACATCACAAAGAAGTTTCTCAGACAGCTTCCTTCTAGTTTCTTTCTGAAGACATTTTCTCAGTCACCATAGTCATCAAGGTGATCCAAAATATCCCTTCTCAATTTCCCCAAAAACAGTGCTACTAAACTGCTATATGAAAAGACTCGTGTAACTCTGTGTGATGAATTAACACATCACAAAGCAGTTTCTCATAATGCTTCTTTGTAGTTTTTATTTGAGCATATGTCCTTTGTAACCATAAGCTTCAAAGCACTCAGAAATATCACAATGCAGATTCTAAGAGAACAGTGTTAGCGTATTGCTCAAAGAAAAGAACAGTGTAACTCTGTGAGACGAATTCACACATCACAAGGCAGTTTCTCAGAAAGCTTCCTTCTTGTTTTTATCTGAGGATATTTCCCTTTTCACCATACACCTCAAAGTGCTCTGAAATACCGCTTTGCAGATTCCATGAAAAGAGTGTTAGCAAGATGCTCCATGAAAAGAAAGATGTAACTCTGTGAAATGAATTCACACATCACAAAGGACTTCCTCAGAAACCTTCTTTCCTGTTTTTATCTGTGAATATTTCCTTTGTCACCATAGGCTTTTGTGCAATCCAAAATATCCTACCTCAGATTCCCCAAAAACAGTGCTACCAAGCAGATCCATGAAAAATATCGTGTCACTCCATGATATGAATTAACATATCAAAAAGCAGTTTCTCACAAAATCTCTTTCTCATTTTAATTTGAGGATATTTCCTTTTTCACTATATGCCTCAATGCATTCCCTAATATCCGTTTGCAGATTCCATGAAAAGAGTGTTAGCAAGCTTCTCCATGAGAAGAAAGGTGTAAATGTGTGAGGTGAATACAGATATCACAAAGAACTTTTTCAGAAAGCTTCTCTCTAGTTTTTATCTGAGTATATTTCCTTTGTCATCATAGCTTCAGTGTAATTCAAAGTATCCTTTTTCAGATTCCCCAAAAACAGTTTTGGAAAATTGCTCCATGAAATAAAGAATTATATCTCTGTGAGGTGAATTCACACATGAGAAACAATTTCTCAGAAATCTTCTTGCTAGTTTTTATTTGAAAATGTTTCCTTAGTCACCATAGGTATCTATGTGATCCAAAATATCCCTTCTCAGATTCCCCAAAAACAGTGCTACCTAACTGATCCTTGAAATGAATTGTGAAGCCTGTGAGATGAATTACCACATCACAAAGCAGTTTCTCCGAATGCTTTTTTCTAGTTTTTTTGTGAAAATATTTCCTTTGTCACCATAAGCTACAATGCGCTCCAAAATATCCCATTGCAGATTCCAAGAAAACAGTCTTAGTCAACTGCTCAAAGAAAAGATCAGTGAAACTATGTGAGATAAATTCACACGTCAGAAATGGTTTCTCAGAAAGCTTCTATCTAGTTTTTGTCTGAGGATATTTTCTTTTACACTATAGGCCTCAAAGTGCTCAAAAATATCCCTTTGCAGATTCCAGAAAAACTGTGTTAGCACATTGTTACAGGAAAAGAAATGTACAACTCTGTGAGATGAATTCATAACTCACAAAGTAGTGTCTCAGAAAACTTCTGTTTGGTTTTTGTCTGAGGATAGTTCCTTTGTCACCATAGGCATAAATGCACTCCCAAATATCCTATTGCAGATTCCACGAAAACAGTGTTATCAAACTGCTCAGTGAAAACAACAGCGTAACTGTGAGATGAATTCCACGTGATGAAGTAGTTTCTCAGAAATGTTCTTTCTAGTTTTAATTTGAGGATATTTCATTTTCACCATATGCCTCAATGCATTCCCTAATATCCGTTTGCAGATTCCATGAAAACAGTGTTAGCAAACTGCTCCATGAAAAGAAAGGTGTAACTCTGTGAGACGAATTCACACATCACAAAGAAGTTTCTCAGAAAGCTTCTATCTAGTTTTTGTCTGAGGATATTTCTTTTACACTATAGGCCTCAAAGTGCTCAAAATATCCTTTGCAGATTCCAGAAAAACTGTGTTAGCACATTGTTACAGGAAAAGAAATGTACAACTCTGTGAGATGAATTCATAACTCACAAAGTAGTGTCTCAGAAAACTTCTGTTTGGTTTTGTCTGAGGATAGTTCCTTTTGTCACCATAGGCATAAATGCGCTCCAAAATATCCCATTGCAGATTCCAAGAAAACAGTCTTAGTCAACTGCTCAAAGAAAAGATCAGTGAAACTATGTGAGATAAATTCACACATCACAAAGCAGTTTCTCAGAAAGCTTCTATCTAGTTTTTGTCTGAGGATATTTCTTTTACACTATAGGCCTCAAAGTGCTCAAAATATCCTTTGCAGATTCCAAAAACAGTGTTAGCAAACTGCTCCATGAAAAGAAAGTGTAACTCTGTGAGATGAATTCACAACTCACAAAGTAGTGTCTCAGAAAACTTCTGTTTGGTTTTATCTGAGGATATTTCCTTTTCACCATAGGCCTCAATGCACTCCCAAATATCCATTGCAGATTCCATGAAAACAGTGTTATCAAACTGCTCAGTGAAAACAACAGCGTAACTCTGTGAGATGAATTCACACATCACAAAGAGTTTCTCAGAAAGTTCTTTCTAGTTTTAATTGAGGATATTTCCTTTGTCACCATCGGCTTCAATGTGACCCAAATATCCTTCTCAGATTCCCAAAAACAGTGCTACCAAACTGATCCATGAAAAGAATGGTGTAACTCTGTGAGATGAATTCACACATCACAAAGAGTTTCTCAGAAAGCTCTTTCTAGTTTTATCTGAGGATATTTCCTTCTGCACCATTTCAATCAATGCACTCCCAAATATTCCGTAGCAGATTAAACAAAAAGTGTTAGCAAACTGCTCAATGAAAAGAAAGTGTAACTCTGTGAGATGAATTCACACATCATAAAGCAGTTTCACAGAAAGCTTCTTTCTAGTTTTATCTGAGGATATTTCCTTTGTCACCATAGGCATAAATGCACTCCCAAATATCCTATTGCAGATTCCATGAAAACAGTGTTAGCAAACTGCTCAATGAAAAGAATGGTGAAACTCTGTAGGATGAATTCACACATCACAAAGCAGTTTTTCAGAAAGCTTCTTTCTAGTTTTATCTGAGGATATTCCTTCATCACCATAGCTTCAATGCAATCCAAAATATCCTTCTCAGATTCCCAAAAACAGTGTTATCAAACTGCTCATGAAAATAATAGTGTACCTCTGTGAGATGAATTCACACATCACAAAACAGTTTCTCAGAAAGCTCTTTCTAGTTTTATCTGAGATATTTCCTTTGTCACCATAGGCTTCAATGTGCTCCCAAATATCCTTTGCAGATTCCACGAAAACAGTGTTATCAAACTGCTTAATGAAAAGAATGGTGTAACTCTGTGAGATGAATACACATCACAAAGAAGATTCTCAGAAAGCTTCTCTAGTTTTATCTGAGGATATTCCTTCATCACCATAGGCTTCAATGCTCCAAATATCCTTTGCAGATTCCAGAAAAACTGTGTTAGCACATTGTTACAGGAAAAGAAATGTACAACTCTGTGAGATGAATTCATAACTCACAAAGTAGTGTCTCAGAAAACTTCTGTTTGGTTTTTGTCTGAGGATAGTTCCTTTGTCACCATAGGCATAAATGCACTCCCAAATATCCTATTGCAGATTCCACGAAAACAGTGTTATCAAACTGCTCAGTGAAAACAACAGCGTAACTGTGAGATGAATTCCCACGTGATGAAGTAGTTTCTCAGAAATGTTCTTTCTAGTTTTTAATTGAGGATATTTCCTTTGTCACCATCGGCTTCAATGTGACCCAAAGTATCTCTTCTCAGATTCCCAAAAACAGTGCTACCAAACTGATCCATGAAAAGAATGGTGTAACTCTGTGAGATGAATTCACATATCTCAAAGATGTTTCTCAGAAAACTTCTTTCTAGTTTTATCTGAGGATATTTCCTTCTGCACCATTTCAATCAATGCACTCCCAAATATTCCGTAGCAGATTAAACAAAAAAAGTGTTAGCAAACTTTTCAACAAAAGGAACAGTGTAACTCTGTGAGATGAATTCACACATCACAAAGCAGTTTCTCAGAAAGCTTCTTTCTAGTTTTATCTGAGGATATTTCCTTTGTCACCATAGGCATAAATGCACTCCCAAATATCCTATTGCAGATTCCATGAAAACAGTGTTATCAAACTGCTTAATGAAAAGAATGGTGTAACTCTGTGAGATGAATTCACATCATAAAGCAGTTTCTCAGAAATGTTCTTTCTAGTTTTATCTGAGGATATTTCCTTTGTCACCATAGGCTTTTGTGCAATCCAAAATATCCTTCTCAGATTCCCCAAAACAGTGCTACCAAACTGATCCATGAAAAGAATGGTGTAACTCTGTGAGATGAATTCACATATCTCAAAGATGTTTCTCAGAAAACTTCTTTCTAGTTTTATCTGAGGATATTTCCTTCTGCACCATTTCAATCAATGCACTCCCAAATATTCCGTAGCAGATTAAACAAAAAAAGTGTTAGCAAACTTTTCAACAAAAGGAACAGTGTAACTCTGTGAGATGAATTCACACATCATAAAGCAGTTCCACAGAATGCTTCTTTTTGAACTTTTATCTGTGGATATTTCCTTTGCCACCATAGACTTCAATGGACTCCGAAATATCCTATTGCAGATTTCATGAAAACAGTATTTTCAAACTGCTTAATGAAAAGAATGGTGAAACTCTGTAGGATGAATTCACACATCATAAAGCAGTTTTTCAGAACGCTTCTTTCTAGTTTTTATCTGAGGATATTCCCTTCATCACCATAGGCTTCAATGCAATCAAAAATATCCCCTCTCAGACCCAAAAACAGTGCTACCAAACTCCTTCATGAAAATAATAGTGTACCTCTGTGAGATGAATTCACACATCACAAAACTGTTTCTCAGAAAGCTCTTTCTAGTTTTTATATGCGGATATTTTCTTTTAAACCATAGGCTTCAATGTGCTCCCAAATATGCCTTCTCAGATACCACAAAAACAGTGATATCAAAGTGTTCCCTCAACAGTAGCGTTTAGCTCTATGAGATGAATACACACATCACAAAGAAGATTCTCAGAAAGCTTCTCTCCAGTTTTTAACTGAAGATATTTCCTGTTTTGTCATTAGACCCAATGCACTACCAAATATCCCTTTGCAGATGCCAGAAAAACGATGTTACCAAACTGCTCAATGAAAATAAAGTTGTAACTCTGTGAGATGTTTTCACCCGTCACATGGCAGTTTTTTAAAAAGCTTCTTTCTTGTTTAAATCTGAGGATATTTCCTTTTTCAGCATAGGCTTCAATGCAACCTAGAATATACCTTCTTTCATATGCCAAATATAGTGCTACTAAACTGATCCAGGAAAAGATTTGTGAAACTCTGTGAGATGAATTAACACATCAGAAAGCGATTTCTCAGAAAGCTTCTTTTTAGTTTTTCTGAGGATATTTCCTTTTCACCATAGGCTTCAATGCTCCCAAATATCCCTTTTCAGATTCTCCCAAAACAGTGTTAGCAAACTGCTCCCTGAGAAGATCCATGTAACACTGTGAGATGAATTCACACATCACAAAGCAGTTTCTCAGAAAGCTTCTTTCTAGTTTTTACCTGAGGATATTTCCGTTTTCACCATATGCTTCAATGCAATCTAAAATATCACTTCTCAGGTTCCCGAAAAAGAGTGCTATGAAACTGCTGCATGCAAAGAATCATGTAACAGGGTGAGATGAATTCACAAATCACAAAGCTGTTTCTCAGAAACCTTCTTTCGAGCTCTTATCTGAGGATGTATTATTTGTCACCATAAGCTTCAGCGCCATCTGAAATATCCCGTTGCTAATTCCATGAAAACGGGGTTAAGAAACTGCTCAATAGAAAGTACAATGTAACTCTGTGAGATTAATTCACACATCACAAACCAGTTTCTCAGAATGTTTCTTTCTAGTTTTTATCTGAGGATAGTTGCTTTATCTCCCTAGATCTCAATGTACTCCCAAATATCCCTTTTCCGATTCCACAAAAAGCAAATTCCTCCATGAAAAGAAAGCTGTACCTCTCTGAGATGAATTCACTCATCACAAAGATCTTTCTCAGAAAGCCTCTTTCTAGTTTATTCTGAGGATATTTCCTTTGCCACCATAGACTTCAATGCAATCCAAAATATCCCTTTCAGATTCTCCCAAAACAGTGTTACCAAATTGATCCATGAGAAGAATCATGTAACTCTGTGAGGAGAATTCACACATCAAAAAGCAGTTTCTCACAAAGCTTCTTTCTAGTTTTTGCCTGAGGATCTATCTTTTTTTTTTTTTTTTTATTATACTTTAAGTTCTAGGGTACATGTGCATAACGTGCAGGTTTGTTACATGATATACTTGTGCCATGTTGGTGTGCTTGCACCCATCAACTCGTCAGCACCCATCAATTCATCATTTACATCAGGTATAACTCCCCAATGCAATCCCTCCCCACCCCCTCCCCATGATAAGCCCAGTGTGTGATGTTCCCTTCCCGAGTCCAAGTGATCTCATTGTTCAGTTCCACCTATGGTGAGAACATGTGGTGTTTGGTTTTTCTTCTTCTTGTGATAGTTTGCTAAGAATGATGGTTTCCAGCTGCATCCATGTCCCTACAAAGGACGCAAACTCATCCTTTTTATGGCTGCATAGTACTCCATGGTGTATATGTGCCACATTTTCTTAATCCAGTCTGTCACAGATGGACATTTGGGTTGATTCAAGTCTTTGCTATTGTGAATAGTGCCACAATAAACATACGTGTGCATGTGTCTTTGTAGTAGAATAATTTATAATCCTTTGGGTATATACCCAGGAGTGGGATGGCTTGGTCATATGGAACATCTAGTTCTAGATCCTTGAGGAATCGTCATATTGTTTTCCACAATGGTTGAACTAGTTTACAATCCCACCAACAGTGTAAAAGTGTTCCTATTTCTCCACATCCTCTCCAACACTTGTTGTTTCCTGATTTTTTAATGATGGCCATTCCAACTGGTGTGAGATGGTATCTCATTGTGGTTTTGATTTGCATTTCTCTGATGGCGAGTGATGATGAGCATTTTTTCATGTGTCTGTTGGCTGTATGAATGTCTTCTTTTGAGAAATGTCTGTTCATATCCTTTGCCCACATTTTGATGGGGTTGTTTGTTTTTTTCTTTCTTTCTTTCTTTCTTTCTTTCTTTCTTTCTTTATTTTTTTTTTATTATACTTTAAGTTCTAGGGTACATGTGTGTAACGTGCAGGTTTGTTACATATGTATACTTGTGCAATGGTGGTGTGCTGCACCCATCAATTCGTCAGCACCCATCAATTGATCATTTATATCAGGTATAACTCCCCAATGCAATCTCCCCACCCCTTCCCATGATAAGCCCAGTGTGTGATGTTCCTTCCCGAGTCCAAGTGATCTCATTGTTCAGTTCCACCTATGAGTGAGAACATGCGGTGTTTGGTTTTCTCTTCTTGTGATAGTTTGCTAAGAATGATGGTTTCCAGCTGCATCCATGTCCCTACAAAGGACGAAACTCATCCTTTTTATGGCTGCATAGTATTCCATGGTGTATGTGCCACATTTTCTTAATCCAGTCTGTCACAGATGGACATTTGGGTTGATTCAAGTCTTTGCTATTGTGAATAGTGCCGCAATAAACATACGTGTGCATGTGTCTTTGTAGTAGAATAATTTATAATCCTTTGGGTATATACCCAGGAGTGGGATGGCTTGGTCATATGGAACATCTAGTTCTAGATCCTTGAGGAATCGCCATATTGTTTTCCACAATGGTTGAACTAGTTTACAATCCCACCAACAGTGTAAAAGTGTTCCTATTTCTCCATCCTCTCAACACTTGTTGTTTCCTGATTTTTTAATGATGGCCATTCCAACTGGTGTGAGATGGTATCTCATTGTGGTTTTGATTTGCATTTCTCTGATGGCGGTGATGATGAGCATTTTTCATGTGTCTGTTGGCTGTATGAATGTCTTCTTTTGAGAAATGTCTGTTCATATCCTTTGCCCACTTTTTGATGGGGTTGTTTGTTTTTTCTTTCTTTCTTTCTTTCTTTCTTTCTTTCTTTCTTTCTTTCTTTCTTTCTTTATTATACTTTAAGTTCTAGGGTACATGTGCATAACGTGCAGGTTTGTTACATATGTATACTTGTGCAATGTTGGTGTGCTGCACCCATCAACTCGTCAGCACCCATCAATTCATCATTTATATCAGGTATAACTCCCCAATGCAATCCCTCCCCTCCCCCTCCCATGATAAGCCCAGTGTGTGATGTTCCCTTCCCGAGTCAAGTGATCTCATTGTTCAGTTCCCACCTATGAGTGAGAACATGCGGTGTTTGGTTTTCTCTTCTTGTGATAGTTTGCTAAGAATGATGGTTTCCAGCTGCATCCATGTCCCTACAAAGGACGCAAACTCATCCTTTTTATGGCTGCATAGTATTCCATGGTGTATATGTGCCACATTTTCTTAATCAGTCTGTCACAGATGGACATTGGGTTGATTCAAGTCTTTGCTATTGTGAATAGTGCCGCAATAAACATACGTGTGCATGTGTCTTTGTAGTAGAATAATTTATAATCCTTTGGGTATATACCCAGTAGTGGGATGGCTGGGTCATATGGTACATCTAGTTCTAGATCCTTGAGGAATCGCCATACTGTTTTCCATAATGGTTGAACTAGTTTACAATCCCACCAACAGTGTAAAAGTGTTCCTATTTCTCCACATCCTCTCCAACACTTGTTGTTTCCTGATTTTTAATGATGGCCATTCTAACTGGTGTGAGATGGTATCTCATTGTGGTTTTGATTTGCATTTCTCTGATGGCGAGTGATGATGAGCATTTTTCATGTGTCTGTTGGCTGTATGAATGTCTTCTTTTGAGAAATGTCTGTTCATATCCTTTGCCCACTTTTTGATGGGGTTGTTTGTTTTTTCTTGTATATTTGTTTGAGTTCTTTGTAGATTCTGGATATTAGCCCTTTGTCAGACGAGTAGATTGCAAAAATTTTCTCCCATTCTGTAGGTTGCCTGTTCACTCTGATGGTAGTTTCTTTTGCTGTGCAGAAGCTCTTTAGTTTAATGAGATCCCATTTGTCAATTTTGGCTTTTGCTGCCGTTGCTTTTGGTGTTTTAGACATGAAGTCCTTGCCCATGCCTATGTCCTGAATGGTACTACCTAGATTTTCTTCTAGGGTTTTTATGGTATTAGGTCTAACATTTAAGTCTCTAATCCATCTTGAATTAATCTTCGTATAAGGAGTAAGGAAAGGATCCAGTTTCAGCTTTCTACTTATGGCTAGCCAATTTTCCCAGCACCATTTATTAAATAGGAATCCTTTCCCCATTTCTTGTTTCTCTCAGGTTTATCAAAGATCAGACGGCTGTAGATGTGTGGTATTATTTCTGAGGACTCTGTTCTGTTCCATTGGTCTATAGCTCTGTTTTGGTACCAGTACCATGCTGTTTTGGTTACTGTAGCCTTGTAGTATAGTTTGAAGTCAGGTAGCGTGGCGCCTCCAGCTTTGTCCTTTGACTTAGGATTGTCTTGGCAATGCGGGCTCTTTTTGGTTCCATATGAACTTTAAAGCAGTTTTTTCCAATTCTGTGAAGAAACTCATTGGTAGCTTGATGGGGATGGCATTGAATCTATAAATAACCTTGGGCAGTATGGCCATTTTCACGATATTGATTCTTCCTATCCATGAGCATGGTATGTTCTTCCATTTGTTAGTGTCCTCTTTGATTTCACTGAGCAGTGGTTTGTAGTTCTCCTTGAAGAGGTCCTTTACATCCCTTGTAAGTTGGATTCCTAGGTATTTTATTCTCTTTGAAGCAATTGTGAATGGAAGTTCATTCCTGATTTGGCTCTCTGCTTGTCTGTTACTGGTGTATAAGAATGCTTGTGATTTTGCACATTAATTTTGTATCCTGAGACTTTGCTGAAGTTGCTTATCAGCTTAAGGAGATTTTGGGCTGAGACAATGGGGTTTTCTAAATATACAATCATGTCATCTGCGAACAGGGACAATTTGACTTCTTCTTTTCCTAACTGAATACCCTTGATTTCTTTCTCTTGCCTGATTGCCCTAGCCAGAACTTCCAACACTATGTTGAATAGGAGTGGTGAGAGAGGCATCCCTGTCTTGTGCCAGTTTTCAAAGGAATTTTTCCAGTTTTGCCCATTCAGTATGATATTAGCTGTGGGTTTGTCATAAATAGCTCTTATTATTTTGAGGTACGTTCCATCAATACCGAATTTATTGAGCGTTTTAGCATGAAGGGCTGTTGAATTTTGTCAAAAGCCTTTTCTGCATCTATTGAGATAATCATGTGGTTCTTGTCTTTGGTTCTGTTTATATGCTGGATTACGTTTATTGATTTGCGAATGTTGAACCAGCCTTGCATCCCAGGGATGAAGCCCACTTGATCAGGGTGGATAAGCTTTTGATGTGCTGCTGAATCCGGTTTGCCAGTATTTTATTGAGGATTTTGCATCGATGTTCATCAGGGATATTGGTCTAAAATTCTCTTTTTTTTTGTGTCTCTGCCAGGCTTTGGTATCAGGATGATGTTGGCCTCATAAAATGAGTTAGGAGGATTCTCTTTTCTATTGATTGGAATAGTTTCAGAAGGAATGGTACCAGCTCCTCCTTGTACCTCTGGTAGAATTCAGCTGTGAATCCGTCTGGTCCTGGACTTTTTTTGGTGGGCAGGCTATTAATTGTTGCCTCAATTTCAGAGCCTGCTATTGGTCTATTCAGGATTCAACTTCTTCCTGGTTTAGTCTTGGGAGAGTGTAAGTGTCCAGGAAATTATCCATTTCTTCTAAATTTTCTAGTTGATTTGCGTAAAGGTGTTTATAGTATTCTCTGATGGTAGTTTGTATTTCTGTGGGGTCGGTGGTGATATCCCTTTATCATTTTTATTGCATCTATTTGATTCCTCTCTCTTTTCTTCTTTATTAGTCTTGCTAGCGGTCTGTCAATTTTGTTGATCTTTTCAAAAACCAACTCCTGGATTCATTGATTTTTGGAGGGTTTTGTGTTTCTATCTCCTTCAGTTCTGCTCTGATCTTAGTTATTTCTTGCCTTCTGCTAGCTTTTGAGTGTGTTTGCTCTTCCTCTCTAATTCTTTTAATTGTGATGTTAGAGTGTCAATTTTCGATCTTTCCTGCTTTCTCTTGTGGGCATTTAGTGCTATAAATTTCCCTCTACACACTGCTTTAAATGTGTCCCAGAGATTCTGGTATGTTGTATCTTTGTTCTCATTGGTTTCAAAGAACATCTTTATTTCTGCTTTCATTTCGTTATGTACCCAGTAGTCATTCAGGAGCAGGTTGTTCAGTTTCCATGTAGTTGAGCGGTTTTGATTGAGTTTCTTAGTCCTGAGTTCTAGTTTGATTGCACTGTGGTCTGAGAGACAGTTTGTTATAATTTCTGTTCTTTACATTTGCTGAGGAGTGCTTTACTTCCAATTATGTGGTCAATTTTGGAATAAGTGCGATGTGGTGCTGAGAAGAATGTATATTCTGTTGATTTGGGGTGGAGAGTTCTATAGATGTCTATCAGGTCTGCTTGGTGCAGAGATGAGTTCAATTCCTGGATATCCTTGTTAACTTTCTGTCTCGTTGATCTGTCTAATGTTGACAGTGGAGTGTTGAAGTCTCCCATTATTATTGTATGGGAGTCTAAGTCTCTTTGTAAGTCTCAAGGACTTGCTTTATGAATCTGGGTGCTCCTGTATTGGGTGCATATATATTTAGGATAGTTAGCTCTTCCTGTTGAATTGATCCCTTTACCATTATGTAATGGCCTTCTTTGTCTCTTTTGATCTTTGATGGTTTAAAGTCTATTTTATCAGAGACTAGGATTGCAACCCCTGCTTTTTTGTTCTCCATTTGCTTGGTAGATCTTCCTCCATCCCTTTATTTTGAGCCTATGTATGTCTCTGCATGTGAGATGGGTCTCCTGAATACAGCAGACTGATGGGTCTTGACTCTTGATCCAGTTTGCCAGTCTGTGTCTTTTAATTGGAGCATTTAGTCCATTAACATTTAAGGTTAATATTGTTATGTGTGAACTTAATCCTGCCATTATGATATTAACTGGTTATTTTGCTCATTAGTTGATTTACATTTTGGCTTGTTTTTGCAATGGCTGGTACCGTTGTTCCTTTCCATGTTTAGGGCTTCCTTCAGGGTCTCTTGTAAGGCAGGCCTGGTGGTGACAAAATCTCTAAGCATTTGCTTATCTGTAAAGGATTTTATTTCTCCTTCACTGATGAAACTTAGTTTGGCTGGATATGAAATTCTGGGTTTAAAATTCTTTTCTTTAAGAACGTTGAATATTGGCCCCACTCTCTTCTGGCTTGTAGAGTTTCTGCCGAGAGATCTGCTGTTAGTCTGATGGGCTTCCTTTGTGGGTAACCTGACCTTTCTCTCTGGCTGCCCTTAAGATTTTTCCTTCATTTCAACTTTGGTGAATCTGGCAATTATGTGTCTTGGAGTTGCCCTTCTGGAGGAGTATCTTTGTGGCGTTCTCTGTATTTCCTGAATTTGAATGTTGGCCTGCCCTACTAGGTTGGGGAAGTTCTCCTGGATGATATCCTGAAGAGTGTTTTCCAACTTGTTTCCATTCTCCCCTCACTTTCAGGCACCCCAATCAGACGTAGATTTGGTCTTTTACATAATCCCATACTTCTTGCAGGCTTTGTTCATTTCTTTTCTTCTTTTTCTTTTGGTTTCTCTTCTCGCTTCATTTCATTCATTTGATCCTCAATCGCTGATACTTTTCTTCCAGTTGATCGAGTCGGTTACTGAAGCTTGTGCATTTGTCACGTATTTCTCGTGTCATGGTTTTCATCTCTGTCATGTCGTTTATGACCTTCTCTGCATTAATTAGTCTAGCTGTCAATTCTTCCACTCTTTTTCAAGATTTTTCGTTTCTTTGCGCTGGGTGTCCTTTAGCTCTGAGAAGTTTGATGGACTGAAGCCTTCTTCTCTCTTCTCATCAAAGTCATTCTCTGACCAGCTTTGATCCGTTGCTGGCGATGGGCTGCGCTCCTTTGCAGGGGAGATGCGCTCTTATTTTTGAATTCCCAGCTTTTCTGCCCTGCTTTTTCCCCATCTTTGTGGTTTTATCTGTCTCTGGTCTTTGATGATGGTGACGCACTGATGGGGTTTTGGTATAGGTGTCCTTCCTGTTTGATAGTTTTCCTTCTGCCAGTCAGAACCCTCAGCTATAGGTCTGTTGGAGATTGCTTGAGGTCCACTCCAGACCCTGTTTGCCTGGGTATCAGCAGCAGAGGTTGCAGAAGATAGAATATTGCTGAACAGCGAGTGTACCTGTCTGATTCTTACTTTGGAAGCTTCCTCTCAGGGGTGTACTCCACCCTGTGAGGTGTGGGTGTCAGACTGCCCCTAGTGGGGGATGTCTCCCAGTTAGGCTACTCAGGGGTCAGGGACCCACTTGAGCAGGCAGTCTGTCCCTTCTCAGATCTCAACCTCCGTGTTGGGAGATCCACTGCTCTCTTCAAAGTTGTCAGACAGAGTCTTTCACGCCTGCACAAGTCTCTGCTGCTTCCCTGTTATTTTTAGCTGAGCCATCCCCAGAGGCGGAGTCTACAGAGACAGGCAGGTTTCCTTGAGCTGCTGTGAGCTCCACCCTGTTGGAGCTTCTCAGCTTTGTTTACCTAAGCCTCAGCAATGGCGGGCGCCCTCCCCAGCCTGCTGCTGCCCTGCGGTTAGATGGCGCAGACTGCTGTGTTAGCAGGAGGAGGCTCCGGGCGTGGGACCCTCCCAGCCAGGCGTGGGGTATATTCTCCTGGTGTGCCCATTATCCTATAGCGCAGTATTGGGGTGGGAGTTACCCGATTTTCCAGGTGTTGTGTGTCAGTTCCCTGGTTAGGAAAAGTTCCCTTCCCCTTGCGCTTCCCAGGTGAGGCGATGCCTCGCCCTGTTCAACTCTCGCTGGTCGGGCGCAACAGCTGACCAGCAGCGATTATCCGCCACTCACTAGTGAGATGACCCCAGTACCTCAGTTGAAAATGCAGAAATCACCGGTCTTCTGTGTCCTTGGCTGGGAGTTGGAGACTGCAGCTGTTCCTATTCGTCCATCTTGCTCTGCCCCCGAGGATCTATCTTTTGTCACCCTAAGCTTCAATGTGCTCCAAAGTATCCCATTGCAGATACCAAGAAAACAATGTTAGCAAACTGTTCAATGAAAAGAACAGTGTAACTTTGTGACATGAATTGACTCATCACAAAGCAGTTTCTCAGAAAGTTTCTTTCTACTTGTATCTGAGGATATTTCCTTTTTCACTATAGACCTTAATGTGCTCACATATATCCCTTTGCAGAATCCATGAAAACAGTGTTAGCACTGCTCCATGAAAAGACATGTGTAACTCTGTGAGATGGATGCACACATCACAAAGAAGTTTCTTAGAAATCTTCTTTCTAGTATTTATTTATCTGAGGATATTTCCTTTGTCACCATAGGCATCAAGGCAATCCAAAATGTCCCTTCTCAGATACCACAAAAACAGTGCTACCAAATTTCTCCATGAAAAGAAAGGTGTTACTCTGTGAGATGAATTCAGAAATCAGAAAGAAGTTTCTCAGAAAGCTTCTTTGTAGTTTTTATCTGAGGATATTTCCTTTTTCACTATAGGCCTCAATGTGCTCCCAAAAACCCTTTGCAAATTCCACGAAAACAGTTTTAGCAAGCTGCTTCATGAAAAGAAAGTTATAACTCAGTGAGAAGAATTCCCACATCACAAAGAAGTTTCTCAGAAAGCCTCATTCTAGTTTTTATCTGAGGATACAGCCTTTGTCTCTCAAGGCAGTTTCTCAGAAAGCTTATTTTTGGTTTTTATCTGAGGATATTTCCTTTGTCACCATAGGCTTCAATGCACTCCCAAATATCCCTTTGCAGATTCCACAAAAACAGTGCTACCAAACTGCTCCATGAAAAGAAAGGTGTAACTCTGTGAGATGAATTCACACATCACAAAGCAGTTTCTCAGAAAGCTTCTTTCTGGTTTTTATCTGAGGATATTTCCTTTTCACTATAGGCCTCAATGCACTCCAAATATCCTTTGCAGATTCCATGAAAACAGTGTTAGCAAACTGCTCCATGAAAAGAAAGGTGTAACTCTGTGAGATGAATTCACACATCACAAAGAACTTTCTCAGAAAGCTTCTTCTAGTTTTACCTGAGGATATTTCCATTCTCAGATTCCCCAAAAACAGTGCTACCAAACTGCTAATTGAATAACTCTGTGAGATGAATTCACATCACAAAGCAGTTTCTCAGAAATCTTCTTTCTAGTTTTTATATGAGGATATTTCCTTTTCACTATAGGCCTCAATGCACTCCAAATATCCCTTCTCAGATTCCAAAAACAGTGCTACCAAACTGCTCCATGAAAAGAAAGGTGTAACTCTGTGAGATGAATTCACACATCACAAAGCAGTTTCTCAGAAATCTTCTTTCTAGTTTTATCTGAGGATATTTCCTTTTCACTATAGGCCTCAATGCACTCCAAATATCCTTTGCAGATTCCACAAAAACAGTTTTAGCAAACTGCTCCACGAAAAGAAAGGTGTAACTCTGTGAGATGAATTCACACATCACAAAGCAGTTTCTCAGAAAGCTTCTTTCTAGTTTTATCTGAGGATATTTCCTTTTTCACCATAGGCTTCAATGCAATCCAAAATATCCCTTCTCAGATTCCCAAAAACAGTGTTAGCAAACTGCTCCATGAAAAGAATGGTGTAACTCTGTGAGATGAATTCACACATCACAAAGCAGTTTATCAGAAATATTCTTTCTAGTTTTATCTGAGGATATTTCCTTTATCACCATAGGCCTCAATGCACTCCCAAATATCTCTTTGCAGATTCCACAAAAACAGTTTTAGCAAACTGATCCATGAAAACAAAGGTGTAACTCTGTGAGATGAATTCACACATCACAAAGCAGTTTCTCAGAAACCTTCTTTCTAGTTTTTGTCTGAGGATATTTCCTTTTCACCATAGGCCTCAATGCACTCCAAATATCCTTTGCAGATTCCACAAAAACAGTTTTAGCAAACTGTCCCACAAAAGAAAGGTGTAACTCTGTGAGTTGCATTCACACATCAAAAAGCAGTTTCTCAGAAAGCTTCCTTCTAGTTTTCATCTAAGGATATTTCCTTTGTTGGAATTGGCTTCAATGCGATCCAAAATATCCCTTCTCAGATTCTCCAAAAACAGTGTTACAAAACTGCTCTATGAAAAGAGTTGTGTAACTCTGTGAGTTGAATTCACAAATCACAAAGCAGTTTATCAGAAATATTCTTTCTAGTTTTTGTCTGAGGATATTTCCTTTTTCATCCTAGTCCTTAATGCACTCGTGAATATCCCTTTGCAGATTCCACAAAAACAGCTTTAGCAGATTGCTCCATGAAAATAAAGGTGTAAGTGTGTGAGATGAATTGACACATCACAAAGCAGTTTCATGAAAAACTTCCTTTTGGTTATTGTTTGAGGATATTTCCATTGCCACCATAAGCTTCAATGTGCTTCCAAATATCCTTTTGCAGATTCCTCAACAACAGTGATACCATACTGCTGCATGAAAGAAAATGGTGTAAATCTGTGAGATGAATTCGCACATCACAAAGCTGTTTCTCAGAAATCTTCTTTCTAGTTTTATCTGAAGATATTTCCTTTGTCACCTTAGGTTTCAAAGTGATACAAAATATCCTTCTCAGATGCACAAAAACAGTGCTACCTAAGTGTTCCAGGAAAAAAATAGTGTACATTTGTGAGATGAATTAACAGAACAGAAAATTGCTTCTCAGAAAGCTTTCTTCTAGTTTTCATATGAGAGTATTTACTTTGTCACCATAAGCTTCAAATCACTCAGAAATATCAGATTGTAGATTCCAAGAAAACAGTGTAAGCCAACTGTGCAATGCAAAGTAGAGTGTAACTCTGTGAGGTGAATTCACACATCACAAGCCAATTTCTCAGAAAGCTTCTTTCTAGTTTTTTTCTAAGGATATTTCCTTTTTCACCAAAGTTTTCAATGTCCTCCTGAATATCCCATTGCAGATTAAACGAAAAAAGTGCTAGCAATCTTCACAATGAAAAGAATGGTGTTACTCAGTGAGATGAATTCACACATCACAAAACAGTTTCACCAAAGCTTCTTTTTGGCTTTTATCTGAGAATATTTCCTTTGTCATTATAGGCTTCAATGCATTCCTGAATATTCTATTGCAGATTCCATGAAAACAGTGTTATCAAACTTCTCAATGAAAAGAACAGTGTAACTCTGTAAGATGAATTCACACATCACAAAGCTGTTTCCCAGAAAGCTTCCTTCTCGTTTTTACATGAGTATATTTACTTTTTCACTATAGGCCTCAATGTACTCCAGAATATCAAATTGCAGATTCCATGAAAACAGTGTTAGCAAACTGCTCCATGAAAAGAAAGGTGTAACTTTCTGAGATGAATTCACATCACAAAAGTTTCTCAGAAATCTTCTTTCTAGTTTTTATCTGAGGATATTTCCTTTTGTCTCCATGAGGTGTTACTCTGTGAGATGAATTCAGTAGTTTTATCTGAGGATATTTCCTTTTCACTATAGGCCTCAATGCACTCCCTAAAACCCTTTGCAAATTCCATGAAAACAGTTTTAGCAAGCTGTTTCATAAAAAGAAAGTTGTAACTCTGTGAGAGGAATTCACACATCACAAAGAAGTTTCTCAGAAAGCTTCATTCTAGTTTTTATCTGAGGATACAGCCTTTGTCTCTCAAGGCAGTTTCTCAGAAAGCTTATTTTTGGTTTTTATCTGAGGATATTTCCTACGTCATCCTAGTCTTCAATGCCCTCCAAAGTATTCTATTGAAGATCGCATTAAAACACTGTTACCAAACTGCTTAATGCAAAGAACGATGTAACACTGTGAGATGAATTCACACATCACCAAGCAGTTTCTCAGAAAGCTTCTTTCTGGTTTTTATCTGAGGATATTTCCTTTTTCACTATAGGCCTCAATGCACTCCAAAATATCCTTTTGGAGATTCCATGAAACCAGTGTTAGCAAACTGCTGCATGAAATAAAGGTGTGACTATCTTAAATGAATTCACACATCACAAAGAACTTTCTCAGAAAGCTTTCTTCTAGTTTTTACCTGAGGATATTTCCATTCTCAGATTCCCCAAAAACAGTGCTACCAAACTGCTAATTGAATAACTCTGTGAGATGAATTAACACATCACAAAGTGTTTTATCAGAAAGCTTCTATTTTTTATATAAGGATATTTCCTTTTCCACCTTAGAATTCAATGTGCTCCCAAATATCCCTTCCCAGATACCACAAAAACAGTGATGCCAAAGTTCTCCCAGAACAGAAACGTTTAGCTCTATGAAATGAATGCATGCATCACAAAGGAGTTTCTCTGAAATCTTATCTCCTGTTTTACCTGAAGAATTTTCTTTTTACACCTTTGGCCTCTATGTGTTCCCAAATATCCTTCTGCAGATTTCCCAAAACCATGCTACCAAACTGCACAATGGAAAGAAAGGTTTAACTCTGTGTAATAAATTCACCCATCACAAAGTAGTTTCTCAGGAAGCTTCTTTCCAGTTTTTATCTGAGGATATTTTCTTTTCCACCATAGTCATCAATGTACTCCCAAATATTCCTTCTCAGATTTCACAAAAACAGTGTTACCAAACTGCTCAATGAAAAGAAAGGTTTAACTCTGTGAGATAAATTCACATATCACAAAGCAGTTTCTCAGAAAGCTTCTTTCTAGTTTAAATCTGAGGATATTTCCTTTTTCACCATAGGCTTCAATGTACTCCCAAATATCCCTTTGCAGATTCCACAAAAACAGTGTTACCAAACTGCTTAATGCAAAGAACGATGTAACACTGTGAGATGAATTCACATCACCAAGCAGTTTCTCAGAAAGCTTCTTTCTGGTTTTTATCTGAGGATATTTCCTTTTCACTATAGGCCTCAATGCACTCCAAAATATCCTTTTGGAGATTCCATGAAACCAGTGTTAGCAAACTGCTGCATGAAATAAAGGTGTGACTATCTTAAATGAATTCACACATCACAAAGAACTTTCTCAGAAAGCTTCTTTCCAGTTTAAATCTGAGGATATTTCCTTTTTCACTATAAGCTTCAATGTGTTCCCAAATAACTCCTTGCAGATATCACAAAACAGTGTTAGCAAACTGCTCCATGAAAAGAAAGGTTTAACTCTGTGAGATGAATTCACACATCACAAACCAGTTTCTCAGAAAGCTTCTTCTAGTTTTTATCTGAGGATATTTCCTTTTTCACCATAGGCCTCTAGGAGCTCCAGAATATCCCATTGCAGATTCCAAAAACAGTGCTACCAAACTGCTCCATGAAAAGAAAGTGTAACTCTGTGAGATGAATTCACACATCACAAAGAACTTTCTCAGAAAGCTTCTTTCTAGTTTTTATCTGAGGATATTTCCTTTTTCACCATAGGCCTCAATGCACTCCAAAATATCCTTCTCAGATTCCCCAAAACAGTGTTATCAAACTGCTCCATGAAAAGAAAGGTTTAACTCTGTGAGATGAATTCACACATCACAAAGTAGTTTCTCAGAAGCTTCTTTCCAGTTTTATCTGAGGATATTTCCTTTTTCAACATTGGTCTCTATTCTTCTGAATATCCCTTTGCAGATTCCAAAAACAGTGCTACCAAACTGCTCAATGAAAAGAAAGGTTTAACTCTGTGAGATGAATTCACACATCACAAAACAGTTTCTCAGAAAGCTTCTTTCTAGTTTTACCTGAGGATATTTCCTTTGTCACCATAGGCTTCAATGCATCCAAAATATCCTTCTCAGATTCCCCAAAACAGTGCTACCAAACTGATCCATGAAAAGAAAGGTGTAACTCTGTGAGATGAATTCACACATCACAAAGTAGTTTCTCAGAAAGTTTCTCAGAAATCTTCTTTCTAGTTTTTGTCTGAGGATATTTCCTTTGTCACCATAGGCTTCAATGCATCCAAAATATCCTTGCAGATTCCACAAAAACAGTGTTATCAAACTGCTCCATGAAAATAAAGGTGTAACTGTGAGATGAATTCACACATCACAAAGCAGTTTCTCAGAAAGCTTCTTTCTGGTTTTTATCTGAGGATATTTCCTTCACCATAAGCTTCAATGTGCTCCAAAATATCCCTTTGCAGATTCCACAAAAACAGTGTTACCAAACTGATCCATGAAAAGAATGGTGTAACTCTGTGAGATGAATTCACATCACAAAGCAGTTTCTCAGAAATCTTCTTTCTAGTTTTATCTGAGATATTTCCTTTGTCACCATAGGCTTCAATGTACTCCCAAATATCCTTCTCAGATTCCACAAAAACAGTGCTACCAAACTGCTCCATGAAAAGAAGTGTAACTCTGTGAGATGAATTAACACATCACAAAGTAGTTTCTCAGAAAGCTTCTTCTAGTTTTTATATGAGGATATTTCCTTTGTCACCATAGGCCTCAATGCACTCCAAAATA
The DNA here is from genome assembly GCA_030247045.1 of Colobus guereza. Lineage (NCBI taxonomy): Eukaryota > Metazoa > Chordata > Mammalia > Primates > Cercopithecidae > Colobus > Colobus guereza. Next base: position 12,983,544 of record CM058079.1, on the reverse strand, counting down.
TCCCATTGCAGATTCCAAGAAAACAGTGTTAGCAAACTGCTCCATGAAAAGAAGTGTAACTCTGTGAGATGAATTCACACATCACAAGCAATTTCTCAGAAAGCTTCTTTCTAGTTTTATCTGAGGATATTTCCTTTGTCACCATAAGCTTCAATGTGCTCCAAAATATCCCATTGCAGATTCCAAAAAAAGTGCTAGCAATCTTCACAATGAAAAGAATGGTGTTACTCTGTGAGATGAATTCACACATCACAAAGCAGTTTCTCAGAAAGCTTCTTCTAGTTTTATCTGAGGATATTTCCTTTGTCATTATAGGCTTCAATGTGCTCCCAAATATCCTATTGCAGATTCCAAAAACAGTGTTATCAAACTGCTCAATGAAAAGAAAGTGTAACTCTGTGAGATGAATTCACACATCACAAACCTGTTTCAGAAAGCTTCTTTCTAGTTTTATCTGAGATATTTCCTTTTTCACCATAGGCTTCAATGCACTCCAAAATATCCTTGCAGATTCCATGAAAACAGTGTTAGCAAACTGCTCCATGAAAAGAAAGGTGTAACTTTCTGAGATGAATTCACACATCACAAAGAACTTTCTCAGAAAGCTTCTTCTAGTTTTATCTGAGGATATTTCCTTTGTCACCATAGGCTTCAATGCATCCAAAATATCCTTCTCAGATTCCCCAAAACAGTGTTACCAAACTGCTCCATGAAAAGAAGTGTAACTCTGTGAGATGAATTAACACATCACAAAGTGTTTCTCAGAAAGCTTCTTCTAGTTTTTATATGAGGATATTTCCTTTTTCACCATAAGCTTCAATGTGCTCCCAAATATCCCTTTGCAGATTCCACGAAAACAGTGTTAGCAAACTGCTCCATGAAAAGAAAGGTTTAACTCTGTGAGATGAATTCACACATCACAAAACAGTTTCTCAGAAAGCTTCTTTCTGGTTTTTATCTGAGGATATTTCCTTTGTCACCATAGGCTTCAATGCATCCAAAATATCCTTCTCAGATTCCCCAAAAACAGTGCTACCAAACTGCTCCATGAAAAGAAAGGTGTAACTCTGTGAGATGAATTCACATCACAAAGTAGTTTCTCAGAAGCTTCTTTCTAGTTTTATCTGAGATATTTCCTTTTTCACCATAGGCTTCAATGCATTCCTGAATATTCTATTGCAGATTCCACAAAAACAGTGTTAGCAAACTGCTCAATGAAAAGAAAGGTTTAACTCTGTGAGATAAATTCACATATCACAAAGCAGTTTCTCAGAAAGCTTCTTCTAGTTTTATCTGAGGATATTTCCTTTTTCACCATAAGCTTCAATGTGTTCCCAAATATCCTTGCAGATTCCACGAAAACAGTGTTAGCAAACTGCTCAATGAAAAGAAAGGTTTAACTCTGTGAGATGAATTCACACATCACAAAACAGTTTCTCAGAAATCTTCTTTCTAGATTTTATCTGAAGTTATTTCCTTTCTCACCATAGGCCTCTAGGAGCTCCAGAATATCCCTTTGCAGATTCCGTAAAAACAGTGCTACCAAACTGCTCAAAGAAAATAAACGTGTAATTCTGTGTGATGAATTCACGCATCCCAAAGAAATTTCTCAAAAAGCTTCTTTCTAGTTTTTATCTCAGGATATTTCCTTTTGCACCAACTGCCTACATGCACTTCCAATTTTCCCTTGTCAGACACCTCAAAAACAGTGATGCCAAATTGCTCTCTCAACATAAATCTTTACCTCTATGAGATGAATGCATGCACCACAAAGGAGTTTTCAGACTTTCTCTCCTGTTTTACCTGAAGATATTTCCTTTTTCAACATTGGTCTCTATTCGCTTCTGAATATCCCTTGCATATTCCACAAAAAGAGTGCTAACAAACTGCTCAATGAAAAGAAAGATTTAACTCTGTGAGATGAATTTTCCCATCACAAAACAGCCTCTCAGAAAGCTTGTTTCAAGTTTTTACCTGAGGATATTTCCTTTGTCATCATAGGCATCAATACCATCTAAAGTATCCCTTCTCAGATTCCCCAAATCAGTGCTACCAAACTATGCCATGAAAATAAAGGTGAAACTATGTGAGATGAATTCACACATCACTATGTAGTTTCACAGAAAGTTTCTTTTCTTTTTTTTTTTTTGTCTGAGGATATTTCGTTTGTCATCAAAGGCTTCAATGCACTCCGAAATATCCCATTGCAGATTCCACGGAAATATTGTTAGCAAACTGCTCCAAGAAAAGGGTGGTGTAACTTTGTGAGATGAATTCACACATCACAAAGCAGTCTCACAAAGTTTCCTTCTAATTTTTCTCTGAGGATATTTTCCTTTTCACCATATGTCTCAACTTTCTCCCAAATATCACTTTACAGACTCCACAAAAACAGTGTTAGAAAACTGCACTATGATAAGAAACAACTTACTCTGAGAGATAAATACACACATCACAAAAGAGTTTCTCAGAAAGCTTCTGGTTAATTTCTATCTGATTATATTTCCGTATGTCATGCATAGGCTTCAATGCGATCCAAAATATCCCTTCTCAGATCCCCAAAAACAGTGCAACCAATCTACTACATGAAAAGAATGGTGTAACTCTGTGAGATGAATTCACACATCACAAAAATGTTTCTCAGACCACTTCTTTCTAGATTTTATCTGAAGATATTTCATTTTTCTCCATATTCTTCAATGCTCTCTGGGATATCCCATTGCAGATTCCACAAAAGAGTCTTAGCAAACTTCTCAATGAAAAGAATGGTGTAACTTGGTGAGATGATTTCACACCTCACAAAGCAGTTTCACAGAAAGCTTCTTTTTTATCTGAGGATATTTCCTCTTTCACCATAAGCTTCAATGCACTCCAAAATATCCCATTACAGGTTCCAGAAAAACAGTGTTAGCTAACTGCTCAACGAAAGGAACAGTGTAACTCTGTGAGATGAATTGACATGATACAAAGAGGTTCTTAGAAAGCTGCCTTCTGGTTTTTATCTGATGATATTTCCTTTGTCACCATAGGATTCAATGCTCTCCCTCATATTGTATTGTGTATTCCATGAAAAAGTCTCATCAAACTCCTCAATAAAAAGGATGGTGTAGTTTTGTGAGATGAATTCACACATCACAAAGCAGTTTCTCAGAAAGCTTCTTTCTAGATTTTATCTGAGGATATTTCCTTTCTCACCATAGGTTTCAACGCGATCCAAGATATCCCTTCTCATGTTCCCCAGAAAGAGTGCTACCAAACTGCTCTATGAAAATAAAGGTGTAAATCTATGAGACGAATTCACAAATCACAAAGTAGTCTCTCAGAAAGTTTCTTTTTGGTTTTTATCTGAGGATATTTCCTTTTTCAATATAGGCTTCAATGCGCCCCAAAATATCCTGTTGCAGATTCCATGAAAACAGTGTTATCAAACTGCTCAATGAAAAGAATGGTGTAACTCTGAGATGAATTCACACATCACAAAGAAGTTTCTCAGAAAGCTTCTTTCTAGTTTTATCTGAAGATATTTCCTTTGTCACCATAAGCTTCAATGCGATGACAAATATCCCTTCTCAAACTAATGAAAACAGTGCTACCAAACTGATCCTGGAAAAAATTCGTGTAACTCTGTGGGATGAATTCAACATCAAAAGGAAGTTTCTCAGAAACTTCTTTCTAGTTTTGTCTGAGGATATTTCCTTTGTCACCATAAGCTTCAATGTCCTCTCAAATATCCTTTGCAGATTCCACAAAACAGTGTTATCAAACTGCTCAATGAAAAGAACAGTGTAAATCTGTGAGATGAATTCACATATCACAAAGGAGTTTCCCAGAAAGCTTCATTCTAGCTTTCATCTCAGGATATTTATCTTTTCACTATAGACCTCAATGCGCTCCCAAATATACCTTCGCAGATTCTACGAAAAAAGTGTTAGCAAACTGCTTCATGAACAGAAAGGTGTAACTCTGTGAGATGAATTCACACATCACAGACATCTTTCTCAGAAAGAGTCTTTCTAGTTTTTATCAGAGGATATAGCCTTTGTCATGCTAGGCATCAATGTGATTCTTAATATTCTTTCTCAGATTTCCCCAAAACAGTGCTACCAAAATGATACATGAAAATAATCGTGTAATTCTGTGAGATGAATTCACAAATCACAAAGTAGTCTCTCAGAAAGTTTCTTTTTGGTTTTTATCTGAGGATATTTCCTTTTTCAATATAGGCTTCAATGCGCCCCAAAATATCCTGTTGCAGATTCCATGAAAACAGTGTTATCAAACTGCTCAATGAAAAACACAGTGTAATTCTATGAGATGAATTCACACATCACAAAGAAGTTTCACAGAAAGCTTCTTTTTGGTTTTTATCTGACAATATTTCCTTGGTCACCATAAGCTTCAATGCGATGACAAATATCCCTTCTCAAACTAATGAAAAACAGTGCTACCAAACTGATCCTGGAAAAAATTCGTGTAACTCTGTGGGATGAATTCAACATCAAAAGGAAGTTTCTCAGAAACATTCTATCTAGTTTTTGTCTGAGGATAATTCCTTTGTCTCCCTAAGCTTCAATGTCCTCTCAAATATCCTTTTGCAGATTCCACATAAACAGTGTTATCACACTGCTCTAAGAAAAGAACAATGTAAATATGAGAGATGAATTCACATATCACAAAGGAGTTTCCCAGAAAGCTTCATTCTAGCTTTCATCTCAGGATATTTATCTTTTCACTATAGACCTCAATGCGCTCCCAAATATACCTTCGCAGATTCTACGAAAAAAGTGTTAGCAAACTGCTTCATGAACAGAAAGGTGTAACTCTGTGAGATGAATTCACACATCACAGACATCTTTCTCAGAAAGAGTCTTTCTAGTTTTTATCTGAGGATATTTCCTTTGTCACCATAGGCTTCAATGTGATCCATAATATCCTTCTCAGATTTCCCAAAACAGCGCTACCAAAATGATACATGAAAATAATCGTGTAATTCTGTGAGATGAATTCACAAATCATAAAGCAGTTTCACAGAAACCTTCCTTTTGGTTTTTCTCTGAGGATATTTCCTTCATCACCATAGGCATCTAGGCACTCTGAAATATCCTATTGCAGATTCCATGAAAACAGTGCTATCAATCTGCTCAAAGAATAGAACAGTGTAAACATGTGAGATGAATTCACACATCACAAAGCAGTTTCTCAGAAAGCACCTTTTTTGTTTTTATCTGAGGATATTTAGTTTTTCACCATAAGCCAAAATGCGTTCCCAAAAATCCCCTTGCAGATTACAAGAAAACAATGTTAGCAAACTGCTTCATGGAAATAAAGTGTAACTCTGTGAGATGTATTCACACATCACAAAGAAGTTCCTCAGAAAGCTTCTTTCTAGTTTTTGTCTGAGGATATTTCCTTTGACACCATAAGCTTCAATGCGCTCCAAAATATCCCATTGCAGATTCCAAGAAAACAGTGGTAGCAAACTGTTCAATAAAAAGAAAGGTGTAACTCTGTGAGATGTATTCACACATCACAGAGTAGCTTCTCAGATAGCTTCTTTCTAGTTTTTATCTGAGGATAATCCCTTTTTCACAATAGGTCTCAATGTGCTCCCAAATAATCCTTTGCAGATTCCACAAAAACAGTTTGAGCAAGCCTCTCCATGAAAAGAAAGGTGTAACCCTGTAAGATGAATTCACACGCCACAAAGAACTTTCTTAGAAAGGTTCTTTCTAGTTTTTATCTCAGGATATATCCTTTGTCACCATAGGCTTCAATGTGATCCATAATGTCCCCTCTCAGATTCCACAAAAGCAGTGTTATGAAACTGCTCCATGAAAAGAATCATGTAACTCTGTGAGAAGAATTAACACACAAGAAAGTGTTCCCTCAGAAGGAATCTTTCCAGTTTTTATATGCGGGTATTTCCTTTGCCATTTTGAGCTTCAATGCACTCTGAAATATCTCTTTGCAGATTCCAAGAAAACGGTATTAGCAAACTGCTCACTGAAAAGCATGGTGTAACTCTATGAGATGAATTCACACATCACAAAGCAGTTTCTCAAAAAACTGTTTTTTGATTTTCATCTGAGTATATTTTCTTTGTCACCGTAGGCTTCAATGCGCTCCCAAATATCCTATTGCAGATTCCACAAAAATAGTTTTATCAAAATTCTCAATGAAAAGAACAGTGTATTGCTCTGAGATGAGTTCAAATATCACAAAGAACTTTCTCAGAAATCTGCTTTCTAGTTTTTGTCTGAGGATATTTCCTTTTCACCATAGGATTCAATGCAATCCCAAATATCCCATCTCAGATTCCCCAAAAACGGTGCTAGCAAACTGATCCATCAAAAGAATCATGTAACTCATGAGGTGAATTCAAGTCTCAAAGTAGAGTCTCATAATTATAGTTTCCAGTTTTTGTCTGAGGATATTTCCTTTGTCACCATAGGCTACAATGTGATACAAAATATCCCTTCTCAGATTTCCCAAAAACAGTGCCACTAAACCTCTCCATGAAAAACATCATGTAACACTGTGAGATGAATTAACATATCATAAAGCATTTTTTCAGAAAGCTTCTTTCTAGTTTTTATATGAGGGTATTTCCTTTGTCACCTTAAGCTTCAATGTGCTCTGAAAAATCCCTTTGAAGATTCCACAAAAACAGTGTTAGCAAACTGCTCAATGAATAGAACCATGTAGCTCTGTGATATGAATTCACACATCTCAAAGCAGTTTCTCAGAAAGCTTCTTCTAGTTTTTATCTGAGAATATTATCTTTTCACCATAGGCCTCTATGCAATCCCAAATACCCCTTTGCAGATTCCATGAAAACATTTCTAGCAAGCTGCTCCATGGAAATAAAGGTATAAATCTGTGAGATGAATTCACACATCATGAAGAAGTTTCTTAAAAAGCTTCTTTCTAGTTTATATCTGAGAATATTTCCATTCTCACCATAGGATTTAATGCCATCCATAATATCCCTTCTCATGTACCCCAAACAGTGTGATACCAAACTGCTCCACGAAAAGAAAGGTACAATTCTCTGAGATGAATTCTCCAATCACAAAGCCGTTTCTCGGGAAGTTTCTTTCTAGTTTTTTTCTGAGGATATTTTGTTTGTCACCGTAAGCTTCAATGCACTCCAAAATATCCATTGCAGATTCCAAGAAAATACTGTTAACAAACTGCTCAATGAAAAGAACAGTGTAACTCTTGAGATCAATTCACCCATATCAAAGCAATCTCTCAGAAAGCTCCTTTTTGGTTTTTGTCTGTGGATATTTCCTTTGTCAACATAAGCTTAAAATGCTCTACCAAATATCCCATTGCAGCTTCCAAAAAAACATTGTTATCAAACTGCTCAATGAAAAGAACAGTGTAATTCTGTTGGATAAATTCACATATCACAAAGAACTTTTTCAGAAAGCTTCTTTCAAGGTTTTATCTGAGGATATTTACTTTGACACCATACACTTAATTACTATCCCAAATATCCCTTCTCAGATTAACCATAAACAGTGTTACCAAACTGATCCATGAAAAGAATCATGTAACTCTGTGAGATGATTTCACATATCACAAAGCAGTTTCTCAAAACTTTGACACCATATGCTTAATTGCTTTCCCAAATATCCGTTCTCAGATTAACCATAAACAGTGTTACCAAACTGATCCATGAAAAGAATAATGTAACTCTGTGAGATGAATTCACAAATCGCAAAGCAGTTTCTCAAAAATATTCTATCCAGGTTTTGTCTGAGGATAATTCCTTTATCTCCCTAAGCTTCAATGCACGCTGAACTATCTCATTGCGGAATCCAAGAAAACAGTGTTTGCAATCTGCTCAATGAAAAGAACAGTGTAACTCTGTGGGATGAATTCACACATTGCAAAGCAGTTTCTCAGAAATCTTCTTTCTTTTTTTTTTTTTATTATACTTTAAGTTCTAGGGTACATGTGCATAACGTGCGGGTGTGTTACATATGTATACTTGTGCAATTTTGGTGTGCTGCACCCATCAACTCGTCAGCACCCATCAATTCATCATTTATATCAGGTATAACTCCCAATGCCATCCCTCCCCTCTCCATGATAAGCCCAGTGTGTGATGTTCCCCTTCCAGAGTCCAAGTGATCTCATTGTTCAGTTCCCACCTATGAGTGAGAACATGCGGTGTTTGGTTTTCTCTTCTTGTGATAGTTTGCTAAGAATGATGGTATCCAGCTGCATCCATGTCCCTACAAAGGACGCAAACTCATCCTTTTTTATGGCTGCATAGTATTACATGGTGTATATGTGCCACATTTTCTTAATCCAGTCTGTCACAGATGGACATTTGGGTTGATTCCAAGTCTTTGCTATTGTGAATAGTGCCACAATAAACATACGGATGCATGTGTCTTTATACCAGCATGATTTATAATCCTTTGGATATATACCCAGTAGTGGGATGGCTGGGTCATATGGTACATCTAGTTCTAGATCCTTGAGGAATCGCCATACTGTTTTCCATAATGGTTGAACTAGTTTACAATCCCACCAACAGTGTAAAAGTGTTCCTATTTCTCCACATCCTCTCCAACACTTGTTGTTTCCTGATTTTTTGATGATGGCCATTCTAACTGGTGTGAGATGGTATCTCATTGTGGTTTTGATTTGCATTTCTCTGATGGCCAGTGATGATGAGCATTTTTTCATGTGTCTGTTGGCTGTATGAATGTCTTCTTTTGAGAAATGTCTGTTCATATCCTTTGCCCACTTTTTGATGGGGTTGTTTGTTTTTTTCTTGTATATTTGTTTGAGTTCTTTGTAGATTCTGGATATTAGCCCTTTGTCAGACGAGTAGATTGCAAAAATTTTCTCCCATTCTGTAGGTTGCCTGTTCACTCTGATGGTAGTTTCTTTTGCTGTGCAGAAGCTCTTTAGTTTAATGAGATCCCATTTGTCAATTTTGGCTTTTGCTGCCATTGCTTTTGGTGTTTTAGACATGAAGTCCTTGCCCATGCCTATGTCCTGAATGGTACTACCTAGATTTTCTTCTAGGGTTTTTATGGTATTAGGTCTAACATTTAAGTCTCTAATCCATCTTGAATTAATCTTCGTATAAGGAGTAAGGAAAGGATCCAGTTTCAGCTTTCTACTTATGGCTAGCCAATTTTCCCAGCACCATTTATTAAATAGGAATCCTTTCCCATTTCTTGTTTCTCTCAGCTTTATCAAAGATCAGACGGCTGTAGATGTGTGGTATTATTTCTGAGGTCTCTGTTCTGTTCCATTGGTCTATATCTCTGTTTTGGTACCAGTACCATGCTGTTTTGGTTACTGTAGCCTTGTAGTATAGTTTGAAGTCAGGTAGCGTGATGCCTCCAGCTTTGTCCTTTGACTTAGGATTGTCTTGGCAATGCGGGCTCTTTTGGTTCCATATGAACTTTAAAGCAGTTTTTTCCAATTCTGTGAAGAAACTCATTGGTAGCTTGATGGGATGGCATTGAATCTATAGATAACCTTGGGCAGTATGGCCATTTTCACGATATTGATTCTTCCTATCCATGAGCATGGTATGTTCTTCCATTTGTTAGTGTCCTCTTGATTTCACTGAGCAGTGGTTAGTTCTCCTGAAGAGGTCCTTACATCCCTTGTGTTGGATTCCTAGGTATTTTATTCTCTTTGAAGCAATTGTGAATGGAAGTTCATTCCTGATTTGGCTCTGCTTGTCTGTTACTGGTGTATAAGAATGCTTGTGATTTTTGCACATTAATTTTGTATCCTGAGACTTTGCTGAAGTTGCTTATCAGCTTAAGGAGATTTTGGGCTGAGACAATGGGTTTTCTAAATATACAATCATGTCATCTGCAACAGGGACAATTTGACTTCTTCTTTTCCTAACTGAATACCCTTGATTTCTTTCTCTTGCCTGATTGCCCTAGCCAGAACTTCCAACACTATGTTGAATAGGAGTGGTGAGAGAGGCATCCCTGTCTTGTGCCAGTTTTCAAAGGAAATTTTCCAGTTTTGCCCATTCAGTATGATATTAGCTGTGGGTTTGTCATAAATAGCTCTTATTATTTTGAGGTACGTTCCATCAATACCAAATTTATTGAGCGTTTTTAGCATGAAGGGCTGTTGAATTTCTGCATCTATTGAGATAATCATGTGGTTCTTGTCTTTGGTTCTGTTTATATGCTGGATTACGTTGATTGATTTGCGAATGTTGAACCAGCCTTGCATCCCAGGGATGAAGCCCACTTGATCAGTATTTTATTGAGGATTTTTGCATCGATGTTCATCAGGATATTGGTCTAAAATTCTCTTTTTTGTTGTGTCTCTGTAGGCTTTGGTATCAGGATGATGTTGGCCTCATAAAATGAGTTAGGAGGATTCTCTTTTTCTATTGATTGAATAGTTTCAGAAGGAATGGTACCAGCTCCTCCTTGTACCTCTGGTAGAATTCAGCTGTGAATCCGTCTGGTCCTGGACTTTTTGGTGGGCAGGCTATTAATTGTTGCCTCAATTTCAGAGCCTGCTATTGGTCTATTCAGGATTCAACTTCTTCCTGGTTTAGTGTTGGGAGAGTGTAAGTGTCCAGGAAATTATCCATTTCTTCTAAATTTTCTAGTTGATTTGTAAAGGTGTTTATAGTATTCTCTGATGGTAGTTTGTATTTCTGTGGGGTCGGTGGTGATATCCCTTTATCATTTTTTATTGCATCATTGATTCTCTCTCTTTTCTTCTTTATTAGTCTTGCTAGCGGTCTGTCAATTTTGTTGATCTTTTCAAAACCAACTCCTGGATTCATTGATTTTTGAGGGTTTTTGTGTTTCTATCTCCTTCAGTTCTGCTCTGATCTTAGTTATTTCTTGCCTTCTGCTAGCTTTTGAGTGTGTTTGCTCTTCCTCTCTAATTCTTTTAATTGTGATGTTAGAGTGTCAATTTTCGATCTTTCCTGCTTTCTCTTGTGGAATTTAGTGCTATAAATTTCCTCACACACTGCTTTAAATGTGTCCCAGAGATTCTGGTATGTTGTATCTTTGTTCTCATTGGTTTCAAAGAACATCTTTATTTCTGCTTTCATTTCGTTATGTACCCAGTAGTCATTCAGGAGCAGGTTGTTCAGTTTCCATGTAGTTGAGCGGTTTTGATTGAGTTTCTTAGTCCTGAGTTCTAGTTTGATTGCACTGTGGTCTGAGAGACAGTTTGTTATAATTTCTGTTCTTTGACATTTGCTGAGGAGTGCTTTACTTCCAATTATGTGGTCAATTTTGGAATAAGTGCGATGTGGTGCTGAGAAGAATGTATATTCTGTTGATTTGGGGTGGAGAGTTCTATAGATGTTCATCAGGTCTGCTTGGTGCAGAGATGAGTTCAATTCCTGGATATCCTTGTTAACTTTCTGTCTCGTTGATCTGTCTAATGTTGACAGTGGAGTGTTGAAGTTCCCCATTATTATTGTATGGGAGTCTAAGTCTCTTTGTAAGTCTCCAAGGACTTGCTTTATGAATCTGGGTGCTCCTGTATTGGGTGCATATATATTTAGGATAGTTAGCTCTTCCTGTTGAATTGATCCCTTTACCATTATGTAATGGCCTTCTTTGTCTCTTTTGATCTTTGATGATTTAAAGTCTATTTTATCAGAGACTAGGATTGCAACCCCTGCTTTTTTTTGTTCTCCATTTGCTTGGTAGATCTTCCTCCATCCCTTTATTTTGAGCCTATGTATGTCTCTGCATGTGAGATGGGTCTCCTGAATACAGCAGACTGATGGGTCTTGACTCTTGATCCAGTTTGCCATTCTGTGTCTTTTAATTGGAGCATTTAGTCCATAAACATTTAAGGTTAATATTGTTATGTGTGAACTTGATCCTGCCATTATGATATTAACTGGTTATTTTGCTCATTAGTTGATTTACATTTTGGCTTGTTTTTGCAATGGCTTGTACCGGTTGTTCCTTTCCACGTTTAGGGCTTCCTTCAGGGTCTCTTGTAAGGCAGGCCTGGTGGTGACAAAATCTCTAAGCATTTGCTTATCTGTAAAGGATTTTATTTCTCCTTCACTGATGAAACTTAGTTTGGCTGGATATGAAATTCTGGGTTTAAAATTCTTTCTTTAAGAACGTTGAATATTGGCCCCACTCTCTTCTGGCTTGTAGAGTTTCTGCCGAGAGATCTGCTGTTAGTTTGATGGGCTTCCTTTGTGGGTAACCTGACCTTTCTCTCTGGCTGCCCTTAAGATTTTTTCCTTCATTTCAACTTTGGTGAATCTGGCAATTATGTGTCTTGGAGTTGCCCTTCGAGGAGTATCTTTGTGTTCTCTGTATTTCCTGAATTTCCTGCCCTACTAGGTTGGGGAAGTTCTCCTGGATGATATCCTGAAGAGTGTTAACTTGTTTCCATTCTCCCCTCACTTTCAGGCACCCCAATCAGACGTAGATTTGGTCTTTTACATAATCCCATACTTCTTGCAGGCTTTGTTCATTTCTTCTTTTGGTTTCTCTTCTCGCTTCATTTCATTCATTTGATCCTCAATCGCTGATACTCTTTCTTCCAGTTGATCGAGTCGGTTACTGAAGCTTGTGCATTTGTCACGTATTTCTTGTGTCATGGTTTTCATCTCTGTCATGTCGTTTATGACCTTCTCTGCATTAATTAGTCTAGCTGTCAATTCTTCCACTCTTTTTCAAGATTTTTCGTTTCTTTGCGCTGGGTACATAATTCCTCCTTTAGCTCTGAGAAGTTTGATGGACTGAAGCCTTCTTCTCTCTTCTCATCAAAGTCATTCTCTGACCAGCTTTGATCCGTTGCTGGCGATGGGCTGCGCTCCTTTGCAGGGGAGATGCACTCTTATTTTTGAATTCCCAGCTTTTCTGCCCTGCTTTTTCCCCATCTTTGTGGTTTTATCTGTCTCTGGTCTTTGATGATGGTGACGCACTGATGGGGTTTTATAGGTGTCCTTCCTGTTTGATAGTTTTCCTTCTGACAGTCAGAACCTCAGCTATAGGTCTGTTGGAGAATGCTTGAGGTCCACTCCAGACCCTGTTTGCCTGGGTATCAGCAGCAGAGCAGAAGATAGAATATTGCTGAACAGCAAGTGTACCTGTCTGATTCTTACTTTGAAGCTTCCTCTCAGGGGTGTACTCCACCCTGTGAGGTGTGGGTGTCAGACTGCCCCTAGTGGGGATGTCTCCCAGTTAGGCTACTCAGGGTCAGGGACCCACTTGACCAGGCAGTCTGTCCCTTCTCAGATCTCAACCTCCGTGTTGGGAGATCCACTGCTCTCTTCAAAGTTGTCAGACAGAGTCGTTCACGCCTGCACAGGGCTCTGCTGCTTCCCCTGTTACTTTTTTTAGCTGAGCCCTGTCCCCAGAGGTGGAGTCTACAGAGACAGGCAGGTTTCCTTGAGCTGCTGTGAGCTCCACCCAGTTGGAGCTTCCCAGCGGCTTTGTTTACCTACTTAAGCATCAGCAATGGCGGGCGCCCCTCCCCCAGCCTTGCTGCTGCCCTGCGGTTAGATCGCCGCAGACTGCTGTGTTAGCAAGGAGGGAGGCTCCCGTGGCATGGGACCCTCCCTGCCAGGCGTGGGGTATATTCTCCTGGTGTGCCCGTTATCCTATAGCGCAGTATTGGGGTGGGAGTTACGCAATTTTCCAGGTGTTGTGTTTCTCAGTTCCCCTGGTTAGGAAAAGGGATTCCCTTCCCCCTTGCACTTCCCAGGTGAGGCGATGCCTCGCCCTGGTTCAGCTCTCGCTGGTCGGGCTGCAACAGCTGACCAGCACCAATTGTCCGGCACTCACTAGTGAGATGACCCCAGTACCTCAGTTCAAAATGCAGAAATCACTGGTCTTCTGTGTCCTTCGCGCTGGGAGTTGGAGACTGGAGCTGTTCCTATTCGGCCATCTTGCTCCGCCCCCCTCTTTATATTTTTTGTCTGAAGATATTGTCTTTGTCACCATAAGCTTCAATGTGCTCCAAAATATCCCATTGCAGATTCCAAGGAAACAATGATAGCAAACTTCTCAATGAAAAGAACAGTGTAACATTGGCAGATGAAGTCACACATCACAAAGCAGTTCCTCAGGAGGCTTCTTTTTGGTTTTTATGTGAGGATATTTCCTTTATTGTCATTGGCTTCAATCCGTTCTCAAGTATCCTACTGCAGATTCCACGAGAACAGTGCTATCATACTGCTTAATGAAAAGAAAGGTGCAACTCTGTGTGATGAATTCACACGTCACACTTTCTTAGAATACTTGTGTCTAATTTTTATCTGAGGATATTTCTCTTTTCACTATTGTCTTGATGCTCTCCCTAATATCCCTTAGCAGATTCCACGAAAACAGTGTTATCAAACTGCTCCATGAAAAGAAAGGTGTAACCTTGTGAGATGGAAAAACACATCACAAAGAACTTTCTCAGAAAGCGTCTTTCTAGTTTTTATCTGAGCATATTTCCTTTGTCACCATAGACTTCATTGTGATTGAAAAATATCCTTTCTCAGATTCCCCCAAAACAGTGCTACCAAATTTTTCCATGAAAAGAATTATGTAACACTGTGAGATGAATTCGCAAATCACAAAACAGTTTCTCAGGAATCTTCTCTAGTGTTTCTCTGAGGATATTTGCTTTTTCAACATTTGCCTCAATGCACTCACGAATATCTTTTTGCAGATTCCATGATAATAGTGTTAGAAAACGGCTCCATAAAAAGAAAGGTACGAATCTGTGAGTTTAATTCGCACATTACAAAGCAGATTCTCAGTAATGTTCATTTTGGTTTTTGTCTGAGGATATTACTGTGGGGGTCACCATAGACTTCAATGTGACCCAAAATATCCATCCTCAGGTTCCCCAAAAACAATGCTGTGAAACTGTTCCATGAAAAGAATGGTGTAACTCTGTGAGATGAGTTCACGTATCGCAAAAATATTTCTCATATAACGTCTTTCTAGTTTTCTCTGAGGATATTTCCTTTATTGTCATTGGCTTCAATCCGTTCTCAAGTATCCTACTGCAGATTCCACGAAAACAGTGTTATCAAACTGCTCCATGAAAAGAATGGTGTAACTCTGTGAGATGAATTCACACATCACAAAGCAGTTTCTCAGAATGTTCTTTTGGTTTTGTCTGAGGATATTTCCTTTGTCACCATAGACTTCAATGTGACCCAAAATATCCATCCTCAGGTTCCCCAAAACAATGCTGTGAAACTGTTCCATGAAAAGAATGTAACTCTGTGAGATGAATTCACATCACACAAAAATTTCTCAGAAAGCTTCTTTCTAGTTTTCTCTGAGGATATTTCCTTTTCACTATATTCCTAAATGCACTCTGGAATATCCCATTGCAGATTAAACGAAAAAGTGCTAGCAAACTTCTCAGTGAAAACAACAGTGTAACTCTGTGAGATGAATTCACACATCACAAAGCAGATATTCAGAAAGCTTCCTCATAGATTTTAACTGAGGACATTTCCTTTGTCACCATAGGCTATAATGCCCTCCCAATTATCCTACTACAGATTCCTTGAAACCAGTGTTATCAGACTGCTCAAGGAAAGAACCTTGTAACTCTGTGAGATGAATTCACACATCATGAAGAAGTTTCTCAGAAGGATTTTTTCTAGATTTTTTCTGAGGATATTTGTACTCCCTAATATCACTTTGAAGATTCCACAAAAACAGTGTTAGCAAATTGCTCCATGAAAAAAATGGTATAACTACGTGAGATGAAATCACATATCACAAAGCAGTTTCTCAGAAAGCTTCTTTCTCGTTTTTATCTGAGAGTGTTTCCTTTTCACTTTAGGCTTGAATGAGCTCCCAAATATCCCTTTGAAGATTACATGCAAACAGGGTTATCAAATTGCTTTATGAAAAGGACAGTGCTACTGTGTATGATGAATTCACACATCACAAAGCAGTTTCTGGGAGAGCTTTTTCTAGTTTATATCGGAGGATATTTCCTTTTTTCACCATAGTCCTCAATGTGCTGCCAAATATCCCATTGCAGATTACATGCAAACAGGGTTATCAAATTGCTTTATGAAAAGGACAGTGTAACTGTGAGATGAATTCACACATCACAAAGCAGTTTCTGGGAGAGCTTTTTTCTAGTTTATCTGAGGATATTTCCTTTTTTCACCATAGTCCTCAGTGTGCTGTCAAATATCCCATTGCAGATTAGAAGAAAAAAGTGCTAGCAAACTTCTGAATGAAAAGATCAGTGTAACTCTGTGACATGAATTCACACATCATAAAGCAGTTTCTGAGAAAACTTCGTTTTTTTATCTGAGGATATTTCCTATGTCATCTTAGGCTTCAATGCGCTCCATTTATCCTATCACAGATTCCACGAACCCAGTGTTATCAGACTGCTCAAGGAAACAATGGTGTAACTGTGAGATGAATTCAAACATCACAAAGCAGTTTCTCAGAAAGCTTATTTCTACATATTATCTGAGGATATTTCCTTTTTCACTATATGAATCAATGTGTTCCCAAATATCCTTTTAGACTCCCCAAAAACACTGCAAACAAACTCCTCCATGAAAAGAAAGGTGTAACTCTGTGAGACGAATTCACATATCACAACGCAGTTTCACAGAAAGCTTCTTTTTGGTTTTTTGTTCTGAAGATAAATCGTTTGTTATCACAGGCTTCATTGCCCTCTCATATATCTTATTGCAGATTCCACAAAACCAGTGTTAGCAAACTGCTATAAGAAAAGGAAGGTGTAACTCTGTGAGATGAATTCACCCATCACAAAGCGGTTTCATAGAAAGCTTCTTATTGGTTTTATTGCAGGATATTTCCTTTTTCACCGTAGGCCTCATTGCACTAAATATCCCATTGCAGATTCCCCAAAAACAGTGTTAGCAACTTTTCCATGAAAACAATGGTGGAACTATGGGAGATGAATTCACACATCACACAAAAATTTCTCAGAAAGCTTATATCTAGTTTTTATCTGAGGATATTTCCTTTGTCACCATAGGCTTCAATGAGATCCAAAATATTCCTTCTCAGTTTCCCCAAAACCAGTTTTACCAATCTGATTAATGAAAAGAATGTTGTAACTCTTTGAGGTGAGTTAACACATCACATAGCGGTTTCTCATAAAGTTTCTTTCTACTTCTTATATGAGGATATTTTCTTTGTTATCCTAAGCTTCACTGCACTCCAAAATACCAGATTATAGAATCCAAGAAAACAGTGTTAGCAAACTGCTCTAAGAAAAGAGCACTGTAAATCTGGGAGATGAATATGCACATCACCAAGCAGTTTCTCACAAAGCTTCTTTCTAGTTTATTTCAGAGGATACTTCCTTTTTCACCATAGGCCTCAACTCCTCCAAATATTCCTTTGTAGATTCCAGAAAATAGTGTTAGCAAACTGATCCATGAAGAGAAATGTGTTACCTTATGAGATGAATACATACATCACAAAGTAGTTATACAGAAAACTACCATCTAGTTTTTTTCTGAGGATATTTCCTTTGTCACCATAAGCTTCAAAGTGCTCTGATATATCCCATGGCAGATTCCACGAAAACTGTGTTAGAAATCTGCTCAGTGAAAACAACAGTGTACCTCTTTGAGATGAATTCACACATCACAAAGCAGTTTCTCACAAAGCTTCTTTCTACTTTTAAAGTGAGGGTATTTCCAATGTCACCATAGGCTTCAATGTAATCCAAAGTAACCCTTCTCAGATTCCCCAAAAACACTGCAAACAAACTCCTCCATGAAAAGAAAGGTGTAACTCTGTGAGATGAATTCACATATCACAAAGCAGTTTCTCAGAAAGCTTCTTTTTGGTTTTTGTTCTGAGGATAAATCGTTTGTTATCACAGGCTTCATTGCCCTCTCATATATCTTATTGCAGATTCCACAAAACCAGTGTTAGCAAACTGCTATAAGAAAAGGAAGGTGTAACTCTGTGAGATGAATTCACACATCACAAAGCAGTTTCTCAGAAAGCTTCTTATTGGTTTTATTGCAGGATATTTCCTTTTTCACCGTAGGCCTCATTGCACTAAATATCCCATTGCAGATTCCCCAAAACAGTGTTAGCAAACTGCTCCATGAAAAGAATGGTGTAACTCTGTGAGATGAATTCACATCACAAAGCAGTTTCTCAGAAAGCTTCTTTTGGTTTTATCTGAGGATATTTCCTTTTTCACCGTAGGCCTCATTGCACTAAATATCCATTGCAGATTCCAAAAACAGTGTTAGCAACTTTTCCATGAAAAATGGTGTAACTGTGAGATGAATTCAAACATCAAAAATCAGTTTCTCAGAAAGTTTTTTCTAGTTTTTATCTGAGGATATTTCCTTTGTCACCATAGGCTTCAATGAGATCCAAATATCCTTCTCAGATTCCCCAAAAGAGTGTTACCAAACTGCTCCATGAAAAGAATGGTGTAACTCTGTGAGATGAATTCACACATCACAAAGCAGTTTCTCAGAAAGCTTCTTTCTACTTTTATATGAGGATATTTTCTTTGTTATCCTAAGCTTCACTGCACTCCAAAATACCAGATTATAGAATCCAAGAAAACAGTGTTAGCAAACTGCTGAATCAAAAGAACAGTGTAACTCTGTGAGATGAATTCACATCACAAAGCAGTTTCTCACAAAGCTTCTTTCTAGTTTTTATCTGAGGATATTTCCTTTTTCACCATAGGCCTCAAGGTACTCCCAAATATCCTTTGCAGATTCCAGAAAATAGTGTTAGCAAACTGATCCATGAAGAGAAATGTGTTACCTTATGAGATGAATACATACATCACAAAGTAGTTATACAGAAAACTACCATCTAGTTTTTTTCTGAGGATATTTCCTTTGTCACCATAAGCTTCAAAGTGCTCTGATATATCCCATTGCAGATTCCACGAAAACTGTGTTAGAAATCTGCTCAGTGAAAACAACAGTGTACCTCTTTGAGATGAATTCACACATCACAAAGCAGTTTCTCACAAAGCTTCTTTCTACTTTTAAAGTGAGGGTATTTCCAATGTCACCATAGGCTTCAATGTAATCCAAAGTAACCCTTCTCAGATTCCCCAAAAACAGTGCTATCAAACTGCTCCATGAAAAGAATCATGTAATTCTGTGAGTTGAATTCAGAAATAACAAAACAGTTTCTCAGAAAGCTTCTTTCTAGTTCTGTCTGAGGCTATTTCCTTTTTCACCATAGACCTCAATGCACTCGCAAATATCCTTTGCAGATTCCACGAAAACAGTGTTAGCAAACTGCTCCATGGAAAGAAAGGCGTAACTCTGTGAGATCAATTCAAACATCAAAAATCAGTTTCTCAGAAAGTTTTTTCTAGGTTGATCTGAGGATATTTTCTTTTCACCATAGGCCTCAAGGTACTCCCAAATATCCCTTTCCAGATTCAATGAAAACAGAGTTTTCAATCATCTCATTGAAAAGAATGGTGTAACTCTGTGAATTGAATTCATGCATAACAAAGCAGTTCATCAGAAAGCTTGGTTCTGTTTTTATCTGAAGATATTACTTTCTCACAATAGGCTTCAATGCACTCCAAATTATACCATTGCAGATTCCAATAAAACTATGTTAGCAAACTGCTGAATCAAAAGAACAGTGTATCTCTCTGAGATGAAGTCACACATCACAAAGCAGTTTCTCAGAATGCTCCCTTTGGGTTTATATCTGAGAATATTACGTTTTTCACCATAGGCCTCAATGCATTCCCAAATGTCCCCTTGCAGATTACATGAAAACAATGTTAGCAAACTGTTCCATGGAAAGAAATGTGTAACTCTGTGAAATGAATTCACACATTACAAAGAAGTTTCTCAGAAAGTTTCTATTTTTTATCTCAGGATATTTCCTTTGTCACCATAGGCTTTATTGCGATCCATGGTATCCCTTATCAGATTCCCCAAAAAGAGTGCTACCAAACTGCTCCATGAAAGAAAGGTGTAACTCTGTGAGATGAATTCAAACATCAAAAATCAGTTTCTCAGAAAGCTTCTTTCTAGTTTTTATCTGAGGATATTTCCTTTTCACCATAGGCTTCAATGTGATCCACAATATCCCTTGTCAGATTCCCCAAAAACAGTGCTATCAAACTGCTCCATGAAAAGAATGGTGTAACTCTGTGAATTGAATTCATGCATAACAAAGCAGTTTCTCAGAAAGCTTCTTTCTAGTTTATATCTGAGAATATTACGTTTTCACCATAGGCCTCAATGCATTCCCAAATGTCCCTTGCAGATTACATGAAAACAATGTTAGCAAACTGCTGAATCAAAAGAACAGTGTAACTCTGTGAGATGAATTCACACATCACAAAGCAGTTTCTCAGAATGCTCTTTGGGTTTTATCTGAGATATTCTTTTTCACCATAGGCCTCAATACTAAATATCCCTTGCAGATTACATGAAAACAATGTTAGCAAACTGTTCCATGGAAAGAAATGTGTAACTCTGTGAAATGAATTCACACATTACAAAGAAGTTTCTCAGAAAGTTTCTATTTTTTATCTCAGGATATTTCCTTTGTCACCATAGGCTTTATTGCGATCCATGGTATCCCTTATCAGATTCCCCAAAAAGAGTGCTACCAAACTGCTCCATGAAAGAAAGGTGTAACTCTGTGAGACTAATTCAAAAATCACAAAGTAGTTTCTCAGAAATCTTCTTTCTAGTTTATATCTGAGAATATTTCCTTTGACAACGTAGGCTTCAATGTGATCCACAATATCCCTTGTCAGATTCCCCAAAAAGAGTGTTACCAAACTGCTGAAGGAAAAGGATTGTGTTGCTCTGTGAGGTGAATTCAAAAATCATGGGGGGGGAGCGGAGCAAGATGGCCGAATAGGAATAGCTCCAGTCTACAACTCCCAGCACGAGCAACACAGAAGTCCGGTGATTTCTGCATTTTCAACTGAGATACTGGGGTCATCACACTAGGGAGTGCCAGACAATCTGTGCTGGTCAGCTGATGCAGCCCGACCAGTGAAAGCTGAAGCAGAGCGAGGTATCATCTCACCTGGGAAGCGCAAGGGGGAAGGGAAAACCTTTTCCTAGCCAGGGGAACTGACACAAACAACACGTGGGAAATTGGGTAACGCCCACCCAAATACTGTGCTTTAAGCAAAAGGGCACACCAGGAGATTATATCTGACACTTGGCCGGGAAGTTCCCAAGGCCACGGAGCCTCCCTCATTGCTAGCACAGCAGTCTGCGATCTAACCACAAGGCTGCAGCGAGGCTGGGGGAGGGGCGCCAGCCATTGCTGAATCTTAAGTAGGTAAACAAAGCTGCTGGGAGGCTCGAACTGGGTGAAGCTCACAGCAGCTCAAGGAAACCTGCCTGTCTCTGTAGACTCCACCTCTGGGGACAGGGCACAGCTAAACAACAACAACAACAAAAGCACCAGAAACCTCTGCAGACGCAAATGACTCTGTCTGACAGCTTTGAAGAGAGCAGTGGATCTCCCCACATGGAGGTTGAGAACTGAGGAGGGTCAGACTGCCTGTTCAAGTGGGTCCCTGACCCCTGAATAGCCTAACTGGGAAACATCCCCGACTAGGGGTAGTCTGACATTCCACACCTCACAGGGTGGAGTACACCCCTGAGAGGAAGCTTCCAAAGTAAGAATCAGACAGGTGCACTCGCTCTTCAGCAATATTCTACCTTGTGCAACCTCTGCTGCTGATACCCAGGCAAATAGGGTCTGGAGTGGACCTCAAGCAATCTCCAACAGACCTGCAGCTGAGGGTCCTGACTGTTAGAAGGAAAACTATCAAACAGGAAGAACACCTATACCAAAACCCCATCGGTACATCACCATCATCAAAGACCAGAGGCAGATAAAACCACAAAGATGGGAAAAAAGCAGGGCAGAAAAGCTGGAAATTCAAAAAAATAATAAGAGCATATCTCCTCTTGCAAAGGAGCACAGCTCAATGCCAGCAACAGATCGAAGCTGTTCAGAGAATGATTTTGACCAGATGAGAGGAGAAGGCTTCAGTCCATAAAACTTCTCAGAGCTAAAGGAGGAATTTCGTACCCAGTGCAAAGAAAATAAAAATCTTGAAAAAAGAGTGGAAGAATTGACAGCTAGAATAACTGATGCAGAGAATTTCATAAACGAAATGACAGAGATGAAAACCATGACACGAGAAATACATGACAAATGCACAAGCTTCAGTAACCGACTCGATCAACTGGAAGAAAGAGTATCAGTAATTGAGGATCAAATGAATGAAATGAAGTGAGAAGAGAAAACAAAAGAAAAAAGAAGAAAAAGAAATGAACAAAACCTGAAAGATGTATGGAATTATGTAAAAAGACCAAATTTACGTCTGATTGGGGTGCCTGAAAGTGAGGGGGAAAATAGAACCAAGTTGGAAAACACTCTTCAGGATATCATCCAGGAGAACTTCCCCAACCTAGTAGGGCAGGCCAACATTCAAATTCAGGAAATACAGAGAACACCACAAAGATACTCCTCCAGAAGGGCAACCCAAGACACATAATTGCCAGATTCACCAAAGTTGAAATGAAGGAAAAATCTTAAGGGCAGCCAGAGAGAAAGGTCGGTTACCCACAAAGGGAAGCCCATCAGACTAACAGCAGATCTCTCGGCAGAAACTCTACAAGCCAGAAGAGAGTGGGGCCAATATTCAACTTTCTTAAAGAAAAGAATTTTAAACCCAGAATTTCATATCCAGCCAAACTAAGTTTCATCAGTGAAGGAGAAATAAAATCCTTTACAGATAAGCAAATGCTTAGAGATTTTGTCACCACCAGGCCTGCCTTACAAGAGACCCTGAAGGAAGCCCTAAACATGGAAAGGAACAACCGGTACCAGCCATTGCAAAACATGCCAAAATGTAAAGACCATCCAGGCTAGGAAGAAACTGCATCAACTAACGAGCAAAATAACCAGTTAATATCATAATGGCAGGATCAAGTTCACACATAACAATATTAACCTTAAATGTTAATGGACTAAATGCTCCAATTAAAAGACACAGACTGGCAAACTGGAAAAGAGTCAAGACCCATCAGTCTGCTGTATTCAGGAGACCCATCTCACATGCAGAGACATACATAGGCTCAAAATAAAGGGATGGAGGAAGATCTACCAAGCAAATGGAGAACAAAAAAGCAGGGGTTGCAATCCTAGTCTCTGATAAAACAGACTTTAAACCATCAAAGATCAAAAGAGACAAAGAAGGCCATTACATAATGGTAAAGGGATCAATTCAACAGGAAGAGCTAACTATCCTAAATATATATGCACCCAATACAGGAGCACCCAGATTCATAAAGCAAGTCCTTAGAGACTTACAAAGAGACTTAGACTCCCATACAATAATAATGGGAGACTTCAACACTCCACTGTCAACATTAGACAGATCAACGAGACAGAAAGTTAACAAGGATATCCAGGAATTGAACTCATCTCTGCACCAAGCAGACCTAATAGACATCTATAGAACTCTCCACCCCAAATCAACAGAATATACATTCTTCTCAGCACCACATCGCACTTATTCCAAAATTGACCACATAATTGGAAGTAAAGCACCTCAGCAAATGTAAAAGAACAGAAATTATAACAAACTGTCTCTCAGACCACAGTGCAATCAAACTAGAACTCAGGACTAAGAAACTCAATCAAAACCGCTCAACTACATGGAAACTGAACAACCTGCTCCTGAATGACTACTGGGTACATAACGAAATGAAAGCAGAAATAAAGATGTTCTTTGAAACCAATGAGAACAAAGATACAACATACCAGAATCTCTGGGACACATTTAAAGCAGTGTGTAGAGGGAAATTTATAGCACTAAATGCCCACAAGAGAAAGCAGGAAAGATCTAAAATTGACACTCTAACATCACAATTAAAAGAACTAGAGAAGCAAGAGCAAACACATTCAAAAGCTAGCAGAAGGCAAGAAATAACTAAGATCAGAGCAGAACTGAAGGAGATAGAAACACAAAAACCCTCCAAAAATCAATGAATCCAGGAGTTGGTTTTTGAAAAGATCAACAAAATTGACAGACCGCTAGCAAGACTAATAAAGAAGAAAAGAGAGAGGAATCAAATAGATGCAATAAAAATGATAAAGGGATATCACCACCGACCCCACAGAAATACAAACTACCATCAGAGAATACTATAAACACCTCTACGCAAATCAACTAGAAAATCTAGAAGAAATGGATAATTTCCTGGACACTTACACTCTCCCAAGACTAAACCAGGAAGAAGTTGAATCCCTGAATAGACCAATAGCAGGCTCTGAAATTGAGGCACAATTAATAGCCTACCCACCAAAAAAAGTCCAGGACCAGATGGATTCACAGCTGAATTCTACCAGAGGTACAAGGAGGAGCTGGTACCATTCCTTCTGAAACTATTCCAATCAATTGAAAAAGAGGGAATCCTCCCTAACTCATTTTATGAGGCCAACATCATCCTGATACCAAAGCCTGGCAGAGACACAACAAAAAAGAGAATTTTAGACCAATATCCCTGATGAACATCGATGCAAAAATCCTCAATAAAATACTGGCAAACCGGATTCAGCAGCACATCAAAAGCTTATCCACCATGATCAAGTGGGCTTCATCCCTGGGATGCAAGGCTGGTTCAACATATGCAAATCAATAAACGTAATCCAGCATATAAACAGAACCAAAGACAAGAACCACATGATTATCTCAATAGATGCAGAAAAGGCTTTTGACAAAATTCAACAGCCCTTCATGCTAAAACGCTCAATAAATTCGGTATTGATGGAACGACCTCAAAATAATAAGAGCTATTTATGACAAACCCACAGCCAATATCATACTGAATGGGCAAAACTGGAAAAATTCCCTTTGAAAACTGGCACAAGACAGGGATGCCCTCTCTCACCACTCCTATTCAACATAGTGTTGGAAGTTCTGGCTAGGCAATCAGGCAAGAGAAAGAAATCAAGGGTATTCAGTTAGGAAAAGAAGAAGTCAAATTGTCCCTGTTTGCAGATGACATGATTGTATATTTAGAAAACCCCATTGTCTCAGCCCAAAATCTCCTTAAGCTGATAAGCAACTTCAGCAAAGTCTCAGGATACAAAATTAATGTGCAAAATCACAAGCATTCTTATACACCAGTAACAGACAAGCAGAGAGCCAAATCAGGAATGAACTTCCATTCACAATTGCTTCAAAGAGAATAAAATACCTAGGAATCCAACTTACAAGGGATGTAAAGGACCTCTTCAAGGAGAACTACAAACCACTGCTCAGTGAAATCAAAGAGGACACAAACAAATGGAAGAACATACCATGCTCATGGATAGGAAGAATCAATATCGTGAAAATGGCCATACTGCCCAAGGTTATTTATAGATTCAATGCCATCCCCATCAAGCTACCAATGAGTTTCTTCACAGAATTGGAAAAACTGCTTTAAAGTTCATATGGAACCAAAAAGAGCCCGCATTGCCAAGACAATCCTAAGTCAAAAGAACAAAGCTGGAGGCATCACGCTACCTGACTTCAAACTATACTACAAGGCTACAGTAACCAAAACAGCATGGTACTGGTACCAAAACAGAGATATAGACCAATGGAACAGAACAGAGTCCTCAGAAATAATACCACACATCTACAGCCATCTGATCTTTGATAAACCTGAGAGAAACAAGAAATGGGGAAAGGATTCCTATTTAATAAATGGTGCTGGGAAAATTGGCTAGCCATAAGTAGAAAGCTGAAACTGGATCCTTTCCTTACTCCTTATACGAAGATTAATTCAAGATGGATTAGAGACTTAAATGTTAGACCTAATACCATAAAAACCCTAGAAGAAAACCTAGGTAGTACCATTCAGGACATAGGCATGGGCAAGGACTTCATGTCTAAAACACCAAAAGCAACGGCAGCAAAAGCCAAAATTGACAAATGGGATCTAATTAAACTAAAGAGCTTCTGCACAGCAAAAGAAACTACCATCAGAGTGAACAGGCAACCTACAGAATGGGAGAAAATTTTGCAATCTACTCATCTGACAAAGGGCTAATATCCAGAATCTACAAAGAACTCAAACAAATTTACAAGAAAAACAAACAACCCCATCAAAAAGTGGGCAAAGGATATGAACAGACATTTCTCAAAAGAAGACATTCATACAGCCAACAGACACATGAAAAATGCTCATCATCACTCGCCATCAGAGAAATGCAAATCAAAACCACAATGAGATACCATCTCACACCAGTTAGAATGGCAATCATTAAAAAGTCAGGAAACAACAGGTGCTGGAGAGGATGTGGAGAAATAGGAACACTTTTACACTGTTGGTGGGATTGTAAACTAGTTCAACCATTATGGAAAACAGTATGGCGATTCCTCAAGGATCTAGAACTAGATGTACCATATGACCCAGCCATCCCACTACTGGGTATATACCCAAAGGATTATAAATCATGCTGCTATAAAGACACATGCACACGTATGTTTATTGTGGCACTATTCACAATAGCAAAGACTTGAATCAACCCAAATGTCCATCTGTGACAGACTGATTAAGAAAATGTGGCACATATACACCATGGAATACTATGCAGCCATAAAAAGGATGAGTTTGCATCCTTTGTAGGGACATGGATGCAGCTGGAAACCATCATTCTTAGCAAACTATCACAAGAAGAGAAAACCAAACACCGCATGTTCTCACTCATAGGTGGAACTGAACAATGACATCACTTGGACTCGGGAAGGGGAACATCACACACTGGGCCTATCATGGGAGGGGAGGGGAGGGATTGCATTGGGGAGTTATACCTGATATAAATGACGAATTGATGGGTGCTGACGAGTTGATGGGTGCTGCACACCAACATGGCACAAGTATACATATGTAACAAACCTGCACGTTATTCACATGTACCCTAGAACCTAAGGTATAATAAAAAAAGATTAAAAAAAAGAGAAAGAAACGTGTAAACCTGTGAGATGAATTCACACATTGCAAAGAGTTTCAGAGAAAGCTTCTTCTTTCTTCTTGGTTTTCATCTGAGGATATTTCCTTTGTCACAATGATCTTCAATGTGCTCCAAAATATCCCGTTGCAGCTTCCTCAAAAACATTGTTATCAAACTGCTCAATGAAAAGAGCAGTGTAACACGGTAAGATGAATTCACACATCACCAAGCTGTTTCTCAGAAAGCATCTTTCTAGTTTTTTCAGAGGATATTTCCTTTTCAACTATACACCTCAAGGTGCTCTGGAATATCCCTTTGCAGATTCCACGAAAACAGTGTTAGCAAATTGCTCCAAGAAAAGAAAATTGTAAATCTGTGAGATGAATCCACATATCACAAAGCAGTTTCTCAGAAATTTTCTAGTTTTTATCTGAGTTTTTCTTTTGTCACCATAGGCTTCAATGTGATCCAAAACATCCCTTCTCAGATTCACCAAAACCATGCTACCAAACTGCTCCATTAAAAGAAAGGTGTAATTCTGTGAGATGGATTTACAATTCATGAAGCAGTGTCTCAGAAAGCTTATTTCTAGTTTTTGTCTGAGGATATTTCCTTTGTTACCCTAAGACTTAATGTGCTCCAAAATATCCCACTTCAGATTCCAAGAAAACAGTGTTAGCAACCTGATCAATATAAAGAGCACTGTAACTCTGTGAGATGAATTCACACATCCCAAAGCAGTTTCCCAGAAATTTTGGTTTTGGTTTTTATCAGAGGATAATTTCTTAGTTACCAAAGGCTTCAATGTGCTAATAAATATCCTATTGAAGAAGTTTTTATTTGAGGATATTTCCTTTTCCACCATAGACTTCATGCACTCCAAAATATCCCTTCTCAGATACCAGAAAAACAGTGATGCCTAAGTGCTCCCTCAACAGAAATATTTAGCTCTATGAAGTGAATGCACACATCACAAAAGAATTTCTCTGAAAGCTTCTTTCCAGTTGTCACATGAAGAAATTTCTTTTTTCACCTTAGGCCTCTATGTGCTCCCAAATATCCCTCGGCAGATTCTACAAAAACAGTGCTCCCAATCTGCGCAATGAAAAGAAAGGTCAAACTCTGTGGGATAAATTCACCCATCACAAAGCAGTTTCTCAGGAATCTTCTTTCTAGTTTTTATCTGAGGATATTTTCTTTTCCACCATAGGCTTCAATGTGCTCTGAAATATCCCTTCTCAGACACCACAAAAACAGTGATGCCAAAGTGCTCCCTCAACAGGAAAGTTTAGCTCTATGAGATGAATCCAGCATCACAAAGACTTTTTCAGAAAACTTCTCTCCAATTTTTACCTGAAGAACTTTCTTATTTCAACATAGGCCTCTATGAGTTCCCAAATATCCCACTGCAGATTCCACAAAAACATTGCTAAAAACTGCTCCTTGAAAAGAAAGGTGTAACTCTTTGAGGTGAGTTCACCCATCACAAAGAAGTTTCCCAGAAAGGTTCATTTCTAGTTTAAACCTGAGTATATTTCCTTTTTCACCATAGACTTCAATGTGTTAATAAATATCTCCCTCAGATAGTGCAAAAACAGTAATGCCGAACTGCTCAATTAGCAAAGAGGTTAAACTCTTTCAGATGAATACGCATAACAAAAACTTTGATTAAAAAGCTTCTCTCCAGTTTTTATCTGAAGTTATTTCCTTTTTCACCCTAGGCTTCTGGGAGGTCACAAATGTAACTTTGCGGATTCCATAAAAACAGGGCCACCAAACTGTTCCAAGAAAGGAGTCATGTAACTCTGTGAGATGAAATTACAAATCACAAAGCAGTTTCTCAGAAAGATTCTTTCTAGTTTTTCACTAAGGATATTTCCTTTGTCACCATAAGCCGCAATGCGCTCCAAATTATTCCATTGCAGATTCCAAGAAAACACTGTTAGCAAACTGCTCAATGAAAAGAACAGTGAAATTCTGTGAAATGAATTCACACATCACAAGGCAGTTTCTCAGAAAGCTTCTTTTTGTTTTTTGTCTATGTATATTTTCTTTGTCACCACAGTATTCAATGTGCTTCCAAATATCCTATTGCAGATTCCATGAAAACCATGTTAGCAAACTGCTCCATGAAAAGAAAGGTGTACCACTATGAGATGAATTCACACATCACAAAGAACTTTCTTCAGAAAAGTTCTTTCTGGTTTTTATCTAAGGATATTTCCTTTTTCACCATAGGCTTCAATGCAAAACAAATTAGCTTTTCTGAGATTCCTGAAAAACAGTGCTAGCAGACCCGTCCATGAAAAGAATCATGTAACGTGGTGAGATGAACTAACACATCAAAGCAGTTTCTCAGAAACCTTCTTTCTAGTGTTTATAAGAGAATATTTCCTTTGTCACCATAGGCTTCAATGTGATCCAAAACATCCCTTTTCAGATTCCTGAAAAACAGTGCTACTAAACTGATACATGAAAAGAATAGTGTAACTCGTTGAGATTAATTCAAGCGACAAAGCATTTTCTCGGAAATCTTCATTCTGTTTTTTTCTTAGAATATTTGCTTTGTCACCATATTATTCAATGTACTCTAAAATATCCCATTCAGATTCCAAGAAAACAGTTTTAGCAAATTGCTTAATAAAAAGAACAGTGTAATTCCATGAGATGAATTCACACATCACAAAGCAGTTTCTCAGAAAGCTTCTTTTTGTTTTTATCTGAGGATTTTTATTTTTGTCACCATAGACTTCAATGCATTCTCAAATATCCTATTGTAGATTCCATGAAAACAGTGTAAGGAAACTGGTAAATTAAAGGAAAGGTGTAACACTGTGAAATGAATTCCCACATCAAAAATAGCTTTCTCAGAAAGCTTCTTTGTAGTTTTTATCTGAGGATATTTCCTTTGTCACCATAGGCTTCAATGCGATCCAAAGTATCTTTTCTCAGATTCCCCAAAAACAGTGCTAACAGAGTGATCCATGAAAATAATAGTGTAATGCTGTGGGATGAATTAACACATTTTAAAGCGGTTTCTCAGAAAGCTTCTTTCTTGTATTTATATGAGGATTTTTCATTTGTCAACAAAGGATTCAAAGCGATCCAAAATATCCCTTGTCAGATTCCCGAAAACAGTGCTACCAAACTACTCCATGAAAAGAATCGTGTAACTCTGCAAGATGCATTCAAAAATCACAAAGTTGTTTCTCAGAAAACTTCATTCTAGTTTATGTCTGAGGATATTTCCTTTGTCACCAGTAAGCTTAAATGCACTCCACTGTATCCCATTGCAAATTATAGGAAAAGAGTGTTACCACACTGCTCAATGAAAACAACTGTGTATTACTGTGAGTTGAATTCACATATGACAAAGCAGTTTCTCAGAAAGTTTCTTTCTAGTTTTTATCTGAAGATATTTGCTTTTTCATGATAGGCCACAATGCACTCCCAAATATCCCTTTGCAGACTCCACAGAAACAGTGTTAGAAAACTGCTACATGAAAAGAAAAGTGTAATTCTGTGAGATGAATTCACACATCACAAAGAACTTTCTCAGAAAGCTTCTTTCTAATTTGTATCTGAGGTTATTTCCTTTTTCACTATAGGCCACAATGTGCTCCCAAATGTCCCTGTGCTCATTCCACGAAAACATTTTTAGCAAGATGCTCAATGAAAAGTACAGAGTAATGCTGTGGGATGAATTCACACACCAAAAAGCAGTTTCTCAGAAAGTTTCTAGTTTTTTTCTGAGGATATTTTCTTTGTCACCATAGGCTTCAAGACACTCCCAAATATCCTATTGCAGACTCCACAAAAGCAGTGTTATCAAATGGCACAAAGAAAAGCACAATGTAGCTCTGTGATATGAATTCACACATCACAAAGAACTTTCTCAGAAAGCTTTCTAGTTTTTATCTGAGGATATGTCCTTTGTAACCATAGGCTTCAATGCAATCCAAAGTATCCCATCTCAGATTCCCCAAAACAGTGCTACCAAACTGATCCATTAAAACAATCCTGTAACACTGTGAGATTAATTAACACGTCACAAAGCAGTTTCTCAGAAAGTATCTTTCCAGTTTTTATATGAGGATATTTCCTTTGTCACCATAAGCTTCCAGGTACTCCAAAATATACCACCGCAGATTCCAAGAAAACGGTGGTAGCAAACTGCTCAATGGAAAGAACATGTATCTCTCTGATATGAATTCACACATCACAAAGCAGTTTCTCAGAAAATTTCTTTCTTGTTTTTCTCTGAGGATATTTCCTTTTTCACACTAAGCTTCAATGTGCTCTGAAATACGCCATTGTAGATTCCAGGTAAACAGGGCTAGCAAATTGCTCCATGAAAAGAACAGTGTAACACTGGGTCTTTAATTCAAAATCACGAAGAAGATTCTCAGAATGCTTCTTTCTAGTTTTTCTATGAGGATATTTCCTTTGTAAGCATAGGCTTCAATGTGATCCAAAATAACCTTCCTCAGATTGCCTAAAAACAGTCCTAGCAAACTGATCCGTAAAACCAAAGTTGTAACTCTGTGAGAAGAATTCACAAATCACAAAGTAGTTTCTCAGAATGTTTCTTTTTAGCTTTTGTCTAAGGATATTTATGTTTTCACAATAAGTTTCAATGCGCTCAAAATATCCCATAGCAGATTGCAAGTAAACAGTGTTAGCAAATTGCTCAATGAAAAGAATAATGTAACTCTGTGTGATGAATTGACATATCACAAAGCAGGTTCTCAGTAAGCTTCTTATTGGTTTTTATCTGAGGATATTTCCTTTGTCATCATAGGCTTCAAAGCATTCTCAAATATTCTATTGCAGATTCCATGAAAACAGTGTTATCAAATTGCTCAATGAAAAGAATGGTGTAACTCTGTGAGAAGAATTCATACATCACAAACCAGTTTCCCAGAAAGCTTCTTTCTAATTTTTATCTGGTGATATTTCCTTTTTCACCATAAGCCTCAATGCATCCCAAATATCCCTTTGCAGATTCCACAGAAACAGTGTTAGCAAACTGCTCCATGAAAAGAAAGGTCTAACTCTGTGAGATGAATTCACCCATCACAAGGAACTTTCTCAGAAAGCTTCTTTCTAGTTTTTATCTGAGGATATTTCCTATGTCAACATAGGCTTCAATGTGATCCATAATATCTCTTCTCAGATTCCCCAAAACAGTGCTATCAAACTGATCCATGAAAAGTATCACGTAACTCTGTGTGATGAATTCACAAATCACAAGGCAGTTTCTCAGGATGTTTCTTTCTAGTTTTTCTCTGAGGATATTTAGTTTTTCACAATAAGTTTGAATGTGCTCCCAAAAATCCCATTGTAGATTCCAAGAAAACAGTGTTAGCAAACTGCTCAAAGAAAGGAACATTGTAACTCTGGGAATTGAATTCACATATTACAAAGCAGTTTCTCAGAAAGCTTCTTTTTGGTTTTTCCATGAGGATATTTCCTTTGTCACCATAAGCTTCAATTCACTCCCAAATATCCCTTTGTAGATTCCAAGAAATCAGTGTTAGCAAACTGTGCAATGAAAAGAACAGTGTATCTCTGTGAGATGAATTGACACACCACAAAGCTATTTCTCAGAAACCTTCTTTTTGGTTTTTGACTGAGGATATTTGTCACCATAGGCTTCAATGCACTCCCAAATATCCTATTGCAGATTCCGCAGAAAAAGTGTTATCAAGCTACTCAATGTTTGCAACAGTGTATTTCTGTAAGATGAATTCACACATCTCAAAGCAGTTTCTCAGAAAGTTTCTAGTTTTTCTATGAGAATATTTCCTTTTTCACTATAGGCCTCAAGGCACTCCCAAATATCCCTTTGCAGATTCCACGAAAACAGTGTTAGCAAACTCCACCATGAAAAGAATGGTGTAACTCAGTGAGATGAATTCACACATCCCAGACAAATTTCTCAGAAAACTTTTCTAGTTTTTATCTGAGGTTAATTCCTTTGTCACCATAGGTTTCAATGCGGCACAAAATATCCTTTGTCAGATTCCCCAAAACAGTGCTAAAAGACTGATCCAGGAAAATAATCGTGCAACGCTCTGAGATTAATTAAAACATCTCAAAGCAGTTTCCCGGGAAGCTTCTTTCCAGTATTTATACGAAGATATTTCCTTTGTCACCATAGACTTGTATGCAATCCACAATGTCCGTCATCAGATTCCGCAAAAACAGTGCTAGCAAACTGCTCCATGAAAAGAATCATGAATTTCTGAGAGGAAATCACAATTCACAAAGCAGTTTGTCAGAAAGGATCTTTCTAATTTTTGTCTGAGGATATTTCCTTTGTCACCATAAGCTTAAAATGTG
This sequence comes from Colobus guereza, assembly GCA_030247045.1. Classification (NCBI taxonomy): domain Eukaryota; kingdom Metazoa; phylum Chordata; class Mammalia; order Primates; family Cercopithecidae; genus Colobus; species Colobus guereza. Next base: position 12,950,227 of record CM058079.1, on the reverse strand, counting down.
CTCCAAAATAACACATTGCAGATTCCAAGAAAATAATGTTAGCAAACTGCGCAATGAAAATAACAGTGTATCTCTGTAAGATGAATTGAAACAACACAAAGTAGTTTCTCAGAAAGCTTCTTTTCAGTTTTCCTCTGAGGATATTTCCTTTGTCACAACAGTCTTCAATGCACTCCCAAATATCCTTTTGCAGATTCCACAAAAAAGTGTTATCAAATGGCTCAATGAAACAATGGCATAATTCTGTCAGATGAATTCACACATCACAAAGCAGTTTCTCAGAAAGTTTTCTTCTAATTTTTAATCTGTGGATAATTCCTTTTCCACTCTAGGCCACAATGTGCTCCCAAATTCCCTTGACAGATTCCATGAAAACAGTGTTAGAAAACAGCTCCATGAAAAAAAGTGTAAACCTGTAAGATGAATTCACATCACAAAGAGTTTCTCAGAAAGCTTCTTGGTAGTTTTTATCTGAGGTTATTTCCTTAGGCACTAAGGGCTTCAATATGACAAAAAATATCCATTCTTGGTTTCCCCAGCAGCAGTGCTACCAAGCTGATCCATGAAAAGAATCGTGTAACTCTGTGAGATGAATAAACACATCACAAAGCTGTTTCTTAGAAAGCTTCTTTCTGTCTTTTATATGAAGATATTTCTTTTGACACCAGAAACTTCAATGAGCTCCAAAATATCCATTGCAGATTCCAAGAAAACAGTGTTAGCAGACTGCTAAATGAAAAGAACAGTGTAACTCTTTGAGATGAATTCATGCATCACAACACAGTTTGTGAGAAAGTTTCTTCCTAGTTTTTATCTGAGGATATTTCCTTTTTTACTGTGGGCCTCAATGTGCTCCCAAATAAACCTTTGCAGATTCCACAAAAATGTGTTAGCAAATTGCTCCATAAAAAGAAATGTGTAACACAGTGAGATGAATTCCCACATCATAGGGAAGTTTCTGAGAAATCTTCTGTATAGTTTTTATCTCAGGATATTTCCGTTGTTACCACAGGCTTCAATGTGATACAAAATATCCTTCTAAGATTCCCCAAAGTCAGTGCTACCAAACTGACCCATGAAAAGTATTGTGTAATTCTGTAAGATGAATTACATCACAAAGCAATTTTTCAGAAAGCTTCTTTCTAGTTTTTATACGAGGATATTTCGTTTTTCACTGTAACCTTCAATGCACTCCAAATTATCACATTGAAGAATCCAAGAAAACTGTATTAGCTAACTGCTCAGTAGAATGAACAGTGTAACACTGTGAGATGAATTCAAACATCACAAATTATTTTCCCTGAAAGCCTCTTTGTAGTGTTTATATGAGGATATTTCCTTATTCACCATAGGCCTCATGCACTTCCACATATCCCTTTGCCTATTCCATGAAACCACTGTTAGCAAATTTCTCCATGAAAAGAATCATCTAACTCTGTGAGATGAATTCACAAATCACAAAGCAGTAAAGCAGTTTCTCAGAAAGCTTCTTTCTAGTTTTTGTCTGAGGTTACTTCTTTTTGCACGATAAGCTTCCATGCACTCCAAAATGTCCCATTGCAGATTTCACGAAAACAGGATTCAGAAGCTGTTCAATGAACAGAACTGTGTAATTCTGTGAGATTAATTCACACATCACAAAGCAGTTTCACAGAAAGCTTCTTTCTAGTTTTAATATGAGGGTATTTCCTTTGTCACAATAAACTTCAATGTGCTCCCAAATATCCTAATACATATTCCACGAAAACAGTGTTAGCAAACTGCTCAATGAAAAGAACAGTATAACTTGTGAAATGAATTCACACATGACAAAGTAGTTTCTCAGAAGGTTTCCTTCTAGTTTTTATCTGAGGATATTTCGTTTCTCACCATAAGCTTCAATGCACTCCAAAATGTCCCATTGCAGATTTCACGAAAACAGGATTCAGAAGCTGTTCAATGAACAGAACTGTGTAATTCTGTGAGATTAATTCACACAACACAAAGCAGTTTCTCAGAAAGCTTCTTTCTAGTTTTTATATGAGGGTATTTCCTTTGTCACAATAAACTTCAACATGCTTTGAAATATCCTAATACATATTCCACGAAAACAGTGTTAGCAAACTGCTCAATGAAAAGAACAGTATAACTTTGTGAAATGAATTCACACATGACAAAGTAGTTTCTCAGAAGGTTTCCTTCTAGTTTTTATCTGAGGATATTTCGTTTCTCACCATAGGCTTCAATCCACTCCCAAATATCCCTTGCAGATTCCACAAAAACATAGTTATTCAACTGCCCCATGAAAACAAAGGTGTAACTCTGTGAGGTGAATTCACACATCACAAGAAGTTTCTCAGATAACTTCTTTCTAGTTTGTATCTGAGGATATATCCTTTGTTAAACTAGGCTTCTATGTGATCCAAAATATCCCTTCTCAGATTTCCAAAAAGCAGTGCTACCGAACTGCTACATGAAAAGAATTGTGTACTTCTCTGAGATGAATTCACAAATCACAAAACAGTTTTTCAGAAAGCTTCTTTCTAGTTTTTGTCTGAAGATATTTCCTTTGTCAGCATAAGCTTCAATGCGCTCCAAAATATCTCATCGCAGTTTCCAAGAAAACAGTGTTGGCAACCTACTCATTGAAGAGACGAGTGTAACTCTGTGAGATGAATTCACACATCACAAAGCAGTTTCTCAGAAAGCTTCTTTCTAGTTTTTATCTGAGGATATTTCCTTTTCCACCATATTCCTCAATGTGCTACTGAATATCCCATTGCAGATTCCACAAAAAAAGTGTTAGCAAACTTCCCAATGAAAAGAACTGTGTAATTCTGTAAGATGAATTCACACATGACAAAGTAGTTTCTCAGAAAGCTTCTGTCTATTTTTTATCTGAGGATATTTCGTTTTTCACCATAGGCATCAAGGCACTCCCAAATATCCCTTTGCTGATTCCACAAAAAGAGTGATATCAAACTACTCCATGAAAAGTAACGTGTAACTCTGTGAGACGAACTCACACACATATCACAAAGAAGTCTCTCAGAGACCTTCTTTCTAGTTTTTGTTTGAGAATATTTCCTTTGTCATGACAGGCTTAAATATGATTCAAAACAACCCTTCTCAGATTCCCCAAAAACAGTGTTACCAAAGTTCTCCATAAAAAGAATGGTGTAACTCTGTGAGATGAATTCACAAATCACAAAACAGTTTCTCAGAAAGCTTCTTTCTAGTTTTTATCTGAGGATATTTCCTTTGTCACCATAAGCTTCAATGCTCCAAAATATCCCATTGCAGATTCCAAGAAAACAATGTTAGCAAACTGCTCCATGAAAAGAATGGTGTAACTCTGTGAGATGAATTCACACATCACAAAGCAGTTTCTCAGAAAAAATCTTTCTAGTTTTTTCTGAAGATATTTGTTTTGTCACCATCAGCTTCAAAGTGTTCCCAAATATCCTATTGCAGATTACACAAAAACAGTGTTATCAAACTGCTCAATGAAAAGTACAGTGTAACTCTGTGAGATGAATTCTCACACCACAAAGCAGTTTCTCAGAAAGCTTCTTTCTAGTTTTTATCTGAGGATATTTCCTTTGTCACCATAAGCTTCAATGTGCTCCCAAATATCCCTTGCAGATTCCAGGAAAACAGTGTTAGCAAGCTGCTCAATGAAAAGAACAGTGTAACTCTGTGAGATGAATTCACACACCACAAAGTAGTTTCTCAGAAAGACTCTTTCCAGTTTTTGTCTGAGGATATTTCCTTTTTCACTATAGGCCTCAATGTGCTCCCAAATATTCCTTTGCAGATTCCACAAAAACAGTGTTAGCAAACTGATCCATGAAAAGAAACGTGTAACTCTGTGAGATGAATTCACATCACAAAGAAGTTTCTCAGAAAGCTTCTTTCTAGTTTTATATGAGGATATTTCCTTTTCACCATAGGCTTCAATGCACTCCCAAATATCCCTTTGCAGATTCCACAAAAACAGTGTTACCAAACTGATCCATGAAAAGAATGGTGTAACTCTGTGAGATGAATTCACATCACAAAGCAGTTTCTCAGAAAGCTTCTTTCTAGTTTTATATGAGGATATTTTCTTTGTCACCGTAAGTCTCAATGCACTCTGAAATATCTCATTGCAGATTCCAAGAAAACAGTGTAGACAAACTGATCAATGAAAATAACAGCGTAACCCTGTGAGATGTATTCACATATCACACAGCGGTTCCTCAGAAAGCTTCTTTCTAGTTTTTGTCTGAGGATATTTCCTTTTCACCATAGGCCTCAATGCACTCCCAAATATCCCTTTGCAGATTCCACAAAAACAGTGTTAGCAAACTGCTCCATGAATCAAATGGTGTAACTCTAGGAGATGAATTTGCACATTACAAAGAACTTTCTAAGAAAGCTTCTTTGTAGTTTTTATCTGATTATATTTCCTTTTCACCATAGGCTTCAATGCTCCAAAATATCCTTCTCAGATTCCCCAAAAACAGTGTTATCAAACTGCTCCATGAAAAGAACAGTGTAACTCTGTGAGATGAATTCACACATCACAAAACAGTTTCTCAGAAAGTTTCTTTCTAGTTTTTATCTGAGGATATTTCCTTTGTCACCATATTCTTCAGTGCACTCCCAAATATCCCATTGCAGATCCCACAAAAATAGTTTCAGCAAACTGCTCCAAGAAAAGAATCGTTCTACCCTGTGAGATGAATACACACATCACAAAGCAGTATCTCAGAAAGCTTCTTTCTAGTTTTTATCTGAGGATATTTCCTTTTCAAAATAGGCTTCAATGCATTCCAAAACATCCCTTCTCAGATTCCCCTAAAACAGTGCTACTAAACTGCTCCATGAAAAGAATGGTGTAACCCTGTGTGATGAATACACAAATCTCAAAGCAGTTTCTCAGAAAGTTTCTTTCTAATTTTTGTCTGAGGATATTTCCTTTGTCACCATAGGCCTCAATACACTCTCAAATACACCTTTGTGGATTAGACGAACACAGTGTTAGAAAACTGCTCCATGAAAAGAAACGTATAAATCTGTGACATGAATTCACACATCACAAAGCAGTTTCTCAGAAATCGTCTACCTAGTTTTTATCTGAGGATATTTCCTTTTTCACCATATTCCTCACTGTGGTCCCAAATATCCCATTGCAGATTCCACGAAAAAAGTGGTAACAAACTTCTCAATGAAAAGAATGGTGTAACTCTGTGAGGTGAAATCATGTATCACAAAGCAGTTTCACAGAACGTTTCTTTTTGGTTTTTACCTGGGAATATTTCCTATGTCACCATAAGCTTCAATGTAATCCAAAATATCCTATTGCAGATTTCATGAAAACAGTGTTAGCAAACTGCTTAATGAAAAGAACACTGTAACTCTGTGAGATGAGTTCACACATCACAAAGTAGTTTCTCAGAAAATTCCTTTTTTGTTTTTTTCTGAGGATAACTCCTTTGTCACCATAGGCTTCTATGCGATCCAAAATATCCCTTCTCAGATTCCCCAAAACAGTGTTAGCAAACTGCTCATGAAAAGAATCATGTAACTCTGTGAGATGAATTCACACATCACAAAACAGTTTCTCAGAAAGTTTCTTTCTAGTTTTATATGAGGATATTTCCTTTTCACCATAGCTTCAATGCACTCCCAAATATCCCATTGCAGATTCCACAAAAACAGTGTTAGCCAACTGGTCAATGAAAAGAACAGTGCAACTCTGTGAGACGAATTCACACATCACAAAGAATTTTCTTAGAAAGCTTCTTTCTACTTTTTATCTGAGGACATTTCCTTTGTCACCATAGGCGTCAAGGCGATCCAAAATATCCTTCTCAGATTCTCCAAAACAGTGCCACCAAACTGCTCCATGAAAAGAAAGCTGTAACTCTGTGGGATGAATTCACAAATCAGAAAGCAGTTTCTCAGAAAGATTCTTTCTAGTTTTCTCTGAGGATATATTCTTTGTCAATATAAACTTCAATGCACTCTGAAACATCCCATTGTGGATTCCAAGAAAACAGTGTTAGCAAACTGCTCAATGAAAAAAACAGTGTAACTCTGTGAGGTGAATTCACACATTAGAAAGCAATTTCTCAAAAATCTTCTTTCTAGTTTTTATCTGAGAATATTTCCTTTTTCATCATAGGCCTCAATGCGCTTGCGAATATCCCTTTGAAGATTCCATGAAAACAGTGTTAGCAAACTGCTCCATGAAAAGAAATGTAATTTTGTGAGATTAATTCACCCATCACAAAGCAGTTTCTCAAAAAGATTCTTTCTAGTTTTTATCTGAGATATTTCCTTTGTCACCATAGGCTTCAATGTGCTCCCAAATATCCTATTGCAGATTCCACAAAAACAGTGCTACCATACTGCTCCATGAAAAGAATGGTGTACCTCTGTGAAATAAATTCACATATCATAAAGTTGTTTCTCGGGAAGCTTCTCTAGTTTTTATCTGAGGATATTTACTTTTTCACCATATTTCTCAATGTGATCCCGAATATACCATTGCAGATCCCACGAAAAAACTGTTATCAAGCTGCTCCATGAAAATAAAGGTTTTCTTCTGTGAGATGAATTCACACATCACAAAGTATTTTCTGAGAAAGCTTCTTTCTAGTTTTTATCTCAGGATATTTCCTTTGTCACCATGTGCTTCATTGCTATCCACTATATCCCTTCTCAGATTCCCCAAAAACAGTGCTACCTAACTGTTCCATGAAAGGTGTCATGTAACTCTGTGAGATGACTTCACAAATCACAAAGCACTTTCTCAGAAAAATACTTTCTAGTTTTTGTCGGGGGATATTTCCTTTTTCACCATAGGCCTAATGTGCTCACTAATATCCCTTTGCCGATTCCACGAAAATAGTGTTAGGAAACTGCTCCATGAAAAGAAAGGTATAATTTGCGAGATGAACTCACACATCACAAAGCAGTTTCTCACAAAGCTTCTTTTCGTTTTTGTCTGGGGATATTTCCATTGTCAGAATAGGCTTCAATGTGCTTCCAAATATCCTTTTCAGATTCCCCAATAACAGTGTTACCAAACTGCTCAATGAAAAGAAATGTGTAACTCTGTGAAATGAATTCACACATCACAAACAGTTTCTCAGAAAGCTTCTTACTAGTTTTTATGTGAGGATATTTCCTTTATCACCATATTCCACTATGTGCTCATGAATATCCCAATGCAGATTCCATTAAAAAAAAGTGTTAGCAAACTTCTCAATGAAAAGAATGGTGTAACATTCTGAAATGAATTCACACATCACAAAGCAGTTTCCCAAAATTGTTGTTTTTGGTTTTTATCTGAGGACATTTACTTTGTCACCAGAGGCTTCAATGCACTCTGAAATATCCTATTGCAGATTCCACGCAAACTGGGTTAAAAAACATCAGCAAGAAAAGAACCGTGTAACTCTGTGAGATGAATTCACACATCACAAAGCAGTTTCTCAGAAATCTTCTTTCTAATTTTTATTTGAGGATATTTCCATTGTCACCATTGGCTTCAATGTGCTCCCAAATATCCTACTGCTGCTTCCACAAAAACAGTGTTAGCAAACTGCTCCATGAAAAGAATCATGTAACTCTGTGAGATGAATTCACACATCACAAAGAAGTTTCTCAGAAAGCTTCTTTCTAGTTTTTATCTGAGGATATTTCCTTTTCACTATAGGCTTCAATGCACTCCAAAATATCCTATTGCAGATTCCCAAAAACAGTGCTACAAACTGATCCATGAAAAGAATGGTGTAACTGTGAGATGAATTCACACATCACAAAGTTTCTCAGAAAGCTTCTTTCTAGTTTTTATGTGAGGATATTTCTTTTGTCAATATAGGCTTCAATGTAATCCAAAATATCCCTTCTCAGATTCCCCAAAAACAGTGCTACCAAACTGATCCATGAAAAGAATCATGTAACTCTGTGAGATGAATTAGCACATCACAAAGCAGTTTCTCAGAAAGCTTCTTTCTGGTTTTTATCTGAGGATATTTCCTTTGTCACCATAGGCTTCAATGCAATCCAAAATATCCTTTGCAGATTCCATGAAAACAGTGTTAGCAAACTGCTCCATGAAAAGAAAGGTGTAACTCTTTGAGATGAATTCACACATCACAAAGCAGTTTCTCAGAAATCTTCTTTCTAATTTTTATTTGAGGATATTTCCATTGTCACCATTGGCTTCAATGTGCTACCAAATATCCTACTGCTGCTTCCACAAAACTAGTGTTATCAAAATGTTCAATGAAAAGAATGATGTAACTCTGTAAGATAAATTCACACATTGCAAGGCAGTTTCTCAGAAAGCTTCTTTCTAGTTTTATCCGAGGATATTTCCTTTTTCACTACAGGCCTCAATGCACTCCCAAATATCCCTTTGCAGATTCCATGAAAACAGTGTTAGCAAACTGTTCTATAAAAAGAAAGGTGTAAAACTGTGAGATGAATTAAAAAGTCACATACAACTTTCTCATAAAGCTTCTTTCTAGTTTTTATTGGAGGATATTTCCTATGTCACCATAGTCTTCAATGTATTCCAATATATCCCTCCTCATATTCCCCAAAAACAGTGCTACCAAACTGATCCATGAAAAGAATCATGTAACTCTTTGAAGTGAATTAGCACATCACAAAGCAGTTTCTCAGAAAGCTTCTTTCCTGTTTTTATACGAGGATATTTAATTTGTCACTGTAGGCTTCAATGCAATCCAAAATGTCCTTCACAGATTCCATGACAATAGAGTTAGCAAACTGCTCCATGAAAAGAAAGGTGTAAATCTGACAGATGAATTCACCCATCACAAAGCAATTTCTCAGAAAACTTCTTTCTAGTTTTATCTGAGGATATTTCCTTTTCACCATAGGCTTCAATGTGATCCAAAATATCCTTCTCAGATTCCACAAAAACAGTGATGCCAAACTGCTCAATGAAAAGAACAGTGTAACTCTGTGAGATGAATTCACACATCACAAAAGTTTCTCAGAAAGCTTCTTTCTAGTTTTTATCTGAAGATATTTCCTTTTCACCATAGGCTTCAATGCACTCCAAATATCCCATTGCAGATTCCACAAAAACAGTGTTAGCAAACTGCTCCATGAAAAGAATCATGTAACTCTGTGAGATGAATTAACACATCACAAAGCAGTTTCTCAGAAAACTTCTTTCTAGTTTTTATCTGAGGATATTTCCTTTGTCACCATAAGCTTCAATGCACTCCAAATATCCCATTGCAGATTCCAAGAAAACAGTGTTAGCAAACTGCTCAATGAAAAGAACAGTGTAACTCTGTGAGATGAATTCACACATCACAAAGTAGTTTCTCAGAAAACTTCTTTCTAGTTTTTTCTGAGGATATTTCCTTTTCACTATAGGCCTCAATGTGCTCCCAAATATCCCTTTGCAGATTCCATGAAAACAGTGTTATCAAACTGCTCCATGAAAAGAAAGGTGTAACTCTGTGAGATGAATTCACACATCACAAAGAACTTTCTCAGAAAGCTTCTTTCTAGTTTTTATCTGAGGATATTTCCTTTGTCACCATAGGCTTCAATGTGATCCAAAATATCCTTCTCAGATTCCCAAAACAGTGCTACAAACTGCTCCATGAAAAGAAAATGTAACTCTGTGAGATGAATTCACACATCACAAAGTTTCTCAGAAAGTTTCTTTCTAGTTTTTATCTGAGGATATTTCCTTTTCACATGGATGTTGCTCAAAATATCCCTTTGCAGATTCCAAAAACAGTGTTAGCAAACTGCTCAATGAAAAGAACAGTGTAACTCTGTGAGATGAATTCACACATCACAAAGCAGTTTCAGAAAGCTTCTTTCTAGTTTTTATCTGAGGATATTTCTTTTTCACCATAGGCTTCAATGCACTCCCAAATATCCCTTTGCAGATTCCACAAAAACAGTGTTATCAAACTGCTCAATGAAAAGGAATGTGTAACTCTGTGAGATGAATTCACACATCAAACAGCAGTTTCTCAGAAAGCTTCTTTCTAGTTTTTATATGAGGATATTTCCTTTTCACTATAGGCCTCAATGCACTCCCAAATATCCCTTTGCAGATTCCATGAAAACATTGTTAGCAAACTGCTCCTTGAAAAGAAAGGCGTAACTCTGAGATGAAAAAAACACATCACACAGAACTTTCTCAGAAAGCTTCTTTCTAGTTTTTTCTGAGGATATTTCCTTTTCACCATAGGCTTCAATGTGATCCAAAATATCCCTTCTCAGATTCCACAAAAACAGTGTTAACAAACTGCTCCATGAAAAGAATCATGTAACTCTGTGAGATGAATTACACATCACAAAGCAGTTTCTCAGAAAACTTCTTTCTAGTTTTTATGAGGATATTTCCTTTGTCACCATAAGCTTCAATGCACTCCAAAATATCCCACTGCAGATTCCAAGAAAGCAGTGTTAGCAAACTGCTCAATGAAAAGAACAGTGTAACTCTATGAGATGAATTCACACATCACAAAGCAGTTTCTCAGAAAGCTTCTTTCTAGTTTTTCTGAGGATATTTCCTTTTCACCATAGGCTTCAATGTGCTCCCAAATATCCTTTGCAGATTCCATGAAAACAGTGTTAGCAAACTGCTCCATGAAAAGAATCATGTAACTCTGTGAGATGAATTCACACATCACAAAGCAGTTTCTCAGAAATCTTCTTTCTAGTTTTTATCTGAGGATATTTCCTTTTCACCATAGGCCTCAATGCACTCCAAAATATCCCATTGCAGATTCCATGAAAACAGTGTTAGCAAACTGCTCCATGAAAAGAAATGTAACTCTGTGAGATGAATTCACACATCAAAGCAGTTTCTCAGAAATCTTCTTTCTAGTTTTTATCTGAGGATATTTCCTTTTCACTATAGGCCTCAATGCTCCCAAATATCCTTTGCAGATTCCATGAAAACAGTGTTAGCAAACTGCTCCATGAAAAGAATGGTGTAACACTGTGAGATGAATTCACACATCACAAGAACTTTCTCAGAAAGCTTCTTTCTAGTTTTGTCTGAGGATATTTCCTTTTCACCATATTCCTCAATGCACTCCAAAATATCCCATTGCAGATTCCATGAAAACAGTGTTAGCAAACTGCTCAATGAAAAGAATGTGTAACTCTGTGAGATGAATTCACACATCACAAAGCAGTTTCTCAGAAAGCTTCTTTCTTGTTTTTATATGAGGATATTTCCTTTTCACTATAGGCCTCAATGTGCTCCCAAATATCCTTTGCAGATTCCACAAAACAGTGTTATCAAACTGCTCAATGAAAAGAATGTGTAACTCTGTGAGATGAATTCACACATCAAAGCAGTTTCTCAGAAAGCTTCTTTCTAGTTTTTATCTGAGGATATTTCCTTTTCACCATAGGCTTCAATGCTCCCAAATATCCCTTTCAGATTCCATGAAAACAGTGTTAGCAAACTGCTCCTTGAAAAGAAAGGTGTAACTCTGTGATGAATTCACACATCACAAGAACTTTCTCAGAAAGCTTCTTTCTAGTTTTTATCTGAGGATATTTCCTTTTCACCATAGGCTTCAATGCTCAAAATATCCCTTCTCAGATTCCCCAAAACAGTGGTATCAAACTGATCCATGAAAAGAATCGTGTACTCTGTGAGATGAATTCACAAATCACAAAGCAGTTTCTCAGAAGCTTCTTTCTAGTTTTTATCTGAGGATATTTCCTTTGTCACCATAGCTTCAATGCACTCCAAAATATCCCTTGCAGATTCCAAGAAAACAGTGTTAGCAAACTGTTCAATGAAAAGAACAGTGTAACTCTGTGAGATGAATTCACACATCACAAAGCAGTTTTTAGAAAGTTTCTTTCTAGTTTTTTCTGAGGATATTTCCTTTGTCACCATAGGCTTCAATGCACTCCCAAATATCCCTTTGCAGATTCCAAAAACAGTGTTAGCAAACTGCTCCATGAAAAGAATGTGTAACTCTGTGAGATGAATTCACACATCACAAAGCAGTTTCTCAGAAATCTTGTTTCTAGTTTTTTCTGAGGATATTTCCTTGTCACCATAGCTTCAATGCACTCCAAAATATCCATTGCAGATTCCATGAAAAAGTGTTAGCAAACTGCTCAATGAAAAGTGTAACTCTGTGAGATGAATTCACACATCACAAAGCAGTTTCTCAGAAATCTTCTTTTTGGTTTTATCTGAGGATATTTCCTTTTCACTATACACCTCAATGCTCCCAAATATCCTTTGCAGATTCCACAAAACAGTGTTAGCAAACTGCTCATGAAAAGAAAGATGTAACTCTGTGAGATGAATTAACACATCACAAGAACTTTCTCAGAAAGCTTCTTTCTAGTTTTTATCTGAGGATATTTCCTTGTCACCATAGGCTTCAATGCTCAAAATATCCCATCTCAGATTCCAAAAACAGTGCTAACAAACTGCTCCATGAAAAGAATCATGTAACTCTGTTAGATGAATTAGCCCATCACAAAGTAGTTTCTGAAAGCTTCTTTCTTGTTTTATATGAGGATATTTCTTTGTCACCATAGGCTTCAATGCTCAAAATATCCCTTCTCAGATTCCAAAAAACAGTGTTAGCAAACTGCTCAATGAAAAGAATGGTGTAACTCTGTGAGATGAATGCAAACATCACAAAGCAGTTTCTCAGAAAGCTTCTTTCTAGTTTTTTTATCTGAGGATATTTCCTTTGTCACCATAGGCTTCAATGCACTCCAAAATATCCTATTGCAGATTCCATGAAAACAGTGTTAGAAAACTGTTCAATGAAAAGAATGGTGTAACTCTGTGAGATGAATTCACACATCACAAAGCAGTTTCTGGAAAGCTTCTTTCTAGTTTTTATCTGAGAATATTTCCTTTTCACCATAGGCCTCAATGCACTCCAAAATATCCTTTGCAGATTCCACGAAAACAGTGTTAACAAACTGCTCCATGAAAAGAATCGTGTAACTCTGTGAGATGAATTAACACATCACAAAGCAGTTTCTCAGAAAACTTCTTTCTAGTTTTTATATGAGGATATTTCCTTTGTCACCATAGCTTCAATGCACTCAAATATCCTTTGCAGATTCCAAGAAAACAGTGTTATCAAACTGCTCAATGAAAAGAACAGTGTAACTCTGTGAGATGAATTCACATCACAAAGCAGTTTTTTAGAAAGTTTCTTTCTAGTTTTTGTCTGAGGATATTTCCTTTTCACCATAGTCCTCAATGCACTCCAAAATATCCTTTGCAGATTATACGAAAACAGTGTTAGCAAACTGCTCCTTGAAAAGAAAGGTGTAACTCTGTGAGATGAATTCACACATCACAAAGCAGTTTCTCAGAAATCTTGTTTCTAGTTTTTATCTGAGGATATTTCCGTTTTCACCATATTCCTCAATGCACTCTAGAATATCCCATTGCAGATTCCATGAAAAAACTGTTAGCAAACTTCACAATGAGAGTACTGGTGTAACTCTGTGAGATGAACTCACCCACCAAAAAGAAGTTTCTCAGAAATCTTCTTTATAGTTTTTATCTGAGGATATTTAACTTTTCACTATACACCTCAATGTGCTCCCAAATATCCCTTTGCAGATTCCATGAAAACAGTGTTAGCAAACTGCTTCATGAAGACAAAGATGTAATACGGTGAGATGAATTAACACATCACCAAGAACTTTCTCAGATTGCTTCTTTCTAGTTTCCATCTAAGGATATTTCCCTTGTCACCCTAGGCTTTAATGCGATCCAAAATATCCCATCTCAGATTCCTCAAAAAGAGAGCTAACAAACTGATGCATAAAAAGAATCATGTAACTCTGTTAGATGAATTAGCCCATCACAAAGTAGTTTCTGAGAAAGCTTCTTTCTTGTTTTTATATGAGGATATTTCGTTTGTCAACACAAGCTTCAGTGCACTCAGAAATATCATGTTGCTGATTTCAAAAAAGAGTGTTAGCAAACTGCTCAATGAAAAGAATGGTGTGAATGTGAGATGAATGCAAACATCACAAAGCAGTTTCTCAGCAAGCTTCTTTTTTTTTATCTGAGGATATTTCCTTTGTCACCGTAGGCTTCAATGCACTCCAAAATATACTATTGCAGATTCCATGAAAACATTGTTAGAAAACTGTTCAATATAAAGAATGGTGTAATTCTGTGAGATGAATTCATGCATCAGAAAGCAGTTTCTGGGAAAGATTCTTTCTAGATTTTATCTGAGAATATTTCCTTTTTCACTATAGGCCTCAACGCACTCCCAAATATCTCTTTGCAGATTCCACAAATACAGTTTTACCAAACTGCTCCATGAAAAGAATCGTGTAACTCTGTGACATGATTTAACACATCACAAAGCACTTGCAAGGAATGCTTCTTTCTAGTTTTTATATGAGCATTTTTACTCTTCCACCTTTGGCTTCAATGCGCTCCCAAATATCCCTTCTCAGGCACCACAAAACATTGATGCCAAAGTGCTCCCTCAACAGAAAAGGTTTAGCTCTATGAGTTGAATGCAAACATCACAAAAGTGTTTCTCTGAAAGCTTCTCTCCAGTTGTTACTTGAAGAATTTCCTTTTTTCACCTTAGGCCTCTATGCACTGCCAAATATCCCTCTGCTGATTCCAGAAAAACAGTGCTAATGAACTGCACTGTGAAAAGCATGATATAACTCTCTGATATAATTGACCCATTACAAAGCAGTTTCTCAGGAAGCTTCTTTCTAGTTTTAATCTGAGGATATTTCCTTTTCCACCATAGGCTTCAATGCGCTCCCAAATATCCCTTCTCAGACACCACACAAACAGTGATGCCAAAGTGCTCCCTCAACAGAAACTGTTTAGCTCTATGAGATGAGTACACACATCACAAAGGAGTTTCTAGGAAAGCTTCACTACAGTTTTTCCCTGAAGATAGTTCCTTTTTGCCATTGGACTCTCTGTGCTCCTGAATATCCCTTTGCAGATTCCACAAAAACATTGTTACCAAATAGCTCAATGGAAACAAATTTGAAACTCTGTGAGATGAATTCACCCTTCACAAAGCAGTTTCTCAGAAAGCTTCTTTCTAGTTTAAATCTGACGATATTTCCTTCCTCACCATAGGCTTCGATGTGCTCCCAAATATCTCCTCTCTGATACCACAAAAACCCTGATGCCAAACTGCTCATTGAACAAAAAGGTTAAACTCTATGATATGAATATACACCAGAAAACTGTTTCTCGAAAAGCTTCTCTCCAG
The DNA here is from genome assembly GCA_030247045.1 of Colobus guereza. Classification (NCBI taxonomy): domain Eukaryota; kingdom Metazoa; phylum Chordata; class Mammalia; order Primates; family Cercopithecidae; genus Colobus; species Colobus guereza. The sequence goes on along the minus strand of CM058079.1, from coordinate 12,934,973 downwards.
TTTTTGTCTGAAGTTATTTCCTTTTTCACTGTAGGCCTCTATAAGCTCCCAGATGTCCCTTTGAAGATTTCATAAATACAGTGCTACCAAAGTGCTCCCTGAAAAGAATTGTGTAATTCTGTGAGATGAATTCACAAATCACAAAGCAGTTTGTCAGAAAGCTTTTTTCTAGTTTTTGTCTGAGGATATTTTCTTTGTCACCATAAGCTTCAATGCGCTCCAATATATCCCATTGCAGATTCCAAGAAAACAGTGATGGCAAATTGATCAATGAAAAGAAAAGTGTAACTCTGAGATGAAATCACACATCACAAAAAATTTGTCAGAAAACTTCATTTTTGTTTTTATCTGAGGATATTTCCATTGTCACCAGAGGCTTCAATGCACTCCAAACTATCCTATTGAAGATTCCATGAAAACATTGTTAGCAAACTGCTAAATGAAAAGAATGGTGTAACTCTGTGAGTTGAATTCACACATCACAAAGCTGTTCTCAGAAAACGTCTTTCTAGTTTTTATCTGAGAATATTTCCCTTTTCACCATAGGCCTCAATGTGCTCCCAGATATCCCTTTGTAGATGCCACAAAAACAGTGTTAGCAAACTGCTCCATGAAAAGAAAGGTGTAACTTGTCGAGATAAATTCACACATTCCAAAGAACTTTCTCAGAAAGCTTCTTTCTAGTTTTTATATGAGAATATTGCCTTTGTCACGATAGGCTTCAATGTGATCCAAAATATCTCTTCACAGATTCCCCAAAAACAGTGCTACCAAACTGATCCATGAAAAGAATCGTGTAACTCTGTGAGATGAATTAACACATCACAAACCGGTTTTGAAGAAAGCTTCTTTGTAGTTTTTACCTGAGGATATTTCCTTTTCCACCATAAGCTTCAATGCGCTCCCACAAATCCTTTCTCAGACACCACAAAAACAGTGATGCCAAGTACTTCCTCAACAGAAACGTTTAGCTCTATCTGATGAATGCACACATCACAAAGGAGTGTCTCCAAAAGTTCCTCTCCAGTTGTTACCTCAAGTAATTTCTTTTTCCACCTTAGGTCTCCATGTCCTCCCAATTATCTCTTTGCAGATTCCACAAATCCAGTGCTAACAAACTGCTCCATGAAAGGAATGATGTAACTCTGTGAGATAAATTGACTCATCACAGCAGTTTCTCAGGGAGCTTCATTCTAGCTTTTATCTGAGGATATTTCCTTTTCCACCATAGGCTTCAGTGTGCTTCCAAATATCCCTTCTCAAACACCACAAAAACAATGATACTGAAGTGCTCCCTCAACAGAAACTTTTAGCTCTATGAGATGAATGAACACATCACAAAGAATTTCTCAGAAATCTTCTCTCCAGTGTTTACCTGAAGAATTCTTTTTTCACTTTAGGCCTCTATGCACTCCCAAATGTCCCTCTGCAGATTCCACAAAAAACAGTGCTGAAAAACTGCTCCATGCAAAGAAAGGTGGAACTCTTTGAGATGAGTTCACCCATCACAAACCAGTTTCTCAGAAAGCTTCATTTCTAGTCTAAATCTGATGATATTTCCTTATTCACCATAGACTTCAATGTGTTCCTAAATATCTCCTCTCAGATGGCACAAAAAGAGTATTGCCGAACTGCTCATTCAACAAAGAGATTAAACTCTATGAGATGAATACACATGAAAAAACAATTTCTTGAAAAGCTTCTCTCTAGTTTTTATCTGAAGTTATTTCCTCTTTCACCTTAGGCCTCTGGTAGCTCCCAAATATATCTTTGCAGATTACATAATAACAGGGCTACCAAACTGCCCCATGAAGTGAATCATGTAACACTGTGAAATGAAATCACCAATAACAAGCAGTTTCTCAGAAAGCTTCTTTCTAATTTTTGTCTGAGAATATTTCCTTTGTCACCCTAAGTGTCAATGCACTCCAAAATATCCCATTGCAGATTCCAAGAAAACAGTGGAAGCAAATGGATCAATGAAAAGGAGTAGTGCAACTCTGTGAAATGAATTCACATCCCAAAGCAGTTTCTCAGAAAGCTTCTTTTTGGTTTTTATCTGAGGATATTTCCTAAGTCACCATAGGCTTCAATGTGTTCCAAAATATCCTACTGAAGATTCCATGAAGACATTGTTACCAAACTGCTCAATGAAAAGAACGTTGTAACTTTATGAGATGAATTCACACATCAGCAAGCAGTTTCTCAGAAAGCTTCTTTCTAGTTTTTATCTGAGGATATTTCCTTTTACACTACAGGTCTCAAGGCACTCCCAAATATCCCTTTGCAGATTCCACAAAAACAGTGTTAGCAAACTGTTCCATGAAAAGAAAGGTGTAACTCTGTGAGATGAATTCACACATCACTAAGAACTTTCTCAGAAAGCTTCCTTCTAGTTTTATCTGAGGATATTTCCTTTGTCACCATAGGCTTCAATGTGATTCAAAATATCCCTTCTCAGATTCCCCCAAAACAGAGCTACCAAGTTGCTAATCATGATACTCTGTGAGATGAATTAACACATTTCAAAGCAGCTTCTCAGAAAGCTTCTTTCTAGTTTTTATCTGAGGATATTTCCTTTTCACCATAGGCTTCAATGTGATCCAAAATATCCTTCTCAGATTCCCCAAAAACAGTGCTACCAAACTGATCCATGAAAAGAATCGTGTAACTCTGTGAGATGAATTAACACATCACAAACCGGTTTTGAAGAAAGCTTCTTTCTAGTTTTATCTGAGGATATTTCCTTTTCCACCATAGGCTTCAATGCGCTCCCAAATATCCTTCTCAGACACCACAAAAACAGTGATACCAAAGTGCTCCCTCAACAGAAACGTTTAGCTCTATGAGATGAATTCACACATCACAAAGGAGTTTCTCAGAAAGCTTCCTTCTAGTTTTTATCTGAAGTTATTTCCTTTTCACCATAGGCCTCAATGTGCTCCCAAATATCCCTTCTCAGATTCCACAAAACAGTGCTAACAAACTGCTCCATGAAAAGAATCATGTAACTCTGTGAGATGAATTCACACATCACAAGCAGTTTCTCAGAAAGCTTCTTTCTAGTTTTTATCTGAGGATATTTCCTTTTCCACCATAGGCTTCAATGTGCTCCCAAATATCCTTCTCAGACACCACAAAAACATTGTTACCAAACTGCTCCATGAAAGGAAATTGTAACTCTGTGAGATGAATTAACACATCACAAAGAGTTTCTCAGAAATCTTCTCTCCAGTTTTTACCTGAAGAAATTTCTTTTTCACATTAGGCCTCAATGCACTCCCAAATATCCCTCTGCAGATTCCACAAAAACAGTGCTAACAAACTGCTCCATGAAAAGAAAGGTGTAACTCTGTGAGATGAATTCACACATCACAAGCAGTTTCTCAGAAAGCTTCATTTCTAGTTTAAATCTGATGATATTTCCTTTTCACCATAGGCTTCAATGTGCTCCCAAATATCCCTTCTCAGACACCACAAAAACAGTGTTAGCAAACTGCTCAATGAAAAGAATGGTGTAACTCTGTGAGATGAATACACATGAAAAACAATTTCTTGAAAAGCTTCTCTCTAGTTTTTATCTGAAGTTATTTCCTCTTTCACCTTAGGCCTCTGGTAGCTCCCAAATATATCTTTGCAGATTCCATAATAACAGGGCTACCAAACTGCCCCATGAAGTGAATCGTGTAACACTGTGAGATGAATTCACAAATCACAAAGCAGTTTCTCAGAAAGCTTCTTTCTAATTTTTATCTGAGGATATTTCCTTTTCACCATAGGCTTCAATGCGCTCCCAAATATCCCTTTGCAGATTCCACAAAAACAGTGCTACCAAACTGATCCATGAAAAGAATCGTGTAACTCTGTGAGATGAATTCACACATCCCAAAGCAGTTTCTCAGAAAGATTCTTTGCAGTTTTACCTGAAGAATTATCTTTTTCACCTTAGGCATCTATGCGCTCTCAAATATCCCTCTGCAGATTCCACAAAAACAGTGCTACCAAACTGATCCATGAAAAGAATCGTGTAACTCTGTGAGATGAATTCACACATCACAAGCAGTTTCTCAGAAAGCTTCTTTCTAGTTTTTATCTGAGGATATTTCCTTTTACACTACAGGTCTCAAGGCACTCCCAAATATCCCTTTGCAGATTCCACAAAAAAAAGTTAGCAAACAGTTCCATGAAATAAAGGTGTAACTCTGTGAGATGAATTCACTCATCACTAAGAACTTTCTCAGAAAGCTTCCTTCTTGTTTTTATCTGAGGATATTTCCTTTGTCACCATAGGCTTCAATGTGATTCAAAATATCCCTTCTCAGATTCCCCCAAAACAGAGCTACCAAGCTGCTAATCATGATACTCTGTGAGATGAATTAACACATTTCAAAGCAGCTTCTCAGAAAGCTTCTTTCTAGTTTTTATATCAGGATATTTCCTTTTCTACCATAGGCTTCAATGCACTCCCAAATATCCCTTCTCAGACACCACAAAAACAGTGATACCAAAGTGCTCCCTCAACAGAAACGTTTCCCTCTAGGAGATGAATGCAAACCTCACAAAGGAGTTTCTCAGAAAGATTCTTTGCAGTTTTAAGCTGAAGAATTATCTTTTTCACCTTAGGCATCTATGCGCTCTCAAATATCCCTCTGCTGATTCCACAAAAACAGTGCTACCAAACTCTATATTGAAAACAAAGGTGTACCTCTGTGAGATAAATTCACCCATGACAAAGCTGTTTCTCAGAAAGGTTGTTTCTAGGTTTTATCTGAGGATATTTCCTTTGTCAGCATAGGCTTGAATGTGATCTAAAATATCCTTTCTTGGATTCCACAAAAACATTGTTAAAAAACTGCTCCATGAAAGGAAATTGTAACTCTGTGAGATGAATTCACAAATTAGAAAGCAATTTCTCAGAAAGCTTTTTTCTAGTTTTCATCTGAGGATATTCCTTTGTCACCATTGGCCTCAATAGGCTCCCAAATATCCCTTCTCAGACACCACAAAAACTGTGAAGCCAAAGTGATCCCCCAACAGAAACGTTTAGCTCTATAAGATGAATGCACATATCATAAAGTAGTTTCTCTGAAAGCTTCTCTCCAGTTTTTACCTGAAGAAATTTCTTTTTTCACATTAGGCCTCAATGCGCTCCCAAATAGCCCTCTGCAGATTCCACAAAAACAGTGCTCCCAAACTGCTCAATGAAAAGAAAGGTGTAGCTCTGTGAGGTTAATTCACCCAACACAAAGCTGTTTCTCAGAAAGCTTCTTTCTAGTTTAAATCTGATGATATTTCCTTTTTCACTGTAGGCTTCAATGTGCTCCCAAATATATCCTCTGAGATACTGCAAAGAAAGTGATGCCAGACTGTTCAATCAAAAAAAGGTTAAACTCTATGAGGTGAATAAGCACATCAAATACAATGCTCGAGAAGCTTCTCTCCAATTTTTATCTGAAGCTATTTCATTTTCATCATTGACCTCTAGGAATTCCCGAATATCCCTTTGCAGATTCCATAAAAACGGTGCTACCAAACTGCTCTATGTAAAGTATCGTGTAACTCTGTGAGATGAATTCACAAATCACAGAGCAGTTTTTCAGAATGCTTCTTTCTAGTTTTCATATGGGGATATTCCCTTTGTCTCCCTAACCTTCAATGAGCTCTGAACTATCCCATTGCAGATTCCAAGAAAACAGTGTTAGCAAACTGCTCAATGAAAAGAACAGTGTACCTCTGTGAGATGAATTCACATATCACAAAGCAGTTTCTCAGAAAGCTTCTTTTTTGTTTTTATCTGAAGGTATTTCCCTTGTTACCATAAGCTTCAATGAGTTCCCAAATATTCTATTGAAGAGAAAATGAAAACAGGGTTATCAAACTGCTCAATGAAAACACCAGTGTACCTATGTGAGATGAATTCACCCATCCAAAAGTAGTTTCTCAGAAAGCTTCTTTCTAGTTTAAATATGAGAATATTTCCTTTTCCACTATCGGCTTCAATGCATTCCCAAATATCCCTTCTCAGACACCACAAAAACAGTGATGCCAAAGTACTCCCTCAACAGAAACGTTTAGCTCTTTGAGATGAGTGCTCACATCACAAAGGAATATATCCAAAAGTTTCTCTCCCGTTTTTCCCTGGAGAATTTTCTTTTTTCACCTGAGGCCTCTATGGGCTCTCAAATATCCCTTTGCAATTTCCATAAAAACAGTGATACCAAACTGCTCCATGTAAAGTGTGGTTTACTTCTGAGAGATTAAGTCACTCATCACAAAGAAATGTCTCAGAAATATCCTTTCCAGTTTTAAACTTTGCATATTTACTTTTTCACCGACAGTTTAACTTGTGTGATGAATTCACCCATCACAAATAAATTTCTCAGAAAGCTTCTTTCTATTTTTTATCTGAGATATTTCCTTTTCCACTATCAGCTTCCATGCGTTCCCAAATATCCCTTCTCAGACAGCACAAAAACAGTGATGCCAAACTACTCTCCCAACAGAAAGCTTTACCTCTATGAGATGAATGCACCCATCACAAAGTAGTTATAAGAAACTTTCTCTCCAGTTTCAATCTGAAGATATTTCCTATTTCAACATTGGCATCTAGCTGCTCTCGAATATACCTTTCTGTATTCCAAAAGAAATATGTTAACTTATTGATCAATGAAGAGAAAGATTTAACTCTGTGAGATGAATTCACCCATCACAAAACAGTCCCTCAGAAAGTTTCTTTTTAGTTTTTTTCTGAGGGTATTTCCTTTTCCATCATAGGCAACTCTGCACTCCAAATATCACTTTGTAGGTTCCACAAAAACAGGGTAACCAAACTGCTCAATGAAAAGAATGGTTTACCTCTGGGAGATGATGTCACCCATCACAAAGAAATTTCTCAGAAAGATCCTTTCCAGTTTTAAACTTTGCATATTTACTTTTCCACCCTCAGCCTCAATGTGCTCCCAAATATCCCTTCTCAGACACCACAAAAAGAGTGATGCCAAACTGCTCAATCAACAAAGTGGTTGATCTCTATGAGTTGAATACAGATATCACAAAACAGCTTTTCAAAAACCTTCTCTCCAGTTTTTACCTGAAGACATTTCCTTTTTCACCAAAGGCTTCTGGAAATCCCTTTGCAGATCGCCAAAAACAGTGCTACCAAACTGCTCAATGAAAAGAAAGTGTAACTCTGTAAGAGGAATTCCCCATCACAAAGTAGTTTCACAGAAACCTTCTTTCTAGTTTTTCTCTGAGGATATTTCCTTATTCACCATAGGCCTCAATGCACTCGTGAATATCCCTTTGCAGATTCCATGAAAACAGATTTAGCAAAGTGCTCCATGAAAAGAAAGGTGTAAAACTGTGAGATGAATTCACACATCACAAAGCAGTTTCTCAGAAAGCTTCCTTTGGTTTTGCTCTGAGGATACTTCCTTTGTCACTACAAGCTTCAATGCACTCCAAAGTATCCTATTTCAGATTCCACGAAAACAGTGTTATCAAACAGCTCAATGAAACAACAACGTATCTCTGTGAGATGAATTCACCCATCACAAATAAATTTCTCAGAAAGCTTCTTTCTAGTTTTTATCTGAGATTATTTCCTTTTTCACCATAGGCCTCAATGAACTCTGGAATATCCCATCACAGATTCCACGGAAAAAGAACTAGCAAATTTCTCAATAAAAAAATGGTGTAACCCTGTGAGATGAATTCACACATCACAAAGAAGCTTCTCAGAAATTTTCTTTCTAGATTTTATCTGAGGTTATTTCCTTTGTCACCCTTGACTTCAACGTGATCAAAAATATTCTTTCTCAGGTGTCTCAAAAACAGTGCTACCAAACTGCTCCATGAAAAGAATTGTGTAACTCTGTGAGATGAATTCACAAATCACAAAGCAGTTTCTCAGAAAGTTTCTTTCTAGTTTTTATCTGAGGATATTTCCTTTCTGACCATTTGCCTCATTGTGCTTGTGAATATTCCTTTGCAGATTTCACGAAAATAGTGTTATCAAAATGCTCCATGAAAAGAAAGGTTTAAATCTGTGAGATAAATTCACACATCATGAAGCAATTTCTCAGAAAGTATCTTTTTGTATTTTGTCTGAGGATATGTCCTTTGTCACCATAGGCTTCAATGCACTCCCAAATATCCCTTCTCAGACACCACAAAAACAGTGATGCCAAAGTACTCCCTCAACAGAAACGTTTAGCTCTTTGAGATGAGTGCACACATCACAAAGGAATATATCCAAAAGTTTCTCTCCCGTTTTTCCCTGGAGAATTTTCTTTTTTCACCTTAGGCCTCTATGGGCTCTCAAATATCCCTTTGCAATTTCCATAAAAACAGTGCTACCAAACTGCTCCATGTAAAGTATGGTTTACCTCTGAGAGATTAAGTCACCCATCACAAAGAAATGTCTGAGAAATATCCTTTCCAGTTTTAAACTTTGCATATTTACTTTTCCACAGACAGTTTAACCTGTGTGATGAATTCACCCATCACAAATAAATTTCTCAGAAAGCTTCTTTCTAGTTTTATCTAAGCATATTTCCTTTTACATTATCAGCTTCCATACACTCCCAAATATCCCTTCTCAGACACCACAAAAATAGTGATGCCAAACTGCTCTCTCAATAGAAAGCTTTACCTCTATGAGACGAATGCACACTTCACAAAAGAGGTATCAGATACTTTCCAGTTTTTACCTGAAGATATTACCTGTTTCAAACTTGGTCTGTGCCTGCTCCCAAATATCCCTTTGCCTATTCCACAATAACAGTGTTACCAAACTGCTCAATGAAAAGAAAGATTTAACACTGTGAGATGAATTCAACCATCACAAAATAGTCTCTCAGAAAGTTTCTTTCTGGTTTTTATCTGAGGGTGTTTCCTTTTTCATCATAAGCTTCTCTGTGCTCCACAAACACCTTTGTAGATTCCACAAAAACAGGGTTACCAAACTGCTCAATGAAAAGAATAGTTTACCTCTGGGAGATGAAATCACTCAAAACAAATAAAGTTCTCAGGAAGTTCCTTTCCAGTTTTTATCGTTGCATATTTATTTTTCCACCATGAGCCTCAATGAAGAGTGAGGCCACACCTCTCAATCAACAAAATGGTTTATCACTATGAAGTGAATACACACATCACAAAACAGCTTCTCAGAAAGCTTCTTTCTAGTTTTATCTGAGGATATTTCCTTTTCACCATAGGCCTCTATGACAGAAATCCCTTTGCAGATCCCCAAAAACAGCGCTACCAAACTGTTCAATGAAAAACAAGGTGTAACTCTGAGAGATGAATTCACGCATCACAAAGTAGTTTGTCAGAAAGATTCTTTCTGGTTTTTGTCTGAGGATATTTCCTTTTCCATCCTAGGTCTCAATGTGTTGTCAAATATACCTTTGTGGATTCCACAAAAACAGTGTTAGCAAACTGTTTCATGCAGATAAATGTGTAAACCTGTGAGATGAATTGACATATCACAAAGCAGTTCATCAGAAAGATTCTTTTTTGTTTTTCTCTGAGGATATGTCCTTTGTCACCTTAGGCTTCAATGCACTCCAAAATATCTTATTTCAGATTCCATGAAAACAGTGTTATCAAACTGTTCAATGAAAACACAGTGTATCTCTGTGAGATAAATTCACACATCCAAAACTAGTTTCTCAGAAAGCTTCTTTCTAGCTTTTATCTGAGGATATTTCCTTTTTCCCATAGTCCTCAATGCACTCCAGAATATCCCATTGCAGATTCCATGAAAAAAGTGTTAGCAAACTTCTCAATGAAAAGAATGGTGTAACTCTGTGAGACGAATTCACACATCACAAAGATGTTTCTCAGAAAGTTTCTTTCTAGATTTTATCTCAGGATATTTCCTTTGTCACCATAGGCTTCAATGTGATCCAAAATATTCCTTTTCAGATTCCCCAAAAACCGTGCTACCAAACTGCCTCATGAAAAGAATCGTGTACCTCTGTGAGATGAATTCACAAATCACAAAGCATTTCTCAGAAAGCTTCTTTCTAGTTTTTGTCTGAGGATATTTCCTTTTTCACTGTTTGCCTCAATGTGCTTGCAAATATCCCTTTGCAGATTCTATAAAAATAGTGTTTGCAAAATGTTCCATTAAAAGAAAAGTGTAAATCTGTTAGATGAATTCACACTTCATAAAGCAGTTTCTCAGAAAACATCTTTTGGTTTTGTCTGAAGATATTTCCTTTGTTACCACAGGCTTCAATGTGCTCCCAAATATCCCTTCTCAGACAGCACAAAAACAGTGATGCCAAAGTCCTCCTTCAACAGAAACGTTTAGCTCATTGAGATGAATGCACACATCACAAAGTAATTTCTCCAAAAGCTTCTCTCCAGTTTTTACCTGGAGAATTTTCTTTTTTCACCTTAGGCCTCTATGGGCTCCCAAATATCCTTTGCAGATTCTGTAAAAACAGTGCTACCATACTTCTCAAAGGAAACAAAGGTGTAACTCTGTGTGATGAATTCACCCATCACAAAGAAATTCCTCAGAAAGCTTCTTTCTAGATTTTATCTCAGGATATTTCCTTTTACGTTAATGACTTCCATGGACTCCCAAATATCCCTTCTCATACACCACAAAAACCGTGATGCAAAACTGCTCACTCAACAGGAAGCTTTACTCTATGAGATGAATTGAATGCACACATCACACAGGAGTTATTAGAAACTTTCTCTCCAGTTTTTACCTGAAGATATTACCTGTTTCAACCTTAGCCTATATCATCTCCCAAATATTCCTTTGCATATTCCACAAAAACAGTGTTACCAAACTGCTCAAAGAAAAGAAAGCTTTAACTCTGTGAGATGAATTCACTCATCACAAGAAAGTCTCTCAGAAAGCTTCTTTCTAGCTTTTATCTCAGGGTATTTCCTTTTTCAGTATAGGCTTCTCTGTTCTCCAAATATCTCTTTGTAGCTTTCCTTTGTCATCATAAGATTCAATAAGCTTGAAAATATCCCATTGCAGAATCCAAGAAAAGAGTGTTAGCAACCTGGTAAATGAAAAGGACAGTGTAACTCTGTGAGATGAATTCACACATCACAAAGCAGTTTCTCAGAAAGATTCTTTTTATGACTTATCTGAGGATATTTCCTTTTCACTAAATCAATCAATGTGTTCCAAATATCCCTTTGCAGATTCCATGAAAACTGTTAGCAAACTGTTCCTTTGAAAAAATGGTGTAACCCTATGAGAGGAAATCACACATCACAAAGAACTTTCTCAGAAAGCTTCTTTCCAGTTTTATCTGAGGATATTTCCTGTGTTACCATAGACTTCAATGTGATTCAAAATATCCTATTGCAGATTTCACAAAAACAGTGTTATTAAAATGCTCAATAAAAGAATGGTATAACTTTGTGAGATGAATTCACAAATCACAAAGCAGTTTCTCAGAAAGCTTCTTTCTAGTTTTTATCTGAGGATATTTCCTTTTTCACCATAGGCCTCAATGTGCTCCAGAATATCCCATCACATATTCAACCAAAAAAGTATTTGCAAACTTCTCAGTGAAAATTATGGTGTAACTCTGTGAGATGAATTCACACATCACAAAGAAGTTTCTCAGAAGGTTCCTTTCTAGCTTTTTCTGAGGATATTTCCTTAGTCAACATAGACTTCAATACGATCCAAAATACACCTTTGCAATTCCCAAAAACAGTGCTACCAAACTGCTTGATTAAAAGAATCGTGAACTCTGTGAGATGAACTAACACATCACAAAGCTGTTTCTCAGAATGCTTCTTTCTAGTTTTTATATGAGAATATTTTCTTTGTCACCATAAGTTTCAATGCACTCCAAAATATCCCATTGCAGATTCCAAGAAAACAGTGTTAGCCAACTGCTCAATGGAGAGCACAGTGTAACTCTGTGAGATGAATTCTCACAACAGAATACAGTTTCTCAAAAAGCTTCTTTCTAGTTTTTATCTGAGGATATTTCCCTTTCCATTATACACCACATTGCACTCACAAATATCCCTTTGCAGAATCCATGAAAACAGTGTTACAAGCTGCTCCATGAAAAGAAAGGTGTCATACTGTGAGATAAATTAACACATCACAAAGCAGTTTCTCAGAATCCTTCTTTCTTGCTTTATCTGAGGATATTTCCTTTTTCACCACAGGCCTCAAAGCACTCTCGAATATCACATTGCAGTTTCTGCAAAAGCAGTGTTAGTAAACTTCTCAATGAGAAGAATGGTGTAACTCTGTGAGATGAATTCACACATCACAAATCAGTTTCTCTGAAAGCTTCTTTCAAGTATTTATTTGAGGATATTTCTTTGTCACCATATATTTCAAAGTGATAAAAATACACCTTCTCAGATTACACAAGAAGTGCTAGCAAATGCCTGTATAAAAGAGTGGTGTAACTCTGTGAGAAGAATTCACACATCACAAAGCAGTTTCTCAGAAAGCTATATTCTAGTTTTTATCTGAGAATAAGTCCTTTGTCACCATAGGCTTCAATGCAATCCAAAGTATACCTTCTCAGATCAGCAAAAACAGGGGCATGATTTAACACGTCACAAAGCAGTTTCTCAGAAATCTTCTTTCTAGCTTTTATATGATATTATTTAATTTCTTACCATAAGCATGAATGCACTCTGAAATATCCCATTAAAGATTCCAAGAAAATAGTGTTGGCAAACTGCTCAATGAAAAGAAGAGTGTAACTCTGTAAGATGAATTCACATATCACAAAGGACTTTCTCAGAAAGCTTCTTTCTAGTTTTTATCTGATGTTATTACCCTCATCAACATAGGCCTCAATGCACTCTAAAATATCCCTTTGTAGATTCCATGAAAACAGTGTTAGCAAACTGCTGCATGAAAAGCAAGGTGTAACTCTGTGTGATAAATTCACACATCACAAAGAAGTTTCTCAGAAATCTTCTTTTTAGTTTTTATCTGAGGATATTTAACTGTTCACTGTATGCTTTAATGCACTCCCAAATATCCCTTTGCAGAGTCCATGAAAAGAGTGTTAGCAAGCTGCTCCATGAAAATGAAGGTGTAACTCTGTGAGAAGAATTCACACATCACAAGGATCTTTCTCAGAAATCTTCCTTCTAGTTTTTATCTGAGGATATTTCCATTGTCACCATAGGCTTCAATGTGATCAAAAATATCCCTTCTCAGATTCCACAAAAACAGTGCTCCCTAACTCATCCATGAAAAGTATCGTGTCACTCTGTGAGGTGAATTATCTCATCACTAAGCGATTTCTCAGAAAACTTCTTACTGGTTTTTGTCTGAGGATATTTCCTTTGTCACCATTAACTTCTACACACACCAACATATCCCATTGCAGATTCCAAGAAAACAGTGTTACCAAAATGCTCAATGAAAAGAACAGTGTAACTCAGTGAGATGAATTTGCACATCACAAAGCAGTTTCTCAGAAACCTTCTTTCTAAATTTTAACTGATGATATTTCCTTTTTCACCATAGGCCTAAATGCTGTCCCAAATATCCCTTTGCAGGTTGTACAAAAACTTTGTTAGCAAACTGCTGCTCCATGAAAAGAATGGGGTAACTCTATGAGATGAATTCACTCATCACAAAGAACTTTCTCAGAAGGCTTCTTTCTTATTTTTATCTCAGGATATTTCCTTTGTCACCATAGACTTCAATGTGATCCAAAATATCCCTTCTCAGATACCCCAAAAACACTGATACAAAACTGCTCCTTGAAAAAAATTGTGTAAGTCTGTGAGATAAATTCATAAATCACAAAGCAGTTTCTCAGAAAGCTTCTTTCTTGTATTTCTCTTAGGATATTTCCTTTGTCACAATAACCTTCAATGTTCTCAGAAATATCCCTTTGCAGATTACAAGAAAACCTTGTTAGCAAACTTCAGAATGGAAAGTACAGTGTAACTCTGTGAGGTGAATTCACACATCACAAAGCAGTTTTTCAGAAAGTTTATTTTTGTTTTTCTATGAGGATATTTTCTTTGTCACCATAGGCTACAATGCACTCCCAAATATCCTATTGCAGATTCCACGAAAACAGTGTTACCAAACTGCTACATGAAAAGTAATGTGTAATTCTGTGAGACAAATTCACACATCACAAAGAACTTTCTCAGAAAGTTTCCTTGTAGTTTTTATCAGAGGATGTTTTCTTTGTCACCATTGGCATCAATGTGATCCAAAATACCCTCTCTCAGAGTCCACAAAAACAGTGCTAAGAAACTGATCCATGAAAAGCATCGTGCAATGCTGTGAGATGAATTAACACATCACAAACATCAGAAACATCTTTCTAGTTTTTATATGAGGATATTTCCATTGTCACTGTAGGCTTCAATGCAGTCCAAAATATCCCATAGCAGATTTCAAGAAAGAGTGTTAGCAAACTACTCAATGAAAAGAAGAGTTTAACTCTGTGAGATGAATTCTCACATCACTAAGCAGTTTCACAGAAGGCTTCTTTCTATTTTTGATCTGAGAATATTTCCTTTTCACCATAGACTTCAATGCAATTCAAAATATGCCTTCTCAGATTCCCCATAAATAGTGCTAACAAAAGCTCCATAAAAGCAGTGGTGTATCTCTGACAGATGAATTCACACACCACAAAGCTGTTTCTCAGAAAGCTTCTTTCTAGTTTTTATCAGAGGTTATATCCTTTTTCTCCATATTCCTCAATGCTTTACAGAATATCCCATTGCAGATTCCATGACAAAACTATTGGCAAGCTTCTCAATGTAAAGAAAGGTGTAACTCCGCTGGATGAATGTACACATTCCAAAGCAGATTCACAGAAAGCTTCTCTTTGTTTTTATCTGAGGATAATTCCTTTGTTATCATAGGCTTCAAGGTGCTCCCAATTATCCTATTGCAAATTCCATGAAAACAGTGTTATCAAGTTGCTAAAAGAAAACAATGGTGTGTTTTGTAAGTTGAAATCACACATCACAAAAGAGTTTCTCAGAAAGTTTCTTTCCATTTTTTATCTGAGGATAAATCCTTTTTTACTAAAGGTCTCAATGCACTCCCAAGTATCCCTTTGCAGATTCCATGAAAATGATGTTAGCAAATTGCTCCATGAAAAGAAAGTTGTAAATCTGTGAGATGAATTCAAACATCTCAAAGAACATTCTCAGAAAGTTTTTTTCTAGTTTTTATCTGAAGTTATTTCCTTTGGCACCATAGACTTCAATGCGATCCAAAATATCCCTTCTCAGATTCCCCAAAAACAGTGCTACCAAACTGAACCATGAAAAGAATTGTGTACCTCTGTCAGATGAATTAACACATCACAGTGCGGTTTTATAGAAAGTTTCTTTCTAGTTTTTATCTGAGGATAATTCCTTTGTCACCATAAGCTACAATGCACTTCAAAATATCCCACTTAAGATTCTAAGAAAACAGTGTTAGCAAACTTCTCAATGAAAAGAACAGTGTAACTCTGTAAGATGAATTCATGCATCACAGAGAAGTTTCTCAGAAAGCTTCTTTCAACTTTTTATCTGAGGATATTTCCTTTTTCACCATAGGCCTCAATGTGCTAAAACATATCCCTTCACAGATTCCACGAAAACAGTGTTAGCAAACTGCTCAATGTAAAGAAAAGTGTAACTCTGTGAGGTGAATTCACACATTACAAATACTTTTTCAGAAAGCTTTTTGCTATTTTTTATATGAGGGTATTTCATTTGTAACCATATTGTTCTATGCGATCCAAGTATCCCTTCTCAGATTCCTCAAAAACAGTGTTACCAAACTGATCCTTGGAAAGAATCGTGAAACTCTGTGAGATGAATTCACACATCACAGAGAAGTTTCTCAGAAAGCTTCTTTTTGACTTTTATCTGAGGATACTTCATTTTTCACGATATATTTCAAACCACTCACAAATATCCTAATGCAGATTCCATGAAAACTCGGTTAGCAAACTGCTCCAAGAACTAAACTATGTAACTCCATGAGATGAATTCACACATCACAAAGCAATTTCTTAGAAGCTACTTTCCAGTTTTTATCTAAGATATTTCCTTTTTGACCATAGTCGTCAATGGGATCCAAAATATCCCTTCACAGACTCCCCAAAAACAGTGCTACCAACCTGCTGCGTGAAAGTGTGGTGTAACCCTGTGAGATGAATTCACACATCGAAAAGCTGTTTCTCAGAAAGATTCTTTTTAAGTTTTTATCTGAGGATATTTCCTTTTTCACCATTTTCCTCAATGCATGCCAGAACATCTCATTGCAGATTCCATGAGTAAAGTGTTAGCAAATTTCTCAGTGAAAAGAATGGTGTAACTCAGTGAGATGAATTCACACATGACAAATAGCTTTCTCAGAAAGATTCTTTGTGGCTTTATCTGAGGATATTTCCTTTGTCACCATAGGCTTCAACGTGCTTCCAAATATCCCATTGCAGATCACTCGAAAATAGTGTTATCAACCTGTTCGATTAAAAGTATGGTATAATTTTATAAGATGAATTCACTAATCACTAAGCAGCTACTCAGAAAGCTTGTTTCTAGTTTTTATCTGAGGATATTATCTTTTTCACTATAGGTCTAAATTCACTCCCCAATATCCCTTTGCAGATTCCATGAAAACAGTGTTAGCAAACTGTTCCATAAAAAGAAATGTATAAATCTGTGAAATGAATTCAAATATCTCAAAGAATTTTCTCAGAAAGCTTCTTTACAATTTTTATCTGAGGATAATTACTTTGTCACCATATGCTTCTAGGCAATTCAAAATAAACCTTCTCAGATTCGCCAAAAACAGTGCTACCAAACTGATCCATGAAAAGAGTCCTGTAACTCTGTGAGATGAATTAACACATCACCAAGTGGTTTCTCTGAAAGCTTCTTTCTAGTTTTAATATGAGGATATTCCATTTGTCACCACAAGCTTCAAAACGCTCCAAAATATCACATTGCAGATTCTAAGAAAACAGTTTAGCAAACTGTTCAATAAAAGAACAGTGTACTACTGTGAGATGAATTCACAAATCACAAAGGAGATTCTCAGAAAGCTTCTTTCCAGTTTTTATCTAAGATATTTCCTTTTCTCCATAGTCCTCAATACACTCCCAAATATCCTTTGCAGATTCCATGAAAATAGTGTTATCAACCTGTTCAATTAAAAGTATGGTATAATTTTGTAAGATGAATTCAGGAATCACTAAGCAGCTACTCAGAAAGCTTGTTTCTAGTTTTTATCTGAGGATATTACCTTTTTCACTATAGGTCTAAATTCACTCCCAAATATCCCTTTGCAGATTCCATGAAAACAGTGTTAGCAAACTGTTCCATAAAAAGAAATGTATAAATCTGTGAAATGAATTCAAATATCTCAAAGAATTTTCTCAGAAAGCTTCTTTCAATTTTATCTGAGGATACTTACTTTGTCACCATATGCTTCTAGGCAATTCAAAATAACCCTTCTCAGATTCGCCAAAAACAGTGCTACCAAACTGATCCATGAAAAGAGTCCTGTAACTCTGTGAGATGAATTAACACATCACCAAGTGGTTTCTCTGAAAGCTTCTTTCTAGTTTTAATATGAGGATATTCCATTTGTCACCACAAGCTTCAAAACGCTCCAAAATATCACATTGCAGATTCTAAGAAAACAGTTTAGCAAACTGTTCAATAAAAGAACAAGAACAGTGTACTACTGTGAGATGAATTCACAAATCACGAAGGAGATTCTCAGAAAGCTTCTTTCTAGTTTTTACCTGAAGATATTTCCTCTTTCTCCATAGTCCTCAATACACTCCCAAATATTCCTTTGAAGATTACATGAGAACAGCGTTAGCAAAGTGCTCCATGAAAAGAAAGGTGCACATTTGTGAGATGAATTCACACATCACAAAGAAGTTTCACAGAAAGCTCCTTTTGATTTTTCTATGAGGATATTTCCTTTTTCACCATAGGCCTCAATGCACTCCCAAGTATCCCATTTCAGATTCCATTAAAATAGTGTTATCAAACTGCTACATGAAAAGAAAGCTGTAACTCTGTGAGATAAATTCACATCACAAAGAACTTTCTCAGAAAGCTTCTTTCTAGTTTTTATCTGAGGATATTTCCTTTGTCACCATAGGCTTCAATGCAATCCAAAATATCCCTTCTCAGATTCCCCAAAAACAGTGTTACCAAACTGATCCTTGGAAAGAATCGTGAAACTCTGTGAGATGAATTCACACATCACAGAGAAGTTTCTCAGAAAGCTTCTTTGCTTTTATCTGAGGATACTTCATTTTCACGATATATTTCAAACCACTCACAAATATCCTAATGCAGATTCCATGAAAACTCGGTTAGCAAACTGCTCCAAGAACTAAACTATGTAACTCTGTGAGATGAATTCACACATCACAAAGCAATTTCTCAGAAAGCTTCTTTCCAGTTTTTATCTGAGATATTTCCTTTTTCACCATAGTCGTCAATGGGATCCAAAATATCCCTTCTCAGATTCCCCAAAAACAGTGTTATCAAACTGCTACATGAAAAGAAAGCTGTAACTCTGTGAGATGAATTCACAAATCACAAAGCTGTTTCTCAGAAAGATTCTTTTAAGTTTTATCTGAGGATATTTCCTTTTTCACCATTTTCCTCAATGCATGCCAGAACATCTCATTGCAGATTCCATGAGTAAAGTGTTAGCAAATTTCTCAGTGAAAAGAATGGTGTAACTCAGTGAGATGAATTCACACATGACAAATAGCTTTCTCAGAAAGCTTCTTTCTGGTTTTATCTGAGGATATTTCCTTTGTCACCATAGGCTTCAACGTGCTTCCAAATATCCCATTGCAGATTCCATGAAAACAGTGTTATCAACCTGTTCAATTAAAAGTATGGTATAATTTTGTAAGATGAATTCACAATCACAAAGCAGTTTCTCAGAAAGCTTGTTTCTAGTTTTTATCTGAGGATATTACCTTTTTCACTATAGGTCTAAATTCACTCCCAAATATCCTTTGCAGATTCCATGAAAACAGTGTTAGCAAACTGTTTCATGAAAAGAAATGTATAAATCTGTGAGATGAATTCAAATATCTCAAAGAATTTTCTCAGAAAGCTTCTTTCCAATTTTTATCTGAGGATACTTACTTTGTCACCATATGCTTCTAGGCAATTCAAAATAACCCTTCTCAGATTCGCCAAAAATGGTGCTACCAAACTGATCCATGAAAAGAGTTCTGTAACTCCGTGAGATGAATTAACACATCACCAAGTGGTTTCTCTGAAAGCTTCTTTCTAGTTTTAATATGAGGATATTCCATTTGTCACCACAAGCTTCAAAACGCTCCAAAATATCACATTGCAGATTCTAAGAAAACAGTTTAGCAAACTGTTCAATAAAAGAACAGTGTACTACTGTGAGATGAATTCACAAATCACAAAGGAGATTCTCAGAAAGCCTCTTTCTAGTTTTTACCTAAAGATATTTCCTCTTTCTCCATAGTCCTCAATACACTCCCAAGTATTCCTTTGAAGATTACATGAGAACAGTGTTAGCAAAGTGTTCCATGAAAAGAAAGGTGCACATCTGTGATCTGAATTCACACATCACAAAGAAGTTTCACAGAAAGCTCCTTTTTGATTTTTCTATGAGGATATTTCCTTTGTCACCATAGGCTGCAATGTGTTCCCAAGTATCCCATTTCAGATTCCATTAAAATAGTGTTATCAAACTGCTACATGAAAGAAAGCTGTAACTCTGTGAGATAAATTCACACATCACAAATAACTTTCTCAGAAAGTTTCTTTCTAGTTTTAATTTGAGGATATTATCTTTGTCAACATTGGCTCAAAGTGATCCAAAATATCCTCTCTCAGAGTCCACAAAAACAGTGCTAAGAAACTGATCCATGAAAAGCACCTTGCAATGCTGTGAGATGAATTAACACAAAACAAAGCAGTATATCAGAAAGCTTCTTTCTAGTTTTTATAGGAAAATATTTCCATTGTCAATATAGGCTTCAATGCAGTCCAAAATATCCCATAACAGATTTCAAGAAAAGAGTGTTAGCAAACTATTTTATGAAAAGAACAGTTTAACTCTGTGAGATGAATTCACACATCACTAAGCAGTTTCACAGAAGACTTCTTTCTAATTTTAATCTGAAGATATTTCCTTTGTCACCTTAGGATTCAATGCAATCCAAAATATCCCTCAGATTCCACAAAAACAGTGCTACCAAACTGCTCCATGAAAAGAATGGTGTAACTCTGTGAGATGAATTCACATCACAAGGAAGTTTGTCAGAAAGCTTCTTTCTAGTTTTGTCTGTGGATATTTCTTTTTCACCATAGGCCTCAATGCACTCCCAAATAATCCTTCACAGATTCCATGGAATGTATCTCTTTGAGATGAATTCACACTTCACAAGGAACTTTCTCAGGAAACTTCTTTGTAGTTTTTATCTGAGGATATTTTGTCACAATAAGCTTCAATATGCTCTGAAATATCCCATTGCAGATTCCAAGAAAACAGTGTAAGCAAATTAATCAATGAAAAGAACACTGTAACTCTGTGAGATGAATTCACACATCACAAAGCAGTTTCTCAGAAAGCTTCTTTCTAGTTTTTATCTGAGGATATTTCCTTTGTCACCATAGGCTTCAATGCACTCCCAAATATCCCTTTGCAGATTCCAAGAAAACAGTGTTAGCAAACTGCTCCATGAAAAGAAAGGTGTTACTCTGTGAGATGAATACACACATAACAAAGAAGTTTATCAGAAAGCTTCTTTCTGGTTTTTATCTGAGGATATTTCCTTTTTAAGCATAAGTCTCAACTCACTCCCAAATATCACTTTGTAGATTAAACGACAACAGCGTTATCAAACTGCCACATGAAAAGAAATGTGCTATTCTGTGAGATGAATACATACATCATGAATAAGTTTCTCAGAAAGGATCTTTCCAGTTTTTATCTGATTATACTTCCGTTTTCACCATTGGCTTCAATGCGATCCAAAATATCCCTTCTCAGATACCCAAAACACAGTGCTACCAAACTGCTGCATGAAAGAATGGTGTAACTTTGTGAGATTAATTCACAAATCACAAAGCTGTTTCTCAGAAAGCTTCTTTATAGTTTTTGTCTGAGGATATTTCCTTTTTCCCCATAGGCCTCAATGCATTCATGAATAAACTGTTGTATATTCCATGAAAATAGTGTTAGCAAATTGCTCAATGAAAGAAAGGTATAAATTTGTGAGATGATTTCACACATCACAAAGCAGTTGCTCAGAAAGCTTTTTTTGGTTCTTGTCTGAGGATAATTTCTTTGTCACCATAGGCTTAAATCCACTCCCAAATATCCTATTGCAGATTCCCCAAAAACAGTGCTACTGTACTGCTCCATGAAATGAAATGTTGTAACTCTGTGAAATGAATTCACACACCACAAAGCCGTTTCTCAGTAAGCTTCCTACTAGTTTTTATCTGAGGATATTTCCTTTTTCTCTAAGATTCTCTATGCACTCCCGAATATCCCTTTGCAGATTCCAAGGAAAAAGTGTTAGCAAACTTCTCAATGAAAAGAATGGTGTAACCTTGTGAGATGAATTCACACATCACAAAGCAGTTTCACAGAAAGATTCTTTTTTGTTTTTATCTGGGGATATTTCCTTTGTCACCAGAGGATTCAATGCACTCCAAAATAACGTGTTGCAGATTCCAGGAGAAGAATGTTATCAAACTGCTCAATGAAAAGAATGGTGTAACTTTGTAAGATGAATTCACACATCACAAAGCAGTTCCTTGGAAAGGTTCTTTCTAAGTTTTATATGAGGATATTTCCTTTTCACTATAGGCCTCAATGTGCTCCCAAATATACCTTTGCAGATTCCATGAAAACAGTGTTACCAAACTGCTCAAAGAAAAGAACTGTGTAACACTGTGAGATGAATTAACACAAAACAAAGCAGTATATCAGAAAGCTTCTTTCTAGTTTTTATCTGAGGATATTTCCTTTGTCACCATAGGCTTAAATGTAGTCCAAAATATCCCATAACAGATTTCAAGAAAAGAGTGTTAGCAAACTATTTTATGAAAAGAACAGTTTAACTCTGTGAGATGAATTCACACATCACTAAGCAGTTTCACAGAAGGCTTCTTTCTAATTTTAATCTGAGATTATTTCCTTTGTCACCTTAGGATTCAATGCAATCCAAAATATCACCTCAGATTCCACAAAAACAGTGCTACCAAACTGCTCGATGAAAAGAATAATTTAACTCTCTGAAATGAATGCAAAAATCACAAGGAAGTTTGTCAGAAAGCTTCTTTCTAGTTTTGTCTGTGGATATTTCTTTTTCACCATAGGCCTCAATGCACTCCCAAATAATCCTTCACAGATTCCATGGAATGTATCTCTTTGAGATGAATTCACACTTCACAAGGAACTTTCTCAGGAAACTTCTTTGTAGTTTTTATCTGAGGATATTTCTTTGTCACAATAAGCTTCAATATGCTCTGAAATATCCCATTGCAGATTCCAAGAAAACAGTGTAAGCAAATTAATCAATGAAAAGAACACTGTTAGTCCATGAGATTAATTCATCAATCACAAAGCAGTTTCTCAGAAAGATTCTTTTTTATTTTTATCTGAGGATATTTCCTTTGTCACCATAGGCTTCAATGCCCTACCAAATATCCTGTTGCAGATTCCATGAAAACAGTGTTAGCAAACTTCTCCATGAAAAGAAAGTGTTACTCTGTGAGATGAATACACACATAACAAAGAAGTTTATCAGAAAGCTTCTTTCTGGTTTTTATCTGAGGATATTTCCTTTTTAAGCATAAGTCTCAACTCACTCCCAAATATCACTTTGTAGATTAAACGACAACAGCGTTATCAAACTGCCACATGAAAAGAAATGTGCTATTCTGTGAGATGAATACATATATCATGAATAAGTTTCTCAGAAAGGATCTTTCCAGTTTTTATCTGATTATACTTCCGTTTTCACCGTTGGCTTCAATGTGATCCAAAATATCCCTTCTCAGATACCCAAAACACAGTGCTACCAAACTGCTGCATGAAAGAATGGTGTAACTCTGTGAGATGAATTCACACATCACAAAGCTGTTTCTCAGAAAGCTTCTTTCTAGTTTTTATCTGAGGATATTTCCTTTTCACCATAGGCTTCAATGCCCTACCAAATATCCTGTTGCAGATTCCATGAAAATAGTGTTATCAAACTGCTCAATGAAAGAAAGTGTAACTCTGTGAGATGAATTCACATCACAAAGCAGTTTCTCAGAAAGCTTCTTTCTGGTTTTTATCTGAGGATATTTCTTTGTCACCATAGGCCTCAATGCACTCCCAAATAATCCTTCACAGATTCCATGGAATGTATCTCTTTGAGATGAATTCACACATCACAAAGCAGTTTCTCAGAAAGCTTCTTTCTAGTTTTTATCTGAGGATATTTTGTCACAATAAGCTTCAATATGCTCTGAAATATCCCATTGCAGATTCCAAGAAAACAGTGTAAGCAAATTAATCAATGAAAAGAACACTGTTAGTCCATGAG
The DNA here is from genome assembly GCA_030247045.1 of Colobus guereza. Lineage (NCBI taxonomy): Eukaryota > Metazoa > Chordata > Mammalia > Primates > Cercopithecidae > Colobus > Colobus guereza. Next base: position 12,911,400 of record CM058079.1, on the reverse strand, counting down.
ATTAATTCATCAATCACAAAGCAGTTTCACAGAAAGATTATTTTTGTTTTTATCTGAGGATATTTCCTTTGTCACCAGAGGCTTCAATGCACTCCAAAATAACGTGTTGCAGATTCCAGGAGAAGAATGTTATCAAACTGCTCAATGAAAAGAATGGTGTAACTTTGTAAGATGAATTCACACATCACAAAGCAGTTCCTTGGAAAGGTTCTTTCTAGGTTTTATATGAGGATATTTCTTTTTTCACTATATTCCTCAATTTTCTCCCAAATATACCTTTGCAGATTCCATGAAAACAGTGTTACCAAACTGCTCAAAGAAAAGAACTGTGTAACACTGTGAGATGAATTAACACATCAAAAGGCAGCTTCTCAGAACGCTTCTTTCTGTTTTTATCTGAGGATATTTAGTTTTTCACCATAGGCCTCAGTGCGCTCCCAAATATCTCCTTGAAGATTACAAGAACACAGTTTTAGCAAACTGCTCCGTTTAAAGAAAGTTGTAACTCTGTGAGAAAAATTCACACATCATAAAGAACTTTCCCAAAAAGCTTCTTTCTAGATTTATCTGAGGATATTTCCTTTTCAACATAGGCTTCAATGTGGTCCAATTCACTATACGCCTCAAAGTGTTCCCAAATATCCCTTTGCAGATTCCATGAAAACAATGTTAGGAACGTGATTCATGAAAAGGTATGTGTAACACTGTGACGTGATTTCACACATCACAGAGAACTTTCTCAGAAAGCTTCTTTCTAGTTTTTATCTGAGGATATTACATTTGCCACCATAGGCTTCAAAGTGATCCAAAATATCCTTTCTCAGATTCCCCAAAAGCAGTGCTACCTATCTGATCCATGAAAAGCATCATGTAGCTCTGTGAGATAAATTAACACATAACAAAGTGGTTTCTCAGAATGCTTCTTTCCAATTTTAATCTGAGGGTATTTCATTTTTCACTCTTGGCCTCAAGGCACTCCAAAATATCCTTTGCAGATACCATGAAAACAGTGTTAGCAAAACACTCCATGAGAAGCAAGGTGTAACTCTGTGAGATGAATTCACACATCACAAGGAAGTTTCTCAGAAAGCTTCTTTCTAGTTTTTATCTGAGGATATTTCCTTTGTCACCTTAGAATTCAATGTAATCAAAAATATCTCCTCAGATTCCTCAAAAACAGTGCTACCAAACTGATCCATGAAAAGAATCGTGTAGCTCTGTGAGATGAATTCACAAATCACATAGCAGTTTCTCAGAAAGTTCTTTCTAGTTTTTTTCTGAGGATATTTCTTAGTCATCATAAGCTTCAATGTGATCTGCAATATCCCCTTGCAGATTGCAAGAAAACAGTGTTAGCAAACTGCTCAATGGAAAGCACAGTGTAACTCTGTGAGGTGAATTCACACATCACAGCACAGTTTCTCAGAAAGCTTCCTTTAGGTTTTTATCTGAGAATGTTTCCTATGTCACCATAGGATTTAATACACTCTCAAATATCCTATTGCAGATTTCACAAAAACAGTGTTATCAAACTGATCAATAAAAAGAACTGTGTAACTCTGTGAGATGAATTCACACATCACCATCTACTTTCTCAGAAATGTTCTTTCTAGTTTTATTCTGAGGATATTTCCTCTGTCAACACAGGCTTCAATGTGATCCAAAATATGCCTTCTCATATTCCCCAAATACAGTGTTATCAAACTGCTCAATGAAAAGAACAGTGTAACTCTGTGAGATGAATTCACAAATCACATAGCAGTTTCTCAGAAAGCTTCTTTCTCGTTTTTATCTGAGGATATTTCCTTTTTCACTATAGGCCTCAATGATCTCACAAATATCCCTTTGCAGATTCCACATAAACAGTGTTAGAAGACTGCTCCATGAAAAGAAAGGTGTAGCTGCGTGAGATGAATGCACACATCACAAAGAACTTTCTCAGAAGGCTTGTTTCTAGTTTATCTCTGAGGATATTTCCTTTGTCCCCAAGGCTTCAATGCAATTCAAAATATCCTTTCTCAGATTCCACAAAAACAGTGATACCAAAATGCTCCATGAATACAGTGGAGTAACTCTGAGACATAAATTCACACATCCCAAAGCTGTTTCTCAGAAAGCTTCTTTCTAGTTTTTATCTGAGGATATTTCCTTTTCACCATAGGCTTCAATGTGATCCAAAATATCCCATTGCAGATTCCAAAAAACAGTGTAAGCAAACTTCTCAATGAAAAGCACAGTGTAACTCTGTGAGATGAAATCACACATCACTAAGCAGTTTCTCAGAGAGCTTCTTTTGTTTTATCTGGGGATACATCCTTTGTCACCATAATCTTCAAGGTGCTTCAAAGTATCCCACTGCAGATTCCAAGAAAACAGTGTTAGCAAACTGCTGAGTGAAAAGTACATTTTAACTCCTGAGATGAATTCACACATCACAAAAAAGTTTATCAGAAAGCTTTTTTCGGCCGGGCGCGGTGGCTCAAGCCTGTAATCCCAGAACTTTGGGAGGCCGAGATGGGCAGATCACCAGGTCATGAGATCAAGACCATCCTGGCTAACACGGTTAAACCCCGTCTCTACTAAAAAATACAAAAAACTAGCCAGGCGAGGTGGCAGGCGCCTGTAGTCCCAGCTACTTGGGAGGCTGAGGCAGGAGAATGGCATAAGCCTGGGAGGCAGAGCTTGCAGTGAGCTGAGATCCGGCCACTGCACTCCAGCCTGGGTGACAGAGCGAGACTCTGTCTCAAAAATAAAAAAACAAAAAAAAGCTTTTTTCTAGCTATTATCTGAGGATAATTCCTTTTCCAAGGTAGGCCTCAATTTCCTCTGAAATATCCCTTTGCAGAAACCACAAAAAGAGTGTTAGGAAACTACTCAATGAAAAGAGCGTGCAGTACTGTGAGATGAATTCACATACAAAGAAGTTACTCAGAAGGCTGAGATGAATTTATCATTCACAACGCAGTTTCTCAGAAAGATTCCTTTGTGTTTATCTGAGGTTATTTCCTTTGTCATCATAAGCTTCAATACGCTCTGAAATATTTCATTGCACATTCCAAGAAAACAGTGTTAGCAAACTGCTCAATGTAAAGGACCATGTATCTCGGTGAGATCAATTCACACATCACAAAGGAGTCTCTCAGAAGGCTTCTTTTTGGTTTCTATCTGAGTATAGTACCTCCAACACCATAGGCTTCAATGCTCCCAAATATCCCTTTGCAGATTCCAGAAAAACAGTGTTAGCAAACTACTCAATGAAATGAACTGTGTAACTCCGTGAGATGAGTTCACACATCACAAATCAGTTTCTCAGAAAGCTTCTTTCTACTTTTTATCTGTGGATACTTCCTTTTTCAACATAGGCCTCAATATGCTCCCAAATATCCCTTTGCAGATTCCACAAAAACAGTGTTAACAAACTGCTCCATGAAAAGAAAGATGTAGCTCTGTGAGATGAATTCACACATCACAAAGAACTTTCTCCGAAATCCTCTTTCCAGTTTTAATCTGAAGATATTTCCTTTTTCACTGTATACCTGAATGTGTGCCCGATTATTCCATTGCAGATTAAATGAGAAAAGTGTTAGCAAACTTCTCAATGAAAAGAACGGTGTAACTCTGTGAGATGAATTCACACATCACAAACCAGTTTCTCAGAAAGCTTATTTTTGGTTTTTATCTGTTTATATTTCCTTTGTCACCATAATCTTCAATGTGCTCTGACAAATCCCTTTGCAGATTCCATGAAAACAGTGTTAGCAAACTGGTCCATGAAAAGAAAGTTGTAACTCTGTGAGATGAATTCACATCACAAACCAGTTTCTCAGAAAGCTTATTTTTGGTTTTTATCTGAGGATATTTCCTTTGTCACCATAATCTTCAATGTGCTCTGACAAATCCCTTTGCAGATTCCATGAAAACAATGTTAGCAAACTGGTCCATGAAAAGAAAGCTGTAACTCTGTGAGATGAATTTACAAATCATGAAGAAGTTTCTCAGAAAGATTCTTTCCAGTTTTTATGTGAGGTTATTTCCTTTGACAATATAGGCTTCAATGTCATACAAAATGTCCCTTCTCAGATTCATCAAAAGCAGTGATATCAAACTGCTCCATGAAAATAAGGGTGTTAGTCCTTGAGATGAATTCACAAATCACAAAGCAATTTCTCTGGAAGCTTCTTCCTAGTTTCTATCTGAGGATATTTCCTTTGTCACCACAAGCTTTAATACACTCCAAAATATCTCATTGCAGATTCCAAGAAAATAATGTTAGCAAACTCTTCAATGAAAAGAACAGTGTAACTCTGTGAGTTCAATTCACACATCACAAATCAGTTTCTCAGAAAGCTTCTTTCTAGTTTTTATCAGAGGATATTTTCTTTGTCACCATTGGCTTCAATGCACTCCCAAATATCCTTTTGCAGATTCCATGTAATGAGTGTTATTACACTGCTCAATGAAAAGAATGGTGTAACTCTGTGAGATGAATTCACACATCACAAAGAAGTTTCTCAGAAAGCTTCTTCTAGTTTCTATCTGAGGATATTTCCTTTGTCACCACAAGCTTTAATACACTCCAAAATATCTCATTGCAGATTCCAAGAAAATAATGTTAGCAAACTCTTCAATGAAAAGAACAGTGTAACTCTGTGAGTTCAATTCATACATGGCAAAACAGTCTCACAGAAAGCATTTTTTTGGTTTTTATCAGAGGATATTTTCTTTGTCACCATTGGCTTCAATGCACTCCCAAATATCCTGTTGCAGATTCTATGTAATGAGTGTTATTAGACTGCTCAATGAAAAGTATGGTGTAACTCTGTGAGATGAATTCACACATCACAAGGAACTTTCTAAGAATAATCGATTCTAGTTTCTATCTGAGGATATTTCCTTTGTCACCACAAGCTTTAATACACTACAAAATATCTCATGGCAGATTCCAAGATAATAATGTTAGCAAACTCTTCAATTGAAAGAACAGTGTAGTTTTTATCTAAGGATATTTCCTTTATCACCATAGGTTTCTATGTGATGTCAAATATTCCTTGTCAGATTCCCCAAAAGCAGTGCTATCAATCTGCTCCAAGAGAAGAATCATGTAACTCTGTGTGATGAATTCACAAATCTGAAAGCAGTTTCTCATAAATCGTCTTTCTAGTTTTTGTCTGAGGATATTACCTTTGTCACCAAAAGCGTCAATGTCCTCTGAAATATCCTACTGCAGATTCCAAGAAAATAGTGTTATCAAACTACTCAATGAAAAGAATAGTGTAACACTGTGAGATGAATTTACACATCCCAAAGGAGTTTCTCAGAAAGCTTCTTTCTAGTTTTTATCTGAGGATATTTCCTTTTACACTATTGGCCTCAATGTGCTTCTAAATATCCCTTTACATATTCCACGAAAACAGTGTTAAAAAACTGCTCCTGGAAAGAAAAGTGTAGCTCTGTGAGACGAATTCAAACTACATCACACCAAGAATGTTCTCAGAAAGCTTCTCTCTAGTTTTTATCTGAGGATATTTCCTTTTTCACTATAGGCCTCAATGTGCTCCCAAATATCCCTTTGCGGATTCCACGAAAATAGTGTTAGCAAACTGCTCCATAAAGAAAGGTGTAACTCTGTGAGATGAATTCAAACTACACCAAGAATTTTCTCAGAAAGCTTCTTTCTAGTTTTTATCTGAGGATATTTCCTTTTTCACCATAGCCCTCAATGCTCTGCCAAATATCCCTTTGCAGATTCCATGAAAACAGTGTTAGCAAACTGCTATGTGAAAAGAAAAGTGAAACTCTCTGAGATGAATTCAAACAACACAAAGCAGTTTCTCAGAGAGCTTTCTTCTACTTTTTATCTGAGGATATTTCCTTTGTCACCATAGGTTTCCATGTGATGCAAAATATCCTTCTCAGATTCCCCAAAACAGTGCTACCAAACTGCTCCATGAAAAGAATGGTGTAACTCTGTGAGATGAATTCAAAAATCACAAAGCAGTTTCTCAGAAAGCTTCTTTCTAGTTTTTATCTCAGGATATTTCCTTTTTCACCATAGGTGTCAATGTGCTCATGAATATCTCTTTGAATATTACATGAAGATAGTGTTAGCAAAATGCTCCATGAAAGGAAAGGTGAAAATCTGTGAGATGCATTCACACATCACAAAACAGTTTCTCAGAAAGATTCTTTCTAGTTTTTATCTGAAGGTATTTCCTTTTTCACCATTGGCTTCAACTTGCTCCCAAATATCCTTTTGTAGACACCATGAAAACAGTAATATCAAACTGCTCCATGTACAGAAAGGTGTACCTCTGTGAGATGAATTCAAACATCACAAAGTGCTTTCTCAGAAAGCTTCTTTTTAATTTTTATCTGAGGATATTTCCTTTGTCACATTAGGCTTCAATGCTATCCACAATATCACTTCTCATATTCCCCCAAAACAGTGCTACCTAACTGCTCCATAAAAAGTATTGTGTAACTCTGTGAGATGAATTCACAAATCTCAAAACAGTTTCTCAGAAAGCTTCTTTGTAGTTTTTGTCTGAGGATATTTCTTTTGTCACCATAAGCTTCAATTTGTTCAGAAATATCCCATTGCGGATTGCAAGAAGGCAGTGTTAGCAAATTGCTCAATGAAAAGAACAGTGTAACTCTGTGAGGTGAATTCACACATCACAAAGCAGCTTCTCAGAAAGCTTCTTCTTGGTTTATCTGAGGATATTTTCTTTGTCACCATAGGCTTCAACACACTCCCAATTATCCTATTGCAGATTTCTCTAAAATTATGTAATCAAATTTCTCAATGCAAAAAAAGTGTAACTCTTTGAGATGAATTCACATATCACAAAGCAATTTCTCAGAAAGCATCTTTGTATTTTTTATCTTAGTATATTTCCTTTTTCAATATACGTCTTAATGCACTGGAAAATATCCCTGTGCAGACTCCACAATGTAGTCCTCCATGCACTCCCAAGTACTCCTTTTGTTTCCACAAAAACAATGTTATCAAACTGCTCCATGAAAAGAAAATTGTAACATTGTGATATGAATTCACAAATCTCAAAACAGTTTCTCAGAAAGCTTCTTTCTAGTTTTTATCTGAGGATATTTCTTTTGTCACCATAAGCTTCAATTTGTTCAGAAATATCCATTGCGGATTGCAAGAAGGCAGTGTTAGCAAATTGCTCAATGAAAAGAACAGTGTAACTCTGTGAGGTGAATTCACACATCACAAAGCAGCTTCTCAGAAAGCTTCTTCTTGGTTTATCTGAGGATATTTTCTTTGTCACCATAGGCTTCAACACACTCCCAATTATCCTATTGCAGATTTCCCCAAAACAGTGCTACCAAATTTCTCAATGCAAAAAAAAGTGTAACTCTTTGAGATGAATTCACATATCACAAAGCAATTTCTCAGAAGGCATCTTTGTATTTTTTATCTTAGTATATTTCCTTTTTCAATATACGTCTTAATGCACTCAAAAATATCCCTGTGCAGACTCCAAAATGTAGTCCTCCATGCACTCCCAAGTACTCCTTTTGTTTCCACACAAACAATGTTATCAAACTGCTCCATGAAAAGAAAATTGTAACATTGTGATATGCATTCACACATCACAAAGCAGTTTCTCAGAAAGCTTCTTTCTAGTTTTACATGAGGATGTTTCCTTTGCCACCATAGGCTTGAATACGTTCCAAAATATCCTTTCTCGGATTCCCCAAAAGCAGTGCAACCAAACTGCTAAATGTAAAGAATCATGAAACGCTTTGAGATAAATTAACACATCACAAAGCAGTTTCTCACAAAGCTTCTTTATACTTTTTATATGAGGTTATTTCCTTTTTCACCATATGCCTCAATGCACTCATGAATATCCCTTTGAAGTTTCCTTTTTCACTATAGTCGTAAATGCACTCCCAAATATCCTTGCAGATTCCACAAAACCAGTTTTAGCAAACTGCTACATGAAAAGAAAAGTGTACCTCTGTGAGATGAATTCGCACATCACAAACAAATATCTTAGAAAGCTTCTTTCTAGTTTTTATCTGAAGATATTTCCTTTGTCACCATAGGCTTCAAGGTGATTCAAAATATCCCTCCTCAGATTCCCCAAAACAGTGCTACCAAACTGCTCCACGAAAACAGTGGCATAGCTCTGTGAGATGAACTCACACATCACAAAGTTGTTTCTCCGAAACTTTCTTTCTAATTTTTGTCTGAGGATATTTCCTTTGTCAAAATAAGCTTCAATGCGATCCAAAATATCCCATTGCAGATTCCAAGAAAACAGTGGTAGCAAACTGCTCAATGAAAAGAACAGTATAATCCTTGAGATGAATTCAAACATCACTAAGCAGTTTCTCAGAAAGCTGTTTTCTAGTTATTATTTGAAGATATTTCATTTTTCAAAATAGGCTTCAATGTATTCCAAAATATCCTATTGCAGATTCCACAAAAACATTGTTAGCATACTGCTCAATGAAAAGAACGGTGTACTACTGTGAGATGAATTCACACATCACAAATCAGTTTCTCAGAAAGCTTCTTTTCAGTTTTTATCTGAGGATATTTCATTTTTCACCATAGGCTTCAATGTGCTCCCAAATATCCTATTACAGATTCCACGAAATCAGTGTTATCAGACTGCCCAATGAAAAGTATGGTGTAACTCTGTGAGATGAACTCAAACATCACAAAGCAGTTTCCCAGACAAATTCTTTGTAGTTTTTATGTGAGGATATTTCCTTTTTCACTATAATCCTCAATGCATTCCCAAACATCCCTTTGCAGATTCCACGAAAACAGTGTTAGCAAACAGCTACATGAAAAGAAGTGTACCTCTGTGAGATGAATTCACACGTCACAAACAAGTTTCTTAGAAAGCTTCTTTCTAGTTTTTATCTGAGGATATTTCCTTTGTCACCATAGGCTTCAAGGTGATTCAAAATATCCTTCTCAGATTCCCCAAAACAGTGTTAGCAAACTACTCAATGAAAAGAACAGTGTAACTCTGTGAGATGAATTCACACATCACAAAGCTGTTTCTCAGAAAGTTTCTTTCTAGTTTTTATCTGAGGATATTTCCTTTGTCAAAATAAGCTTCAATGCACTCCAAAATATCCCATTGCAGATTCCAAGAAAACAGTGGTAGCAAACTGCTCAATGAAAAGAACAGTGTAACTCTGTGAGATGAATTCACATCACAAAGCAGTTTCTCAGAAAGCTTCTTTCTAGTTTTTATCTGAGGATATTTCCTTTTTCACCATAGGCCTCAAGGTGCTCCCAAATATCCCTTTGCAGATTCCATGAAAACAGTGTTAGCAAACTGCTCCATGAAAAGAAAGGTGTAACTCTGTGAGATGAATTCACACATCACAAAGAACTTTCTCAGAAAGCTTCTTTCTAGTTTTTATCTGAGGATATTTCCTTTGTCACCATAGGCTTCAATGTGATCCAAAATATCCCTTCTCAGATTCCCCAAAACAGTGTTAGCAAACTGCTCCATGAAAAGAATCATGTAACTCTGTGAGATGAATTCACACATCACAAAGCAGTTTCTCAGAAAGCTTCTTTCTAGTTTTTATCTGAGGATATTTCCTTTTGACCATAGTCGTCAATGGGATCCAAAATATCCCATTGCAGATTCCAAGAAAACAGTGTTAGCAAACTTCTCAATGAAAAGAACAGTGTAACTCTGTGAGATGAATTCACACATCACAAAGCTGTTTCTCAGAAAGCTTCTTTCTAGTTTTTATCTGAGGATATTTCCTTTTCACCATAGGCCTCAATGTGCTAAAACATATCCCTTCACAGATTCCACGAAAACAGTGTTAGCAAACTGCTCAATGAAAAGAACAGTGTAACTCTGTGAGGTGAATTCACACATTACAAATACTTTTCTCAGAAAGCTTCTTTCTATTTTTATATGAGGATATTTCCTTTTGACCATAGTCGTCAATGGGATCCAAAATATCCCTTCTCAGATTCCCAAAAACAGTGCTACCAAACTGATCCATGAAAAGAACAGTGTAACTCTGTGAGATGAATTCACACATCACAGAGAAGTTTCTCAGAAAGCTTCTTTTGCTTTTATCTGAGGATACTTCATTTTTCACGATATATTTCAAACCACTCACAAATATCCTAATGCAGATTCCATGAAAACTCGGTTAGCAAACTGCTCCAAGAACTAAACTGTGTAACTCTGTGAGATGAATTCACATCACAAAGCAATTTCATAGAAGTTACTTTCCAGTTTTATCTAAGATATTTCCTTTTGACCATAGTCGTCAATGGGATCCAAAATATCCCTTCTCAGATTCCCAAAAACAGTGCTACCAACGTGCTGCGTGAAAATGGTGTAACCCTGTGAGATGAATTCACACATCACAAAGCTGTTTCTCAGAAAGCTTCTTTCCAGTTTTATCTGAGGATATTTCCTTTTGACCATAGTCGTCAATGGGATCCAAAATATCCCATTGCAGATTCCATGAAAACAGTGTTAGCAAACTTCTCAATGAAAAGAATGGTGTAACTCTCTGAGATGAATTCACACATCACAAAGCAGTTTCTCAGAAAGCTTCTTTCCAGTTTTATCTGAGGATATTTCCTTTTCACCATAGGCTTCAATGCTCCCAAATATCCCTTTGCAGATTCCACAAAAACAGTGTTAGCAAACTGCTCAATGAAAAGAATGGTGTAACTCTGTGAAATGAATTCACACATCACAAAGCAGTTTCTCAGAAAGCTTCTTTCTAGTTTTTATCTGAGGATATTTCCTTTTCACTATAGGCATCAATGTGCTCCCAAATATCCCTTTGCAGATTCCACAAAAACAGTGTTAGCAAACTGCTCCATGAAAAGAACAGTGTAACTCTGTGAGATGAATTCACACATCACAAAGAAGTTTCTCAGAAAGCTTCTTTCTAGTTTTTATCTGAGGATATTTCCTTTGTCACCATAGGCTTCAATGTGATCCAAAATATCCCTTCTCAGATTCCACAAAAACAGTGTTAGCAAACTACTCAATGAAAAGAATGGTGTAACTCTGTGAGATGAATTCACACATCACAAAGCTGTTTCTCAGAAAGTTTCTTTCTAGTTTTTGTCTGAGGATATTTCCTTTGTCACCATAAGCTTCAATGCACTCTGAAATATCCCATTGCAGATTCCAAGAAAACAGTGTTAGCAAACTGCTCAATGAAAAGAACAGTGTAACTCTGTGAGATGAATTCACAAATCACAAAGCAGTTTCTCAGAAAGCTTCTTTCTAGTTTTTATCTGAGGATATTTCCTTTTCACCATAGGCCTCAATGCACTCCCAAATATTCCTTTGAAGATTACATGAGAACAGTGTTAGCAAAGTGTTCCATGAAAAGAAAGGTGCACATCTGTGATGAATTCACACATCACAAAGAAGTTTCTCAGAAAGCTCCTTTTGATTTTTCTATGAGGATATTTCCTTTGTCACCATAGGCTTCAATGTGCTCCAAAATATCCCTTTGCAGATTCCATGAAAACAGTGTTATCAAACTGCTACATGAAAAGAAAGCTGTAACTCTGTGAGATAAATTCACATCACAAATAACTTTCTCAGAAAGTTTCTTTCTAGTTTTAATTTGAGGATATTATCTTTGTCAACATTGGCTCAAAGTGATCCAAAATATCCTCTCTCAGAGTCCACAAAAACAGTGCTAAGAAACTGATCCATGAAAAGCACCTTGCAATGCTGTGAGATGAATTAACACAAAACAAAGCAGTATATCAGAAAGCTTCTTTCTAGTTTTAATATGAGGATATTTCCTTTGTCACCATAGGCTTCAATGCAATCCAAAATATCCCATAACAGATTTCAAGAAAAGAGTGTTAGCAAACTATTTATGAAAAGAACAGTGTAACTCTGTGAGATGAATTCACACATCACAAAGCAGTTTCTCAGAAAGCTTCTTTCTAGTTTTTATCTGAGGATATTTCCTTTGTCACCTTAGGAGTTCAATGCAATCCAAAATATCCCTTTGCAGATTCCACAAAAACAGTGTTAGCAAACTGCTCCATGAAAAGAACAGTGTAACTCTGTGAGATGAATTCACATCACAAAGAAGTTTCTCAGAAAGCTTCTTTCTAGTTTTTATCTGAGGATATTTCCTTTGTCACCATAGGCTTCAAAGTGATCCAAAATATCCCTTCTCAGATTCCCCAAAAACAGTGGTACCAAACTGATCCATGAAAAGAACAGTGTAACTCTGTGAGATGAATTCACACATCACAAAGCTGTTTCTCAGAAAGTTTCTTTCTAGTTTTTATCTGAGGATATTTCCTTTGTCACCATAAGCTTCAATGCACTCCCAGATATCCCATTGCAGATTCCAAGAAAACAGTGTTAGCAAACTGCTCAATGAAAAGAACAGTGTAACTCTGTGAGATGAATTCACACATCACAAAGGAGTTTTTCAGAAAGCTTCTTTCTAGTTTTTATCTGAGGATATTTCCTTTGTCACCATAGGCTTCAATGTGCTCCAAAATATCCCTTTGCAGATTCCATGAAAACAGTGTTAGCAAACTGTTCCATGAAAAGAAATGTATAAATCTGTGAGATGAATTCAAATATCTCAAAGAATTTTCTCAGAAAGCTTCTTTCAATTTTTATCTGAGGATATTTCCTTTGTCACCATATGCTTCTAGGCAATTCAAAATAACCCTTCTCAGATTCGCCAAAAACAGTGCTACCAAACTGATCCATGAAAAGAGTTCCTGTAACTCTGTGAGATGAATTAACACATCACCAAGTGGTTTCTCTGAAAGCTTCTTTCTAGTTTTAATATGAGGATATTCCATTTGTCACCACAAGCTTCAAAACGCTCCAAAATATCACATTGCAGATTCTAAGAAAACAGTGTTAGCAAACTGCTCAATGAAAAGAACAGTGTACTACTGTGAGATGAATTCACAAATCACAAAGCAGTTTCTCAGAAAGCTTCTTTCTAGTTTTTATCTGAGGATATTTCCTTTTCACCATAGGCCTCAATGCACTCCCAAATATTCCTTTGAAGATTACATGAGAACAGTGTTAGCAAAGTGTTCCATGAAAAGAAAGGTGCACATCTGTGATGAATTCACACATCACAAAGAAGTTTCACAGAAAGCTCCTTTTGATTTTTCTATGAGGATATTTCCTTTGTCACCATAGGCTTCAACGTGCTTCCAAATATCCCATTGCAGATTCCATGAAAACAGTGTTATCAAACTGCTACATGAAAAGAAAGCTGTAACTCTGTGAGATAAATTCACATCACAAATAACTTTCTCAGAAAGTTTCTTTCTAGTTTTAATTTGAGGATATTATCTTTGTCAACATTGGCTCAAAGTGATCCAAAATATCCTCTCTCAGAGTCCACAAAAACAGTGCTAAGAAACTGATCCATGAAAAGCACCTTGCAATGCTGTGAGATGAATTAACACAAAACAAAGCAGTATATCAGAAAGCTTCTTTCTAGTTTTAATATGAGGATATTTCCTTTGTCACCATAGGCTTCAATGCAATCCAAAATATCCCATAACAGATTTCAAGAAAAGAGTGTTAGCAAACTATTTATGAAAAGAACAGTGTAACTCTGTGAGATGAATTCACACATCACAAAGCAGTTTCTCAGAAAGCTTCTTTCTAATTTTTATCTGAGGATATTTCCTTTGTCACCTTAGGAGTTCAATGCAATCCAAAATATCCCTTTGCAGATTCCACAAAAACAGTGCTACCAAACTGCTCGATGAAAAGAATCATTTAACTCTCTGAAATGAATGCAAAAATCACAAGGAAGTTTGTCAGAAAGCTTCTTTCTAGTTTTTGTCTGTGGATATTTCTTTTTCACCATAGGCTTCAATGCACTCCAAAATATCCCTTCACAGATTCCATGGAATGTATCTCTTTGAGATGAATTCACACTTCACAAGGAACTTTCTCAGGAAACTTCTTTGTAGTTTTTATCTGAGGATATTTCTTTGTCACAATAAGCTTCAATATGCTCTGAAATATCCCATTGCAGATTCCAAGAAAACAGTGTTAGCAAACTTCTTGATGAAAATAACAGTGTAACTGTGTGAGATGTATTCACACATCAGAAAGCAGTTTCTCAGAAAGCTTCTAGTTATCATCTGATGATATTTCCTTTGTCACCAAAGACTTCAATGTGCTCCAAAATACAATATAGCAGATTCCATGAAAATGATTATCAAACTGCTCAATGAAAACAACAGTGTAACACTGTGAGATGAATTCACACATCACAAAGCAGTTTCCCAGAAATATTTTTTCTCGTCTTTAAGTGAGGATATTTCCCTTTTCACTCTACACCTCAATGTGATCCCAAATATGCTTTGCAGATTCCACAAGAACAGTGTTAGAAAACTGCTCCATGAAAAGAAAGGTGTAACTCTGTGAGATGAATTCACAAATAACAAAGAAATTTCTCAGACAGCTTCTTTCTAGTTATTATCTGAGGATATTTCCTTTGTCACCTTACCCTTCAATGCAATTCAAAATATCCCTTCTCAAATTCCCCAAAAACAGTTCTGGAAAACTGATTCATGAAAAGAAACTTGTATCTCCGTGAGGTCAATTCACTTTTCAGAAACAAGTTTCTCAGAAAGCTTCTTTCCAGTTGTTATCTTAGGATATTTCCTTTGTCACCATTGACTACAATGCGATCAAAAATATCCCCTCTCAGATTCCCCAAAAACAGTGCTACCAAACTGATCAATGAAAAGAATGGTGTATCTCTCTGAGATGAATTCACATCACAAAGCAGCTTCTCGGAAAGCTTCTTTTCAGTTTTTATCTGAGGATATTTCCTTTTCCACCATAGGCTTCAAAGTGCTCCCAAGTATCCTATTGCAGATTCCACAGAAACAGTGTTAGCATACTGCTCAATGAAAAGAATGGTGTACTACTGTGAGATGAATTCACACATCACAAAGCAGTTTCTCAGAAAGCTTCTTTTCGGTTTTTATCTGAGGATATTTCCTTTTTCACCATAGGCTTCTATGTGCTCCCAAACATCCCTTTGCAGATTCCACAAAAACAGTGTTAGCAAGCTGCTACATGAAAAGAATGTTGTACCTCTGTGAAATAAATTCACACATCCCAAACAAGTTTCTCAGAAAGCTTCTTTCTAGTTTTTATCAGAAGGTATTTCCTTTGTCAACATAGGCTTCAAGGTGATTCAAAATATCCCTTCTCAGATTCCCCAAAAACACTGCTACCAAACCTCTCCATGTAAACAATGGTGTACCTCTGTGAGATGAATTCACATCACAAAGCAGTTTCTCAGAAAGCTTCTTTCTAGTTTTTATCTGAGGATATTTCCTTTGTCACCATAAGCTTCAAGGCTCTCAAAATATCCCATTGCAGATTCCAAGAAAACAGTGTTAGCAAACTGCTCAATGAAAAGAACAGTGTAACTCTGTGAGATGAATTCACACATCACAAAGCAGTTTCTCAGAAAGCTTCTTTCTAGTTTTTATCTGAGGATATTTCCTTTTCACCATAGGCTTCAATGCACTCCCAAATATCCCCAGCAGATTCCATGAAAACAGTGTTAGCAAACTGCTCCATGAAAAGAAAGGTGTAACTCTGTGAGATGAATTCACACATCACAAAGAAGTTTCTCAGAAAGCTTCTTTCTAGTTTTTATCTGAGGATATTTCCTTTGTCACCATAGGCTTCAATGTGATCCAAAATATCCTTCTCAGATTCCCCAAAAACAGTGCTACCAAACTGCTCCATGAAAAGAATCGTGTAACTCTGTGAGATGAATTCACACATCACAAAGAGTTTCTCAGAAAGCTTCTTTCTAGTTTTTGTCTGAGGATATTTCCTTTGTCACCATAAGCTTCAATGCACTCTGAAATATCCCATTGCAGATTCCACGAAAACAGTGTTAGCAAACTGCTCAATGAAAACAACAGTGTAACACTGTGAGATGAATTCACACATCACAAAGCAGTTTCTCAGAAAGCTTCTTTCTAGTTTTTATCTGAGAATATTTCCTTTTCACCATAGGCCTCAATGCACTCCCAAATATCCCTTTGCAGATTCCACGAAAACAGTGTTAACAAACTGCTCCATGAAAAGAAAGGTGTAACTCTGTGAGATGAATTCACACATCACAAAGCTGTTTCTCAGAAAGCTTCTTTCTAGTTTTTATCTGAGGATATTTCCTTTTCACCATAGGCTTCAATGCACTCCCAAATATCCTATTGCAGATTCCATGAAAATAGTGTTAGCAAACTGCTCAATGAAAAGAACAGTGTAACTCTGTGAAATGAATTCACACATCACAAAGTAGTTTCTCAGAAAGCTTCTTCTAGTTTTTGTCTGAGGATATTTCCTTTGTCACCATAGGCTTCAATGCACTCCCAAATATCCTATTGCAGATTCCACGAAAACAGTGTTATCAAACTGCTCAATGAAAAGAATGGTGAAACTCTGTAAGATGAATTCACATCACAAAGCTGTTTCTCAGAAAGCTTCTTTCTAGTTTTTATCTGAGAATATTTCCTTTGTCACCATAGGCTTCAATGTGATCCAAAATATCCCATTGCAGATTCCATGAAAACAGTGTTAGCAAACTTCTCAATGAAAAGAACAGTGTAACTCTGTGAGATGAATTCACACATCACAAAGCAGTTTCACAGAAAGCTTCTTTTTGGACTTTTATCTGTGGATATTTCCTTTGTCACCATAGGCTTCAATGCACTCCAAAATATCCTATTGCAGATTACACGAAAACAGTGTTATCAAACTGCTCAATGAAAAGAATGGTGAAACTCTGTAAGATGAATTCACACATGACAAAGCTGTTTTTCAGAACGCTTCTTTCTAGTTTTTATCTGAGGATATTTCCTTTTCACCATAGGCTTCAATGTGATCCAAAATATCCCATTGCAGATTCCATGAAAACAGTGTTAGCAAACTGCTCCATGAAAAGAAAGGTGTAACTCTGTGAGATGAATTCACACATCACAAAGCAGTTTCTCAGAAAGCTTCTTTCTAGTTTTTATCTGAGGATATTTCCTTTGTCACCATAGGCTTCAATGTGATCCAAAATATCCCTTCTCAGATTCCCCAAAAACA
This sequence comes from Colobus guereza, assembly GCA_030247045.1. NCBI lineage: Eukaryota > Metazoa > Chordata > Mammalia > Primates > Cercopithecidae > Colobus > Colobus guereza. The sequence goes on along the minus strand of CM058079.1, from coordinate 12,894,268 downwards.
GTGCTACCAAACTGCTCCATGAAAAGAATGGTGTAACTCTGTGAGATGAATTCACACATCACAAAGCAGTTTCTCAGAAAGCTTCTTTCTAGTTTTTATCTGAGGATATTTCTTTTTCACTATAGGCCTCAATGCACTCCAAAATATCCCATTGCAGATTCCATGAAAACAGTGTTATCAAACTGCTCAATGAAAAGAACAGTGTAACTCTGTGAGATGAATTCACATCACAAAGTAGTTTCTCAGAAAGCTTCTTTCTAGTTTTTATCTGAGGATATTTCCTTTGTCACCATAGGCTTCAATGTGATCCAAAATATCCTTCTCAGATTCCCCAAAAACAGTGCTACCAAAGTGCTCCATGGAAAAAATGGTGTTACTCTGTGAGATGAATTCACACATCACAAAGAAGTTTCTCAGAAAACTTCTTTGTAGTTTTTATCTGAGGATATTTCCTTTGTCACCATAAGCTTCAATGCACTCCAAAATATCCCATTGCAGATTCCACAAAAACAGTGTTAGCAAACTTCTCAATGAAAAGAACAGTGTAACTCTGTGAAAAGAGTTCACACATCACAAAGCAGTTTCACAGAAAGCTTCTTTCTAGTTTTTATCTGAGGATATTTCCTTTGTCACCATAGGCTTCAATGCACTCCCAAATATTCTATTGCAGATTCCACAAAAACAGTGTTATCAAACTGCTCAATGAAAAGAATGGTGAAACTCTGTAAGATGAATTCACACATCACAAAGCAGTTTCTCAGAAAGCTTCTTTCTAGTTTTTATCTGAGAATATTTCCTTTTCACCATAGGCTTCAATGTGATCCAAAATATCCCATTGCAGATTCCATGAAAACAGTGTTAGCAAACTGCTCCATGAAAAGAAAGGTGTTACTCTGTGAGATTAATTCACACATCACAAAGCAGTTTCTCAGAAAGCTTCTTTCTAGTTTTTATCTGAGGATATTTCCTTTGTCACCATAGGCTTCAATGTGATCCAAAATATCCTTCTCAGATTCCAAAACAGTGTTAGCAAACTGCTCCATGAAAAGAATCATGTAACTCTGTGAGATGAATTCACATCACAAAGCAGTTTCTCAGAAAGCTTCTTTCTAGTTTTTATCTGAGGATATTTCCTTTGTCACCATAGGCCTCAATGCACTCCCAAATATCCCTTTGCAGATTCCAAGAAAACAGTGTTATCAAACTGCTCAATGAAAAGAACAGTGTAACTCTGTGAGATAAATTCACACTTCACAAAGCATTTTCTCAGAAAGCTTCTTTCTAGTTTATATCTGAGGATATTTCCTTGTCACCATAGGCTTCAATGTGATCCAAAATATCCCTTCTCAGATTCCCCAAAAACAGTGCTCAAACTGCTCACATGAAAAGAACAGGTAACTGTGAGATGAATTCAACATCATAAAGGTTTCTGAAAGCTTCTTTCCAGTTTTTATCTGAGGATATTTCCTTTGACACCATAAACTTCAATGTGCTCCAAAATATCCTTTGCAGATTCCAAGAAAACAGTGTTAGCAAACTGCTCCATGAAAAGAACAGGTGTAATCTGTGAGATGAATTCACATCACAAAACCTTTCTCAGAAAGCTTTTTCTAGTTTTTTTATCTGAGGATATTTCCTTTGTCACCATAGGCTTCAATGTGATCCAAAATATCCCTTCTCAGATTCCAAAACAGTGTTACCAAACTGATTCATGAAGAGAATCTTGAAACTCTGTGAGATGAATTAGCACATCAGAAAGTGGTTTATCAGAGAGCTTCTTTCTAGTTTATATCTGAGGATATTTCCTTTGATACTATAGGCCTCAATGCACTCCCAAATGTCCCATTGCATATTCCTCAAAAACAGTTTTTGCAAACTGCTCCATGAGAAGAATGGTGTAACTCTGTGAAATGAACTCAGACATCACAAAGACCTTCCTCAAAAGCTTCTTTCTAGTTTTTAACTGAGGATATTTATTTTGTCACCAGAGGCTTCAATGCAATCAAGAGCATCCATTCTCAGATGCCCCAAAAACAGTGATTCCAAACTGCTACATGAAAAGTGTTATGTAACTCTGTGAGATGAATTACAACATCATAAAATGGTTTCTCATAAAGCTTCTTTCCAGTTTTTATATGAGGATTTTCCTTTGACACCATAAACTTCAATGTGCTCTCAAATATCGCATTGCAGATTCCAAGAATAATGTGTTAGCAAACTGCTCACCGAAAAGAACAGTTTAAGTTTGAGGTGAATTTACACATCACAAGGACCTTTCTCAGACAGTTTATTTCTATTTACTCTCTGAGAATATTTCCTTGTCACCATAGGCTTCAATGTGATCCAAAATATCCCTTCTCAGATTTACCAAAAATAGTGCTACCATACTGATTCATGAAAAGAATCGTGTAATTCCATGAGATGAATTAACACATCACAAAGTGGTTTCTCAGAAAGTTTCTTTCTAGTTCCTCTCTGAGGACATTTCCTTTATCACCATAGGCCTCAGAGCACTCCCAAATATCCCTTGGCAGATTCCACAAAAACAGTGTTAGCATACTGCTCCATAAAATGTAAGGCGTAAGTCTGTGAGATAAATTCACACTTCACAAAGCATTTTCTCAGAAAGCTTCTTTTTGATTTTCATCTGAGGACATTTCATTTGTCACCATAGGCTTAAATTCACTCCCAAATACCCTATTGCAGATTCCACGAAAACAGTGTTATCAAACTGCTCAATGAAAAGAGAGGTGTAACTCTGTGAGATGAAATTACCCATCACAAAGCAGTTTCTCAGAAAGATTCCTTCTAGTTTTTGTCTGAGGATACTTCCTTCTTCACCATAGGCAACAATGCTTACACAAATATCCCTTTTCAGATTTCAGGAAAACAGTGTTAGCAAACGGCTCCATGAAAAGAAAGATATAACACTGTGAGGTGAATTCACACATAAAAAAGAACTTTCTCAGAAGCTTCTTTCTACTTATAATCTGTGGAGATTTTCTTTGTCACCATAGGCTTCAATGTGCTCAAATATCCCATTGCAGATTCCAAAAACAGTGTTAACAAACTGTGCCATGAAAAGAATCATGTAACTCTGTGAGATGAATTCACAAATCACAAAGCGGTTTCTCAGATTCTTTCTAGTTTCTGTCCAGGAATACTTCCTTTGTCACCATAAGCTTTCATGTGCTTTGAAATATCCCATAGCAGATTCCAAGAAAACAGTGTTAGCAAACTGCTCAATGAAAAGAACAGTGTAACCAAGAGAGATGAATTCACACATCACAAAGCAGTTTCCCAGAATGATTCTTTCTAGTTTTTGTCCAAGGATACTTCCTTTGTCACCATAAGCTTTCATGTGCTCTGAAATATCCCATAGCAGATTCCAAGAAAACAGTGTTAGCAAATTGCTCAATGAACAGAACAGTGTAACCCAGAGAGATGAATTCACACATCACAAAGCAGTTTCTCAGAAAGCTTCTTTTTGGTTTTTATCTGAGGATGTTTCCTTTGTCACCATAGGCTTCAATGCACTCCCAAATATCCTATTGCAGTTTCCACGAAAACAGTGTTATCAAACTGCTCAACAAAAAGAATGGTGTACCTCTGTGAAATAAAATTACACATCACAAAGCTCTTTCTCTGAAAGGTTCTTTCTCGTTTTTATCTGAAGATAATTCCTTCTTCACCATATGCCTCAAAGCGTTCCCAAATATCCCTTGGCAGATTCCAGGAAAACAGTGTTAGGAAACTGTTTCATGAAAAGAAAGGGTTAAATCGGTCACATGATTTCACACAACACAAGGAACTTTCTCAGAAAGCTTCTTTCTACATTTTTATCAGAGGATATTTCCTTTGTCACCATAGGTGTCAATGCAATCCAAAATATCCCTTGCAGATTCCAAAAACAGTGTTCTAAACTGCTCAATGAAAAGAATGGTGTAACTCTGTGAGATGAATTCACACATCACAAAGCCGTTTCTCAGAAAGTTTCTTTCTAGTTTTTGTCTGAGGATACTTCCTTCTTCACCATATGCTCAAAGCGTTCCCAAATATCCCTTGGCAGATTCCAGGAAAACAGTGTTAGGAAACTGTTTCATGAAAAGAAAGGTGTAACTCTGTGAGATGAATTCACACAACACAAGGAACTTTCTCAGAAAGCTTCTTTCTACATTTTTATCAGAGGATATTTCCTTTGTCACCATAGGTGTCAATGCAATCCAAAATATTCCTTCTCTGATTAACCAAAAAGTCCTTCTAAACTGCTCCATGAAAAGTATGGTGTAACTCTGTGAGATGAATTCACACATCACAAAGCCGTTTCTCAGAAAGCTTCTTTCTAGTTTTTATCTGAGGATATTTCCAAGGCCTCAATGTGCTCCCAAATATCTCTTTGCAGATTCCACAAACACAGTATTAGCAAACTCCTCCATGAAAAGAAAGGTGTAAATCTGTGAGATGAATTCCCACATCAGAATTCTGCTTCTCAGAAAACTTCTTTCTAGTTTTTATCTGAGGATATTTTCATTTTCACCATATTCCTCAATGCACTCTGAAATATCCCATTGCAGATTCCACAAAAAAAGGGGTGGAAAACTTCTCAATGAAAGAACAGTGTAACTCTATTAGATGAATTCACATCAGAAAGAAGTTTCACAGAAACCTTCTTATGGGTTTTATCTGAGGATATTTCCTTTGTCACTATTGGCTTCAATGTGCTCCAAATATCCTCTTGCAGATTCCATGAAAACAGTGTTAGCAAACTGCTCCATGAAAAGAATGGCGTTTCTCCATGAGATGAATTCACACATCACAAAGCACTTTCTCAGAATGCTTCTTTCTAGTTTTTGTCTGAGGATATTTCTTTAGTCACCACAGGATTCATTTCAATCCAGAATATCCCCTCTCTGATTCCCTAGGAACATTACTAACATTACTAAGAAATTACTCCATTAAAAGAATTATGTAACTCTGTGAGATGAATTAAAAATTACAAAACAGTTTCTCAGAATGTTTCTTTCTAGTTTTTATCCAAGGATACTTCCTTTGTCACCATAAGCTTTCATGTGCTCTGAAATATCCCATAGCAGATTCCAAGAAAACAGTGTTAGCAAACTGCTCAAAGAAAAGAATATTGCAACCTAGAGAGAAGAATTTACACATCACAAAGCAGTTTCTCAGGAAGCTTCTTTTTGGTTTTTGTCTGAGGTGATTTCCTTTGTCTCCATAGGCTTCAATGCACTCCCAAATATCCTATTGCAGTTTCCACGAAAACAGCGTTGTCAAACTGCTCAACCAAAAGAATTCCCAAATATCCCTTGGCAGATTCCAGGAAAACAGTGTTAGCAAACTGCTCCATGAAAATAGAGGGTTAAACCGGTATTATGATTTCACACAACAAAAGGAACTTTCTCAGAAAGCTTCTTCCTATGTGTTTATCAGAGGATATTTCCTTTGTCACCATAGGAGTCAATGTGGTCCAAAATATCCCTTCTCAGATTCTCCAAAAACAGTGCTACCAAACTGCTCCATGAAAAGAATGGTGTAACTCTGTGAGATGAATTCGCATATCACAGAGCAGTTTCTCACAAAGTTCTTTTCTAGTTTTTATATGAGAATAATTCTTTTTTCACTGAAGACATCAAGGCGGTCCCAAATATCCCTTTGTAGATTCCACAAAAGAGTGTTAGCACACTGCTCCATGAAAAAAAAGGTGTAACTCTGTGAAATGAATTCAGACATCACCAAAGCCTTTCTCAGAAAGTTTCTTCTAGTTTTTATCTGAAGATAATTTCTTGTCACCCTAGGCTTCAATGCTTTCCAAAATATCCCTACGCAGAATCCCCAAAAACAGTGCTGAAAAACTGTCCATGAACAGAATTGTGTAACTCTGTGAGATGAATTAACACATCACAAAGCAGTTTCTCAGAAAGCTTATTTCTAGTTTTTATATGAATGTATTTATTTTGTCACCATAAGCTTCAATACACTCTGAAATATCCCATTGCAGATTCCTAGAAAAGAGTGTTAGCAAACTGCTCAATGAAAGCAACAGTGTAACTCTGTGAGATGAATACACACATCACAAAGAAGTATCTCAGAAAGTTTCTTTCTAGTTTTAATCTGAGGATATTTCCTTTTACACCTTAGGCCTCAGTGTGCTCTCAAATATCCCTTTGCAGATTCCACAAAAAGAGTGAAAACAAACTGCTCCATGAAAAGAAAGTTGTAACTCTGTGAGATGAATTCACACATCAGAAAGAAGTTTCTCTGAAAGCTTCTTTCTAGTTTTAATCTGAGGATATTTCCTTTGACACCATAGGCTTCAATGTGATCCAAAACATCCCTTCTCAGATTCCCAATAAACAGGGTTACTAAATTGCTCCATGAAAGGAAAGGTGTAACTCTGTGAGATGATTTCAGAATCACAAAAAGTTCCTCAGAAAGCTTCTTTCTAATTTTTGTCTCAGGATAATTCCTTTGTCACCATAAACTTCAATGCACTCTGAAATATCCCACTGTAGATTACAAGAAAACAGTGTTAGCAAACTGATAAATGAACAGAACAGTGTAATTCTGTGAGATGAATTCACACATCAAAAGTAGTTTCTCAGAAAGCTTTTCTTATTTTTTTCTGAGGATATTTCCTTTGTCACCATAGGCTTCAATGCACTCCCAAATATCCTATTGCAGAGTCCATGAAAACAGTGTCATCAAAAGGCTCAAAGAAAAGCATGATGTAGCTCTGTGAGATGAATTCACCCATCACAAAGCAGTTTCTCAGAAAGCTTCTTTCTAGTTTTTATCTGAGGATATTTCCATTTTCACCATAGGCCTCAATGTGCTCCCAAATATCCCTTTGCAGATTACTCAAAAGGGTGTTAACAAATTGATCCATGAAATGTAAGGTGTAACACTGTGAAACGAATTCACGTATCACAAAGAGTTTCTCAGAAATCCTCTTTCTATTTTTAATCTGAGGATAATTCCTTTTTACCATAGGCGTCAATGCGCTACCAAATATCCTTTGCAGATTCCATGAAAACAGTGTTAGCAAACTGCTCCATGAAAAGAAAGGTGTAACCCTTTGAGATGAATTCACATATCATAAAGAGTTTTCTCAGAGAACTCCTTTCTAGTTTTTATCTGAGGATATTTCCTTAGTCACTGTAGGCTTCAATGTGATCCAAAATATCCCTTCTCAGGTTCCCCGAAAACAGTGTTACCAAATTGATACATGAAAATAATCATGTAACTATGCAGATAAATTATCACATCATTAAGCAGTTTCTCAGAAAGCTTCTTTTTGGTTTTTCTATGAGGATATTTCCTTTGTCACCATCTCCATTGCACTCCCAAATATACTATTGCAGACTCCATGAAAACAGTGTTAAAAAAAAGGCTCAAAGAAAAGCACAGCTTAACTCTGTGAGATGAATTCAGCAATCATAAAGCAGTTTCTCAGAAAGCTTCTTTCTAGTTTTTTTCTGAGGATATTTCCTTCTTCACTACAGGCCTCAATGCACTCCCAAATATCCCTTTGTATATTACTCGAAAAGGGTGTTAACAAATTGATCCATGAAAAGTAAGGTGTAACACTGTGAGATGAATTCACACATCACAAAGAGTTTCTCAGAAATCCTCTTTCTAGTTTTTATCTGAGGATAATTCCTTTTCACCATAGGTTTCAATGCGCCCCAAATATCCCTTTGCAGATTCCATGAAAACAGTGTTAGCAAACTGCTCCATGAAAATAAAGGTGTAACCCTTTGAGATGAATTCACACATCACAAGGATCTTTCTCAGAAAACTTCTTTCTAGTTTTTATCTGAGGATATTCCCTTTGTCATCCTAGGCTTCAATGCGATCCATATCATATTGCACATTCGAAGAAAACAGTGTTATCAAACTGCTCAATGAAAAGCAGGTGTAGCTCTGTGAGATGAATTCACACATCACATAACAATTTCTCAGAATGTTTCTTTCTAGTTTTTATCTGAGGATATTTCCTTTTTCTCTATAGGCCTCAATGTGCTCCCAAATATCCCTTTGCAGATTCCACGAAAACAGTGTTAGCAAACTGTTCCATGGAAACAAAGGCATAACTCTGTGAGATGAATTCATGCATCACAAAGAACTTCATCAGAAGGCTTCTTTCTAGTTTTTATCTGAGTATATTTCCTTAATCACAAAAGGCTCAATGTGATCCAAAATATCCCTTCTAAGATTCCCCAAAACAGTGCTACCAAACTGATCCATGAAAATAATCATGTAAATCTAGGAGATAAATTAATACATCACAAAGCAGTTTCTCAGAAAGGATTTTTCTAATTTTTATCTGAGGATATTTCCTTTGTCACCCTAAGCTTCTATGCACACCAAAATATCCCATTGCAGATTCCAAGAAAACAGTGTTATCAAACTGCTCAATGAAAAGCAAGGTGTAGCTCTGTGAGATGAATTCACACATCACATAACAATTTCTCAGAATGTTTCTTTCTAGTTTTTATCTGAGGATATTTCCTTTTTCTCTATAGGCCTCAATGTGCTCCCAAATATCCCTTTGCAGATTCCACGAAAACAGTGTTAGCAAACTGTTCCATGAAAACAAAGGTGTAACTCTGTGAGATGAATTCACGTATCACAAAGAACTTTATCAGAAGGCTTCTTTCTAGTTTTTATCTGAGTATATTTCCTTAATCACGAAAGGCTCCAATGTGATCCAAAATATCCCTTCTAAGATTCCCCAAAAACAGTGCTACCAAACTGATCCATGAAAATAATCATGTAAATCTAGGATATAAATTAATACATCACAAAGCAGCTTCTCAGAAAGGATTTTTCTAATTTTTATGTGATGATATGTCGTTTGTCACCCTAAGCTTCTATGCACACCAAAATATCCCATTGAAGATTCCCAGGAAACAGTGTTAGGAAACTGCTCACTGAGAAGAATTTTAACCTTGTGAGATGAATTCACACATCAAAGAACAGTTTCTCACAAAGCTTCTTTCTAGTTTTTATATGAGGATAATATCTTTTTCACCATATTACTCAATGCACTTGTAAATATCCCTTTGCAGATTCCACAAAAACAGTGTTAGTAAACTGCTCCATGAAAAGAAAGGTGTAACTCTGTGAGATGAATTCACACATCACCAAGAAGTTTCTCAGAAAGCTTCTTTCTAGTTGTTATCTGAGGATATTTCCTTTGTCACCATAGGCTTAAGGAAATTCAAAATATCCCTTCTCAGATTCCCCAAAACAATTGACCAAACTGATTCATGAAAAGAATTGTGTAACACTGTGAGATGGATTCACACATCACAAAACAGTTTCTCAGAAAGCATCCTTTTCATATTTCTCTGAGGATATTTTCTTTGTCATCATAGGCTTCATTGCGCTCCCAAATTTCCTATTGCAGATTTCCTGAAAACAGTGTTATCAAACTGCTCAATGAAAAGAACAGTGTAACTCTGTGAGGTGAATACACACATTACAAAGCGCTTTCTCAGAAAGCTTCTTTCTATTTTTATCTGATAATATTTCCTTTTTCACAGTAGGCCTCAATGCACTCCCAAATATCCCTTTGCAGATTCCACAAAAACAGTGTTAGCAAACTGCTCCATGAAATGAAAAGTGTAACTCTGTGAAATGAACTCACAAATCACAAAGACTTTCTCAAAAATCATCTTTCTAATTTTTATCTGAGGATCTTTCCTTTGTCAGCATAGGTGTCAATGTGATACAAAATATCCCTTCTCAGATTCCCCAAAAACAGTTCTACCAAACTGTCCATGAAAAAATGCTGTAACTCCGTGAGATGAATTCACAAATCAGAAAACAGTTTCTCAGAAACCTTCTTTTTAGATTTTCTCTGAGGACATATCCTTTGTCACCATCAGCTTCACTGTGCTCCAAAATGTCGCATTGCAGATTCCAAGAAAACAGTGTTAGCAAACTGCTCAATGGAGAGAACATTGTAACTCTGTGAGATGAATTCACACATCACAAACCTGTTTCTCAGAAAGCTTCTTTCTTGTTTTCATCTGTGGATATTTTCTTTTCACCATATTCCTCAATGTGCTCCCAACTATCCCATTGCAGATTCCAAGAAAAAAGTGTTAGCAAACTTCTCAATGAAAAGAATGGTGTAACGCTGTGGGATGAACTGACACATCACAAAGCAGTTTCACAGAAGGATTCTTTTTGTTTTAATCTGAGGATATTTCCTTTCTCAACATAGGCTTCCAAGCACCCCCAAATATACTACTGCAGATTCCACAAAAACAGTGTTATCAAATTATTCAATGTAAAGAAGGGTGTAACTCTGTAAGAGGAATTCACACATCACAAAACAGTTTCTCAGAAATCTTCTCTCTAGTTTTTATCGGAGGATATTTCCTTTTTAACTACAGGACTCAATGCCTCCCAAATATCCTAATGCAGATTAAACAAAAAGAATGTTGTCGAACTGCTCAATGAAAAGAATGGTGTAACACTGAAGATGAATTCACACGTTTCAAAGCAGTTTCTCAGAAAGCTTCTTTCTAGTTTTAATCTGTGCATATTTCCTTTGTCACTGTAGACTTCAATGCGATCCAAAATATCCCCTCTCAGATTCCCCAAAACAGTGCAACTAAACTACTACATGAGAAGATGGTGTATCTCTGTGAGATGAATTCCCACATCAGAAAGTCATTTCTCAGAAATCTTTCTAGTTTTTATCTGAGGATATTTTCTCTTCACCATATTCCTCAATGTACTCCCAAATATCACATTACAGATTCCATGAAAAAAGTTTTAGCAAAGTTCCCAGTGAAAAGAAAGGTGTAACTCTGTGAGGTGAATTCACACATCATAAAGAAGATTCTCAGAAAGCTTCTTTCTAGTTTTAATCTGAGGATATTCCCTTTGTGATGATAGGCTTCAATGCAATCCAAAATATCCCCTCTCAGATTCCCCAGAAACAGTGCTACCAAACTGCTCCATGAAAATAATGGTATAACTCTGTGAGATGAATTCACACATCACAAAGTTTCTAGGAAAGCTTCTTTCTAATTTTTATCTGAGGATATTTCCTAGGCCTTAATGTGTTCCCAAATATCCATCTGCAGATTCCACAAAAACAGTATTAGCAACTCCTCCATGAAAAGAAAGGTGTAACTCAGTGAGATGAATTCCCACATCAGAATGCTGTTTCTCAGAAAGCTTCTTTCTAGTTTTTATCTGAGGATATTTTCATTTTCACCATATCCTCAATGCACTCTGAAATATCCCATTACAGATTCCATGATAAAATGGTTAGGAAACTTCTAGATGAAAAGAACAGTGTAGCTCTATGAGATGAATTCACACATCAGAAAGAAGTTTCACAGAAACCTTCTCATGAGTTTTTATCTGAGGATATTTCCTTTGTCACCATTGGCTTCAATGAGCTCCCAAATATCCTGTTGTAGAATCCATGAAAACAGTGTAATCAAATTGCACAATTAAAGAATGGTGTAACTCTGTGAGATGAATTCACACACACACCACAAAGCTGTTTCTGATAAAATTTCTTTCTATTTTTTATCTGAGGATATTTCCTTTTTCAAAATAGAGCTCAGTGTGATCCCAAATATCCCTTTGTGCATTCCATGAAAACAGTGTTACAAATTTCTCTCTGAAAAGAAATGTGTAACTCTATGAGATGAACTCAAACATCACAAAGAACTTTCTCAGAAAGCTTCTTTCCAGTGTTTATCTGAGATTATTTCTTTTGTCACCATAGGCATCAATGTGATAAAAATATCCCTTCTCAGATTCCCTAAAAACAGTTCTACCAAACTGTTCCATGAAAAAATGCTGTAACTCTGTGAGGTGAATTCACAAATCAGAAAGCAGTTTCTCAGAATCCTACTTTCTAGGTTTTCTCTGAGCATATATCGTTTGTCACCATCAGCTTCTATGGGCTCTGAAATGTTATATTTCGGATCCGAAGAAAAGTGTTAGCAAACTTCTCAATAAAGATAACAGTGTAACACTCTGATATAAATTTACACATTACAAAGCAGATTCTCAGAAAACTTCTTTCTAGTTTTTATCTCAGAATATTTCCTTTTTATTTATAGACCTCAATATGCTTGCAAATATCCCTTTGCATATTCCACAAACACATTGTTAGCAAACTGCTCCATGAAAAGAAATGTGTAACTCTATGAGATGAACTCAAACATCACAAAGAACTTTCTCAGAAAGCTTCTTTCCAGTGTTTATCTGAGATTATTTCTTTTGTCACCATAGGCATCAATGTGATAAAAATATCCCTTCTCAGATTCCCTAAAAACAGTTCTACCAAACTGATCCATGAAAAAATGCTGTAACTCTGTGAGGTGAATTCACAAATCAGGAAGCAGTTTCTCAGAATCCTACTTTCTAGGTTTTCTCTGAGCATATATCCTTTGTCACCATCAGCTTCTATGGGCTCTGAAATGTTATATTTCGGATCCGAAGAAAAGTGTTAGCAAACTTCTCAATAAAGAGAACAGTGTAACACTCTGATATAAATTTACACATTACAAAGCAGATTCTCAGAAAACTTCTTTCTAGTTTTTATCTCAGAATATTTCCTTTTTATTTATAGGCCTCAATATGCTTGCAAATATCCCTTTGCATATTCCACAAACACATTGTTAGCAAACTGCTCCATGAAAAGAAAGGTGTAACTCTGTGAGATGAATTTACACGTCACAAAGCAGTTTCTTAGAAAGCTTCTTTTCAGTATTTGTCTGAGGATATTTCCTCTGTCACCATAGGCTTCAATGTGATCCAAAGGATCCCTTCTCAGATTCCCCAAAAACCATGCTACCAAACTGCTCCGTGAAAAGAATGGTGTAACTCTGTGAGATGAGTTCACAAATCACACAACAGTTTCTCAGAAAGCTTTTTTCCAGTTTTTGTCTGAGGATATTTCCTTTGACACCATAGGCTTCAATGCAATCCAAAGTATATCTACTCAGATTCAACAAAAACAGTGCTACCAAAATGCTCCATGGAAAGGGTGGTGTAATTCTGTTAGGTGAATTCACACATCACAAAGTATTCTATTTTTTTACCTGAGGATATTTCCTTTTTCCCTAGAGGCCTCAAATCGCTCCAAAATATCCCTTTGTAGATTCCACGAAACCAGTGTTAGCAAACTGCTCCATGAAAAAAAGGTGTTACTCTGTGAGATGAATTCATGAATCACAAGGAAGTTTCTCAGAAAGCTTCTTTCTGGTTTTTATCTGAGGATATTTTCTATGTCACCATAGGCTTCCATGCAATCCAAAATATCCCTTCTCAAATTTGACGTAAACAGTGCTACCAAACTGATCCATAAAGAGAATCATGTAACTCTGTGAGATGAATTAGCATGTCACAAATAGCTTTCTCAGAACATTTCTTTCTAGTTTTTATATGAGGATATTTCCTCTGTCAAATTAAACTTCAAAGCACTCTGCAATATCCCACTGCAGATTCCAAGGAAACAGAGTTAGCAAAGAGCTCAATGAAAAGAACAGTGCAATTCTGTGAGGTGAGTTCACTCATTGCAATGCAGTTTCTCAGAGAGACTCTTTCTAATTTTTATCTGAGGATATTTATTTTTTCACCGTGGGTCTCAATGCACTCCCGAATATCCCTTTGCAGATTAAACTAAAATAGTGTTAGCATACTGCTCCATGAAAAGAAAGGTGTAAGTTTGCAAGACTAATTCACACATCACAAACTGGTTTCTCAGAAAGCTTCTTTTTGGTTGTTGTCTGAAGATATTTCCTTTGTCAATGTAGGCTTTAATGGACTTCCAACTATTCTATCGCAGATTCCACAAAAACAGTGTTAGCATACTGCTCCAAGAAAAGAATCCTGGAACTCTGTGAGATGAATTCAGATATCACAAAACAGTTTCTCAGAAAGCTTTCTAGTTTTTATCTGAGGATATTTCCTTTTTCAACATAGGCTTCAATGCATTCCAAAATATCCCTTCTCAGATTCCCCAAAACAGGCCTACAAAACTGCTCCACGTAAAGGATGCTGTAACTCTGTGAGATGAATTCACATATCAAAATGCTATTTCTCAGAAAGTTTCCTTCTATTTTTTATCTGAGGATATTTCCTTTCTCACTATAATCCTCAAAGCACTCCCAAATATCCCATTGCAGATTCCATGAAAAAGTGTTATCAAATGAATCCATGAATAAAAAGGTTTAAGTCTGTGACATGAAATCAGGAATCACAAAGCAGTTGCTCAAAAATCTTCTTTTGTGTTTATCTGAGATATTTCCTTTGTCACCATAGATTCAATGCACTCCCAAATATCCCTTTGCAGATTCCAAAAACAGTGCTACAAACAGCTCAATGAAAGGAAAAATGTAGCCATGTGAGGTGAATTCACAGCTCACAAAGCAGTTTCTCAGAAAGCTTCTTCTAGTTTTTATCTGAGGATATTTCCTTTGTCACCATAGGCTTCAATGTGCTCCCAAATATCCCTTTGCAGATTCCACAAAAACAGTGTTATCAAACTGCTCAATGAAAAGAAAGGTGTAACTCTGTGAGATGAATTCACACATCACAAAGCAGTTTCTCAGAAAGCTTCTTTTTGGTTTGTGTCTGAGGATGTTTCCTTTATCACCATAGGTTTCAATGTGTTCCCAAATATCCTATTGCAGATTCCATGAAAACAGTGTTGGAAAACTGTTCCAATAAAATAATTGTGTACCTCTGTTAGATGAGTTCACACATCACAAAGCAGTTGCTCAAAAATCTTCTTTTTGGTTTTTGTCTAAGTACATTTCCTTTGTCACCATAGACTTCAATGTCATCCAATGTATCGCTTCTCAGATTCCCGAAAAACAGTGCTACAAACAGCTCAATGAAAGGAAAAATGTAGCCATGTGAGGTGAATTCACAGCTCACAAAGCAGTTTCTCAGTAAGTTTCTTTCTAGTTTTTTTCTGAGGATATATACTTTTTCACCACAGATCTCAATGTGCTCACGAATATCCCTTTGTGGATTCCATGAAAATAATGCTAGCAAATTGCTCTATGAAAGGAAATGTGTAAATCTGTGAGATGAATTCACACATAACAAAGCAGTTTCTCAGAAAGCTTCTTTTTGGTTTGTGTCTGAGGATGTTTCCTTTATCACTGTAGGTTTCAATGTGTTCCCAAATATCCTATTGCAGATTCCATGAAAACAGTGTTGGAAAACTGTTCCAATAAAATAATTGTGTACCTCTGTTAGATGAGTTCACACATCACAAAGGAGTTTCTCAAAAATCTTCTTTTGGTTTTGTCTAAGTACATTTCCTTTGTCACCATAGACTTCAATGTCATCCAATGTATCGCTTCTCAGATTCCAAAAACAGTGCTACAAACAGCTCAATGAAAGGAAAAATGTAGCCATGTGAGGTGAATTCACAGCTCACAAAGCAGTTTCTCAGTAAGTTTCTTTCTAGTTTTTTTCTGAGGATATATACTTTTTCACCACAGATCTCATTGTGCTCACGAATATCCCTTTGTGGATTCCACGAAAATAGTTCTAGCAAATGGCTCCATGAAAGGAAATGTGTAAATCTGTGAGATGAATTCACACATCACAAAGTAGTTTCTCAGAAAGCTTCTTTTTGGTTTGTGTCTGAGGATGTTTCCTTTATCACCATAGGTTTCAATGTGTTCCCAAATATCCTATTGCAGATTCCATGAAAACAGTGTTAGAAAACTGTTCCAATATAATAATTGTGTACCTCTGTTAGATGAGTTCAGACATCACAAAGGAGTTTCTCAAAAGCTTCTTTCTACTTTTTGTCTGAGGATATTTACTATATCAACATAGCTTCAATGCGATCCAAAATATCACTTCTCATTTTCCCCAAAATCTGTGCTACCAAACTGAACCATCAAAAGAATTGTTTACCACATGAATTAAAATATGAGATAATTAACATGTCACAAAGTGTTTTCTCAGAAATCTTTCTAGTTTTAATATGAGGTTATTTCCTTTGTCACCATAAGCTTCTGTCCATTCCAAAATATGCCAATGAAGATTCCAAGAAAACACTGTTATCAAACTGCTCAATGAAAAGAGTGGTGTAACTCTGTGACATGAATTTCCTCATCACAAAGTAGTTTATCAGAAAACTTCTTTCTGGTTTTTATCTGAGGATATTTCATTTTTAACCATAGGCTTCAATGTACCCCAAGTTATCACTTTGCAGATACCAGGAAGGCAGTGTTAGCAAATTTCTCCAGGAAAATTAAGGTCTACCTCTGTGAGATGAATTCACTCATCACAAAGAATTTCTCAGAAAGCTTCTGTCTTGTTTTCATCTGAGGATATTTCCTTTGTCACCATAGGCTTTGATGTGCTCCCAAATATCCTATTCCATATTCCAGGAAATCAGAGTTACCAAACTGCTCCATGAATAGAACCGTGTAACACTGTTAGATGAAGGCACACATTGTAAAGGAGTTTCTCAGAAAGCTTCTTTTTGTGTTTATCTGAGTACATATCCTGTGTTACCATAGGATTCAATGCACTCCCAAATATCCCTGTGAAGATTCCATGAAACCAGTGTTATCAAACAGCACAAAGAAAAGAATGGTTTAACACTGTGAGATGAATTCACACATCTCAAAGGAGTTTCTCAGCAATTGTCTTTCTAGTTTTTATCTGAGGATATTTCCTTTTGCAATGTAGGCTTCAATGCACTTCCAAATATCCCTTCGTAGCTTCCACAAAAACAGTGTTAGTAAACTGCTCAATGAAAAGAACGGTGTAATCCTGTGAGATGAATTCAGACATCACAAAGCACTTATTCAGAAAGCTTCTTTCTAGTTATTGCCTGCAGATATTTCCGTTGTCACAATGGGCTTCAATGCAATCCATAATATCCATTCAGATTCCCCAAAAACGTGCTACCAAAGTGCTCCATGAAAAATATCGTGTAACACTGAGATCTGAATTAACTTGTCACAAAGCAGTTTCTCAAAAAGCTTCTTTCTAGTTTTGTTTAGGATATTTCCTTTGTCAAATAGGCTACAATGCACTCTGAAATATCCCACTGCATGTTTCAGGAAAACAGTGTTAGCAAACTGCTCAATGAAAACAACATTGTAACTATGGGAGATGAATATACACATCACAAAGAAGTTTCTCAGAAAGTTTCTTTCTAATTTTAATCTGATTATATTTCCTTTTTCACCTTAGGACTCAGTGCACTCCCAAATATCTCTTTGCAGATCCATGAAAACAGTGATAGCAAACTGCTCCATGAAAACAAAGTTGTAACTCTGTGATTTGAATTCATGCATCAGAAAGAAGTTTCTCTGAAAGCTTCTTTCTAGTCTTTATCTGAGGATAAAACTATTTCCTTTAACCCCATAGGCTTCAATGTGATCCAAAATATCCCTTCTAAGATTCCCCGAAAACAGGACTACCAAACTGCTCCATGAAAAGAAAGGTATAACTCTGTGAGATAATTTCAGAAATCACAAAGCAGTTCCTCATAGTTCCTCATTAAACTTCCTTCTATTTTTTGTCTCAGGATATTTCCTTTGTCACCATAAGCTTCATTGCACTCCTAAATATCCTATTGCAGGCTCCACGAAAACAGTGTCATCAAAGGTCTCAAATAAAAGCATGATGTAGCTCTGTGAGATGAATTCACCCATCACACAGTAGTTTCTCAGAAAGCTTCCTTCTAGTTTTAATCTGAGGATATTCCCTTTTTCACCTACGGCCTCAATGCGCTACCAAATATCCCTTTGCATATTACATGAAAACAGTGTTGGTGAACTACTCCTTCAAAAGTAAGGTGTCACTCTGTGAGATGAATTCACATATCACAAAGAATTTTCTCAGAAAGCTCCTTTCTAGTTTTTATCTGAGGATATTTCCTAAGTCACCATAGGTTTCAATAAGATCCAAAATATCCATTCTCAGGTTCCTCAAAAACAGTGCTACCAAATTGATCCATGAAAAGAATCATGTAACTTTGTGAGATAAATTACTGCATCACAAAGCAGTTTCTCAGAAAGATTCTTTTTGGTTTTTCTATGAGGATATTTCCTTTGTCACCATCTTCTTCATTGCACTCCCAATTATACTATTACAGGCTCCACGAAAACAGTGTTATCAAAATCTCAAAGAAAAGCATGGTTTAGCCCTGAGAGATGAATTCACCAATCACAAACCAGTTTCTCAGAAAGCTTCTTTCTAGTTTTTATCTGAAGATATTTCCTTTTTCACCATATGCCTCAATGAGCTCCCAAATATCCCCTTCCAGATTCCATGAAAACAGTGTTTGCAAACTGCTCCAAAAAGAAAGATGTGTCTCTGTGAGATGAATTCACACATCCAAAAGAACTTTCACAGATACCTTCTTTCTAGTTTTTATCTCAAGATATTTCCTTTTTCACTATAGGCTTCATGACAATCCAAAATATCCCTTCTCAGATTCCCCAAAAACACTATTACCAAACTGCTTCATGAAAAGTATCATGTACCTCTGTGTGATGAATACAAAAATTACAAAGCAGTTTCTCAGAAAGCTTCATTCTAGTTTTTATCTGAGGATATCTCTTTCTACTATGAACCACCATGCACTCCCAAATATGCCTTTGCAGATTCCATTAAAACAGTTTTAGCAAACTGCTCCATGAAAAGAAATGTGTAACTCTGTGTGATGAATTCGCACATCACAAAGAACTTTCTCAGAACCTTTCTTTCTAGTTTTTATCTGAGGATATTTCCTATGTCGCCATAGGCTTCAAAGCGATCCAAAATACCCTTTCTCAGATTCCCCAAAAACAGTGATAACAGACTGATCCTTGAAAAGTGTCATGTAACTCTGTGTCATGAATTCACCTATCACAAAGAAATTTTTCAGAAAGCTTCCTTCTAGTTTTTATCAATGGATATTTCCTTTTCCACCATCGTTTTCCATGCACTCCAAAAGAGCCCTTCTCAGAGACCACAAAAACAGTGGTGCCAAACTGCTCTCTAAACAGAAAGCTTTATCTCTATGAGGTGAATTCATGTATCACAAAGGAGTTATCAAAAACCTTTACTCCACTTATTACTGAAGATTTTTCCTCTTTCAACCTTGGCTTCCATCCACTCCCGAATATTCCTTTGCATATTTCTCAAAAATAGTGTTAACAAACTGCTCAATGAAAAAAAGATTTAACTCTGTGAGATGAATTCACCCATCACAAAACAGTCTCTCAGAAAGCTTCTTTCCAATTTTTATCTGAGCGTATTTCTGTTTTCACCATAGGCTTCTCTGCACTCCAAATATCCCTTTGCAGATTCCAGAACAACAGAGTTACCACACTGCTCAATGAAAGAGTGGTTTACTTCTGTGAGATGAATTCACTCATAAGAAAGAAATTTCTCAGAAAGCTCCTTTCTAGTTTTTATATATGCATGTTTACTTTTCCAACATTAGATTCAATGCACTCCCAAATATCCCTTCTCAGACACCAAAAAAACTGTGATGCCAAACTGCTCAATCAGCAAAATGGTTCATCTGTGTGAGATCAATACATACATCACAAAAGAGCTTCTCAAAAACCTTCTCTCCAGTTTTTAACTGAAGATATTTCCTTTTTCACCTTAGGTCTCTATGAGCTCTCCAGAATCCCTTTTCAGATTCCCCAAAAACAGTGAAACCAAACTGCTCAATGAAAAGAAATGTGTCATTCGCTGAGATGAATTCACAGACCACAAAGAACTTTCTCAGAAAGCTTCTTTCTATTTATAATTCAGAGGATATTTCCTTTGTCACCATAAGCTTCAATGCAATCCAAAATATCCCTTCACAGATTCCGCAAAAACAGTGCTACCAAATTGCTCCATGAAAAGACTCACGTAACTCTGTGAGATGAATTCACAAACGACAAAGCATTTTCTCAGAAAGCTTCTTTCTAGTTTTCATCTGAGGATATTTCCTTGGCACCATAAGCTTCAATGCACTATGAAATATCCCATTGCAGACTCCAAGACAACAGTGTTAGCAAACTGCTCAATGTAAAGAAATGCGTAACTCTGTGAAGTGAATTCACACATCACAGAGCAGTTTTTCAGAAAGCTTCGTTCTACCTTTTATCTGAGGATACTCCCTTGTTCACCATAGCCTCAATGCACTCCAAATATCCCATTGCAGACTCCAAGAAAACAGTGTTAGCAAACTGCTCAATGAAAAGAAATGCGTAACTCTGTGAAGTGAATTCACACATCACAGAGCAGTTTTTCAGAAAGCTTCGTTCTACCTTTTATCTGAGGATACTCCCTTGTTCACCATAGCCCTCAATGCACTTCCACATATTCCTTTGCAGATTCCACGAAAATGGTGTTAGCAAACTGTTCCATGAAAATAAAGGTGTAACTCTGTGAGATGAATTCACACATCACAAAGAATTTTCACAGAAAGCTTCTTTCTAGTTATTATCTTAAGATATTTCCTGTCACAAAAATCTTCAATGTGATCCAAAATATCCCCTCTGAGATTCCCCAAAAACAGTGATTCCAAAGTGATCCATGAAAAGAATTGTGTAACTCTGTGAGATGAATTAACACATCACAATGTGATTTCTCAGAAAGACTCTTTCTAGTTTTTGTCAGAGGATAATTGGTTTGTCACTGTATGCTGCAATGCGCTCCGAAATATTCCATTGCATATTCCAGGAAAGCAGTGTTAGCAAACTGCTCATTGAAAAGAACAATGTAACACTGTGAAATGAATACAGATAACACAAAGAGGTTTCTCACAAAGCTTCTTTTTGTTTTTTATTTGAGGATATTTCCTTTGTCACCATATTCTTCAATGCGCTTTGAAATGTCCTATTGCAGATTGCACCAAAACAGTGTTATCAAAAGGCTCAATAAAAAGAAAGGTGTAACTCTTTGAGATGAATTCACACATTACAAAGCAGTTTCTCAAAAGGCTTCTTTTAAGTATTTATCTGAGGATATTTCCTTTTTCACTATAGGTCTCAGTGCACTCCCAAATATCCCTTTGCAGATTCCACGAAACCAGTGTTAGTAAACTGCTCCATGAAAAGATAGGTGTAATTCTGTGAGATGAATTCACACATCACAGAGAACTTTCTCAGAAAGCTTCTTTCTACTTTTCATATGAGGATATTTCCTTTTCACCATTCCTCAATGTGCTCCAAATATCCTTCTCAGATTCCACAAAACAGTGTTAGCAAACTGCTCCATGAAAAGAATCATGTAACACTCTGAGATGAATTCACACATCACAAAACAGTTTCTCAGAAAACTTCTTTCTAGTTTTTCTGAGGATATTTCCTTTTTTCACCATAGGCCTCAATGCACTCCAAAATATCCTTTGCAGATTCAAAACAGTGTTACAAACTGCTCATGAAAAGAAAGTGTAACTCTGTGAGATGAATTCACACATTACAAAGCACTTTCTCAGAAAGCTTCTTTCTAGTTTTTATATGAGGATATTTCCTTTGTCACCATAAGCTTCAATGCACTCCAAAATATCCCTTGCAGATTCCAAGAAAACAGTGTTATCAAACTGCTCAATGAAAAGAACAGTGTAACTCTGTGAGATGAATTCACACATCACAAAACAGTTTCTCAGAAAGCTTCTTTCTAGTTTTATCTGAGGATATTTCCTTGTCACCATAGGCTTCAATGTGCTCCAAATATCCTATTGCAGATTGCACCAAAACAGTGTTAGCAAACTGCTCAATGAAAAGAAATGTAATTCTGTGAGATGAATTCACAAATGACAAAGCAGTTTCTCAGAAAGCTTCTTTCTAGTTTTCATCTGAGGATATTTCCTTGGCACCATAAGCTTCAATGCACTATGAAATATCCCATTGCTGACTCCAAGAAAACAGTGTTAGCAAACTGCTCAATGAAAATAAATGTGTAACTCTGTGAGATGAACTCACTCATCACAAAGTAGTTTCTCAGAAAGCTTCTTTCTAGTTTTTATCTGGGGATACTTCCTTTTCCACCACAGGCCTCAATGTGCTTCCACATATCCCTTTGCAGATTCCAAAAACAGTGTTAGCAAATTCTTTCACGAAAAGAAAGGTGTAACTCAGATGAATTCAAACATTACAAAGAACTTTCTCAGAAATCTTGCTTCTCGTTTTATCTGAGGATATTTCCTTTGTCACCATAGGCTTGAATGTGATCCAAAACATCCCTTCTCAGATTCTCCAAAAACAGTGCTACCAAACTGCTATTGTATAACTCTGTTAGATGAATTAACACATTACAAAGCGGTTTCTCAGAAAGCTTCTTTCTTGTTTTTATATGAGGATATTTCCTTTTCCATTGTAGGCTTCAATGCCCTCCCAAATATCCCTTCTCAGACACCACAAAAACAGTGATACCAAAGTGCTCCCTGAACAGAAACGTTTACCTCTATGAGATGAATGCACACTTCACAAAACAGTTTCTCAGAAAGCCTCTTTCTAGTTTTTATTTGAGGATAGTTCTTTTTTCACCATAGGTCTCAAAGCACTCCCAAATGTCTCTTTGCAGATTCCACAAAAACAGTTTAAACAAACTGTTCCCTGAAAGGAAAGGTGTAACTCTGTGAGATGTATTCACACATCACAAAGCAGTTTCTCAGAAAGCTTCTTTCTAGTTTTTATCTGAAGATATTTCCTTTGTCAGAATCAGCTTCAATGCTATCCAAAACATCCCTTCTCATATTTTCCAAAAACAGTGCTGCAAAATTGCCCCCCCAAAAAATCATGTATCTCTGTAGTTTAATTCACAAATCTCAAAGCAGTTTCTCAGAAATCTTTCTAGTTTTTGTCTGAGGATATTTTTTTCACTGTAGGCCTCAATTCACTCGTGAATATCCCCTTGCAGATTCCATAAAAACAGTGTTAGCAGACTGCTCCATGAAAAGCAATGTGTAAATGTGTGAGATGAATTCACATATCACAAAGGACTTTCTCAGAAAACTTCCTTTTGGTTTTTGTCTGAGGAGATTTTCTTTCTCACCATAGGCTTCAATTCGCTCCCAAATATTCTATTGCAGATTCCATGAAAACAGTGTTATCAAACTGTTCAATGAAAACATCCTGTGTGTCTCTATGAGATGAATTCATCCATCCAAATGTAGTTTCCCAGAAGGCTTCTTTCTAGCTTTTAACTGAGGATATTTACTTTTCCACCATAGGCTTCAATGCACTCTCAAATATCCCTTCTCAGACACCACAAAAACAGTGATGACAAACTGCTCTTCCAACAGAAAGCTTTACCTCTATGAGATGAATGTGCACATCACAAAGAAGTTTCTCATAAAGCTTCTTTCTAGTTTATCTCTGAGGATATTTCCTTTTTCACCATTGGCTTCATTGTGCCCCCAAAAACTCTTCTCAAATACCACAAAAACAGTGGTGCTGAACTGTTCAATCAACAAAAGGTTAAACTCTATGAGATGAATTCACACATCACAAAACAGTTTCTCAGAAAGCTTCTTCTAGTTTTTATCTGAGGATATTTCCTTTTTCACCATAGGCTTCAATGCTCCAAATATCCCTTTGCAGATTCCATAAAAACAGTGCTGCCAAACTGCTCAAAGAAAAGAAAGGTGTAACTCTGTGAGATGAATTCACATATCACAAAGGACTTTCTCAGAAAGCTTCTTTCTAGTTTTTATATGAGGATATTTCCTTTTTCACCATAGGCTTCAATGCACTCCCAAATATCCCTTCTCAGATACCACAAAAACAGTGATGACAAACTGCTCTTCCAACAGAAAGCTTTACCTCTATGAGATGAATGCACACTTCACAAAACAGTTTCTCAGAAAGCTTCTTTCTAGTTTTTATTTGAGGATAGTTCTTTTTTCACCATAGGTCTCAAAGCACTCCCAAATGTCTCTTTGCAGATTCCAAAAACAGTGTTAGCAAACTGCTCCATGAAAAGAAAGGTGTAACTCTGTGAGATGAATTCAAACATCACAAAGCAGTTTCTCAGAAAGCTTCTTTCTAGTTTTTATCTGAAGATATTTCCTTTGTCAGAATCAGCTTCAATGCTATCCAAAACATCCCTTCTCATATTTTCCAAAAACAGTGCTGCAAAATTGCCCCCCCAAAAAATCATGTATCTCTGTAGTTTAATTCACAAATCTCAAAGCAGTTTCTCAGAAATCTTTCTAGTTTTTGTCTGAGGATATTTCCTTTTTCACTGTAGGCCTCAATTCACTCGTGAATATCCCCTTGCAGATTCCATAAAAACAGTGTTAGCAGACTGCTCCATGAAAAGAAATGTGTAAATGTATGAGATGAATTCACATATCACAAAGGACTTTCTCAGAAAACTTCCTTTTGCTTTTTGTCTGAGGAGATTTTCTTTCTCACCATAGGCTTCAATTCGCTCCCAAATATTCTATTGCAGATTCCATGAAAACAGTGTTATCAACCTGTTCAATGAAAACATCCTGTGTGGCTCTATGAGATGAATTCATCCATCCAAAATAGTTTCCCAGAAGGCTTCTTTCTAGCTTTTAACTGAGGATATTTCCTTTTCCACCATAGGCTTCAATGCACTCTCAAATATCCCTTCTCAGACACCACAGTAACAGTGATGCAAAAGTGCTCCCTAAACAGAAATGTTTAGTCCTATGAGATGAATGTGCACATCACAAAGAAGTTTCTCATAAAGCTTCTTTCTAGTTTATCTCTGAGGATATTTCCTTTTTCACCATTGGCTTCATTGTGCCCCCAAAAACTCTTCTCAAATACCACAAAAACAGTGGTGCTGAACTGTTCAATCAACAAAAAGGTTAAACTCTATGAGATGAATACACACCTCACAAAACTATTTCTAGAAAGCTTCTCTAGTTTTTATCTGATGTTATTTCCTTTTTCACTTTAGGCCTCAAGGAGCTCTGGAATATCCCTTTGCAGATTCCCATAAAAACAGTGCTGCCAAACTGCTCAAAGAAAATAAGGTGGAACTCTGTGTGATGAATTCATCCATCACAAAGAAATTCTCAGAAAACATCTTTCTAGTTTATCTCAGGATATTTCCTTTTCCATTATCAGTTTCTGTACACTCCCAAATATTCCTTCTCAGATACCACAAAAACAGTGATGACAAACTGCTCTTCCAACAGAAAGCTTTACCTCTATGAGATGAATGTACACATCACAAAGGAGTTATCAGAATCTTTCTCTCCAGTTTCAACCAGAAGATATTTCCTTTTTCAACATTAGCCTTTATCCTCTCTTGAATATTCTTTTCTTATTCCAAAAAAGTGTTACCAAACTGCTTAGTGAAAAGAAAGATGTAACACTGTGAGATGAATTCACTCATCACAAAACAGTCTCTCAGAAAACTTCTTTCTAGTTTTTATTTGAAGGTATTTCCTTTTTCACTTTAGGCTTCTCTGTGCTCTGAATATCACTTTGTAGATTCCACAAAAACAGGGTTATCAAACTGCTCATTGAAAACAGTGTTTTCCTACGGAAGATGAATTCACCAATCACAAAGAAATTTCTCAGAAAGCTCCTTTCTCCTTTTTATCTGTGCATATTTACTTTTCCACCATTAGCCTCATTGTGCTCCCAAATATTCCTTCTCAAACACCACAAAAACAGTGAGACATACTGCTCAATCAACAAAATGGTTTATCTCTATGAGTTGAATACACACATCAAAAAACATTTTCTCAAAATTCTTCTCTCCAATTTTTTTCTGCAGGTATTTCTTTTTTCACCATAGGCCTCTGTGAGCTCCTGAAAATTCCGTTGCAGAGTCCCCAAAAACAGTGCTACCAAATGGCTCAAAGAAAAGAAAGGTGTAACTCTTTGAGACAAATTGACCCATTACAAAGCACTTTCTCAGAAAGCTTCTTTCTAGTTTTTATATGAGGATATTTCCTTTGTTGTCCTAAGCTTCAAGGCACTCCGAAATAACCCATTGCAGATTCCAAGAAAACAGTTGTAGGAGACTGACCAATGAAAAGAACAGTGCAACTCTGTGAGATGAATTCACACAACCCAAGACAGTTTCTCAGAAAGCATCTCTTTGGCTTTTATCTGAGGATATTTCCTATGTCACCATAGGCTTCAATGTGCTCCAAAATATTCTATTGAAGATTCCATGAGAACATTGTTACCAAACTTCTTAATGGAAAGAACGGTGTAACTCTGTGAGATGAATTCACACATCACCAAGTAGTTTCTCAGAAAGCTTCTTTCCAGCTTTTATCTGAGGATATTTCCTTTTTCACTATAGGCCTCAATGCACTCCCAAATATCCCTTTGTACATTCCACAAAAACAGTGTTAGCAAACTGATCCATGAAATAAAGGTGTAACTCTGTTAGATGAATTCACACATCACAAAGAATTTTCTCAAAAAGCTTTCTTCCAATTTTTACCTGAGGATAATTCCTTTGTCACCATAGGCTTGAATATGATCCAAAATATCCCTTCTCAGATTCCCCAAAAATAGTGCTACCAAACTGCTAATTGTATAAGTCTGTTAGATGAATTAACACATTACAAAGCAGTTTCTCAGAAAGCTTCTTTCTAGTTTTTATATGAGGATGTTTCCTTTTCCACTGTAGGCTTCAATGTGCTCCCAAATATCCCTTCTCAGACACCACAAAAACAGTGATATCAAAGTGCTCCATCAACAGAAACGTTGACCTCTATGAGATGAATGCTCACCTCACAAAGCAGTTTCTCAGAAAGCTTCTTTCTAGTTTTTATTTGAGGATTTTTTTTCACCATAGGTCTCAAAGCACTCCCAAATATCTCTTTGCAGATTCCATGAAAACAGTTTTAGCAAACTGTTCCTTGAAAGGAAAGGTGTAAGTCTGTGAGATGAATTCACATCACAAAGCAGTTTCTCAGAAAGATTCTTTCTAGTTTTTATCTGAGGATATTTACTTTGTCAGAATCAGCTTCAATGTGATCCAAAATATCCTTCTCAGATTCCCCAAAAATAGTGCTACCAAACTGCTCAATGAAAAGAAATGTGTAACTCTGTGAGATGAATTAACACATCACAAAGCAGTTTCTCAGAAAGCTTCTTTCTAGTTTTTATATGAGGATGTTTCCTTTTCCACTGTAGGCTTCAATGTGCTCCCAAATATCCCTTCTCAGACACCACAAAAACAGTGATATCAAAGTGCTCCATCAACAGAAACGTTGACCTCTATGAGATGAATGCTCACCTCACAAAGCAGTTTCTCAGAAAGCTTCTTTCTAGTTTTTATTTGAGGATTTTTTTTCACCATAGGTCTCAAAGCACTCCCAAATATCTCTTTGCAGATTCCATGAAAACAGTTTTAGCAAACTGTTCCTTGAAAGGAAAGGTGTAAGTCTCTGAGATGCATTCACACATCACAAAGCAGTTTCTCAGAAAGATTCTTTCTAGTTTTTATCTGAGGATATTTACTTTGTCAGAATCAGCTTCAATGTGATCCAAAATATCCCTTCTCAGATTCTCCAAAAACAGTGCTACAAAACTGCTCCATGAAAAGGATCGTGTAACTGTGTGAGTTGAATTTACAAATCACAAAGGAGTTTCTCAGAAACCTTCTTTCTAATTTTTGTCTGAGGATATTTCCTTTGTCACCATAGGCCTCAATGCGCTCCTGAATATCCCTTTGCAGATTCCACGAAAACAGTGTTAGCAGACTGCTCCATGAAAAAAAAAGTTTAAATGTGTGAGATGAATTGGAAAGCATCCTTTTGGTTTTTGTCTGAGAACATTTCCATTGTCACCATAAGCTTCACTACGCTTCCAAATATCCTACTGCAGACTCTGCAAGAAGAATGATACTATACTGCTGCATGAAAAAAAAATGGTGTAAATCTGTGAGATGAATTCACACATCACAAAGTAGTTTCTCAGAAATCTTCTTTCTAGTTTTTATCTGAAGATATTCCATTTGTCACCATAGGTTTCAAAGCAATCCAAAATGTCCCTTCTCAGATGCACCAAAAACAGTGCTACCAAACTGTTCCATGACAAGAATTGTGTAAATTTTTGAGATGAATTAACAGAATAGAAAGTGGCTTCTCAGAAAACTTCCTTCTAGTTTTCATATGAGGGTATTTACTTTGTCACCATAAGCTTCAAATCGCTCAGAAATATCCGATTGTAGATTCAAGAAAACAGTGTAAGCAAACTGTGCAATGCAAAGAACAGTGTTACTCTGTGAGATGAATTCACACATCACAAAGCAGTTTCTCAGAAAGCTTCTTTCTAGTTTTCTCTGAGGATATTTCCTTTTTCACCATATTCCTCAATGTTCTCCTGAATATCCCTTTGCAGATTAAACGAAAATTTCTTAGCATATTTCTCAATGAAAAGAACTTTGTTACTGGGTGAGATGAATTCACACATCACAAAACAGTTTCACTGAAATATTCTTTTTGGTTTTTATCTGAGGATATTTCCTTTGTCATTATGGGCTTCAATGTGTTCCTAAATACTCTATTGCAGATTCCATGAAAACGGTGTTATCAAACTTCTCAATGAAAAGAAATGTGTAACTCTGTAAAATGAACTCACACATCACAAAGCTGTTTCCCAGAAATCTTTCTTCTAGTTTTTATATGAGTATATTTACTTTTTCACTACAGGCCTCAACTTGCTCCAAAATATCCCATTGCAGATTCCACAAAAACAGTGTTAGCAAACTCCTCCATGAAAAGAAAGGTGTAACTCTGAGATAAATTCACACATCACAAAGAACTTTCTCAGAAAGCTTCTTTCTAGTTTTTATCTGAGGATATTTCCTTTGTCACCACAGGCTTCAATGCGATTCAAAATATCCCTTGTCAGATTCTCCAAAAACAGTGCTACCAAACTGATCCATGTAAAGAATCATGTAACTCTCTGAGATGAATTAACACATCACAAAGTGGTTTCTCAGAAAGCTTCTTTTTTTTGTTACATGATATTTCCTTTTCCACCTTAGGATTCAATGTACTCCTAAATATCCCTTCCCAGATACCACAAAAACAGTGATGCCAAAGTACTCCCTCAACAAAAACGTTTAGCTCTGTGAGATGAATGCACACATCACAAAGGAGCTTCTCTGAAATTTTATCTCCTGTTTTTACCTGAAGAATTTTCTTTTCACACCTTTGGCCTCTATGTGTTCCCAAATATCCCTCTGCAGATTTCCCAAAACCATGCTACCAAACTTTGCAATGAAAAGAAAGTTTTAACTCTGTGAGATAAATTCCCCCATCACAAAGTAGCTTCTCAGGAAGATTCCTTCCAGTTTTTATGTGAGGATGTTTTCTTTTCCACTACAGGCTTCAATATGCTCTCAAATATTCCTTCTCAGGTATCACAAAAACCGTGATGCCAAACTACTCCCTTAACAGAAATGTTTAGCTATATGAGATGAATGCAAACATCACAAAAGTGTTTCTCAGAAAGCTTCTCTCCAGTTTTTACCAGAAGATATTTCCTTTTTTGCCATTGGACTCTTTGCACTCCCGAATATCCCTTGCAGATTCAACAAAAGCAGTGTGACCAAACTGCTCAATGAAAAGAAAGGTTTAACTCTGTGAGATGAATTCATACATCACAAAGCAGTTTCTCAGAAAGCTTCTTTCTAGTTTAAATCTCAGGATATTTCATTTTTCACCATAGGCTTCAATGTGCTACCAAATAACTCCTTGCAGATACCACAAAAGCAGTGAGGATGAACTACTCAAATAAAAAAAGGTTAAACACTATGAGATGAATACACACATCACAGAACCGCTTCTCGAAAAGCTTCTCTCCAGTTTTCATCGGAATTTATATCTTTTTTCACCGTAGGCCTCTAGGATCTCCTGATTATCCCTTTGCAGATTCCATAGAAACAGTGCTACCAAACTGCTCAAAGAAAATAAATGTGTAACTCTGTGTGATGAACTCATGCATACAAAAGAAATTTCTCAGAGAGCTTCTTTCTAGTTTTTGTCTCAGGATATTTCCTTTTCCACCATCGGCCTAAATGCACTCCCAATTATCCCTTGTCAGACACCACAAAAACAGTGATGCCAAACTTCTCTCTCAACAGAAAGCTTTACCTCTATGTGATAAATGCACACATCACAAAGGAGTTAATAGAAACTTTTTCTCCTGTTTTACCTGAAGATATTTCCTTTTTCAAAATTGGCCTCTCTTCGCTCCTGAATATCCCTTGCATATTCCACAAAAAGAGTGCTAATGAACTGCTCAATGAAAGGAAAGATTTAACTCTGTGAGATGAATTCGCCCATCACATAACAGTCTCTCAGAAAGCTTCATTCTAGTTTTTATCTGAAGGTATTTCCTTATTCACCATAGGCTCCCCTGCATTCCAAATGTCCCTTTGTACATACCACAAAAACAGGGTTACCAAACTGCTCAATGAAGGGAATGGTTTAACTCTGGGAGATGAATTCACCCATCACAAGGAAATTTCTTAGAAAGCTTCTTTCTAGTTTTTATCTTAAGATATTTCCTATGTCACAATAGTCTTCAATGCGATCCAAAATATCCCTTCTCAGATTTCCTAAAAACAGTGCTTCCAAACTGATCCATGAAAAGAATCATGTAACTGTGAGATGAATTAACACATCACAAAGTGGTTTCTCAGAAAGATTCTTTCTAATTTTTGTCTGAGGATATTTGCTTCATCACTATAAGCTTCAATGCACTCTGAAATATTCCATTGCAGATTTCAGGAAAGTAGTGTTAGCAAACTGCTCATTGAAAAGAACAGTATAAGGCTGTGAAATGAATTCAGGCAACACAAAACAGTTTCTCACAAAGCTTCTTTTGTTTTTATCTGAGAATATTTCCTTTGTCACCATATTCTTCAATGCACTCCAAAATGTCCTATTGCAGATTGCACCAAAACAGTGTTATCAAAAGGCTCAATAAAAAGAACAGTGTAACTCTTTGAAATGAATTCACACATCACAAAGCAGTTTCTCAGAAAGCTTCTTTCCAGTTTTTATCTGAGGATATTTTCTTTTACACTGTAGGCCTCAATGCACTCCTAAATATCCCTTTGCAGATTCCACGAAAACAGTGTTAGCAAACTGCTCCATGAAAAGATGGGTGTAATTCTGTGAGATGAATTCACATAGCACAAAGAATTTTCTCAGAAAGCTTCTTTCTATCTTTATCTGAGGATATTTCCTATATCACCATAGGCTTCAATGCAATCCAAAATATCATTTCTCAGATTCCCCAAAAACAGTGCAAACAGGCAGATCTATGAAAAGAATGGTGTAAAGCTGTGAAATGAATTAACATGTCTCAAAGCAGATTCTCAGAAAGCTCTTTGTAGTTTTTATATGAGGATATTTCCTTTGTCACCTTAGGCTTCAATGTGATCCAAAATATCCCTTCTCAGATTCCCCTAAAACAGTGCTACCAAACTGCTCTATTAAAAGAATCATGTAACTCTGTGAGATGAATTCACAAATCACCAAGCAGTTTCTCAGAAAGATTCTTTCTAGTTTTTGTCTGAGGATATTTCCTTTGTCACCAATAGCTTCAATGCACTCTGAAATATCACATTGCAGATTTCAAGAAAACAGTTTTAGCAAACTGCTGAATGGAAAGAACAGTGTAACTCCATGAGATGAATTGACACAACACAAAGCAGTTTCTCAGAAAACTTATTATTTTTTATCTGAGGATATTTCCTTTTCACTATAGGCATCAATGCACTCCAAAATGTCCTATTGCAGATTCCACCAAAAAAGTGTCATCAAACTGCTCAATGAAAAGAATGGTG
The DNA here is from genome assembly GCA_030247045.1 of Colobus guereza. Taxonomy (NCBI): domain Eukaryota; kingdom Metazoa; phylum Chordata; class Mammalia; order Primates; family Cercopithecidae; genus Colobus; species Colobus guereza. The sequence goes on along the minus strand of CM058079.1, from coordinate 12,862,480 downwards.
TAGCTTAGTGAGATGAAGTCACACATCACAAACAAGTTTCTCAGAAAACTTATTTCTAGTTTTTATGTGAGGATATTTCCTTTCTCACTATGGGTCACAATGTACTCCCAAATATCCCTTTGCAGATTCCACAAAAACAGTGTTAGGAAACTGCTGCATGAAAAGAAAGTGTAATTCGGTGAGATGAATCCACACATCACAAAGAACTTTCTTAGAATGCTTCTTTTAGTTTTTATCTGAGTGTATTTCTCTGGTCACCATAGGCTTCAATGCAAACCAAAATATCTCTTCTCAGTTTCCCCAAAAACAGTGCTACCATAGTGAAAAATGGAAAGAGTCATGTAACTCTATGAGATGAATTAACACATCTCAAAGAGCATTCTCAGAAAGCTTCCTTCTACTTTTTTAATCAGGATTATCCTCTGTCAACATAAGCTTCAATGTGATCCAAAATATCCCTTCTGATATTCCCCAAAAACTGTGCCATCAAACAGATCCATGAAAAGAATCATGTAACTCTTTGAGATAAATTCACGAATCACAAAGCACTTTCTCAGAAAGTTTCTTTCTAGGTTTTGTCTGAGGACATTTCCTAATTCACAATAAGCTTCAATGTGTTCCAAAATATCTCATAGCAGATTCCAAGAAATCAGGGTTAGCCAACTACTCAGTGAAAAGAACAGTGTAACTGTGAGCTGAATTCATGCATTACAAAGTGGTTTCTCAGAAAGTTTCTCTCTAGTTTTCCTATGAGAATATTTCTTTTATCACTATTGGCCTCAATGTGCTCCAAAATATCCCTTTGCAGATTCCACGAAAACAGTGTTAGCAAATGGCACCATGAAAAGAAAGGTATAACTGTGTGAGATGAAATCACTCATCACAGAGAATTTTCTCAGAAAAATTCTTTCTAGCATTTATCTGAGGATATTTCCTTTATCAACATAGGCTTCAATGTGATCCAAAATATCCCTGCTCAGATTCCCCAGAAACACTGTTACCAAACTGCTAAATGAAAGAATCATGGAATTCTCTCTGGTGAATTCACAAATCCCAAAGCAGTTTCTCAGAAAGCTTCTTTCTGGTTTTTTTCTCAGGATATTTCCTTTCTCACAGTAACCTTCAATGTTCTCTGAAATATCCCATTGCAGATTCCAAGAGAACAGTGTTAGCAAACTGCTGAATGAAAAGAACAGTGTAACTCTGTGAGATGAATTCACACATCATAAAGCTGTTTCTCAGAAAGCTTATTTTTGTTTTTTATGAGGATATTTCCTTTGTCACCATACCCTGCAATGTGCTCCCAAATATCCTATTGCAGATTCCACAAAAACAGTGTTACCAAACTGCTACATGAAAAGAGAGGTTTAACTCTGTAAGATAAATTCAAATATCACAAAGGACTTTCTAGGAAAGCTTCTTTCTAGTTTTTATCTGAGCATATTTCCTTTGTTACCATTGGCTTCAAAATGACCAAAAATATACTGTCTCTGATTCCACAAAAACAGTGCTAACAAACTGATCCACGAAGAGCATCATGAAATGCTGTGAGATGAATTAACACATCACAAAGTGGTATATAAGAAAGCTTCTTTCTAGTTTTTATGAAGATATTTCCATTGTCACCATAGGCTTCAATACTGTCTGAAATATTCCATAGCAGATTCCAAGAAAACAGTGTTAGTAAACTGCTCAATGAAAAGAAGAGTTTAACTCTGTGAGATGAATTCACACATCACTAAGGAGTTTCACAGAAGGCTTCTTACCAATTTTAATCTGAGGATATTTCCTTTTCACTATAGACTTCAATGCAATTCAAAATATGCCTTCTCAGATACCCAAAAATAGTGCTACCAAACAACTCCACAAAACCATGGTGAAACTCTGATTAATGAATTCACACACTCAAAGCTGTTTCTCAGGAAGCTTCTTTCTAGTTTTTATCAGAGTTATATCCTTTTTCACCATAGTCCTCAATGCACTATGGAATACCCCATTCCAGATTCCATGAAAAAAGTGTTGGCAAGCTTCTCAATTTAAAGAAAAGTATAACTCTGTGATGTGAATTCACACATCCCAAAGCAGTTTCACAGAAAACTACTTTTTGATTTTTACCTGAGGATTATGCCTTTGTCACTGTAGGCTTCAATGTACTCCAAAATATCCTATTGCAGATTCCACAGAAACAGTGTTATCAAGCTGCTCAATTAAAAGAACTGTTTGTCTCTCTAAGAAGAATTCACACATCATGAAGCAGTTTCTCAGAAAGCTTCTTTCTAGTTTTAATTTGAGGATATTTCCTTGTTTAAAATAGGCCTCAAGGCACTCCCAAGTATCCCTTTGCAGATTCCACGAAAATGGTGCTAGCAAATGGCTCCATGAATAGAAAGGTGTAAATATGTGAGATGAATTCAAACATCTCAAAGAACTTTCTCAGAAAACTTCTTTCTAGTTTTTATCTGAGGTTATTTCCTTTGACACCATAGCCTTCAATTCGATCCAAAATATCCTTCTCAGATTCCCAAAACAGTGTTACAAACTGCTCCATGAAAAGAAAGTGTAACTGTGAGATGAATTCACACATCATGAAGCAGTTTCTCAGAAAGCTTTTTCTAGTTTTTATCAGAGTTATATCCTTTTCACCATAAGCTTCAATGCACTCCAAAATATCCCTTTGCAGATTCCACAAAACAGTGTTAGCAAACTGCTCAATGAAAAGAACAGTGTAACTCTGTGAGATGAATTCACATCACAAAGCAGTTTCTCAGAAAGCTTCTTTCTAGTTTTTATCTGAGGATATTTCCTTTGTCACCATAGGCCTCAATGCACTCCCAAATATCCCTTTGCAGATTCCACAAAACAGTGTTAGCAAACTGCTCCATGAAAAGAACAGTGTAACTCTGTGAGATGAATTCACACATCACAAAGAACTTTCTCAGAAAGCTTCTTTCTAGTTTTTATCTGAGGATATTTCCTTTGTCACCATAGGCTTCAATGCAATCCAAAATATCCCTTCTCAGATTCCCAAAAACAGTGCTACCAAACTGCTCCATGAAAAGAATCATGTAACTCTGTGAGATGAATTCACACATCACAAAGAAGTTTCTCAGAAAGCTTCTTTCTAGTTTTATCTGAGGATATTTCCTTTGTCACCATAAGCTTCAATGCTCCAAAATATCCCATTGCAGATTCCAAGAAAACAGTGTTAGCAAACTGCTCAATGAAAAGAACAGTGTAACTCTGTGAGATGAATTCACACATCACAAAGCAGTTTCTCAGAAAGCTTCTTTCTAGTTTTTATCTGAGGATATTTCCTTTTCACCATAGGCTTCAATGCTCCCAAATATCCTTTGCAGATTCCACAAAACAGTGCTAGCAAACTGCTCCATGAAAAGAAAGGTGTAAATATGTGAGATGAATTCACATCTCAAAGAACTTTCTCAGAAAACTTCTTTCTAGTTTTTATCTGAGGTTATTTCCTTTGTCACCATAGGCTTCAATGTGATCCAAAATATCCCTTCTCAGATTCCACAAAACAGTGTAACTCTGTGAGATGAATTCACATCACAAAGAAGTTTCTCAGAAAGCTTTTCTAGTTTTTATCTGAGGATATTTCTTTGTCACCATAAGCTTCAATGCACTCCAAAATATCCCTTTGCAGATTCCACAAAACAGTGTTAGCAAACTGCTCAATGAAAAGAACAGTGTAACTCTGTGAGATGAATTCACACATCATGAAGCAGTTTCTCAGAAAGCTTCTTTCTAGTTTTTATCTGAGGATATTTCCTTTTCACCATAGGCTTCAATGCTCCCAAATATCCTTTGCAGATTCCATGAAAACAGTGTTACAAACTGCTCCATGAAAAGAAAGGTGTAAATAACTCTGTGAGATGAATTCACATCTCAAAGAACTTTCTCAGAAAACTTCTTTCTAGTTTTTATCTGAGGTTATTTCCTTTGTCACCATAGGCTTCAATGTGATCCAAAATATCCCTTCTCAGATTCCACAAAACAGTGTAACTCTGTGAGATGAATTCACATCACAAAGAAGTTTCTCAGAAAGCTTTTCTAGTTTTTATCTGAGGATATTTCTTTGTCACCATAAGCTTCAATGCACTCCAAAATATCCCTTTGCAGATTCCACAAAACAGTGTTAGCAAACTGCTCAATGAAAAGAACAGTGTAACTCTGTGAGATGAATTCACATCACAAAGCAGTTTCTCAGAAAGCTTCTTTCTAGTTTTTATCTGAGGATATTTCCTTTGTCACCATAGGCCTCAATGCACTCCAAATATCCTTTGCAGATTCCAAAAACAGTGTTAGCAAACTGCTCCATGAAAAGAAAGGTGTAACTCTGTGAGATGAATTCACATCACAAAGAACTTTCTCAGAAAGCTTCTTTCTAGTTTTTATCTGAGGATATTTCCTTTGTCACCATAGGCTTCAATGCTCCAAAATATCCTTTGCAGATTCCAAAAACAGTGTTAGCAAACTGCTCCATGAAAAGAACAGTGTAACTCTGTGAGATGAATTCACACATCACAAAGTTTCTCAGAAAGCTTCTTTCTAGTTTTTATCTGAGGATATTTCCTTTTCACCATAGGCCTCAATGCTCCCAAATATCCTTTGCAGATTCCATGAAAACAGTGTTAGCAAACTGCTCCATGAAAAGAAAGTGTAACTCTGTGAGATGAATTCACACATCACAAAGTTTCTCAGAAAGCTTCTTTCTAGTTTTTATCTGAGGATATTTCCTTTTCACCATAGGCCTCAATGCTCCCAAATATCCTTTGCAGATTCCATGAAAACAGTGCTAGCAAACTGCTCCATGAAAAGAAAGGTGTAACTCTGTGAGATGAATTAACACATCACAAAGAAGTTTCTCAGAAAGCTTCTTTCTAGTTTTTATCTGAGGATATTTCCTTTGTCACCATAGGCTTCAATGTGATCCAAAATATCCCTTCTCAGATTCCCCAAAACAGTGCTACCAAACTGCTCCATGAAAAGAAAGGTGTAACTCTGTGAGATGAATTCACAAATCACAAAGCAGTTTCTCAGAAAGCTTCTTTCTAGTTTTTATCTGAGGATATTTCCTTTGTCACCATAGGCTCAATGCTCCAAAATATCCCATTGCAGATTCCAAGAAAACAGTGTTAGCAAACTGCTCAATGAAAAGAACAGTGTAACTCTGTGAGATGAATTCACACATCACAAAGTTTCTCAGAAAGCTTCTTTCTAGTTTTTATCTGAGGATATTTCCTTTTCACCATAGGCCTCAATGCTCCCAAATATCCCTTCTCAGATTCCCAAAACAGTGTTACCAAACTGATCCCTGAAAAGAATGGTGTAACTCTGTGAGATGAATTAACACATCACAAAGCAGTTTCTCAGAAAGCTTCTTTCTAGTTTTTATATGAGGATATTTCCTTTGTCACCACACGATTCAATGTGCTCCAAAATATCCCATTGCAGATTCCAAGAAAACAGTGTTAGCAAACTGCTCAATGAAAAGAACAGTGTAACTCTGTGAGATGAATTAACACATCACAAAGCAGTTTCTCAGAAAGCTTCTTTCTAGTTTTTATCTGAGGATATTTCCTTTGTCACCATAGGCTTCAATGTGCTCCAAAATATCCTTGCAGATTCCAAAAACAGTGTTATCAAACTGCTCAATGAAAAGAACATGTAACTCTGTGAGATGAATTCACACATCACAAAGAACTTTCTCAGAAAGCTTCTTTCTAGTTTTTATCTGAGGATATTTCCTTTGTCACCATAGGCTTCAATGATCCAAAATATCCCTTCTCAGATTCCCCAAAACAGTGTTACCAAACTGATCCATGAAAGAATGGTGTAACTCTGTGAGATGAATTCACACATCACAAAGCAGTTTCTCAGAAAGTTTCTTTCTAGTTTTTATATGAGGATATTTCCTTTGTCACCATAGGCTTCAATGTGATCCAAAATATCCTTTGCAGATTCCATGAAAACAGTGTTAGCAAACTGCTCAATGAAAAGAACAGTGTAACTCTGTGAGATGAATTCACACATCACAAAGCAGTTTCTCAGAAAGCTTCTTCTAGTTTTTATCTGAGGATATTTCCTTTGTCACCATAGGCTTCAATGTGCTCCAAAATATCCTTGCAGATTCCAAAAACAGTGTTATCAAACTGCTCAATGAAAAGAACATGTAACTCTGTGAGATGAATTCACAAATCACAAAGCAGTTTCTCAGAAAACTTCTTTCTAGTTTTTATCTGAGGATATTTCCTTTGTCACCATAGCTTCAATGCAATCCAAAATATCCTTCTCAGATTCCCCAAAACAGTGCTAGCAAACTGCTCCATGAAAAGAATGTGTAACTCTGTGAGATGAATTCACAAATCACAAAGCAGTTTCTCAGAAAGTTTCTTTCTAGTTTTTATATGAGGATATTTCCTTTTCACCATAGGCTTCAATGCACTCCCAAATATCCCATTGCAGATTCCACAAAACAGTGTTATCAAACTGCTCAATGAAAGAATGTGTAACTCTGTGAGATGAATTCACACATCACAAAGCAGTTTCTCAGAAAGTTTCTTTCTAGTTTTTATATGAGGATATTTCCTTTTCACCATAGGCCTCAAGAGCTTGAAATATCCCTTTGCAGATTCCACAAAACAGTGCTAGCAAACTGCTCAATGAAAAGAAAGGTGTAACTCTGTGAGATGAATTCACACATCACAAAGGAGTTTCTCAGAAAGCTTCTTTCTAGTTTTTATCTGAGGATATTTCCTTTGTCACCATAGCTTCAATGCAATCCAAAATATCCTTCTCAGATTCCCAAAAACAGTGCTACCAAACTGCTCCATGAAAAGAATGTATAACTCTGTGAGAAGAGTTCACAAATCTCAAAGCAGTTTCTCAGAAAGCATCTTTCTAGCTTTTATCTGAGGATGTTTCCTTTTCACTATAGGCCTCAATGCACGGTCAATTATTCCTTTGCAGATTAGATGAAAACAGTGTTAGCAAACTTCTCAACGTAAAGAAACTTGTAAATCTCTGAGATGAAATCTCACATCACAAAGCAGTTTCACAGAAAGCTTCTTTTGGTTTTCCTCTGAGGATATTACTTTGTCACCAGAACATTAAAATGTACTCTGAAATATCCCATTGTGATTCCAAGAAAACAGTGTTAGCAATCTGAGTAATGAAAAGAACAGTGTAACTGTGAGATGAATTCACACATCACAAAGAATTTTCTTGGAAAACTTCTTTCTAGTTTTTATCTGAGGATGTTTCCTTTATCACTGTAGGCTTCACTGCACTCAATAATACCATAATGCTGATTCCACCAAAACCGTGTTATCAAACTGCTCAATGAAAAGTACTGTGTAACACTGTGAGATGAATTCACACATCACAAAGCAGTTTCTCACAAAGTATCTTTCTAGTTTTCATGAGAGGTATTTTCTTTTTCACCATAGGCCTCAAAGAGCTTGAAATATCCCTTTGCAGATTCCACGACAACAGTGCTAACAAAGGCTCAATGAAAACGGAGGTGTAACTCTGTGAGATGAATTTCTACATCACAAAGGATTTTCTCATAAAGCTTATTTCTAGTTACTATCTCAGGGTATTCCCTTTGTCACCACTTCAATGGAATCCAAAACATCCCTTCTCAGATTCCTCTAGAATAGTGCTTCTAAACTGCTCCAAGAAAAGAATTGTATAACTCTGTGAGAAGAGTTCACAAATCTCAAAGCAGTTTCTCAGAAAGCATCTTTCTAGCTTTTATCTGAGGATGTTTCCTTTTTCACTATAGGCCTCAATGCACGGTCAATTATTCCTTTGCAGATTAGATGAAAACAGTGTTAGCAAACTTCTCAACGTAAAGAAACTTGTAAATCTCTGAGATGAAATCTCACATCACAAAGCAGTTTCACAGAAAGCTTCTTTTTGGTTTTCCTCTGAGGATAATTACTTTGTCACCAGAACATTAAAATGTACTCTGAAATATCCCATTGTGATTCCAAGAAAACAGTGTTAGCAATCTGAGTAATGAAAAGAACAGTGTAACTGTGAGATGAATTCACACATCACAAAGAATTTTCTTGGAAAACTTCTTTCTAGTTTTTATCTGAGGATATTTCCTTTGTCACTGTAGGCTTCAATGGGATCAAAAATATCCATTCTCAGATTCCCCAAAAACAGTGCTAGCAAACTGCTCCATGAAAAGAAAGGTATAACTCTGTGAGATGAGTTCACAAATCAGAAAGCAGTTTCTCAGAAAACTTCTTACAATTTTTTTTCTGAGGAGTTTCCCTTTGTCAATATCAGTTTCAATGCAGTCTGAAACATCCCATTGCAGATTCCAAGAATACAGGGTTAGGAAACTGCTCAATGAAGAGAACAGTGTAAATCTGTCAGATGAATGAACACATCAAAAGCAGTTTCTCAGAAGGCTTCTATTTGTTTTTTATCTGAGGATATATCCCTTCTCACTAAAGCTTCAATACACTCCCAAATATCCCATTGCAGATTCCACCAAAACAGGGTTATCAAACTGCTCAATGAAAATAATGGTGTAACTCTGTGAGATGAATTTGCACATCATGAAGCATTTTCTCACAAAGCTTCTTTCTAGTTTTTTTCTGGGGATATTTCCTTTATCACTATAGGTCTCAATGTGCTTCCAAATATCCCTTTGCAGATTCCACAAAAACTGTGTTAGCAAATTGCTCCATAAAAGAGAGATGGAACTCTGTGAGATGAATTCATACAACACAAAGCAGTTTCTCAGAAAGTTTCTTTCTACTTTTTATCTAAGGATGTATCCTTTTTCACTATAGGCATGAAGGTGTTTGCAAATATCGGTTTGCCGTTTCCACAAAAACAGTGTTAAAAAACTGCTGAAAGAAAACAAAGGTGTAACTCTGTAAGATGAATTGTAATGTCACAAAGAACTTTCTCAGAAATCTGCTTTCTAGTTTTTCACTGAGGATATTTACTTTGTCACCATAAGCTTCAATGCAATCCAAAATATCCCTTCTGAGACACCCCAAAAACAGTGCCAGCAAACTGCTTCATGAAAAGCATCCTGTAACTCTGTGAGATGAATTAATACATCACAAAGCGGTTTCTCAGGAAACTTCTTTCTAGTATTTATCCGAGGATATTTCCTTTTTCACTATAGGCATGAAGGTGCAAAATATCCCTTTGCAGATTCCAAAAACAGTGTTAGCAGTGTTAGCAAACTGCTCAATGAAAAGAATGGTGTAACTCTGTGAGATGAATTAATACATCACAAAGCAGTTTCTCAGGAAACTTCTTTCTAGTATTTATCCGAGGATATTTCCTTTTTCACTATAGGCCTCAATGCACTCTGAAATATCCCTTGGCAGATTCCATGGAAACAGTGTTAGGAAACTACTCCATGAAAAGAAATGTGCAAATCCGTGGGTTGATTTCACAGATCACAACGAACTTTCTCAGAAAGTTTCTTTCTTGAATTTATCTGAGGATTTTCGTTTATCACCATAAGCAACAATGCGATCAAAAATATCCCTTCTCAGATTCCCCAAAAACAGTGTTACAAACTGCTCCATGAAAAGAAATGTAACTCTGTGAGATGAATTCACATCACAAAGTAGTTTCTCACAAAGCTTCTTTCCAATTTTTGTCTGAGGATATTACCTTGCCACCATAGGCTTCAATGTGCTCCAAAATATCCTTTGCAGATTCCAAGAAAACAGTGTTAGCAAACTGCTCAATGAAAAGAACAGTGTAACTCTGTGAGATGAATTGACACATCACAAAGCAGTTTCTCAGAAAGTTTCTTTCTAGTTATTATCTGAGGATATTTCCTTTTTCACTATAGGCCTCAATGTGCTCCAAAATATCCCTTTGCAGATTCCATGAAAACAGTGTTATCAAACTGCTCAATGAAAAGAACAGTGTAACTCTGTGAGATGAATTCACACATCACAAAGAAGTTTCTCAGAAAGCTTCTTTCTAGTTTTTATCTGAGGATATTTCCTTGTCACCATAGGCATCAAGTCAATCCAAAATATCCCTTCTCAGATTCCCCAAAAACAGTGCTACCAAGCTGATCCATGAGCAAAATCGTGTAACTGTGTGAGATGAATTCACTGATCACAAAGTAGTTTCTCACAAAGCTTCTTTCCAATTTTTGTCTGAGGATATTTACCTTGCCACCATAGGCTTCAATGTGCTCCAAATTATTCCATTGCAGATTCCAAGAAAACAGTATTAGCAAACAGCTCTATGAAAATAACAGTATAACTTTGTGAGATGAATTGACACATCACAAAGCAGTTTTTCAGTAAGTTTCTTTCTACTTAATATCTGAGGATATTTCCTTTTACACTAGAGGCCTCAATGTGTTCACATATATCACTTTGCAGATTCCATGAAAGCAGTGTTATCATTGCTCCATGAAAAGACATGTGTAACTCTGTGAGATGAATTCACACATCACAAAGACGTTTCTTAGAAAGCTTCTTTCTCGTAATTATTTGAGGATATTTCCTGTGTCACCATAGGCATCAAGTCAATCCAAAATGTCCCTTCTCACATAACCCAAAAAGAGCACTACAAAATTTCTCCATGAAAATAAAGGTGTTGCTCTGTGAGATGATTTCACAAATCAGAAAGAAGTTTCTCAGAAAGTTTCTTTCTATTTTTTGTCTGAGGATATCTCCTTTGTCACCATAAGCTTCAATGTGTTCCAAAATATACCATTGTGGATTACAAGGAAACACTGTTAGCAAACTGCTCAATGAAAAGAACATTGTAACTCCATGAGATGAATTCAGAGATCACAGAGCAGTTTCTCAAAAGGCTTGTTTTTGGTTTTTATCTGAGGATATATTCTTTGTCACCATAGGTTTCAGTGTGCTCCAAAATATCCTATTGCAGAATCCATGAAAACAATGTTATCAAACTACTCAATGAAAAGAATGGTGTAACTCTGTTGTATTAATTTACATATCACAAAGCAGTTTCTCAGAAAGCTTCTTTCAAGTTTTTTTCCAAGGATATTTCCTTTTTCACTATAGGCCTCAATGTGCTCCAAAATATCCCATTGCAGATTTCAGGAAACGTGTGCTAGCAAACTGCTCCATGAAAGAAAGGTGTAACTTTGTGACATATATTCACACATCACAAAGAACTTCCTCAGAAATTTTCTTTCTAGTTATTATCTGAGGATATTTCCTCTTTTACCAATGACCCAATGCACTGCCAAATAGCTCTTTGCAGATTCCACTAAAACAGGGTTATTAAACTGCTCCAGAAAAGGAAAATTGTAACTCTGTGAGCTCCGTTCACATATAACAATGAATTTTCTCAGGAAATATCTTTCTAGTTTTTTTCTGAGGATATTACCTTTGTCACCACAGGCTTCAATGTGATCCGAAGTATTCCTTTACAAATTCCCCAAAAACAGTGTTACCAAACTGTTCCATGAAAATAATCTTTTATCTTTGTCAGATGAATTCACAAACCACAAAGCAGTTTCTGAGAAAGCTTCTTTCAAGTTTTTATCTGAGGATATTACCTTTTTCACTATAGCCCTCAATGCACTCCCAATTATATCCATGCAGATTCCACGAAAACAGTGTTAACAAACTGCTCTATGAAAAGATACGTGTAACCCTGTGAGATGAACAAATTTATCACAAAGAATGTTCTCAGAAACCTTCTTTCTAGTTTTTATCTGAGGATATTCTCTTTTTCACTATAGGACTCAATGTGCTCCGGAATATTCCATTACAAATAAAATGAAAGCAGTGTTAGCAAACTGCTCCATGAAAAGAAAGGTGTAACTCTGTGAAATGAATTCACACATCACAAAGAACTTTCTCAGAAAGCTTTCTGGTTTTTAACTTAGGACATTTCCTTTGTCAACATAGATTTCAATGTGATAAAAATTATCCCTTCTCAGATTCACTAAAAACAGTGTAACCAAACTGCTCTCTGCAGACAATCGTGTAACTGTGAGATGAATTCACACATCACAAAGCTGTTTCTCAGAAACCTTTCTAGTTTTTATCTCAGCATATATTCCTTTTCACCATATTCTTCAATGCCCTCCAGAAATTCCATCACAGATGCCACAAAAGAAGTGTTAGCAAAGTTCAAAATGAAAAGAACATTGTAAATCTGTGAGACAAATTCACATGTCACAAAGAAGTTTCTCAGAGAGCTTCTTTCTAATTTTTATCTGAGTATATTTCCTTTGTAACCATAGGCTTCATTGATCCAAAATATCCCTTCTCAGATTCCCCATAAACAGTGTTACCAAACTGCTCCATGAAAAGAATCATGTAACACCATGAGATAAATTCACCAAACACAAAGCAGTTTAACATACAGTTTCTTTCTAGTGTTTGTCTGAGGATGTTTGCTTTTACAACATTTGCCTCAATGTACTCATGTATATACCTTTGCAGATTCCACAAAAACAGTGTTAGCAAACTGATCCATGAAAAGAAACGTGTAAATCTCTGAGTTGAATTCACACATCACAAAGCAATTTCTCAGAAATGTTCTTTTTGGTTTCTGTCTGAGGATATTACCTTTGTCACCATAGGCTTCAATGCAACCCAAAATATCCCTACTCAGATTTCCCAAAAACAGTGTTATGAAACTGTTAAATGAAAAGAATGGTGTATCTCACTGAGATAAATTCACAAACCACAAAGATGTTTCTCAGATAACTTCTTTCTAGTTTTTATCTGAGGATATTTCCTTTTTCACCATATTTCTCAATGCATTACTGAATATCACTGCAGATTAAACAAAAAAAGTGTTAGCAAAATTTTCAATGAAAAGAACTGTTTAACTCTGTGAGATGGATTTACACATCACAAATCATATGCTGAGAAATCTTCCTTTTGGATTTTATCTGAGGATATTTCTTTTCTCACCACAGGCTTCAATGCGCTCCCTAGTATCCTATTACAGATTCCACAAAACCAGTGTTTTCGGACTGCTCAGGGAAAAAACTGTGTCTCTCTGTGAGATAAATTCACACATCACAAAGCAGTTTCTCAGAAAGATTCTTTCTATTTATTATCTGAGGATATTTCCTTTATCACTGTATAAATCAATGTGCTGCCAAATTTCCCTTTGCAGATTCCAGGAAAACAGTACTAGGAAACAGCTCCTAGAAAAAAATGATGTAAATCTGTGAGATGAAATCACACATCACAAAGAACTTTTGCAGAAGGCTTCTTTCTAGTTTTTATCTGAGGATATTTCCTATGTCACCATAGGCTTCAATGCAACCCAAAATATCCCTACTCAGATTCCAAAAACAGTGTTATCAAACTGCTCCATGAAAAGAATGGTGTATCTCTGTGAGATAAATTCACAAACCACAAAGATGTTTCTCAGAAACTTCTTTCTAGTTTTTATCTGAGGATATTTCCTTTTCACCATAGGCTTCAATGCATCCAAAATATCCTTGCAGATTCCAAAAACAGTGTTAGCAAACTGATCCATGAAAAGAACAGTGTAACTCTGTGAGATGAATTCACATCACAAAGCAGTTTCTCAGAAATGTTCTTTTTGGTTTTATCTGAGGATATTTCTTTTCACCATAGGCTTCAATGCTCCAAATATCCTATTGCAGATTCCACAAAACAGTGTTAGCAAACTGCTCAATGAAAAGAACAGTGTAACTCTGTGAGATAAATTCACACATCACAAAGCAGTTTCTCAGAAAGCTTCTTTCTAGTTTTTATCTGAGGATATTTCCTTTGTCATGATAGGCTTCAATGTGCTCCCAAATATCCCTTTGCAAATTCCACGAAAACAGTGTTAACAAACTTCTCCTTGAAGAAAATGGTGTAACTCTGTGAGATGAAATCACACATCACAAAGAACTTTCTCAGAAGGCTTCTTTCTAGTTTTTATCTGAGGATATTTCCTATGTCACCATAGGCTTCAATGTGATCCAAAATATCCTACTGTAGATTCCACGAAAACAGTGTTATTAAACTGCTCAATGAAAAGAATGGTGTAACTTTGTGAGATGAATTCACACATCACAAAGCAGTTTCTCAGAAAACTTCTTTCTAGTTTTTATCTGAGGATATTTCCTTTGTCACCATATGCTTCAATGCAGTTCAAAATATCCCTTCTCAGATTCCCCAAAACAAGTGCCACAAAACTGCTCAATGAAAAGAAAGGTGTAACTCTGAGATGAATTCACACATCACAATGCAGTTTCTCAGAAAGCTTCTTTCTAATTTTTATCTGAGGATATTTCCTTTGTCACCATAGGCTTCAATGCAATTCAAAATATCCTTCTCAGATTCCCCAAAACAGTGCTACCAAACTGCTCCATGAAAAGAAAGGTGTAACTCTGAGATGAATTCACACATCACAAAGAAGTTTCTCAGAAAACTTCTTTCTAGTTTTTATCTGAGGATATTTCCTTTTCACCATAGGCTTCAATGCAATCCAAAATATCCTTCTCAGATTCCCCAAAACAGTGCTACCAAACTGCTCCATGAAAAGAATCGTGTAACTCTGTGAGATGAATTACACATCACAAAGGAGTTTCTCAGAAAGCTTCTTTCTATTTTTATCTGAGGATATTTTTTGTCACCATAAGCATGAATGCACTCCAAAATATCCCTTTGCAGATTTCAAGAAAAGATTGTGGGCAAACTGCTCCAATGAAAAGAACAGTGTAACTCTGTGAGATGAATTACACATCACAAAGAAGTTTCTCAGACAGCTTCTTTCTAGTTTTTATCTGAGGTATTTCCTTTGTCACCATAGGCCTCAATGCTCTCCCAAATATCCCTTAGCAGATTCCTCAAAACAATTGTTAGCAAACTGCTCCATGAAAAGAAAGTGTAACTCTGTGAGATGAATTCACACATCACAAAGCAGTTTCTCAGACACCTTCTTTCTAGTTTTTACTGAGGATATTTCTTTGTCACCATAGCTTCAATGCACTCCAAAATATCCATTGCAGATTCCTCAAAAGCAGTGCTATGAAACTGCTCCAATGAAAAAAACAGTGTAACTCTGTGAGATGAATTCACACATCACAAAGCAGTTTCTGAAAGCTTCTATCTAGTTTTTATCTGAGGATATTTCTTTGTCAAAATAAGCTTCAATGCTCCAAAATATCCCTTGCAGATTCCACAAAACAGTGTTACAAACTGCTCAATGAAAAGAACAGTGTAACTCTGTGAGAGCAAATCACACATCACAAAGCAGTTTGTCAGAAGGCTTCTTTCTATTTTTATCTGAGGATATTTCCTTAGTAACCATAGGTGCCAATGTGATCCAAAATATTCCTTCTCAGATTCTCCAAAAACAGTGCTACCAAAATGCTGCATACAAGGAATAGTGTAATACTTTGGGATGAATTAACACAACACAAAATGGTTACTCAGAAAACTTTTTCTCGTTTTTATATGAGAATATTTCATTTCATAAGCTTCAAAGTGCTCCATAATATCCCATTGCAGATTGCAAGAAAACAGTGTTAACAAACTGCTCAATGAAAACTACAGTGTAACTCTGTGGGATGTATTCACACATCAGAAAGCAGTTTCACAGAAGGCTTCTTTCTATTTTTTATCTCAAGATGTTTAACTTTTCACTGTATGCCTCAATGCCCTCCTAAATATCACCTTTCAGTCTCCATAAAAAGGGTATTAGCAAGCTGCTCCATGAAAAGAAGGGTGTAACCCTGTGAGATGAATTCACACATCACCAAGAACCTTCTCACAAAACTTCTTGCTAGTTTGTATCTGAGAATATTTTCTTTGTCACCATAGGCTTCAATGAGATCCAAAGTATCCCTTCTCAGATTCCCCAAAACACTGCTACCATAATGATCCATGAAACGAATTGTGTAACTCTGTGAGATGAATTAACACATCACAAACAGTTTCTCAGAAGCTTCTATCTAGTTTTTTCTGAGGATATTTCCTTTTCACCATAGGCCTCAATGCTCTCCCAAATATCCTTTGCAGATTCCACAAAACAGTGTTAACAAACTGCTCCATGAAAAGAATTGTAACTCTGTGAGATGAATTCACACATCACAAAGAAGTTTCTCAGAAAGCTTCTTTCTAGTTTTTATCTGAGGATATTTCCTTTGTCATGATAGGCTTCAATGCAATCCAAAATATCCTTCTCAGATTCCCCAAAACAGTGCTACCAAACTGCTCCATGAAAAGAATTGTGTAACTCTGTGAGATGAATTCACATCACAAAGCAATTTCTCAGAAAGCTTCTTTCTAGTTTTTATCTGAGGATATTTCCTTTTCACCATAGGCTTCAATGCGATCCAAAATATCCCTTTGCAGATTCCAAGAAAACAGTGCTAGCAAACTGCTCCATGAAAAGAAACATGTAACTCTGTGATGAATTCACATATCACTAAGCAGTTTCTCAGAAAGCTTCTTTCTAGTTTTTATCTGAGGATATTTCCTTTGTCATGATAGGCTTCAATGCAATCCAAAATATCCTTCTCAGATTCCCCAAAACAGTGCTACCAAACTGCTCCATGAAAAGAATGGTGTAACTCTGTGAGATGAATTCACACATCACAAAGCAGTTTCACACAAAGCTTCTATCTAGTTTTTTCTGAGGATATTTTTTTTCACCATAGGCTTCAATGTGATCCAAAATATCCCATTGCAGATTCCAAGAAAACAGTGGTTGCAAACTGCTCAATGAAAAGAAAGGTGTAACTCTGTGAGGTGAAATCCCAAAGCAGTTTCACAGAAAGTTTCTTTTGGTTTTATCTGAGGATATTTCCTTTGTCACCATAGCTTCAATGCACTCCAAATATCCCATTGCAGATTCCAAAAACAGTGCTACCAAACTGATCCATGAAAAGAATCGTGTAACTCTGTGAGATGAATTCACACATCACAAAGTAGTTTCTCAGAAAGCTTCTTTCTAATTTTTATCTGAGGATATTTCCTTTGTCACCATGAGCTTCAATGTGATCCAAAATATCCTTCTCAGATTCCCCAAAACATGCTACCAAACTGCTCCATGAAAAGAATTGTGTAAGTCTGTGAGATGAATTCACAAAGCACAAAGCAGTTTCTCAGAAAATTTCTTTGTGGTTTTTATCTCAGGATACTTCCTTTTCAAAATAACCTTCAATGTTCTTCCAAATATCCCATTGCAGATTCCAAGAAAACAGTGGTTGCAAACTGCTCAATGAAAAGAACAGTGTAACTCTGTGAGATGAATTACACATCACAAAGCAGTTTCTCAGAAAGCTTCTTTCTAGTTTTTATCTGAGGATATTTCCTTTGTCACCATAGGCCTCAATGCTCCCAAATATCCCTTTGCAGATTCCACGAAAACAGTGTTAGCAAACTGCTCCATGAAAAGAAAGGTGTAACACTGTGAGATGAATTCACACATCACAAAGTTTCTCAGACAGCTTCTTTCTAGTTTTACTTGAGGATATTTCCTTTTCACCATAGGCTTCAATGCAATCCAAAATATCCCTTCTCAGATTCCCCAAAACAGTGCTACCAAACTGCTCCATGAAAAGAATGTGTAACTCTGTGAGATGAATTAACACACCACAAAGCAGTTTCACACAAAGCTTCTATCTAGTTTTTTCTGAGGATATTTCCTTGTCAAAATAAGCTTCAATGCTCCAAATATCCCTTTGCAGATTCCAAGAAAACAGTGGTTGCAAACTGCTCAATGAAAAACAGTGTAACTCTGTGAGATGAATTCACACATCACAAAGCAGTTTCTCAGAAAGCTTTTCTAGTTTTTATCTGAGGATATTTCCTTTTCACCATAGGCCTCAATGCTCTCCCAAATATCCCTTAGCAGATTCCACAAAAGATTGTTAGCAAACTGCTCCATGAAAAGAATGTAACTCTGTGAGATGAATTCACACATCACAAAGAAGTTTCTCAGACACCTTCTTTCTAGTTTTACTTGAGGATATTTCCTTTGTCACCATAGGCTTCAATGCAATCCAAAATATCCATTGCAGATTCCTCAAAAGCAGTGCTATGAAACTGATCCATGAAAAGAATTGTGTAACTCTGTGGGATGATTTAACACATCACAAAGCAGTTTCACACAAAGCTTCTATCTAGTTTTTTCTGAGGATATTTCCTTGTCAAAATAAGCTTCAATGCTCCAAATATCCCATTGCAGATTCCAAGAAAACAGTGTTAACAAACTGCTCAATGAAAAGAACAGTGTAACTCTGTGAGATGAATTAACATATCACAAAGCAGTTTTTCAGAAGGCTTCTTTCTCATTGTTATCTGAGGATGTTTCCATAGTAACCATAGGTGTCAATGTGGTCCAAAATATTCCTTCTCAGATTTCCCAAAAACAGTGCTACTAAAATGTTCCATAAAAGGAATAGTGCAATACTTTGGGATGAATTAACACAAAACAAAGTGGTTTCTCACAAAGCTTCTTTCTAGTTTTTATATGAAAATATTTCATTTCATAAACTTCAAGGTGCTCCATTATATCCCATTGCAGATTCCAAGAAAACAGGGTTAACAAACTACTCAATGAAAACAACAGTATAACTCTGTGAGATGTATTCACATATTAGAAAGCAGTTTCACAGAAGGCTTCTTTCTATTTTTTATCTCAGGATATTTAACTTTTCACTGTATGCCTCAATGTGCTCCCAAATATCACTTTTCAGTTTCCATAAAAGGGTGTTAGCAAGCTGCTCCATGAAAAGAAAGGTGTAACTCTGTGAGATGAATTCACACATTGCCAAGAACCTTCTCAGAAATCTTCTTGCTAGTTTTTATCTGAGAATATTTCCTTTGTCACCATAGGCTTCAATGAGATCCAAAGTATCTCTTCTCAGATTCCCCAAAACAGTGCTACCAAACTGCTCCATGAAAAGAATTGTGTAACTCTGTGAGATGAATTAACATATCACAAAGTGGTTTCTCAGAAAGGGTCTTTATGGCTTTTGTCTGAGGATATTTACTTTGTCACCATAAGCTTCTATGCACTCTGAATTATCCCATTCCAGATTCCAAGAAGACAGTGTTAGCAGACTGTTCAATGAAAAGCACAGTGTAACTAAATGAGATGATTTCACACATCACTAAGCAGTTTTCAGAAATATTCTTTCTAGTTTTTATCTGAGGATATTTCCTTTTCACCATATGCCTCAATGCTCTCAATATCCCATTGCAGATTCCATGAAATCTGTGTTATCGAACTGCTCCATGAAAAGAAAGGTGTAACTCTGTGAGATGAATTCATACATCACAAAGAACTTTCTCAGAAAGCTTCTTTCTAATTTTTATCTGAGGATATTTCCTTTGTCACCATAAGCTTCAATGTGATCCAAAATATCCTTCTCAGATTCCAAAAACAGTGCTACCAAACTGCTCCATGAAAAGAATCCTGTATGTCTGTGAGATGAATTCACAAAGCACAAAGCAGTTTCTCAGAAACCTTTTATCTCAGGATATTTCCTCTGTCACAATAACCTTCAATGTTCCTCAAAATATCCCATTGCAGATTCCAAGAGAGCAGTGCTGGCAAACTGCTGAATGAAAAGAACAGTGTAACTCTGTGAGATGAAGTCACACATTACAAAACAGTTTCGCAGAAATCTTCTTTTTGGTTTTTTTATGAGGATATTTCCTTTGTCACCATAGGCTGCAATGCGCTCCCAAATATCCCTTTGCAGATTCCACAAAATCTGTGTTATTGAACTACTCCATGAAAAAAACTTGTAACTCTGTGAGATAAATTCACACATCACAAAGAACTTTCTAAGAAAGCTTCTTTCTAGTTTTTATCTGAGGATATTTCTTTGTCACCATAGGCTTCAGTGAGATCCAAAGTATCTCTTCTCAGATTCCCCAAAAACAGTGCTACCAAACTGCTCCATGAAAAGAATTGTGTAACGCTGTGACATGAAATAACATATCACAAAGTGGTTTCTCAAAAAGTGTCTTTATGGTTTTTGTCTGAGGATACTTACTTCGTCACCATAAGCTTCTATGCACTCCGAAGAATCCGATTCCAGATTCCAAGAAAGCAGTGTTAGCAGACTGCTCAATGAAAAGCACAGTATAATTAAATGAGATGATTTCACACACCACTAAGCAGTTTTTCAGAAATATTATTTCTAGTTTTTATCTGAAGATATTTCCTTTTTCACCATATGCCTCAATGCTCTCCCAAATATCCCATTGCAGATTCCATGAAATCTGTGTTATCGAACTGCTCCATGAAAAGAAAGGTGTAAATTTTTGAGATGAATTCACACATCACAAGGAACTTTCTCAGAAAGCTTCTTTCTATTTTTTATCTGAGGATATTTCCTTTGTCACTATAAGCTTCAATCCGATCCAAAATATCCCTTCTCATATTTCCCGTAAACATGGATACCAAACTGCTCCATGAAAAGAATCATGTAAGTCTGTGAGATGAATTCACAAAGCACAAAGTAGTTTCCCAGAAAGTTTCTTTCTGGTTTTTATCTCAGGATATTTCCTCTGTCACAATAACCTTCAATGTTCTTCAAAATATCCCATTGCAGATTCCAAGAGAACAATGTTACAAACTGCTGAATGAAAAGAACAGTGTAACTCTGTGAGATGAATTCACACATCACAAAACAGTTTCTCAGAAATCTTCTTTTTCTTTTTTTTAATGAGGATATTTCCTTTGCCACCATAGGCTGCAATGCGCTCCAAATATCCCTTTGCAGATTCCACAAAATCTGTGTTATTGAACTACTCCATGAAAAGAAACGTGTAACTCAGTGAGATAAATTCAAACATCACAAATAACTTTCTCAGAAAGCTTCTTTCTGGTTTTTATCTGAGGGTATTTTTTTGTCACAATTGACTTCAAAGTGATCCAAAATATCCTCTCTCAGATTCCACAAAAACAGTGCTAACAAGCTGAAACATGGAAAGCATCATGCAATGCTGTGAGATGAATTAACACAACACAAAGCGGTATATCAGAAATCTTCCTTCTAGTTTTTATATGAGGATATTTCCAATGTCACCATAGGCTTCAATGCGGTCCAAAATACCACATAGCAGATTGCGAGGAAATAGTGTTAGCAAACTGCTGAATGAAAATAACAGTTTAACTCTGTGATATGAATTCACATATCACTAAGGAGTTTCATAGAACGTTTATTTCTGATTTTACTCTAAGGATATTTCCTTTTCACCATAGATGTCAATGCAATTGAAACTATGCCTTCTCAGACCCCAAAAACAGTGCTACCAAATAACTCCATAAAAACAGTGGTGTAATTCTGGGAGATTAATTCACACATCCCAAAGCTGTTTCTCAGAAAGCTTCCTTCTAGTTTTTCAGAGTTTATATTATTGTTTCACCATCATGCTCAATGTGCTACAGAATACCCCAATGCAGTTTCCATGAAAAAGTGTTGGCAAACTTCTCAAGGTAAAGAAAGGTGTAACTCTGTGAGGTGAAATCCCAAAGCAGTTTCACAGAAAGTTTCTTTTTGGTTTTTATCTTAGGATAATTCCTTTGCCACTATCGGCTTCAATGTACTACCAAATATCCCATTGCAGATTCCATGAAAACAGTGTTATCAAGCTGCTCAATGAAAAGAATGGTGTGTCTCTGTAAGATGAATTCATACATCTCAAAGCAGTTTCTCAGAAAGCTTCTTTCTGATTTTATCTGAGGATATTTCCTTGTTTACTATAGCCCTCAATGCACAGGTATCCTTTTTTAGATTTCATGAAAATGGTGTTAGTAAATTGCCCCATGAAAAGAAAGGTGTAAATTTGTGAGATGAATTCAAACATCTAAAAGAACTTTCTCAGAAAACTTCTTTCAAGTTTTTATCTGAGGTTATGTCCTAGGACATCATAGGCTTCAATGTGATCCAAAATATCCCTTCTCAGATTCCCCAAAAACAGTACTACCAAACTGAATATGAAAAGAATTGTGTAACACTGTAAATTGAAATAACACATCATAACACAGTTTCCCAGAAATCTTCTTCATAGTTTTTATGTGAAGATAATTCCTTTGTCACCATAAGTTTCAACACACTCCAAAATATGCCACTGCAGATTCCAAGAAAACAGTGTTAGCAAACTTCCCAATAAAAAGAACAGTGTAACTCTAAGATGAATTCATACATCATGAAGCAGTTTCTCAGAAAGTTTCTTTCTAGCTCCTCTCTGAGGATATTACCTTTTTCACCATAGGCCTCAACTCACTCCCAAATATCCACTTGCAGATTCCACAAAAAGAGTGTTAGCAAACTACTCCATGAAAAGAAAGGTGTAACTCTGTGAGATGAATTCGCACATCACAGGAAACTTTCTCAGAAAGCTTTTTTCTAGTTTTTATGTGAGGATATTTCATTTGTCACCATACACTTCAATGCGATCCAAAGTATCCCTTCTCAGATTCCCCCACAACAGTGCTACCAAACTGATCCATGCAAAGAATCGTGTAACTCTGTGAGATGAAAGGGGTATGGAGAGCACAGAGAAGCATATGGTGAAAAGGGAAATACCCTCAGATAAAAACTAGAAAGAAACTTTCTGAGAGACTGTTTTTTGATGGTTGAATTCATCTCACATAGTTAAATCTTTCTTTTCATTGAGCAGTTTGGTAATACTGTTATTGTGGAATATGCAAAGGGATATTCAGGAGCAGATACAGGCCAAGTTTGAAACAGGTAATATCTTCAGGTAAAACCTGGAGAGAAAGTATCTGATAACTCCTTTGTGAAGTGTGTATTCATCTCATAGAGGTAAAGCTTTCTGTTGAGAGAGGAGTTTGGCATCACTTTTTTGTGGTGTCTGAAAAGGGATATTTGGGAATGCATAGAAGCCAATGGTGTAAAAGGAAATATACTTAGATAAAAAATAGAAAGTTGCTTTCTGAGACATGTATTTGTGATGGGTGAATTCACCACACAGGTTAAACTATGGGTGGAAAAATAAATATGCAAGGTTTAAAACTGGAAAGGGTATCTCTGAGAAATTTCTTTGTGATGGGTGACTTCATCTCCCAGAGGAAAACCATTCTTGTCATTGAGCAGCTTGGTTACCCTGTTTTTGTGTAAACCACAAAGTGATATTTGGAACACAGAGATGCCAATGGTGAAAAGAAAATTACCCTCAGAAAAAAACTAAAAGGAAGCTTTCTGAGAGACTGTTGTGATGGGTGAATTTATCCCACAGAGTTAAATCTTTCTCTTTATTGAGCAATTTGTTAATACATTTCTTTTGGAATACATAGGGGGATACTCGAGGATGGATAGATATCAATGTTGAAAAGGAAATATCTTCAGGTTGAAACTGGAGAGAGAGTTTCTGATAACTCCTTTGTGATGCATGCATTCATGTCCTAGAGGTAAATATTTCTGTTGGGAGAAGATTTTGGCATCACTGTTTCTGTGGTTTCTCAGAAGGGATATATTGGAGCGCATGGAAGTCGATAGTGGAAAAGGAAATATTCTCATATTTAAACTAGAAAGAAGGTTTCTGAGAAATTACTTTTGGATGCGTGAATTCATCTCACAGAGGTACACTGGTGTTTTCACTGAGCAGTTTGATAACACTGTTTTCGTGGTATCAGCAATAGAATATTTGGGAGCTCATTGAAGCCTATGGTGACAAAGGAAATATCTTCAGATAAAAACCAAAAAGAAGCTTTCTGAGAAACTGCTTTGTGATATGTGAATTCATCTCACAGAGTTACACTGTTCTTTTCTTTGAGAAGTTTGCTAACACTGTTTTCTTGGAATTTGCATTGGGATATTTCAGAGCATATTGAAGTTTAGTGTGACAAAGGAAATACCCTCATATAAAAACTAGGAAGAAGCATTCTGGAAAACTGCTTTGTGAGTTGTGAATTCATCTCACAGAGTTACAAATACTTTACATGGAGCAGTTTGGTAGCACTGTTTTTATGGTTTCTGCAAAGTGAAATTCGGAAACTCCTAGAGACCTATGATGAAAAAGGAAATAACTTCAGATAAAAATTGGAGAGAAACTTCTCCAGTAATTTTTTTTGATGTGCTTATTCACCTCATAGAGTTTAACTTTTTTGTTGATTAAGCAGTCTGGTATCATTGTTTTTGTGATATCTGAGAGGATATATTTGGAAGCACATTGAAGCCTACAGTGAAAAAGGATATCCCAGCTGATTTAAATTAGAAAGAAGTTTTCTGAGAAACTGCTTTGTGTTGGGTGATTTCCTCTCACGGTTACACCTTTATTTTCATTTAGCAGTTTGGTAGCACTGTTTTTGCGGTATCTGCAGAGGGTTATTTGGGAGCACATTGAGACCTAAGGTGAAAAAAGAAATTTCTTCAGGTAAAAACTGGAGAGAAGCTTTCTGAGAACCTATGATGCGTGCATTCATCTCATAGAGCTAAACGTTTCCGTTGAGGGACCACTTTGAATTCATTGTTTTTGTTGTGTCTGAGAAGGCATATTTGGGAGCCCACTGAGGCCAATGGTGACAAAGTAAATATCCTCAGATAAAAACTAGAAAGAAGCTTTCTGAGAAACTGCTTTCTAATTTATAAGTTCATCTCACAGAGTTCCAATTTCCTTTCATGGAGCAGTTTGTTAACATGTTTTTGTGGAATCTGAGAAAGGATAGTTTGGATTGCACTCAAGCCTATGCTTACAAAGGAAATATCCTCAGATAAAAACTAGAAACAAGCTTCATGAGAAACAATTTTGTGATGGGTTAATTTAACTCACAGAGTTAAACCTTTCTTTTCATGGAGCAGTTTGCTAACACAGTTTTCGTTTAATCTTGAAATGGATATATGGGAGTCCACTGAGACCTATAGTGAAAAAGAAAATATTCTCAAACAAAAACTAGAAAGAATCTTTCCGAGAAACTGCTTTGTGATGTGTGAATTCATCTCACAGAGTTACAATTTCCTTTCATGGAGCAGTTTGGTAGCACTGTTTTGTGGAATCTGCAATAGGATATTTGATAGCTCATTGAAGCCTATGATGACAAGGAAAATATCTTCAGAGAAAACCAAAAAGCACCTTTCTGAGAAACTACTTTGTGATGTGTGAATGTAACTGACACAGTTACACTGTTCTTTCATTGGACAGTTTGCTAATACTGTTTGCTCACAATCAGCAGTGGGATATTCCAGAGGGCATTGAAACTTATGGTGAAACAGGAAATAACCTCAACAAAACTTGAAAGAAGGTTTCTGAGAAACTACTTTCTGATTTGTGAATTCATCTCAGAGTTACAAATACTTTACATGGAGCAGTTTGGTAGCACTGTTTTTATGGTTTCTGCAAAGTGAAATTCGGAAACTCCTAGAGACCTATGATGAAAAGGAAATAACTTCAGATAAAAATTGGAGAAACTTCTCCAGTAATTTTTTGATGTGTTTATTCACCTCATAGAGTTTAACTTTTTGTTGATTAAGCAGTCTGGTATCATTGTTTTTGTGATATCTGAGAGGATATATTTGGAGCACATTGAAGCCTACAGTGAAAAAGGATATCCCAGCTGATTTAAATTAGAAAGAAGTTTTCTGAGAAACTGCTTTGTGTTGGGTGATTTCCTCTCACAGAGTTACACCTTTATTTTCATTTAGCAGTTTGGTAGCACTGTTTTGTGGAATCTGAGAAGGGATATTTGGGAGCACATTGAGACCTAAGGTGAAAAAGAAATTTCTTCAGGTAAAAACTGGAGAGAAGCTTTCTGAGAACCTATGATGCGTGCATTCATCTCATAGAGCTAAACGTTTCCGTTGAGGGACCACTTTGAATTCATTGTTTTTGTTGTGTCTGAGAAGGGATATTTGGGAGCCCACTGAGGCCAATGGTGACAAAGTAAATATCCTCAGATAAAAACTAGAAAGAAGCTTTCTGAGAAACTACTTTCTGATTTGTGAATTCATCTCACAGAGTTACAATTTCCTTTCATGGAGCAGTTTGTTAACATGTTTTTGTGGAATCTGAGAAAGGATATTTTGGATTGCATTGAAGCCTAGGTGACAAAGGAAATATCCTCAGATAAAAACTAGAAACAAGCTTCTGAGAAACAATTTTGTGATGGGTTAATTTAACTCACAGAGTTAAACCTTTCTTTTCATGGAGCAGTTTGCTAACACAGTTTTCGTTTAATCTTGAAATGGATATATGGGAGTCCACTGAGACCTATAGTGAAAAAGAAAATATTCTCAAACAAAAACTAGAAAGAATCTTTCCGAGAAACTGCTTTGTGATGTGTGAATTCATCTCACAGAGTTACACCATTCCTCTTATTGTGCAGTTTGATAACACAGTTTTTGTGGAATCTGCAATAGGATATTTGATAGCTCATTGAAGCCTATGATGACAAGGAAAATATCTTCAGAGAAAAACCAAAAAGCACCTTTCTGAGAAACTACTTTGTGATGTGTGAATGTAACTGACACAGTTACACTGTTCTTTTCATTGGACAGTTTGCTAATACTGTTTGCTCACAATCAGCAGTGGGATATTCCAGAGGGCATTGAAACTTATGGTGAAACAGGAAATAACCTCCAACAAAACTTGAAAGAAGGTTTCTGAGAAACTACTTTCTGATTTGTGAATTCATCTCAGAGTTACACAAAACTTTTCATGGAACAGTTTGGTAGCACTGTTTTTGGGGAATCTGAGAAGGGATATTTTGGATCACAATGAAGCCTATGGTGACAAAGGAAATATCCTCATATAAAAACTAGAAAGAAGCTTTCTGATAAATGACTGTGAGATGCGTTAATTCATCTTACAGTGTTACACGATTCTTTTCATGGATCAATCTATTAGCACTGTTTTCGTGGAATCTGAGAAAGGATATTTTGGATTGCATTGAAGCCTAGGGTGACAAAGGAAATATCCTCAGACAAAAACAAGAAAGAATGTTTCTCAGAAAGTATTTCTGATGTGTGAATTCATCTCAAAGAGCGACACCTTTCCTTTCATGGAGCAATTTGCTAACAATTTGTTTTCATGGAATCTGCAAAAAGATTTTGTTAATGTATTGAGACTTATAGTGAAAAGGAAAATATCCTCAGATAAAAACTAGATAGACACTTTCTGAGAAACTGCTTTGTGATATGTGAATTCATCTCACAGAGCTGCACCATTCTTTTCATTGAGCAGTTTGATAACTCTTTTTTTGTAGAACTTCAGTACGACATTTGGGAGCACATTGAAGCCTATGGTGACAAAGGAAATATCCTCAGATAAATACCAAGAAAAAGGTTTCTGGGAAACTGCTAAGTGTTGTGTCAATTCATCCCACAGAGATACCCGGTACTTTTCAGTGAGTAGTTTGCTAAGACTCTGTTCTTTTAATCAGAAATGGGATATTTGGGAGTACATTGCAGCCCATGGTACAATAGGAAGTATTCTCAGATAAAAACTGGAAAGAAGCATTCTGAGAAACTGATTTGTGATTTGTGAATTCATCTCACAGAGATACAAGATTCTTTTTATGGAGTAGTTTGTTAACATTTTTTTTCGGGAATCAGAGAAGGGATATTTTGGATCGCACTGAAGCCTGTGGTGACAAAGGAGATATCCTCAGATAAAAACTAGAAAGAAGCTTTCTGAGAAAGTTCTTTTTGATGTGTGAATTCATCTCATGGAGAACACTTTCCTTTTCATGGATCAGTTTGCTAACACAGTTTTTGCTGATTCCGCAAAGGGATATTTGTGAGCACATTGAGTTCCATAGTGAAAAAGGAAATATCATGATAGAAAAATGAGAAAGAAGCTTTCTGAGGAACTACTTAGTGAATTTTGAATTCATCTTATACATTTATATTGTTCTTTTCATTGATCAGTTTACTAACACTGTTCTCTTAGAATCTGCAATGGCATATTTTGAAGTGCATTGAGCCTACTCTTAAAAATTAAATATCACCAGACAAAAACTTGAAAGAGACTTTCTGAGAAACTCCTTTGCAGTTTATGAATTCACGTCACAGAGTTACACAATGCTTTCAAGGGATCACTTTGATAGCACAGTGTTTGGGGAATATGAGAAAGGATGTTTTGGATCGCATTGAAGCCTATGGTGACAAAGGAAATATCCTCAGAGAAAAACCAGAACGAAGTATTCTGAGAACGTTCCTTGTGATGTGTGAATTCATCTCACAGAGTTACACCTTTCTTTTCATGAAGCAGTTTGCTAACACTGTTTTTGTGGAATCTACAAAGGGTTCTCTGGGAGCACATTGAGGCCATTGGTGAAAAAGAAAATATCCCCTGATAAACACTAGAAGGAAGCTTTCTGAGAAGCTTCCTTTCTGAGAAGCTGCTATGTGATGCGTTAATTCAGCTCACAGAGCCAAACCATTCTCTTCTTTGAGCTACTTGGTAGCACCGTTTTCATGGAGTCTGCAATAGGATATTTTGGAGTGCATCGAAGCCTATGGTGATAAAGGAAATATCCTCATAGAAAAATAAAAAAGAAGCTTTCCAATAAACTGCTTTGTGATATGTGAATTCAACTCACAGAGTTATCCTGTTCTTTACATTGAGCAGTTTGCTAACACAGTTGTCTTGGAATCTATGATGGGACACTTTGGAGTGCATTGAAGCTTATTGTGAAAAAGTAAATATCCTCAGACAAAAACTACAAAGAAATATTCTGAGAAACTGTGTTTTGATTTGTGAATTCACTGTAGTGTTACACAGTTCTTTTCCTGGAACATTTTGATACCTTTGTTTCAGGTAATCTGAGAAGGGATATTTTGGATCGCATTGAAGCCTATGGTGACAAACGAAATATCCTCAGATAAAAACTAGAAAGAATCATTCTGAGAAAGTTCTTTGTGATGTGTGCATTCATCTCACAGAGTTACACATTTCTTTTCATGGAGCAGTTTACTAACACTTTTGTCATGGAATCTGAGAAGGGATCATTTGGATCTCATTGAAGACTATGGTGACAAAGGAAATATCCTCAGATTAAAACTAGAAAGGAGCTTTCTGAGAAATTGCTTTGTGATGTGTGAATTCACCAAACAGAGTTACACTGTTATTTTCATTAAGAAGTTTGCTAACCTGTTCTCTTGGAATCTGCAATGGGATATTTCGGAGTGCATTGAAGCTTATGGTGACATAGGAAACATCCTCAGACAATAAGAAGAAAGAAGCTTCTGGAGAAACTGCTTTGTGGTTTCTGAATTCATCTCAAAGTGTTATATGATTCTTCTTATGGAGCAGCTTGTTAGCACTGTTTTGGGGGATTCTGAGAAAGTATATTTTGGATTGCATTGAAGCACATGGTGACAAAGGAAGTATGCTCATATAAAAACTAGAAAGAAGGTTTCTGAGAAACTGCTTTGAGATATGTTAATTCTTCTCACAGTGTTACACGATTATTTTCATGGAAAAGTTTGGTAGCACTGTTTTGGGAGAATCTGAGAAGGGATATTTTGGATCACATTGAAGCCTATGGTGACAAAGGACGTATCCACATATAAAAACGGAAATACAGTTTCTGAGAAACTGCTTTGCGATGTGTTTATTCACCTCACTAATTTACATGTTTATTTTAATGTAGCAGTTTGCTAACTCTATTTTCGTGGATTCTGCAATAGGATATTTCAGAGCACATTGAAGCTTATGGTGACAAAGGAAATATACTCATAAAGAAACTAGAAGGAAGGTTTCTGAGAAACTGCTTTGTGATGTGTTAATTCAGCTCACAGGATTACAAGATTCTTTTCATAGATCAGTTGGGCAGCACTGTTTTTGAGGAATCTGTGAAAGGATATTTTTAATCGCATTGAATCCTAGGTTGAAAAAGGAAATATCCTGATGTAATAACTATAAAGAAGCTTTCTGAGAAACTACCTTGTGATGTGGGAATTCATCTCATAGACTTACACTTTTAAGGGATGTGTTTGTTAACACTGTTCTCATGATATCTGCAAAGGTATATTTGGGAGTGCGTTGTAGAGTATAGTGAAAAAGGCAATATCCACATATAAAAATTAGAAAGAAGCTTTCTGAGAAACTGCTTTATGATGTGTGAATTCATCTCACAGAGCTATTATATTCTTTTTATTGAGCCATTTGGTCACACTTTTTTTATGGAATCTGCACTAGAATATTTGGGATTGCATTGAAGCCTGTGGTGACAAAGGAAATACCCTCAGATGAAAACTAAAAAGAAGCTTTCTGAGAAACTGCTTTGTGTTGTGTCAATTCATCTCACAGAGTTACACTATTCTTTTCATGGAGCAATTTGCTAACACTGTTTTCTTGGAATCTGCAATGAGATATTTCAGAGTACATTGAATCTTATGGTGACAAAGGAAATATCCTCAGACAAAAACTAGAAAGAAGGTTTCTGAGAAACTACTTTGTGATTTGTGAATTAAACTCAGAGTTACACAATTCTTTTCATGTGGCTGTTTGATTGCACTGTTTTTGGGGAATCTGAGAAGGGATACTGGGGAATCTGAGAAGGGATATTTTGGATTGCACTGAAGCCTATGATGACAAATGAAATACCCTCATATAATAACGAAAAAGAAGCTTTCAAAGAAACCACTTTGAGATGTGTAATTCATATCACTGCAAAACATGTAACTTTTCATGGATCAATGTTTTAGATTTTTGAGAAACTGCTTTGAGATGTGTGAATTCATTCCACTGAGTTACACTGTCCTTTTCTTTGAGCAGTCTGTTAACACTGTTTTCTTGGAATCTACAATAGCATATTTCAGAGCACATTGAAGCTTATTGTGAAAAAGGAAATAGTCTCAGACAAAAACTAGAAAGAAGATTTCTGAGAAGCTGATTTGTGATGTGTGAATTCATATCAGAGAGTTACACTGTTCTTTTCACTGAGCAGTTTGCTAATACTTTTTCTTGGAATCTGCAATGGGATAATTCAGAGTGCATTGAAGCTTATGGTAACAAAGGAAATATCCTCAGACAGAAACAAAAAAGAAGCTTTCTGAGAAACCACTTTGTGTTGTATTAATTCTTCTCGAGAGTTACATGATTCTTTTCATGGATCAGTTTGGTAGCACTGTTTCTGGACAATCTGAGAGGGGATACTTTTGATCGCATTGAAGCCTATAGGGACTAAGTAAATGTTCTCAGAAAAAAACTAGAAAGAATCTTTCTGAGACAGCTCTTTGTGATGTGTGAATTTATCTCACAGAGATAAACCTTTCTTTTCATGGGACAGTTTGCTCACAGAGTTTTCATGGAATCTCCAAAAGGGTATTTGGGGGTGCTTTGATGTCTATTGTGAAAAATGAAATATCCTCAGGTAAAAACTATAAAGACACTTTCTGAGAAACAGCTTTGTGATGTGTGAATTCATCTCACAGAGTTGCACCGTTTTTTTCATTGTGCAGGTTGATAACACTGTTTTCATGGAATCTGCAACAGGATGTTTGGGAGCGCATTGAAGCCTATGGTGAGAAAGGAAATATCCTTATAGAAAAGCCAAAAAGAAGCTTTCTGAGAAACGGCTTTGTGTTGTGTGAATTCAAGTCACAGAGTTACACTGTTCATTTCATTGAGCAGTTTGCTACAACTGCTTTCTTGGAATCTCAAGTGGCATATTTCAGAGAACATTGATGTTAATTGTTATAAAGGAAATATCCCCAGGCAACCTAGCAAGAAGCTTTATGAGTCTTCTGTGTGATGTGTAATATCATGTCAGAGAGTTACACTGGTTCTTTTCATTGAGCAGTGTGCTAACACTGCTTTCTTGGAATCTGCAATGGGATATTTCGGAACGTATTGAAGGTTATGATGACAAAGGAAATATCCTCATCTAAAAACTAGAAACAAACATTCTGAGAAACCGCTTTGTGATGTATTAATTGTTCTCACAGAGTTACATGATTCTTTTCATGGATCAGTTTGGTAGCATGGTTTTTGGAGGATCTGAGAAGGGATATTTTGGATCACATTGAAAAGTATGAAGGAAATATCCTCAGATAAAACTGGAAAGAATCTTTCTGAGAAAGTTCTTCATGATGTGTGAATTCCACTCACAGAGATACAACTTTCTTTTCATGGAGCAGTTTGCTAATTCTCTTTTCATGGAATCTTCAAAGGAATATTTGGGAGTGCATTGAAGCCTATGTTGAAAAAGGGCATATTCTCAGTTGAAAATTAGAAAGAATCGTTCAGAGAAACTGCCTTGTTTTGTGTGAATTCATCTCTTAGAGTTGTGCAGTTGTTTTTATTGAGCAGTTTGTTAGCACTGTTTTCTTGGAAAATGCATTGGGATATTTCGGAGTGCATTGAAGCCTACCGTGACAAAGTAAATATAATCAGTTGGAAACCAAAAGAAAAGGCAGGTAGCGTGATGCCTCCAGATTTGTCCTTTTGACTTAGGATTGTCTTGGCAATGCAGGCTCTTTTTTGGTTCCATATGAACTTCAAAGCAGTTTTTTCCAATTCTGTGAAGAAACTCATTGGTAGCTTGATGGGGATGGCATTGAATCTATAAATAACCTTGGGCAGTATGGCCATTTTCACAATATTGATTCTCCCTATCCATGAGCATGGTATGTTCTTCCATTTGTTTGTGTCCTCTTTGATTTCACTGAGCAGTGGTTTGTAGTTCTCCTTGAAGAGGTCCTTTACATCCCTTGTAAGTTGGATTTCTAGGTATTTTATTCTCTTTGGAGCAATTGTGAATGGAAGTTCATTCATGATTTGGATCTCTGATTGTCTGTTACTGGTGTATAAGAATGCTTGTGATTTTTGCACATTAATTTTGTATCCTGAGACTATGCCGAAGTTTTTTATCAGCTTAAGGAGATTTTGGGCTGAGACGATGGGGTTTTCTAAATATACAATCATGTCATCTGCAAACAGGGACAATTTGACTTCTTCTTTTCCTAACTGAATACCCTTGATTTCTGTCCCTTGCCTGATTGCCCTAGCCAGAACTTCCAACACTATGTTGAATAGGAGTGGTGAGAGAGGGCATCCCTGTCTTGTTCCAGTTTTCAAAGGGAATTTTTCCAGTTTTTGCCCATTCAGTATGATATTGGCTGCGGGTTTGTCATAAATAGCTCTTTTTATTTTGAAGTATGTTCCATTAATACCGAATTTATTGAGCGTTTTTAGCATGAAGGGCTGTTGAATTTTGTCAAAAGCCTTTACTGCATCTATTGAGATAATCATGTAGTTCTTGTCTTTGGTTCTGTTTATATGCTGGATTACGTTTATTGATTTGCGAATGTTGAACCAGCCTTGCATCCCAGGGATGAAGCCCACTTGATCAGAGTGGATAAGCTTTTCGATGTGCTGCTGAATCCAGTTTGCCAGTATTTTATTGAGGATTTTTGCATCGATGTTCATCAGGGATATTGGTCTAAAATTCTCTTTTTTTGTTGTGTCTCTGCCAGGCTTTGGTATCAGGATGATGTTGGCCTCATAAAATGAGTTAGGGAAGGTTTCCTCTTTTTCTATTGATTGGAATAGTTTCAGAAGGAATGGTACCAGCTCCTCCTTGTACCTCTGGTAGAATTCAGCTGTGAATCCATCCGGTCCTGGACTTTTTTTGGTTGGTAGGCTACTAATTATTGCCTCAATTTCAGAGCCTGCTATTGGTCCATTCAGGGATTCAACTTCTTCCTGGTTTAGTCTTGGGAGTGTGTAAGTGTCCAGGAAATTATCCATTTCTTCTAGATTTTCTAGTTGATTTGCGTAGAGGTGTTTATACTATTCTCTGATGGAGGCGTCATGCTACCTGACTTCAAACTATACTACAAGGCTACAGTAACCAAAACAGCATGGTACTGGTACCAAAACAGACATAAAGACCAATGGAACAGAACAGAGTCCTCAGAAATAATACCACACATCTACAGCCATCTGATCTTTGACAAACCTTAAAGAAACAAGAAATGGGAAAAGGATTCCCTATTTAATAAATGGTGCTGGGAAAATTGTCTAGCCATAAGTAGAAAGCTGAAACTGGATCCTTTCCTTACTCCTTATACGAAGATTAATTCAAGATGGAGTAGAGACTTAAATGTTAGACCTAATACCACATAAACCCTAAAAGAAAACCTAGGTAGTACCATTCAGGACATAGGCATGGGCAAGGATTTCATGTCTAAAACACCAAAAGCAACGGCAGCAAAAGCCAAAATTGACAAATGGGATCTAATTAATCTAAAGAGCTTCTGCACAGCAAAATAAACTACCATCAGTGTGAACAGGCAACCTACAAAATGGGAGAAAATTTTTGCAATCTACTCATCTGACAAACGGCTAATATCCAGAATCTAGAAAGATCTTAAAAAATATATACAAGAAAAAAACACACATACCCATCAAAAAGTGGGGAAAGGATATGAACAGACATTTCTCAAAAGAAGACATTCATACAGCCAACAGACACATAAAAAAATGCTCACCATCACTCTCTATCAGACAAATACAAATCAAAACCACAATGAGATACCTTCTCACACCAGTTAGAATGGCAATCATTAAAAAGTCAGGAAACAACAGGTGTTGGAGAGGATGTGGAGAAATAGGAACACTTTTACACTATTGGTGGGATTGTAAAGTAGTTCAACCATTATGGAAAACAGTATGGCGATTCCTCAAGGATCTAGAACTAGATGCACCATATGACCTAGCCATCCCACTACTGGGTATATACCCAAAGGATTATAAATCATGCTGCTATAAAGACACAAGCACATGTATGTTTATTGCGGCACTATTCACAATAGCAAAGATCAGAATCAACCCAAATGTCCATCTGTGATAGAGTAGAATAAGAAAATGTGGCACATATACACCATGGAATACTATGCAGCCATAAAAAAGGATGAGTTTGCGTCCTTTGTAGGGACATGGATGCAGCTGGAAACCATCATTCTTAGTAAACTATCACAAGAACAGAAAACCGCACTCACTCATAGATAGGAACTGAACAATGAAATCACTTGGACTTGGGAAGGGAAACATCACACACCGGGACCTTTCATGAGGATTGGGGAGGGGTGAGGGATTGCATTGGGTGTTATACATGATATAAATGATGAATTGATGGGTGCTGACGAGTCGACGGGTGCAGCACTCCAACACGGCACAAGTATACATATGTAGAAAACATGCACATTATGCACATGTACCCTAGAACTTCAAGTATAATAAAAAAGAAAAAAGAAAAAAAAAGTAAACCGAAAAAAGCCTTCTGATAAACTGCTTTGTGCTGTGTCAATTCATCTCATAGAGTTATACTGTTCTATTCATTGAGCAGTTTTCTAACACTGTTTTCCTGGAAGCTGCAATGGGATATTTTGCAGTGCTTTGAAGCTTATGGTGACAAAGGAAATACCCTCAGAAAAAACAAGAAAGAAACTTTCTGAGAAATTTCTTTGTGATTTGTGAATTCATCTCGGAGTTACATGATTCTTTTCATGGAGTAGCTTGGTAGCACTTTTTTTGGGGAATCTGAGAAGGGATATTTTGGATTACAATGAACCCTATGAAGACAAAGGAAATATCCTCATATAAAAACTAGAAAGAAGCTTTATGAGAAACTGCTTGGAGATGTGTTATCATCTCACCGAGTTACAAGATTGTTTTCATGGATGAATTTGTTTGCACTCTTTTTGGGGAATGTGAGAAGGGATAATTTGGATCACAATGAAGCCTATGGTGACAAAGTAAATATCCAAAAATAAACACTTGAAAGAAGCTTTCTGAGAAAGCTCTTCATGATGTGTGAATTTGTCTAACAGACTTACACCTTTCTTTTCATGGAGCAGTTTGGTAACACTGTTTTTGTGGAATCTGCAATGGGATATTGTGGAGTGCATTGAAACTATGTTGGCAAAGGGAATATCCTCAGATAAAAACCAAAAATACTTTTCTGAGAAACTGCTTTGTGAAGTGTGAATTCATCTCCCATATTTACACGTTTCTTTTCATGGAGCAGTTTGCTAACACTATTTTCATGAAATCTGTCAGGGAATATTGGCGAGTGCACTAAGGCCTATAGTGAAAATGTAAATATCCTCACAGAAATACTAGAAAGAAGCTTTCAGAGAAACTGATTTTTGATTTGTTAATTCATCTCTCAGAGTTACATGATTCTTTTCAT
Organism: Colobus guereza; assembly: GCA_030247045.1. NCBI lineage: Eukaryota > Metazoa > Chordata > Mammalia > Primates > Cercopithecidae > Colobus > Colobus guereza. The sequence goes on along the minus strand of CM058079.1, from coordinate 12,826,366 downwards.
GGAGCAGTTTGGTTGCACTGTTTCTGGGGAATCTGAGAAGGGATATATTGGACTGCATTGAAGCCTATAGTGATGAAGGAAATATACCTTTCTTTCATGGAGCAGCTTGATAACACTGTTTTCGTGGAATCTGCAAAGGGATATTTTTGAGGGCCTCTAGGCCTATTGTGAAAAAGGATATATCCCCAGATAAAAACTATATAACAACTTTCAAAGAAACTTCTTTTTGATGTGTAAATTCATCTCACAGAGGTACACCTCTCTTTTCATTGAGAAGATTGCTAACACTTTTATTCATGGAATCTGCAATGGGATATTTGGGAAAGCATTGAGGAATATGGTTAAAAAGGAAATATCTTCAATTAAAAACTAGAAAGAAGATTTCTGATAAACAGCTTTGCGATTTGTGAATTCATCTCACAGATTTGCAACATTCTATTCATGGAGCAGATTGGTAGCACTGTTTTTGGGGAATCTGAGAAGGGATGTTGTGGATCACATTGAGGCCTATAGTGAAAAAGGAAATATCCTAAGATAAAAACTAGAAAGAACCTTTCTGTGAAACTGCTTTGTGATGTGTAAATTCATCTCACAGAGTTACAGTGTTCTTTTCATTGAGCAGTTTGCTAACACTGTTTTCTTTCAATATGCAATATGATATTTCAGAGCGTTTTGAAGCTTTTGGTGACAAAGGAAATATCCTCATACAAAAACCAGAAAGATGCTATCTGATAAACAGCTTTGTGATGTGTTCATTCATCTCATAGAGTTTCACCATGCTTTTCATGGAGCAGTTTGGTAGCACTGTTTTTGGTTAATCTGATAGGGGATATTTTGAATGGTTTTAAAGCCTATGGTGACAAAGTAAATATCCTCAGATAAAAACCAGAAAGAAAATTTCTGACAAAGTTCTTTATGATGTTTGAATTCATCTCACAGAGTTACAGCTTTACTTTTCAAGGAGCACTTTGCTAACACTGTTGTCGTGGAATCTGCAGAGGGATATTTGGGAGTGCATTGAGGCCTATGGTGAAAAAGTACATATCCTCAGATAAAAACTAGAAAAAAACTTTTAGAGACTACTTTGTGATGTGTGAATTCATCTCACAGAGATACACTTTTCTGTTCATTTAGTAGCTACTAACACTGTTTTCTTGGAATCTGCAATGGGATATTTCAGAATTCATTGAAGTTTATGGTGACAAAGGATATATCCTCAGACAAAATCTAGAAAGAAGCTTTCTGAGAAACTACTTTGTGATTCCTGAATTCATCTCATTGATTTACATAAAACTTCATGGAGCAGTTTGGTAGCACTGTTTTTGGGGAATTTGAGAAGGGATATTTTTGGTCCCATTGAAGCCTACAGTGACAAAGGGAATATCATCAGATAAAAACTAGAAAGAAGTTTTCTGAGAAAGCTTTTGTGATGTATGAATTCATCTCACAGAGTTACACCTTTCTTTTCATGGAGCAGTTTTCTGACACTGTTTTTATGGAATCTACAAAGGGATATTTCAGAGCCCATTGAGGCCTATATTGAAAAAGTAAATATCCTGAGATAAAAACTAGAAGGAGGCTTTGGGGAAACTGGTTTGTGATGTGTGAATTCATCCCACAGAGTTTCACTGTTGTATTCATTGTACAGTTTGCTAACACTGTTTTCTTTTAATCTGCTATATATTTTGGAGCGCTAAGTCTTATTGTGACAAAGGAAATATCCTCATATAAAAACTACAAAGATACTATCTGAGAAACCACTTTTTGATGTGTTAATTCATCTCTCAGAGTTACACCATTGTTTTCATGGAGGAGTTTGGTAGCACTGTTTTTGGGTAATCTGAAAAGGGATATTTGGGATCTCTTTGAAGCCTATGGTGACTAAGGAAATATCCTCAGATAAAAACTAGAAAGAAGCTTTCTGAGAAAGTCCTTTGTGATGTATGAATTCATCTCACAGAGTTACACGTTTCTTTTCATACAGAATTTTGCTAACACTGTTTTCATGGAATCTGCAAACGTATATTTGGGAGGGCCCTGAGGCCTATAGTGAAAAAATATATATGAGATAACGAATAGAAAGGAGTTTTTGGAGAAACTGCTTTGTGATGTGTGAATTCATCTCACAGAGCTACACCATTGTTTTCATGGAGCAGTTTGATAGCACTGTTTTGGGGAAATCTGAGAAGGAATATTTTGGATCACATTGAAGCCTATGGTGACAAAGGAAATATCCTGAGATAAAAATTAGAAGGAAGCTTTCTGATAAAGTTCTTTGTGATGTCTGAATTCATCTCACAGTGTTCCACGTTTCTTTTCAGGGAGGAGTTTGCTATAACTGTTTTGTGGAATCGGCCATGGGACATTTTGGAGTGCATTGAGGCCTATGGTGAAAAGGGAAATATCCTCAGATAAAAACTAGAAAGAATCTTTTCAAGAAACTGCTTTGTCATGTGTGAATTTATCTCCAAGAGTGACACTGTTCTACTGATTGAGAAGTTTGCTAACAGTTTTTTCATGGAATCTGTATTTCGATAGCACATTGAGGAATACAGTGAAAGAGGAAACATCCTTCGATAAATACTAGAAAGAAGATTTCCAATAAACTGCTTTTTGGTGTTTGAATTCATCTCACGGAGTTACACCACTCTTTTCATGGAGCCGTTTGGTATCACTGTTTTGAGGTATCCGAGAAGGGATATTTTGAAGAGCATTGAAGCCTATATCTCAGAGTTACATGATTCTTTTCTTGGAGCAGTTTTCAAATACTCTTCTCATGGAATCTTCAAAGGGATATTTGGGAGCGAGTTGTGACTGATGGTGAAAAAGCAAGTATCCTCAGATTAAAAACTAGAAAGAAGCTTTCTGAGAAACTGCTTTGGGATGTGTAAATTCAACTCACTGTGTTTCACCACACTTCTCATGGAACAGATTGGTAGCACTGTTGTTGGTGAATCTGAGAAAGGATATTTTGAATTGCATGGAACACTATGGTGACAAAGGAAATATCCTCAGATAAAAACTAGAAAGAATCTTTCTGAGAAACTGCCTTGTTACATGTGAATTCATCTCACTGACTTACATGGCTCTTTTCTTGCAGCAGTTTGTTAACACTATTTTAGTGGAACTTGCAATAGGATATTTGGGAGTGCAGTGAAGCTTATGGTGACAAAGTAAACATCCTCAGATTAAAACCAAAAGGAACCTTTCTGTGAACCTGCTTTGTGGTGTGTGAATTCTTCTCACAAAGCTACACCATTCTTCTCATTGAAGAGTTTGTTAACACGTTTTTGAGGAGTCTGCAATAGGATATTTGGGAGGCGCATAGAGGAGTATGGTGAAAAATGAAATATCCTCAGATAAAAACTAGTAAGAAGCTTACTGAGAAACAGCTTTGTGATGTTTAAATTCATTGTTCTGAGTTACACCATTCTTTTCATGGAACAGTATGGTAGCACTGTTTTTGGGAAATCTACAATAGGATATTAGGGATTGTATTGAAGCCTATGGTGACACAGGAATTATCCACAGATAAAAACCAAAAAGAAGCTTTCTGAGAAAGTGCTTTGTGATGTGTGCATTCATCTCACAGAGTGACAATTTTCTTTTCATGGAGGAATTTGCTAAAACTCTTTTCGTGGAATCTGCAAAGGGATATTTGGGAGTGCATTGAGGCCCATGGTGAAAAAGGAAATATCCTCAGATAAAAACTAGAAAGAAACTTTCTGAGAAACAGCTTTGTGATGTATGAATTTATCTCACAGAGTTACACCATTCTTTTCATGGAACAGTTTGGTAACACTGTTTTGGGGTAATCTGAGAAGGGATACTTTGATGGCTTTGAAGAATATGGTGACAAAGGAAATATCCTCAGAAAAAAACTAGAAAGAAGCTTTCTGAGAAACTTCTTTGTGATGTGTGCACTCATCTCACAGAGTAACAACTTTCTTTACATGGAGCAGTTTGCTAACACTGTTTTTGTGGAAGCTACAAAGGGATATTTGGGAGCTAGTTCACACCTATGGTGAAAAAGGAAATATCCTCAGATAAAACCTTCAAAGAAGTTTTCTGAGAAGCTGCTTTGTGATGTGTGAATTTGTCTCACAGTGTTACACCACACTTCTCATGGAGCAGTTTGGTAGCACTGTTTTGGAATCTGCAATGGGATATTTTGGATTGCATTGAAGCCTATGGTGACACAGGAATTATCCACAGATAAAAACCAAAAGAAGCTTTCTGAGAAAGTGCTTTGTGATGTGTGAATTCATCTCACAGAGTTACACCTTTCTTTTCATGGAGGAATTTGCTAAAACTCTTTTCGTGGAATCTGCAATGGGATATTTGGGAGTGCATTGAGGCCTATGGTGAAAAGGAAATATCCTCAGATAAAAACTAGAAAGAAACTTTCTGAGAAACAGCTTTGTGATGTGTGAATTCATCTCACAGAGTTACACCATTCTTTTCATTGAGCAGTTTGATAACACTGTTTTGTGGAATCTGCAAGGGATATTTTGGATTGCATTGAAGCCTATGGTGACAAAGGAAATATCCTCAGATAAAAACTAGAAAGAAGCTTTCTGAGAAACTTCTTTGTGATGTGTGAATTCATCTCACAGAGTTACACCTTTCTTTTCATGGAGCAGTTTGCTAACACTGTTTTTGGAATCTGCAATAGGATATTTGGGAGTGCATTGAGGCCTATGGTGAAAAGGAAATATCCTCAGATAAAAACCAAAAAGAAGTTTTCTGAGAAGCTGCTTTGTGATGTGTGAATTCATCTCACAGTGTTACACCACACTTCTCATGGAGCAGTTTGGTATTACTGTTTTTCAGGAGTCTCAGAAGGGATATTTTGAATTGCATTGAAGCCTATGACTACAAAGGAAATATCCTCAGACAGAAACTAGAAAGAAGCTTTCTGAGAAATTTCTTTGTGATGTGTGAATTCACCTCACAGAGTTACACGATTCTTTTCTTTCAGAAGTTTGCTAACACTCTTTTCATGGAATCTGCAATAGGATATTTGGGAACGCATTGAAGCCTATGATGACAAAGGAAATATCCTCATAGAAAAACCAAAAAGAAGCTTTCTGAGAAACTGCTTTGTGATGTGTGAATTCAACTTAGAGACACACCGTTCTGTTCATTGAGCAGTTTGATAACACTGTTTTCGTGGAATCTGCAATAGGATATTTGGGAGCACATTGAAGCCTATGATGACAAAGGAATTATCCTCAGATAAAAACCAAAAGGAAGGTTTCTGTGAAACTGCTTTGGGATGTGTGAATTCATCTCACAGAGTAACACCTTTCTTTCCATTGAGAGGATTGCCAATACTTTTTTCATGGAATCTGCAATGGGATATTTGGGAGCTCATTGAAGCCTATGGTGAAAAGGAAATATCCTCAGATAAAAACTAGAAAGAAACTTTCTGAGAAACAGCTTTGTGATATGTGAATTCATCTCACAGAGTTACACCATTCTTTTCATGGAGCAGTTTGGTAGCACTATTTTGGGGGAATCTGAGAAGGCATATTTTGAATTGCATTGAAGTCTACAGTGAAAAGGAAATATACTCAGATTAAAATTAGAAAGAAACCTTCTGTGAAACTGCTTTGTGATGCGTGAGTTCATCTCACAGAGATAAACTGTTCTTTTCATTGAGCAGTTTGCTAACACTGTTTTCTTGGAATCTGCTATGGGATATTTTGGACCACATGGAAGCCTATGGTGACAATGGAAAATCCTCATATTAAAACAAGAAAGAAGTTTTCTGACATACCACTTTGTGATGTGTTAATTCATCTCACAGCGTTGCATGATAATTTTCATGGAGCAGTTTGGTAACACTGTTTTGTGGAATCTGCAATAGGATATTTGGGAGCTCATTGAAGCCTATGGTGACAACGAGAATATCCTCAAATAAAAACTAGAAAGAAGCTTTCTGAGAAAGTTCTTTGTGACGTATGAATTTATCTCACAGAGTTACACCTTTCTTTTCATGTAGCAGTTTGGTAACACTGTTTTTCTGGAATCTGAAATAGGATATTTGGGAGTGCATTGCAGCCTATGGTGACAAAGAAAATATCCTCATAGAAAAACCAAAAAGAAGCTTTCTGAGAAACTGTTTTGTGATGCTTGAATTCACCTCACAGATTTGCACCTTTATTTTAATGGACCAGTTTGCTAACACTGTTTTCATTGAATCTTCAATGGATACTTTTGAGTGCCTTGAGGCCTATATTGAAAAAGGAAATATCCTCAGATAAAAACTAGAAAGAAGCTTTCTGAGAAACTGCTTTGTGATTTGTGAATTCATCTCACAGTGTTACACTGTTCTTTTCATTGAGCGGTTTGCTAAACTGTTTTCTTGGAATCTGCAATGTGATATTCCATAGTGCTTTGAAGCTTATGGTGACAAAGGAAATATCCTCATATTAAAACTAGAAAGAAGCTTTCTGAGAAACTACTTTGTGATGGGTTAATTCAGATGACAGAGTTACATGATTCTTTTCATTGATCAGTTTGGTAGCACTGTTTTTGGGGAATCTGAGAAGGGATATTTTGGATCGCATAGATGCATATGGTGTCAAAGTAAGTATTCTCAGATAAAAATTAGAAAGAAGCTTTCTGAGAAAATTCTTTGTGATGTTTCAATTAATCTCACAGATTTATTCCTTTCTTTTCATGGAGCAGTTTGCTAGCACTGTTTTCGTGGAATCTGCAAATGGACATTTGGGAGCAAATTTAGAGCTATAGTGAAAAAGGTAATATCCTCAGATTAAAATTAGAAAGAAACTTTCTGAGAAACTGATTTGTGATGTGTGAATTCATCTTACAGAGTTACACTGTACTTTTCATTGAGCAGTTTGATAACACTGTTTTGTGGAAACTGCAGTAGGATATTTAGGAGCATGTTGAAGCTTATGGTGACAAAGGAAATATCCTCAGATAAAAACCAAAAAGAATCTTTCTGAGAAAGCTCTTTGTGATGTGGGAATTCATCTCAATGAGTTACAGTGTTCTTTTCATGGAGAAAATTGCTAACACTTTACTTGTGGAATCTGCAATGGGATATTCTGGAGTGCATTGAGGAATATGACCAAAAAGGAAATATCCTCAGATAAAAACTGGAAATAATCCTTCTGAGAAACAGCTTTTGATGTGTGAATTCATCTGAAAGTGTTATGTCACACTTTTCATGCAGCAGATTGGTAGCATTGTTTTGGGGAATCTGAGAAGGGATATTTTGGATTGCATTGACACCTATGGTGAAAAAGAAAATATCCTCAGATAAAAACTGGAAAGAAACTTTCTGAGAAACTGCTTTGTGATGTGTGAATTCATCTCACAGAGTTACATGATTCTTTTCATGGAGCAGTTTGCTAACACTGTTTTCATGGAATCTGCAATAGGATATTTGGGAGTGGTTTGAAACATATGGTGACAAAGGAACTATCCTCAGATAAAAACTAGAAAGAAGCTTTCTGAGAAAATTCTTTGTGATGTGAATTCATCTCACAGAGTTACACTTCTTTTCATGGAGCAGTTTGCTAACACTGTTTTCGTGGAATCTGCAAATGGACATTTGGGAGCAAATTTAGAGCTATGGTGAAAAGGAAATATCCTCAGATTAAAATTAGAAAGAAGCTTTCTGAGAAACTGATTTGTGATGTGTGAATTCATCTTACAGAGTTACACTGTACTTTTCATTGAGCAGTTTGCTAACACTGTTTTTGGAATCTGCAAAGGATATTTAGGAGCATGTTGAAGCTTATGGTGACAAAGGAAATATCCTCAGATAAAAACCAAAAGAATCTTTCTGAGAAAGCTTTTGTGATGTGTGAATTCATCTCAATGAGTTACAGTGTTCTTTTCATTGAGCAGTTTGCTAACACTGTTTTGTGGAATCTGCAATGGATATTTTGGAGTGCATTGAAGAATATGACCAAAAGGAAATATCCTCAGATAAAAACTGGAAATAATCCTTCTGAGAAACAGCTTTTGATGTGTGAATTCATCTGAAAGAGTTATGTCACACTTTTCATGCAGCAGATTGGTAGCATTGTTTTGGGGAATCTGAGAAGGGATATTTTGGATTGCATTGACACCTATGGTGACAAAGGAAATATCCTCATATAAAAACTGTTTTTGTGGAAACTGCAGTAGGATATTTAGGAGCATGTTGAAGCTTATGGTGACAAAGGAACTATCCTCAGATAAACCCAAAAAGTATATTTCTGAGAAAGCTCTTTGTGATGTAGGAATTCATCTCAATGAGTTACAGTGTTCTTTTCATAGAGAAAATTGCTAACACTTTACTTGTGGAATCTGCAATGGGATATTCTGGAGTGCATTGAAGAATATGACCAAAAAGGAAATATCCTCAGATAAAAACTGGAAATAATCCTTCTGATAAACAGCTTTTTGATGTGTGAATTCATCTGAAAGAGTTATGTCACACTTTTCATGCAGCAGATTGGTAGCATTGTTTTTGGGGAATCTGAGAAGGGATATTTTGGATTGCATTGACACCTATGGTGACAAAGGAAATATCCTCATATAAAACTGTTTTTGTGGAAACTGCAGTAGGATATTTAGGAGCATGTTGAAGCTTATGGTGACAAAGGAAATATCCTCAGATAAAAACTAGAAAGAAGATTTCTGAGAAAGCTCTTTGTGATGTGTGAATTCATCTCAATGAGTTACAGTGTTCTTTTCATTGAGCAGTTTGCTAACACTGTTTTTGTGGAATCTGCAATGGGATATTCTGGAGTGCATTGAAGAATATGACCAAAAGGAAATATCCTCAGATAAAAACTGGAAATAATCCTTCTGATAAACAGCTTTTGATGTGTGAATTCATCTGAAAGAGTTATGTCACACTTTTCATGCAGCAGATTGGTAGCATTGTTTTTGGGGAATCTGAGAAGGGATATTTTGGATTGCATTGACACCTATGGTGAAAAAGAAAATATCCTCAGATAAAAACTGGAAAGAAACTTTCTGAGAAACTGCTTTGTGATGTGTTACAGGATTCATTTTTGGTGCAGTTTGCTAAAAGTGTTCTCATGAAATGTGAACTAGGATATTTGGGAGTGGTTTGAAACATATAGTGACAAATGAAGTATCCTCAGACAAAAAGCAAAAAGAAGCTTTCTGAGAAACTGTTTTGTGATGTGTGAATTCATCTCACAGAGATACACAATTCTTTTCATGGATCAGTTTGATTGCACCCTTTTTGGGGAATCTGAGAAGGGATACTTTGGATCACACTGAAGAGTATGGTGACAAATGAAATACCCTCATGTAAAAAATAGAAATAAGCTTTCTGAGAAAGTTTTTTGTGATGTGTGAATTCATCTCACAGAGTTACACCTTTCTTTTCATGGAACAGATTGCTAACGCTGTTTTCTTGGATTCTGCAAAGGGATATTTGGGAGCACATTGAGGCATATGGTGAGAAAGAAAATATCCTCAGATAAAAACTAGAAAGAAGATTTCTCAGAATCTACTTTGTGATTTGTGAATTCATTTACAGAGTTACACTGTACTTTTCATTGAGAAGTTTACTAAAACTGTTTTCTTGGAATCTGCAGTCGGATATTTTGGAGTGCATGGAAGCCTATGTTGACAAAGGAATTATCCTCATTTAAAAACTAGAAAGAAGGTTTATGAGAAATTGCTTTGTGATTTTTGAATAAATCTAACAGAGTTACACGATTATTTTCATGGAGCAGTTTGGTAGCACTGTTTTTGGGGAATCTGAGAAAGGACAATTCGATTGCATTGAAGCTTATGGTGACAAAGAAATATCCTCAGATAAAATCTAGAAAGACTCTTTCTGAGAAACTTCTTTGTGATGTGGGAATTCATCTCACAGATTAACAACATTCTTTTCATTGGGATCATGGGTAATACTTTTTTCGTGGAATATGCGATGGGATATTCTGGAGCTCATTGAGGCCTATGGTGAGAAAGGAAATATCCTCAGATTAAAAACTAGAAAGAAACTTTCTGAGAAAGAGCTGTGTGATGTTTGAATTCTTCTCACAGATTACACCATTCTTTTCATGGAGAAGTTTGGTAGCACTGTTTTGGGAGAACCTTAGAAGTGATATTTTCGATCACTTTGAAGCCTGTGGTGACAAATGTTATATCATCTGATAAAAGCAAGAAAGAAGTTTTCTGAGAAAGTTCCTTGTGATGTGTGAATTCATCTCGCAGAGTTACACCTTTCTTTTCATGGAGCAGTTTGAAAACACTGTTTTCATGGAATCTGCAAAGTGATGTATGGGAGTGCATTGAGGTCTATCGTGTAAAAGGAAATATACTCAGATAAAAACAGGAAAAAGCTTTCTGAGAAACTACTTTGAGATGGGTGAATTCATCTCACAGAGATACACTGACGTTTTCATTGAGCAATTTGAAAACACTGTTTTTATGGAATCAGCAATAGGATATATGGGAGTGCATTGAAGCCTATGGTGACATAGGAAATATCCCCAGACAAAACCCAACAAGAAGCTTTCTGAGAAATGGCTTTGTGATGTGTGAATTCATCTCACAGATTACACCTTTCTTTTCTTGGAGCAGTTTGCTAGCACTGAATTCATGGAATCTACAAAGGGATAATCGAGAACACATTGAGGACTGTGGTGAAAAGGAAATATCCTCAGACAAAAACTAAAAAGAAGATTTCTGAGAAACTGCTTTGTGATTTGTGAATTCATCTCACAGTGTTACACGACTCTTTTAATGGAGCAGTTTAGTAGCACTGTTTTTGGGGAATGTTAGAAGGGATAATTTGGATCATTTTGAAGCCTATGGTGACAAAGGAAATATTCTCAGATAAAAACTAGAAAGAATCTTTCTGAGAAAGTTCTTTGTGAGGTGTGAATTCATCTCACAGTGGTACACCTTTTTTTTCATGGAGCAGTTTGCTATCACTACTGTCTTGGAATCTGCAAAGGGATATTTGGGAGCATCTTAAGGCCTGTGGTGACAAAGGAAATATCATCAGATAAAAACTAGAAAGAAGCTTTCTGAGAAACTTCTTTGTGATGTGTGCATTCATCTCACAGTGCTACACCTTTCTTTTCATGGAACAGTTTGGTAGCACTGTTTTTGGGGAATCTGCAAAGGGATTTTCAGGAGATCATATATTCCTCTGGTGAAAAAGGAAATATCTTCAGATAAAAACTGGAAAGAAGGTTTCTGAGAAGCTGTTTTGTGATATGTATATTCACCTCATAAAGATAAACCATTTTATTGATTGAGCAGTTTGGCATCACTGCTTATGTCGTGTCTGAGAAGGGATATTTGGGAGCTCATTGTGCCTGATGGTGGAAAAGGAAATATCATCAGATAAAAACTAGAAAGAAGCTTTCTGAGAAACTTCTTTGTGATGTGTGCATTCATCTCACAGTGCTACACCTTTCTTTTCATGGAACAGTTTGGTAGCACTGTTTTTGGGGAATCTGCAAAGGGATTTTCAGGAGATCATATATTCCTCTGGTGAAAAAGGAAATATCTTCAGATAAAAACTGGAAAGAAGTTTTCTGAGAAGCTGTTTTGTGATATGTATATTCACCTCATAAAGATAAACCATTTTGTTGATTGAGCAGTTTGGCAACACTGTTTTTGTGGTGTCTGAGAGGGGATATTTGGGAGCTCATTGAGGCTGATGGTGGAAAAGTAAATATGCACTCATAAAAACTAGAAAGGAGCTTTCAGAGAAATTTCTTTGTGATGGGTGAATTCATCAGACACAGTTACATATTTCTTTTCTTTGAGCAGTTTGGTAGCTGTTTCTAGGAATCTGCAAAGGGATATATGGCAGGTGCTAGAGGCCTATGGTGAAAACGGAAATAATTTCAGATTAAAACTGTGGAGAAGCTTTTCGAAATATGGTTTAGTGATGTGTGTATTCATCTAAGAGTTTAAAGGTTTTGTTGATTGAGAAGTTCAGAGTCACTGTTTTTGTGGTTTCTGAGAGGAGTTATTTGGGAGCACATTGAAACCTATGGTGAAAAAGGAAATATTCTCATATTTAAATTAGAAAGAAACTTGCTGAGAAACTACTTTTGGATGGGTGAATTCATCTCAAATATTTACACTGTTCTTTTAATTGAGCAGTTTGTTAACACTGTTTTCTTGGAATCTGCAATGGGATATTTTGGAGTGCATTGAAGCTTAGGGTGACAAAGGAAATATCATCATATAAACACTAAAAAGAAGCTTTCTGAAAAACCATTTTGTGATGTGTTAATTCATCTCAAGGAGTTACACCATGCCTTTCATGGATCAGTTTGTTAGCAGTGTTTTTGGGGAATCTGAGAAGGGATATTTTGGATCGCATTGAAACCTATGGTGACAAAGGAAATATCCTGAGATAAAAACTAGAAAGAAGCTTTTTGAGGAAGTTCTTTGTGATGAGTGAATTCATATCACAGAATTACAACTTTCTTTTCATGGAGCAGTTTGCTAACACTGTTTTCATGTAATCTGTAATGGGATATTCCAAAGCACCTTGAAGTTTATAGTGAAAAAGGAAATATCCTCAGATAAAAACTACAAAGAAGCTATCTGAGAAACTGCTTTGTGATCAGTGAATTCGTCTCAAAGAGTTACACCTTTCTTTTCATTGAGCAGTTTGGTAGCGCTGCTTTTGGGAAATTTGCAAAGGGTTTTTCAGTAGCTCATAGAGGCCTATGGTGAAAAACGAAATATCTTCAGATAAAAACTGGAGAGAATGTTTTTGAGAAACTGTTTTGTGATGTGTGTATTCATTGCATAGAGATAAACCATTTTGTTGGTTGAGCAGCATGGCTTCATTGTTTTTGTGGTGTCTGTAAAGGGATATTTGGGAGAGCATTGAGGCTGAGGGTGGAAACGTAAATATGCACAGATTAAAACTGGAAAGGATCTTTCTGGGAAATTTCTTTGTGATGGGTGAGTTCATCTCCCAGAGGTAAACCATTCTTTTCATTGAGCAGTTTGGTTACCCTGTTTTTTGGAATCTACAAAGTGATATTTGGAGCACAGAGAAGTCTATGGTGAAAAGGAAATATCCTCAGATAAAAACTAGAAAGAAGCTTTCTGAGAAACTGCTTTGTGATGTGAATTCATCTCAAAGAGTTACACCTTTCTTTTCATTGAGCAGTTTGGTAGCACTGTTTTGGGGAATCTGCAAAGGATATTTGGAGCACATTGAGGCCTATGGTGAAAAGGAAATATCTTCAGATAAAACTGGAAAGAAGTTTTCTGAGAAACTGTTTTGTGATGTGTGAATTCATCTCACAGAGTTAAAACTTTCTCTTCATTGAGCAGTTTGGCTTCACTGTTTTTGTGGAATCTGCAAAGGGATATTTGGGAGTGCATTGAAGCTTATGGTGACAAAGGAAATATCCTCAGATAAAAACTAGAAAGCATCTTTCTGAGAAAGTTCTTTGTGATGGGTGAATTCATCTCACAGAGTTACACCATTCTTTTCATTGAGCAGTTTGGTTACCCTGTTTTTTGGAATCTACAAAGTGATATTTGGAGCACAGAGAAGTCTATGGTGAAAAAGGAAATATCCTCAGATAAAAACTAGAAAGAAACTTTCTGAGAGACTGATTGTGATGGGTGAATTTATCTCACAGAGTTAAAACTTTCTCTTCATTGAGCAGTTTGGTAACAAAGTTTTTTTGGAATACAGAAAGTGATATTTGAGAGTGGAGAGATGCCAATGTTGAAAAAGGAAATATCTTCAGGTTGAAACTGGAGAGATAGTTTCTGATAACTCCTTTGTGATGCATGCATTCATCTCATAGAGGTAGAGCTTTCTGTTGGGAGAGCAGTTTGGCTTCACTGTTTTTGTGGTGTCTGACGTATGACTTCGTCTCACAGAATTACACGTTTCATTTCATGCAGCAGTTTGCTAACATCATTTTCATGGAATCTGCAAAGAGATATTTAGTATTCCATTGAGGCCTATGGTGATAAATGAAATATCCTCAGATAATAACTAGAAAGAAGCTTACTGAGAAACTGCTTTGTGATGTGTGAATTCATCTCACTGAGTTAAAATGTGCCTTTTATTGAGAAGTTTGTGAACACTGTTTTCTTGGAGTCTGCAAAGGGATATTTCAGAATGCATTGAAGCTTATGGTGACAAAGGAATATCCGCAGACAAAAACTAGAAAGAAACTAGAAAGAAACTCTCTGAGAAACTGATTTGTGATTAGTGAATTCACCTCACAGAGTTACATGATTCTTTTAATGGAGCAGTTTGGTAGCACTGCTTTTGGGGAATGATAGAAGGGATAATATAGATTGTGTTGAAGCCTATGGTAACAAAGGAAATATCCTCAGATAAAAATGAGAAAGGAAGCTTTCTGAGAGACTGATTGTGATGGGTGAATTTATCTCACAGAGTTACCTTTCTTTTCATGGAGCAGTTTGGTAACACTGTTTTTGGAATCTGCAAAGAGATATTTAGTATTCCATTGAGGCCTATGGTGATAAATGAAATATCCTCAGATAAAAATGAGAAAGGAAGCTTTCTGAGAAACTGCTTTGTGATGTGAATTCATCTCACAGAGTTACCTTTCTTTTCATTGAGCAGTTTGGTAGCACTGTTTTGGGGAATCTGAGAAGGGATATTTTGGAGTGCATTGAAGCCTATGGTGACAAAGGAACTATCATCAGGCAAAAACTAGAAAGAAGTTTTCTGAGAAACTGCTTTGTGATGTGAATTCATCTCACAGAGTTACATGATTCTTTTAATGGAGCAGTTTGCTAACACTGTTTTTGGAATCTGCAAAGGATATTTTGGAGTGCATTGAAGCTTATGGTGACAAAGGAACTATCATCAGGCAAAAACTAGAAAGAAGTTTTCTGAGAAACTGCTTTGTGATGTGAATTCATCTCACAGAGTTACCTTTCTTTTCATGGAGCAGTTTGTAGCACTGCTTTTGGGGAATGTTAGAAGGATAATATAGATTGTGTTGAAGCCTATGGTGACAAAGGAACTATCATCAGGCAAAAACTAGAAAGCATCTTTCTGAGAAACTGCTTTGTGATGTGAATTCATCTCACAGAGTTACCTTTCTTTTCATGGAGCAGTTTGCTAACACTGTTTTCATGGAGCAGTTTGCTAACACTGTTTTCTTGGAGTCTGCAAAGGGATATTTCAGAATGCATTGAAGCTTATGGTGACAAAGGAACTATCATCAGGCAAAAACTAGAAAGAAGTTTTCTGAGAAACTGCTTTGTGATGTGAATTCATCTCACAGAGTTACACCATTCTTTTCATTGAGCAGTTTGCTAACATCATTTTCATGGAATCTGCAATAGGATATTTTGGAGTGCATTGAAGCCTATGGTGACAAAGGAACTATCATCAGGCAAAAACTAGAAAGAAGCTTACTGAGAAACTGCTTTGTGATGTGAA
This sequence comes from Colobus guereza, assembly GCA_030247045.1. NCBI lineage: Eukaryota > Metazoa > Chordata > Mammalia > Primates > Cercopithecidae > Colobus > Colobus guereza. Next base: position 12,810,927 of record CM058079.1, on the reverse strand, counting down.
TTCATCTCACAGAGTTACATGATTCTTTTAATGGAGCAGTTTGCTAACACTGTTTTCATGGAATCTGCAAAGGATATTTTGGAGTGCATTGAAGCCTATGGTGAAAAGGAAATATCCTCAGATAAAAACTAGAAAGAAGCTTTCTGAGAAAGTTCTTTGTGATGGGTGAATTTATCTCACAGAGTTACCTTTCTTTTCATTGAGCAGTTTGCTAACACTGTTTTCTTGGAGTCTGCAAAGGGATATTTGGGAGTGCATTGAGGCCTATGGTGATAAATGAAATATCCTCAGACAAAAACTAGAAAGAAGCTTTCTGAGAAAGTTCTTTGTGATGCGTGAATTCGTCTCACAGAGTTACCCCTTTCTTTTCATTTAGAAGTTCACTAACACTGTTTTCTTGGAGTCTGCAAAGGGATATTTCTAAACGCATTGAAGCTTATGGTGACAAAGGAACTATCATCAGGCAAAAACTAGAAAGCATCTTTCTGACAAACTGGTTATGATGTGTGAATTCATCATACAGAGTTACACCATTCCTTTCATTGGGCAGTTTGATAACACTGTTTTCATGGAATCTGCAATAGGATATTTTGGAGTGCATTGAAGCCTATGGTGAAAAGGAAATATCTCAGATAAAAACTAGAAAGAAGTTTTCTGAGAAACTGTTTTGTGATGTGTGAATTCACCTCACAGAGTTACATGATTCTTTTAATGGAGCAGTTTTGTAGCACTGCTTTTGGGGAATGTTAGAAGGGATAATATAGATTGTGTTGAAGCCTATGGTAACAAAGGAAATATCCTCAGATAAAAATGAGAAAGGAAGCTTTCTGAGAAAGTTCTTTGTGATGCGTGAATTTGTCTCACAGAGTTACCCCTTTCTTTTCATTTAGAAGTTCACTAACACTGTTTTCTTGGAGTCTGCAAAGGGATATTTCTAAACGCATTGAAGCTTATGGTGACAAAGGAACTATCATCAGGCAAAAACTAGAAATCATCTTTCTGATAAACTGGTTATGATGTGTGAATTCATCATACAGAGTTACACCATTCCTTTCATTGGGCAGTTTGATAACACTGTTTTCGTGGAATCTGCAATAGGATATTTTGGAGTGCAATGAAGTTTCTGGTGACAAAGTAAATACTCTCAGATAAAAACCAAAAACAACATTTTTGAGAAATGTTTTGTGATGTGTGAATTCACCTCACAATGTTACACCATTCTTTTCATTGAAAAGTTTGCTTACACTTTTTTTGTGGAATCTGTATTGGGATATTCGTGAGCGCATAGAGGAATACAGTGAAAAAGGAAATATACTCACATAAAAACTAATAAGAAGCCTATTGAGAAACAGCTTTCTGATGTCTGAATTCATTTCACAGAGTTACACCAATTTTTTATGCAGCAGTGTGGTAACACTGTTGTTGGGGATTCTGCAATAGGATATTTTGGAGTGCATTGAAGCCTATGGTGACAAAGGAAATATCCTCAGAGAAAAACCAAAAAGAAATTTTCTGAGAAACTGATTTGTGCTGGATGAATTCCTCTCACAAATTTACACCTTTCTTTGCATGGAGCAGATTGCTAACACTATTTTCGTGGAATCTTCAAAGGGATATTAGCGAGTGCATTGAGGCCTATGGTGAAATGGAAATATTCTCAGATAAAAACTAGAAAGAAGCTTTCTGAGAAATTGCTTTGTGATGTGTCAATTTACAACACACACACAGAGTTACACTGTTCTGTTCATTGAGCAGTTTGCCAACAACTTTCGTGGAATCCTCAAAGGGATATTTGGAAGCACTTTGAGGCCTATAATGTAAAAGGAAATGTCCTCAGATAAAACCTGGAAAGGAGCTTTCTGAGAAACTGTTTTACAATGTGTAAATTCATCTCACAGAGGTACACCATTCTTTTCATGGAGCAGTATGATGACACTGTTTTCATGGAATCTGTAATAGGATATTTGGGAGTGTATTGAACTCCTTGGTGACAAAGGATATATCCTCACATAAAAACCAAAAGGAAGCCTTCTGAGAAACTGGTTTCTGATCTCTGAATTCAACTCAAAGAGTTACATTGTTCTTCTCATTGTGCAGCTTGCTAACACTGTTTTCTTGGAATACACAATGGGATGTTTCGGAGCGCATTGAGCTGATATTGACAAAGAAAATATCCTCGGTCAAAAACAAGAAAGATACTTTCTGAGAAAGTGCTTTCAGATTTATGAATTCACCTCACAGAGTTACACCTTTCTTTTCAAAGAGCAGTTTGGTAGCACTGTTTTTGTGGAACCTAAGAAGGGATATTTTGGATTACCTTGAAGCCTATGGTGACAATGGAAATGTCCTCAGATAAAAACTAGGAAGAAACTTTCTAAGAAAATTATTTGTGATGTATGAATTCTTCTCACAGAGTTACACGGTTCTTTTCATGGATCATATTGCTAACACTGATTTTGTGGAATCTGTAAAGGGATATTTTGAGTGCATTGTTTTCTTGGATGAAAAAGGAAATATCCTCACATAAAAACTAGAAAGAATCATTCTGATAAACTGCTTTGTGATGTGTGAATTCATCTTAGAGAGTTACAATGTTGTTTTCATTAAACTGTTTGCTAACACTGTTTTCTTGGAATCTGCAAAGGGATATTTTGAGTGCATTGAAGCCTATGGTGACAATGGAAATGTCCTCAGATAAAAACTAGGAAGAAACTTTCTAAGAAAATTATTTGTGATGTATGAATTCTTCTCACAGAGTTACACGGTTCTTTTCATGGATCATATTGCTAACACTGATTTTGTGGAATCTGTAAAGGGATATTTTGAGTGCATTGTTTTCTTGGATGAAAAAGGAAATATCCTCACATAAAAACTAGAAAGAATCATTCTGAGAAACTGCTTTGTGATGTGTGAATTCATCTTAGAGAGTTACAATGTTGTTTTCATTAAACTGTTTGCTAACACTGTTTTCTTGGAATCTGCAATTGGGTATTTCTGAGGGCATTGAAGCTTATGGTGACAAAGGAAATATCCTCAGACAAAAACTAAAAAGAAGCTCTCTGAGAAACTGTTTTGTGATTTGTGAATTAATCTCACAGAGTTACACTCGTCTCTTCAATGAGTAGATTGCCAACCCTGTTTCCTTGAAAACTGCAATGTGATATTTTGGAGCACATTGAAGCTTATGAAGACAAAGGAAATATCCTCAGACAAAAACTAGAGAGAAGCTTTCTGAAAAACTGTTTTGTGATTTTAGAATTCATTTCTCAGCGTTATATGAATCTTCTCTTGGATTAGTTCGGTAGCACTGTTTTTGGGTAATCTGAGAAGGGATATTTTGGATTGCATGGAAGCCTATGGTGACAAAGGAAATATCTTCAGACAAACCTAGAAAGAAGCTCTCTGAGAAACGTCCTTGTGAGATGTGAATTCATCTGACAGAATTACACGATTGTTTTCATGAAGCAGTTTGGTAGCACTCTTTTTATGGAATCTGAGAAGGGATATATTGGATCACATTGAATCCTATGGTGACAAAGAAAATATCCTCAGATAAAAACTAGAAAGAAGTTTTCTGTGAAATTTCTTTTTGATGTGAATTCATCTCACTAAGTTTCAGCTTTCTTTTCATTGAGCAGTTTGCTAACACTGTTTTCGTGGAATCTACAAAGGGATATATGGAGCACCTTGAGGCCTATGATAAAAAAGAAAATATCCTCAGATAAAAACTACAAAGAAGGTTTCTAGGAAACTGCTTTATGATATGTGAATTCATCTCACAGTGTTACATTGTTCTTTTCATTGAGAAGTTTGCTAACACAGTTTTCTTGTTATCTGCAAAGGGATATTTTGGAGTGCATTGAAGATTAGGGTGACAAACGAAATATCCTCATATAAAAATTAGAAAGAAGCTTTCTGAAAAATCCCTTTGTGATTTGTGAATTCTTCTCACAGAGTTACACGATTATTTTCATGGATCAGTTTGGTAGCACTGTTATTGGGTTATCTGAGAAGGGATATTTTGGATTGTACAGAATCCTAGTTTAACAATGGGTATATCCTCAGATACAAACTAGAAAGAAGCTTTATGAGAAACTACTTTGTGATGTGTGAATTCGTCTCACAGAGTTACACTGTTCTTTTCATTGAGGAGTTTGCTAACACTGTTATCTTGGAATATGCAATGGGATATTTTGGAGTGTGTTGAAGTTTATGGTGACAAAGAAAATATCCTCATATAAAAACTAGATAGAAGATTTCTGAGAAAATGCTTTGTGATGTGTGAATTCATCTCACAGAGTTACATAGTTCTCTTCATTGAACAATTGCTGAACCCTGTTTTCGTGTAATCTGCAAGGGATATTTTGGAGCGCATTGAACCTTATGGTGAAAAAGGAAACAACATCAGACAAAAACTAGAAACAAGTTTTATGAGAAACTTCTTTGTGATTTGTGAATTCATCTCACAGAGTTACATGAATCTTTTCATGGAGCAGTTTGGTAGCACTGTTTTTGGGGAATCTGAGAAGGGATATTTTGGATCACATTGAAGCCTATGATGACAAAGGAAATATCCTCAGATTTAAATTAGAAAGAAACTTTCTGAGAAAGCTCTTTGTAATGGGTGAATATACCTTACAGATTTACACTTTTCTTTTCATGAGGGATTGTGCTAACACTGTATTTGTGGAATCTTCAAAAGGATATCAGGGAGCACCTTGAGGCCTATAGTGATAAAGGAAATGTCCTCAGATAAAAACTACAAAACGCTTTCTGAGAAACTGCTTTTTATAGGTGAATTCTTCTCACAGAGTTACAGTGTTCTTTTCTTGAGTCATTTGATAACAGTGTTTTCGCAGAGTCTGTGATAGGATATTTTGTAGTGCATTGAAGCCCATGGTGACACAGGAATTATTCTCATTGAAAAACAAAAAAGAAGCTTTCTGAGTAACTGCTTTGTGATGTGTGAATTCAACCCATAGAGTTACATTGTTGTTTTCATTGAGCAGTTTGCTAACACTGTTTTCTTGGAATCTACAATGGGATATTTCAGAGCACATTGAAGCTTATTGTGAAAAAGTAAATATCCTCAGACAAAAACTAGAAAGAAACATTCTGAGAAACTGCTTTGTGATTTGTGAATTCATCACACAGAGTTACCCGATTTTTTTCATGGATCAGTTTGATAGCACTGTTCTTGGGTAATCTGAGAAGGGCTATTTTGGATTGAATGGAAGCCTATGGTGACAAAGGAAATATCCTCAGACAAAAACGAGATTGAAGCTTTCTGAGAAACTGCTTTGTGATTTGTGAATTCATCACAGAGTTACATTCTTTTCATGGAGCAGTTTGCTAACACTGTTTTCTAGGTATCTACAAAGGCATATTTCTTCTCATGGAGGCTATTGCTAATACTGTTTATGAGGAATCTGCAAAGGGATACTAGGGAGTGCATTGAAGCTTATGGTGAGAAAGGAATTATGCTCAGATAAAAAGTAGAAAGAAACTTTCTGAGAAAGTTATTTGTGATGTGTGAATTCATCTCACAGAGTTACACCTTACTTTTCATGGAGCAGTTTGCTAACACAGTTTTCATGGAATCTGCAAAGGGATATTTGGGAGCACCTTGAGGTCTTCGGTGAAAAAGGAAATACCCTCATAGAAAATCTAGAAAGAAACTTTCTGAGAAACAGCTTTGTGATGTGTGAATTCATCACAGAGTTACACTGTTCTTTTCATTGAGCAGTTTGTTAACACTGTTTTCTTGGAATCTGCAAAGGGATATTTTTGAGTGCATTGAAGGTTAGTGTGAAAAGGAAATATCCTCATATAAAACAAGAAAGAAGCTTTCTGAGAAACTGCTTTGTGATGTGTGAATTCATCTCACAGAGTTACACTTTCTTTTCATTGAGCAGTTTGCTAACACTGTTTTGTGGAATCTACAATGGGATATTTTGGAGCACATTGAAGCTTAAGGTGACAAAGGAAATATCCTCATATAAAACAAGAAAGAAGCTTTCTGATAAATTGCTTTGTGATGTGTTAATTCATCTCACAGTGTTACATGACTGTTTCATGGATCAGTTTGGTAGCGCTGTTTTTGGGAAATCAGAGAAGGGATATTTTGAATCACATTGAAGCCTATAGTGACAAAGGAAATATCCTCAGATAAAAACTAGAAAGAAGCTTTCTGAGAAACTTTGTGATGTGTGAATTCACTTCATAGTGTTACACTGTTCTTCACATTTACTAGTGTGCTAACACTTTTTACTTGGATTCTGCAATGGGATATTTTTGAGTGCATTGCAGCTTATCGTGAGAAAGGAAATATCCTCATATAAAAACTAGAAAGGAGCATTATGAGAAACTGCTTTTTGATGGGTTAATTCGTCTCACAGAGTTACATGATTATTTTCATGGATCAGTTTGGTAGCACTGTTTTTGCGGAATCTGAGAAGGGAAATTTTTGATCACATTGAAGCCTATGGTGACAAAGGAAATATCCTCAGATAAAAACGAAAAAGAAACTTCCTGAGAAACTCTTTGTGATGTGTGAATTCATCTCACAGAGTTACAACTTTCTTTTCATGGAGCAGTTTGTTAACACTGTTTTCATGGAATCTGCAAAGGGATATTTGGGAGCATTGAAGCCTATAGTGACAAAGGAAATATCCTCAGATAAAAACTAGAAGAAGCTTTCTGAGAAACAGCTTTGTGATGTGAATTCATCTCACAGAGTTACACTGTTCTTTTCATTGAGCAGTTTGATAACAGTGTTTTCGCAGAGTCTGTGATAGGATATTTTGTAGTGCATTGAAGCCCATGGTGACACAGGAATTATTCTCATTGAAAAACAAAAAGAAGCTTTCTGAGAAACTGCTTTGTGATGTGTGAATTCATCACAGAGTTACACTGTTGTTTTCATTGAGCAGTTTGCTAACACTGTTTTCTTGGAATCTACAATGGGATATTTCAGAGCACATTGAAGCTTATTGTGAAAAAGTAAATATCCTCAGACAAAAACTAGAAAGAAACATTCTGAGAAACTGCTTTGTGATTTGTGAATTCATCACACAGAGTTACACTGTTCTTTTCATTGAGCAGTTTGATAACACTGTTTTGGGGAATCTGAGAAGGATATTTTGGATTGAATGGAAGCCTATGGTGACAAAGGAAATATCCTCAGACAAAAACGAGATTGAAGCTTTCTGAGAAACTTCTTTATATGTGTGAATTCATATCAGATAGTTACATGACTCTTTTCATGGAGCAGTGTGCTAACACTGTTTTCTAGGTATCTACAAAGGCATATTTCTTCTCATGGAGGCTATTGCTAATACTGTTTATGAGGAATCTGCAAAGGGATATTTTTGAGTGCATTGAAGCTTATGGTGACAAAGAAAATATCCTCAGATAAAAACTAGAAAGAAACTTTCTGAGAAAGTTATTTGTGATGTGTGAATTCATCTCACAGAGTTACACCTTACTTTTCATGAAGCAGTTTACTAACACAGTTTTCATGGAATCTGCAAAGGGATATTTGGGAGTGCCTTGAGGCCTTCAGTGAAAAAGGAAATAACCTCATAGAAAAACTAGAAAGAAACTTTCTGAGAAACAGCTTTGTGTTGTTTGAATTCAATGCACAGAGGTACACTGTTCTTTTCATGGAATTGTTTGCTAAAACTTTTTTCTAGGAATCTAAAATGGCCTATTTCTTAGTGCATTGAAGGTTAGTGTGAAAAAGGAAGTATCCTCAGATGAAAAAGAGAAATAAGCTTTCTGAGAAGCTGCTTTGTGATGTATGAATTCATATCAGAGAGTTTCACTGAACATTTTATTAAGCAGTTTGCTAAAACTGTTTTCTAGGAATCTACAATGGTGTATTTCTTAGTGCATTGAAGCTTAGTGTGAAAATGGTAGTATTCTCAGATGAAAAAGTGAAAGAAGTTTTCTGAGAAGCTGCTTTGTGATGTGTGAATTCATGTCAGAGAGTTACACTGTACACTTCACTGAGCAGTTTGCTAAAACTGTTTTTTTAGCATCTACAATGGGATATTTTGGAGCACATTGAAGCTTAAGGTGACAAAAGAAATATCCTCATATAAAAACAAGAAAGAAGCTTTCTGATAAATTGCTTTGTGATGTGTTAATTCATATCACAGTGTTACATGACTGTTTCATGGATCAGTTTGGTAGTGCTGTTATTGGGGAATATGAGAAGGGATATTTTAGATCACATTGAAGCCTATAGTGACAAAGGAAATATCCTCAGATAACAATTAGCAAGAAGCTTTCTGATAAACAGCCCTGTGATGTGTGAATTCATCTCACAGAGTTGCACCTTTCTTTTCATAGAGCAGTTTGCTAACACTGTTTTCTTGGAATCTGCAATGGGATATTTTTGAGTGCATTGAAGGTTAGTGTGAAAAGGAAATATCCTCAGATAAAAACTAGAAGAAGCTTTCTGAGAAGCTGCTTTGTGATGTGTGAATTCATCTCACAGAGTTACACTGTTCTTTTCATTGAGCAGTTTGCTAACACTGTTTTTGGAATCTGCAATGGGATATTTTGGAGCACATTGAAGCTTAAGGTGACAAAGGAAATATCCTCATATAAAACAAGAAAGAAGCTTTCTGAGAAACTGCTTTGTGATGTGTTAATTCATCTCACAGTGTTACATGACTGTTTTCATGGATCAGTTTGGTAGCACTGTTTTGGGGAATCTGAGAAGGGATATTTTGGAGCACATTGAAGCCTATGGTGACAAAGAAAATATCCTCAGATAAAAACTAGAAAGAAGCTTTCTGAGAAACTTCTTTGTGATGTGTGAATTCATCTCACAGAGTTACACTGTTCTTTTCATTGAGCAGTTTGCTAACACTGTTTTCTTGGAATCTGCAATGGGATATTTTTGAGTGCATTGAGGCCTATGGTGAAAAGGAAATATCCTCAGATAAAAACTAGAAAGAAGCATATTGAGAAACTGCTTTGTGATGTGTTAATTCATCTCACAGAGTTACATGATTATTTTCATGGATCAGTTTGGTAGCACTGTTTTGGGGAATCTGAGAAGGGATATTTTGATCACATTGAAGCCTATAGTGACAAAGGAAATATCCTCATATAAAAACTAGAAAGAATCTTTCTGAGAAACTCTTTGTGATGTGTGAATTCATCTCACAGTGTTACACTGTTCTTTTCATTGAGCAGTTTGCTAACACAGTTTTCTTGGAATCTGCAATGGGATATTTTTGAGTGCATTGAAGCCTATGGTGAAAAGGAAATATCCTCATATAAAAACTAGAAAGAAGCTTCTGAGAAACTGCTTTGTGATGTGTGAATTCATCACAGAGTTACATGATTATTTTCATGGATCAGTTTGGTAGCACTGTTTGTGGGGAATCAGAGAAGGGAAATTTTTGATCACATTGAAGCCTATGGTGACAAAGGAAATATCCTCAGATAAAAACGAAAAAGAAACTTTCTGAGAACCTTCTTTGTGATGTGTGAATTCGTCTCACAGAGTTACAACTTTCTTTTCATGGAGGAGTTTGCTAATACTGTTTTCATGGAATCTGCAAAGGGATATTTGGGAGCACATTGAGGCCTTGGAAATATCCTCAGATAAAAACTAGGAAGAAGCTTTCTGATAAAGAAGCCCTCTGTGAATTCATCTCACAGAGTTACACTGTTGCTTTCTTTGAGCAGTTTGATAACATTATTTTTGTGGAATCTGCAATAGGATATTTGGGAGCTCATAGAAGCCTATGGTGACAAATTAAATATCCTCATACAAAAACCAAAAAGAAGCTTTCTGAGAAACTGCTTTATGATGTGTGAATTCATCTCACAGATTTACACTTTTCTTTTCATGGAGCAGTTTGCTAACACTATTTTCGTGGAATCTGCAAAGTGCTGTTTGTGAGCACATTGAGGCAAATGGTGAAAATGGAAATATCGTCAGAGAAAAACTAGAAAGAAGTTTTCTGAGAAAGTTCTTTATGATGTGTGAATTCATCTCACAGGGTTACACAGTTGTTTTCATTGAGCTGTTTGCTAACACAGTTTTCTTGGAATCTGCAATCTGATATGTTGGAGCACATTGAAGCTTAGGGTGACAAAGGAAATATCCTCATATAAAAACTAGAAAGAAGCATATTGAGAAACTGCTTTTTACTGTGTTAATTCACCTCACAGAGTTACATGATTCTCTTCATGGGTCAGTTTGGTAGCACTGTTTTTGGGGAATCCATGAAGGGATATTTTGAACGCATTGAAGCTGATGGTGACAAGGGAAATATCCTCAGATATAAACCGAAAAGAAGCTTTCTGAGAACCTTCTTTGTGATGTGAATTCATCTCACAGAGTTTCACCTTTCTTCTCATGGAGGAGTTTGCTAATATGGTTTTCCTGGAATCTGCAAAGGGATATTTTGGAGCACATTGAGGCCTAGGAAATATCCTCAGATAAAAACTAGAAAGAAGATTTCTGATGAAGAAGTTTTCTGTGAATTCATCTCACAGAGTTACACTGTTGCTTTCTTTGAGCAGTTTGATAACACTATTTTCGTGGAATCTGCAATAGGATATTGGGGAGCACATTGAAGCCTATGATGAAAAATTAAATATCCTCAGACTCAAACCAAACAGAAACTTTCTGAGAAACTGCTTTGTGATGTCTGAATTCATCTCAAAGATTTACACATTTCTTTTCATGGAGAAGTTTCCTAACACTATTTTCATGGAATCTGCAAAGGGCTGTTTGCGAGTGTATTGAGACAAGTGGTGAAAAAGGAAATATCCTCAGAGAAACACTAGACAGAAGCTTTCTGAGAAATTGCTTTGTGATTTGTGAATTCATCTCACAGAGTTCCATGCTTCCTTTCATGGAGCAGTTTGGTAGCACTGTTCTTGGGGAATCTGAGAAGGGATATTTTGGATCGCATTGAAGCCTGGGGTACAAAGGGAAATATTCTCAGATAAAATCTAGAAAGAAACATTCTGAGAAACTTCTTTGTGATGTGCGAATTCCTCTCACAGAGTTACACTGTTCTTTTCATTGAGAGTTTGCTAACACTTTTTTCATGGAATCTGGGATGTGATATTCCAGAGCGCATTGTGGAATATGATGAATAAGGAAATATCCTCAGATAAAAACTAGAAAGAAGCTTTTGAGAAACAACTTTGAGATGTGTGAATACATCTCACAGAGTTACACCATTCTTTTCATGGAGCAGTTTAGTAGCACTGTTATTGGGGAATCTGAGAAGGGATATTTTGAATCACATTGAAGCGCATGGTGACAAAGGAAATATCCTCAGTAAAAAACTAGAAAGAAGCTTTATGAGAAAGTTCTCAGTGATGTGTGAATTCATCTAATAGAGATACACCTTTCTTTTCATGCAGCAGTTCCCTAACACTGTTTTCATGACGGATATTTGGGAGAGCATTGAGGCCTGTTTTGAAAAACTAAATATCCTCAGATAAAAACTATAAAGAACCTTTCTGAGAAACTGCTTTGTGATGTGTGAATTCATCTCACAGCTTTACACTGTTCTTTTCATTGAGTAGTTTGCTAACACTGTTTTCGTGGAATCTGAAATGTTATATTTTGGAGAGCATTTAAGCTTATGGTGACAAAAGAAATATCCTCAGACAAAACCTAGAAAGAAGCTTTCTGAGAAACTTCTTTGTGATGTGTGAATTCATCTCACAGAGTTACACATTTCTTTTCATGGATCAGTTTGTTAGTACAGTTTTTGTGGAATCTGAGAAGGGATATTTGGAATAACATTGAAACCTATGGTGAAAAGGAAATATCTCAGATAAAAACTAGAAAGAAGCTTTCTGAGAAAGTTCTTTGTGATGTGAATTCATCTCACAGAGTTACACTGTTCTTTTCATTGAGCAGTTTGATAACACTGTTTTGTGGAATCTGCAATAGGATATTTGAGAGCACATTGAAGAATATGGTGACAAAGAAAATATCCTCAGATAAAATCTAGAAAGAAGCTTTCTGAGAAAGCTTTCTGAGAAAGTTCTTTGTGATGTGAATTCATCTCACAGAGTTACACCATTCTTTTCATTGAGTAGTTTGCTAACACTGTTTTCATGGAATCTGAGAGGATATTTCAGAGTGCATTGAAGCTTATGGTGACAAAGAAAATATCCTCATATAAAAACTAGAAAGAAGTTTTCTGAGAAACTGCTTTGTGATTTGTGAATTCATCTCACAGAGTTACACTTTCTTTTCATGGAGCAGTTTGGTAACACTGTTTTGTGGAATCTGAGAAGGATATTTGGAATCACATTGAAGCCTATGGTGACAAAGGAAATATCCTCAGATAAAAACTAGAAAGAAGCTTTCTGAGAGACTATTTTGTGATGTGTGTGAATTCATCACACAGAGTTACACCTTTCTTTTCATTGAGCAGTTTGTTAACACTGTTTTCATGGAATCTGCAATGTTATATTTCAGAGTGCATTTAAGCTTATGGTGACAAAGGAAATATCCTCAGACAAAACCTAGAAAGCAGCTTTCTGAGAAACTGCTTTGTGATTTGTGAATTCATCTCACAGAGTTACCTGATTCCTTTAATGGATCAGTTTGTTAGAACAGTTTTTGTGGAATCTGAGAAGGGATATTTGGAATAACATTGAAGCCTATGGTGAAAAGGAAATATTCTCAGATAAAAACTAGAAAGAAGCTTTCTGAGAAAGTTCTTTGTGATGTGAACTCATCTCACAGAGTTACACTGGTCTTTTCAATGAGCAGTTTGATAACACTGTTTTGTGGAATCTGCAATAGGATATTTGAGAGCACATTGAAGAATATGGTGACAAAGAAAATATCCTCAGATAAAATCTAGAAAGAAGCTTTCTGAGAAACAGTTTTGTGATGTGTGAATTCATCTCACAGAGTTACACCATTCTTTTCATTGAGTAGTTTGCTAACACTGTTTTCATGGAATATATAGAGGATATTTCAGAGTGCATTGAAGCTTATGGTGACAAAGAAAATATCCTCATATAAAAACTAGAAAGAAGTTTTCTGAGAAACTGCTTTGTGATGTGTTAATTCATCTCACAGAGTTACACTTTCTTTTCATGGAGCAGTTTGGTAACACTGTTTTGTGGAATCTGAGAAGGATATTTGGAATCACATTGAAGCCTATGGTGACAAAGGAAATATCCTCAGATAAAAACTAGAAAGAAGCTGTCTGAGAGACTATTTTGTGATGTGTGTGAATTCATCACACAGAGTTACACCTTTCTTTTCATTGAGTAGTTTGCTAACACTGTTTTCATGGAATCTGAAATGTTATATTTCAGAGAGCATTTAAGCTTATGGTGACAAAGGAAATATCCTCAGACAAAACCTAGAAAGCAGCTTTCCAAGGAACTTCTTGGTGTTTTGTGAATTCATCTCACAGACTTACCTGATTCCTTTAATGGATCAGTTTGTTAGTACAGTTTTTGTGGAATGCAAGAAGGGGTATTTGGAATAACATTGAAACCTATGGTGAAAAGGAAATATTCTCAGATAAAAACTGGAAAGAAGCTTTCTGAGAAAGTTCTTTGCTATGTGGGAACTCATCTCTTGGAGTTACACTGGTCTTTTCAATGAGCAGTTTGATAACACTGTTTTTGTGGCATTTGCAATAGGATATTTGAGAGCACATTGAAGAATATGGTGACAAAGAAAATATCCTCAGATAAAATCTAGAAAGAAGCTTTCTGAGATAGTTCTGTGTGATGTGTGAACTCCACTCACAGAGTTATACCATTCGTTTCATTGTGTAGTTTCTTAACGCTGTTTTCATGGAATATATAGAGGGATATTTCAGAGTGCATTGAAGCTTAAGGTGACAAAGAAAATACACTCATATAAAAACTAGAAAGAAGTTTTCTGAGGAAATGCTTTCTGATTTGCTAATTCACCTCACAGAGTTACACGGCTCCTTTCATGGAGCAGTTTGGTAACAGTGTCTTTGTGGAATCTGAGAAGGGACATTTGGAATCACATTGAAGCCTATGGTGACAAAGGAAATATCATCAGATAAAAACTAGAAAGAAGCTGTCTGAGAGACTATTTTGTGATGGGTGTATTCATCTTAGAGAGTTATATCTTTCTTTTCATTGAGCAGTTTGTTAACACTGTTTCATGGAAAATACAAAGGGATATTTGGGAGCACATAGAGGCCAATGTTTAAAAAGGAAATATCTTCAGGTAGAAACTGGAGAGAAAGTCTCTGATAAACTCCTTTGTGATGTATGCATTCAGCTCATAGAGTTAAAGCTTTCTGCTGATAGAGTAGTTTGGCATCACTGTTTTTGTGGTGTCTGTGAAGGGATATTTTGGAGCTCATGAAAGCCAGTGGTGAAAAGGAAATATCCTGAGATAAAAATTAGAAAGGAGCTGTCTGAGAAATTTCTTTGTGATGTGTGAATTCATCACACAGAGTTACACCTTGGTTTTCTTTGATCTGTTTGGTAGCACTGTTTTTGGAATCTGCAAGGGATATTTGGGAGCACATTGAGGCCTATGGTGAAAAGGAAATAGCTTCAGATAAAAACTAGAAAGAAGGTTTCTGAGAAACTCCTTTGTGATGTATGCATTCAGCTCATAGAGTTAAAGCTTTCTGCTGATAGAGTAGTTTGGCATCACTGTTTTGTGGAATCTGAGAAGGATATTTTGGAGCACATTGAAGCCTATGGTGAAAAGGAAATATCCTGAGATAAAAATTAGAAAGGAGCTGTCTGAGAAATTTCTTCATGATAGGTGAATTCATCACACAGAGTTACACCTTGGTTTTCTTTGATCTGTTTGGTAGCACTGTTTTTTTTTGGAATCTGCAAGGGATATTTGGGAGTGCATTGAGGCCTATGGTGAAAAGGAAATAGCTTCAGATAAAAACTAGAGAGAAGCTTTTTGAGAAACAATTAGGTGACGTGTGTATTCATTTCATAGAGTTTAACCTTCCTGTTGATTGAACAGTTTGGTATCACTGTTTATGTGGTGTCTGAGAGGAGTTTTTTTGCAGCACATTGAAGCCTATGGTGAAAAAGGAAATATCCTCAGATAAAACCTAGAAAGACGCTTTGTGACAAACTGCTTTGTGATGGATGAATTCATCTCACAGAATTACACTTTTCCTTTCATGGAGCAGTTTGCTAACACTGTTTTTGTAGAACCTGCAAAGGGATACTCACCAGTGCCTTCAGGTAAATGGTGAGAAAGGAATTATCCTCAGAAAAAAAAACTAGAAAGAAGCTTTCTGAGAAACTGCTTTTTGATTTGTAAATACATCTCACAGAGTTACACGATTCTTTTCATGGAGCAGTTTGGTAGCACTCTTTTTCGGGAATCTGAGAAGGGATATTTTGGATCACATTGAAGCTTATGGTGACAAAGAAAATATCCCCAGATAAAATCTAGAGATAAGCTGTCTGAGAAAGTTCTTTGTGATGTGTGAATTCATCTCACAGAGTTACAGTGTTCTTTTCATTGAAAAATTTTCTAACACTTTTTTTTTGGAATCTGCAATGGGATATTCGGGAACACATTGAGGAATAAGGTGAAAAAGGAAATATCCTCAGATAAAAACTAGAAAGAAGCTTTCTGAGAAACAGTTTTGTGATGTGTGAATTCATCTCACAGATTTACACCATTCTGTTCATGGAGCAGTTGGGTAGCACTGTTTTTGGGGAATCTGAGAAGGGATATTTTGGATCGTATTGAAGCCTATGGTGACAAAGGAAATATCCCCAGATAAACAGTAGAAAGAAGCTTTCTGAAAAACTTCTTTGCAATGTGCTAAATCATCTCACAGAGTTCTACCTTGTGTTTCATGGAGCATATTTCTAATATTATTTTCATGGAATCTGCAAAGAGATATTTGGGGACACATTGAGGCCTGTCATGAAAAGGAAAATATCCTCAGATAATAACTACAGAAAAGCTTTCGGAGAAACTGCTTTGTTGTGGGTTAATTCATCTCACAGAGATACACCGTCCTTTTCTTTTAGCTGATTGATAACACTGCTTTCATAGAGTCTGCAAAAGGATATTTCAGAGTGCATTGAAGCCCACGGCAACACAGGAAATATCCACATAGAAAAACCAAAAACAAGGTTTCTGAGAAACTGCTTTGTGATGTGTGAATTCAACTCACAGAGTTACCCTGTTCTTTAATTGAGCAGCTTGCTAATACTGTTTTCCTGGAATCTGCAATGGGATATTTTGGAGCGCATTGAAGCTTATTGTGAAAAAGTAAATATTCTCACACCAAAACTAGAAGGAATCATTCTGAGAAACTGCTTTTTGATTTGTGAATTCATCACACAGAGTTACACAATTCTTTTCATGGATGAGTTTGTTAGCTCTGTTTTTGAGGCATTTGAGAAGGGATATTTAGGATCACATTGAAGTCTGTGGTGACAAAATATCCTCAGATAAAAACTAGAAAGAAGATTTCTGAGAAAGTTATTTGTGATGTGTGAATTCCTCTCACTGAGTTACACATTTCTTATCATGGAGCTGTTTACTAACCCTGTTTTTGTGGAATCTGCAAAGGCATATTTGGGAGCACATTGAGGCCTAAGGAAACAAAGGAAATATCCTCAGATATAAACTAGAAAGAAGGTTTCTGGAAATTGTTTTCTGATGTGTGAATTCATCTCACAGAGTTACACTGTTCTTTTCATTGAGAGGTTTGCTAACACTGTTTTCTTGTAATCTGCAATGGGATATTTCAGAGCGCATTGAATATTATGGTGAAAAAGGAAGTATCCTCAGACAAAAAAGGAAATAAACTGTCTGAGAAACTACTTTGGAATTTGTGAATTCATTTCACAGAGTTACATGATTATTTTAATGGATCACTTTTATATTTTGTTTCTGTGGAAATTGAGAAGGGATATTTTTGATCGCATTGAAGTCTATGGTGACAAAGGAAATATCCTCATATAAAAACAAGAAAGAAGCTTTTTGAGAAAGAACTCTTTGTGATGTGAATTCATCTCACAGAGTTACACCTTTCTTTTCATGGAGCAGTTTGCTAACACTGTTTTCGTGGAATGTGCAAAGGTATATTTGGGAGTGCATTGAGGCTATGGTGAAAAGGAAATATCCTCAGATAAAAACTAGAAAGAAGTTTTCTGAGAAACTGTTTTGTGATGTGTGAATTCTTCTCACAGAATTGCACTGTTCTTTTCATTGAGCAGCTTGCTAAAGCTGTTTTCATGCAATCTGCAATGGGATATTTTAGAGCCCATTGGAGCTTATAGTGACAAACGAAATATCCTCAGATAAAAACTAGAAAGAAGCTTTCTGAGAAACTGCTTTGTGATGTGTTAATTCATCTCACAGAGTTACACGATTCTTTTCATGGATCAGTTTGGTAGCACTTTTTTTGGGGAATGTGAGAAGGATATTTTGGATCGCATTGAAGTCTATGGTGACAAAGGAAATATCCTCATATAAAAACAAGAAAGAAGCTTTTTGAGAAAGAACTCTGTGATGTGTGAATTCATCTCAGAAAGTTACACCTTTCTATTCATGGAGCAGTTTGCTAATGCTGTTTTCGTGGAATGTGCAAAGGTATATTTGGGAGTGCATTGAGGCTTGTGGTGAAAAAGGAATTATCCTCAGATAATAACTAGAAGGAAGCATTCTGAGAAACTGCTTTGTGATGTGTGAATTCTTCTCACAGAGTTACACTTCTTTACATTTAGCAGCTGGCTAAAACTGTTTTCTTGGAATCTTCAATGGGATATTTTAGAGTGCATTGAATCTTATGGTGACAAAGGAAATATCTTCGTTTAAAAACTAGTAAGAAGCTTTCTGAGAAACTGCTTTGAGATGTGTTAATTCATATCACTGAATTACATGATTCTTTCCATGGATCAATTTTGTACTACTGTTTTTGGGTAAAGTGAGAGGGATATTTTGGATTACATTGAAGAATGTGGTGACTTAGGAAATATCCTCAGATAAAAAATAGAAAGAAGCTTTTTGAGAAAGTTCTTCATGATGTGTGAATTCATCTCACAGAATTAAACATTTCTTTTCATGAAGCAGTTTGCTAACAGTGTTTTTGTGGATTCCCCAAATGCATATTTCGGAGTGCAATGAGGCCTCTAGTGAAAAAAGAAATATCCCCAGATAAAAACTACAAAGAATCTTTTTGAGAAACTGCTTAGTGATGTGTGAATTCATCACACAGAGTTACACTGCCGTTTAAATTAAGCAGCTTGCTAACACTGTTCTCTTGGAATCTGCAGTGGGATATTTCGGAGTGCATTGGAGCTAATGGTGACAAAGGAAATATCCTCAGACAAAAACTAGAAAGAATTTTTGAGGAACTGCTTTGTGATGTGTGAATTCATGTCACAGAGTTACCACGTCCTTTTCATGCAGCAGTTTGTTAACACTGTTTTTAGGGAATCTGAGAAGGATATTTGGATCACATTTTGGCCTTTGGTGACAAAGAAAATATCCTCATGTAAAACTAGAAAGAAGCTTTCTGAGAAAAAGTTTTGAGATGTGTTAATTTATCTCACAGCATTACACAATTCTTTTCATGGAGCAGTTTTGTATCACTGTTTTTGGGGAATCTGAGAAGGGATATTTTGGATCACATTGAAGATTATGGTGACAAAGAAAATATCCACATATAAAAACTTGAAAGAAGCTGTCTGAGAAACTACTTTTGATATGTGAATTCATTTCTCAGAGTTACACCTTTCTTTTCATGGAGCATTTGCTAACATTGCTTTCTTGGAATCTGCAATGGGATATTATGGAGTGCATTGAAGATTATGGAGACAAAGTAAATATCCTCATAAAAAAGCTAGTAGGAAGCTTTCTGAGAAACCGCTTTGTGATGCATTAGTTGAGCTCACAGAGTTACATGATACTTTTCATGGATCAGTTTGGTAGCCCTGTTTTTGGAGAACCCAGAAGGGATATTTTTGATCGCATTGAAGTCTGTGGTGACAAAGAAAATATCCTGAAATAATAACTATAAAGAAACCCCCTGAGAAACTTCCTTGTGATGTGTAAATTCATCTCACAGTGTTATACCTTTCTATTCATGCAGCAGTTTGCTAACACTGTTTTTGGAGTCTGCAAAGGGATATTTGGGAGCGAATTGAGGCCTATGTTGAAAAAGGAAACATGCCCAGATAAAAACAAGTAAGAGTTTTCTGAGAAACTGCTTTGTGACGTGTGAATTCATCTCACAGAGATACACTAGTCTTTTCATTTAGCAGTCTACTAACACTGTTTTCTTGAAATCTGCCATGGGATATTTTGGAGTGCATTGAAGCTTAAGGTGATAAAGAAAATATCTTCATATAAAAACTAGAAAGAAGCTTTCTGAGAAACTACTTTGTGATGTGTTAATTCATCTCACAGAGTTACACAATTGTTTTCATGTATCAGTTTGGTAGCACTGTTTTTGAGGAAACTAAGAAGGAATATTTTCAGTTGCATTGAAGCCTTTGGTGACTAAGGAAAAACACTCAGGTAAAAACTAGAAGAAAAGTTTCTGAAAAAGTTCGTTTTGATGTGTGAATTCATCTCACATATTACAACTTTCTTTTCAGGGATCTGTTTGATAACACTGTTTTGATGGAACCAGTAAAGGGATATTTGGGAGTGCATTGTGGCCTAAAGTGAAAAAGGCAATATCCTCAGATAAAAATTAGAAAGAAGTTTTCTGAGAAACTGCTTTGTGATGTGTGAATTCATCTCACAGAGCTACATCATTCTTTTCATTGAGCAGTTTGATAACACTTTTCGTGGAATCTGCAATAGGATATTTGGGAATGAATTGAAGTCTATGGTGACAAAGGAATTATCATCAGATGAAAACCATGAAGAAGCTTTCTGAGAAACTGCTTTGTGATGTGTTAATTCATCTCACCTCATTTCACGTATCTTTTCATGGATTGCATTGAAGCCTACATTGACAATGGAAATATCCTCAGATAAAAACTAGAAAGAAGCTTTCTGAGAAAGTTGTCCATGATGTGTGAATTCATCTCACAGAGTTACACCTTCTTTTCATGGAGCAGTTTGCTAACACAATTTTTGTGGAATCAGCAGAGGGATATTTGGGAGCACATTGAGGCCTGTAGTGAAAATTGAAATATCCTCATAGAAAAACTAGAAAGAAGCTTTCTGAGAAATTGCTTTGTGATACGTGAATTCAACACACAGAGTTACACTGTTCTTTTCATTCAGCAGTTTGCTAACACTGTTTACTTGAAATCTACAATGGCATATTTCACAGCATATTGAGCTTATTGTGAAAAGTTAAATATCCTCAGACAAAAACTAGAGAGAAGCTTTCTGAGAAATTGCTTTGTGTGGTGTTAATTCATCTCACAGGGTTACATGATTCTTTTCATGGAACAGTTTGGTAACACTGTTTTTGGGGAATCTGAGAAGGGATATTTTGGATCCCATTGAAGCCTATGGTGACTAAGGAAATATCCTCAGATAAAAACTAGAAAGAAGCTTTCTGAGAAAGTTCTTTGTGATGTGTGAATTCATCTCACAGAGAAACACCTTTCTTTTCATGGAGCAGTTTGCTAACACAGTTTTCGTGGAATCTGCAAAGGTATATTTGCGAGTGCATTGATGCCTATAGTGAAAAAGGAAATATCCTCATAGAAAAATGAGAAAGAAGCTTTCTGAGAAACTGCTTAGTGATGTGTGAATTCATCTCACAGAGTTACACTGTTCTTTTCATTGAGCAGTTTGATAACACTGTTCTCCTAGAATTTGCAATGGCATATTTTGAAGCATTGAAGCCTACTCTTAAAATTAAATATCCCCAGACAAAAACTTGAAAGAAACTTTCTGAGAAACTCCTTTGCAGTTTGTGAATTCATGTCACAGAGTTGCATGATGCTTTCAATCGATCACTTTGATAACACTGTTTTTGAGGAATCTGAGAAGGGTATTTTGGAACACATTGAAGCCTATGTTGACAAAGGAAATATCCTCAGATAAAAACTAGAAAGAATTTTCTGAGAAATTTCTTTGTGATGTGTGAATTCATCTCACAGTGTTACACCTTTCTTTTCATTTAGCAGTTTGCTAACTCTGTTTTTGGAATCTGAAAAGGGTTATTGGGAGAATATTGAGGCCTACAGTGAAAAAGGAAATATCCTCTGAAAACTACCAGAAGGAAGCTTTCTGAGAAACTGCTTTCTGGTGGGTGAATTCATCACACAGTGCCAAACTGTTCTTTTCTTTGAGATGCTTGAGAACACCGTTTTCATGGAGTCTGCAATAGGATATTTTGGAGATCATTGAAGCCTATGGTGATAAAGGAAATATCCCCATAGAAAAAACAAAAAGAAGCTTTCTGAGAAGCTGCTTTGCTATATGTGAATTCAACTCACAGAGTTGCACTGTTCTTTTCATTGAGCAGTTTGCTAATGCAGTTTTCTTAGAATCTACGATGAGATACTTTGGAGCGCATTGAAGCCTATTGTGAAAATGTAAATATCCTCAGACAAAAACTAGGAAGAAACATTATGAGAAACTGCTTTTTGATTTATGAATTCATTACACAGAGTTACACAATTCTTTTCATGGAACTTTTGATAACTCTGTTTTTGGGTAATCTGAGAAAGGATATTTTGGATCGCATTGAAGCCTATGGTGACAAAGGGAATATCCTCAGATAAAAAGTAGAAAGAAGCATTCTGAGAAAGTCTTTGTGATGTGTAAATTCCTCTCACAGAGTTACACATTTCTTTTCATGGAGCAGTTTGCTAACACTCTTTTCGTGGAATCTGAGAAGGGATACTTTGGATCTCATTGAGGCCTAAGTGACAAAGGAAATATCCTCAGATAAAAACTAGAAAGAAGATTTCTGAGAAAGTTCTTTGTGATGTGTGAATTCATTTCACAGAGTTCCAAATTTCTTTTCATGGAGTAGTTTGCTAACACTGTTTTTGTGGAATCTGCAAAGGGATATTTAGGAGCCCATTGAGGCCTATGTTGAAGACAGAGAAATTCTCAGATAAAAACTAGAAAGAAGCTTTCTGAGAAACTACTTTGTCATGTGTGAATTCATCTCACACTGTTACACTGTTCTTTGCATTGAGAAGATTGTTAACACTGTTTTCTTTAATCTGCAGTGGGATATTTCAGAGAATATTGAAGCTAATGATGACAATGGAAATAACTTCAGACAAAAAAAGAAAGTAACTTTCTGAGAAACTGCTTTGCAATTTGTGAATTCATCTCACAGAGTTACATGATTCTTTTCATTGAGCAGTTTGATAACACTGTTTTGGGGAATCTGAGAAGGGATATTTTGGATTGCTTGGAAGCCTATGGGGACAAAGGAAATGTCGTAAGGAAAAACTAGAAAGAATCTTTGTGAGAAACTTCTCTGTGAAGTGGGAATTCATGTCAGA
Source organism: Colobus guereza (assembly GCA_030247045.1). Classification (NCBI taxonomy): domain Eukaryota; kingdom Metazoa; phylum Chordata; class Mammalia; order Primates; family Cercopithecidae; genus Colobus; species Colobus guereza. The sequence goes on along the minus strand of CM058079.1, from coordinate 12,788,481 downwards.
TAGTCACACCTTTCTTTTCACAAAGAAGTTAGCTAACACTGTTTTCGTGGAATCTGCAAAGGTATATTTTTGAGTGCATTGAGGCCTATGGCGAAAAGGAAATATCCTCAGATAAAAACTAGAAAGAAGCTTTCTGAGAAACTGCTTTGTGATGTCCGAATTCATAAAACAGAGGTACACTGTGGTTTTCATTAAGAAGTTTACTAACACTGTTTTCTTGGAATCTGCAGTGGGATATTTCAGAGTGCATTGAAGCTTATGGTGACAAAGGAAATATCCTGAGACAAAAACTAGAAAGAAGCTTTTGGAGAAACTGCTTGGTGGTTTCTGAATTCATCTCACAGAGTTACATGATTCTTTTCATGGAACAGTTTGCTAACACTGTTTTTGAAGAATCTGAGAAGGAATATTTTGGATTGCATTGAAATATATGGTAACAAAGGAAGTATCTTCACATAAAAACTAGAAAGAAGCTTTCTGAGAAACTGCTTTGAGATATGTTAATTCATCTCACAGCGTTACACGATTCTTTTCATGGAGCAGTTTGGTAGCACTGTTTTGGGGGAATCTGAGAAGGGATATTTTGGATCACATTGAAGCCTATGATGACAAATGAAATATCCTCATATAAAAACGAAAAAGAACTTCCTGAGAAACAGCTTTGAGATGTGTTAATTCATCTCACAGCAAAACACAAACCATTTCATGGATCAGCGTGTTAGCACTGTTTTCATGGAATCAGAGAAAGGATATTTTGGATCACATTGAAGTCCATGGTGAAAAGGAAAATATCCTCAGATAAAAACTAGAAAAAGCTTTCTGAGAAAGTTCGGTGTGCTGTGTGAATTCATCTCACAGAGTTACACCTTTCTTTTCATGGGGCAGTTTGCTAACAGGGTTTTCGTGGAATCTGCAAAGGGATATTTGGGAGCACATTGAGGCCTACAGTGAAAAAAGAAATATCCTCAGATAAAAACAAGAAAAAAGCTTTCTGAGAAACTGCTTTGTGATTTGTGAATTCATACACTGTTCTTTTCATTGAGCAGTTTGATAACACTGTTATCATAGAATAAGCAAGAAGATAATTGGGAGCACATTGAAGCCTATGGTGACAAAGGAAATATCCTCAGATAAAAAGCAAAAAGAAGCTTTTTGAGAAACTGCTTTGAGAGGTGTAAATTCATCTCACTGAGATACACTGTCCTTTTCATTGAGCAGTTTGCTAACACTGTTTTCTTGGATCTACAATGGCATATTTTGGAGCACATTGAAGCTTATTGTGAAAAAGGAAATATCCTCAGGCAAAAACTGGAACAAAGATTTCTGAGAAACTACTTTGTGTTGTGTGAATTCATATCAGAGTGTTACACTATTCTTTTCATAGAGCAGTTTGCTAACACTGTTTTCTTGGAATCTTCAATGGGATAATTCAGAGTGCATTGAAGATTATGGTGACAAAGGAAATATCATCATATAAAAACTAGAAGGAAGCTTTCTGAGAAACTGGTTTGTGATGTGTTAATTCTTCTCACAGAGTTACACAATTCTTTTCATGAATCAGTTTAGTTGCACTGTTTTTGGTAATCTGAGAGGGATATTTTTGATTGCATTGAAGCCTATGGTGACTAAGGAAATATCCTCAGATAAAAACTAGAAAGAATCTTTCTGAGACAGTTATTTGTGATGTGTGAAATTATCTCACAGAGTTAAACCTTTCTTTTCATGGGGCAGTTTGCTAACAGAGTTTTCGTGGAATCTGCAAAGGGATATTTGGGAGCGCTTTGAGGCCTATAGTGACAAAGGAAATATCCTGAGTTTAAAAACTATAAAGATGCTTTCTGAGAACTGCTTTGGGATGTTTGAATTCATCTCACAGAGTTGCACTGTTCTTTTCATTGTGCAGGTTGATAACACTGTTTTCGTGGAATCTGCAACAGGATATTTGGGATTGCATTGTAGCCTATGCTGACAAAGGAAATATCCTCATAGAAAAACCAAAAAGAAGCTTTCTGAGAAATGGCTTTGTGTTGTGTGAATTCAAGTCATAGAGTTACACTGTTCTTTTCATTGAGCAGTTTGCTAACACTGTTTTCTTGGAATCTGAACTGGCATATTTTGGAGAACACTGACGCTTATTTAAAATAGGAAATATCCTCAGAAAAACCTAGAAAGAACTTTCTGAGTCTTCTTTGTGATGTGTAATATCATGTCAGAGAGTTACACTGTTCTTTTCATTGAATAGTTTGCTAACACTGCTTTCTTGGAATCTGCAATAGGATATTTCAGAGTGCATTGAACCTATGGTGACAAAGGAAATATCCTCATATAAAAACTAGAAAGAAATTTTTGAGAAACCACTTTGTGATGTGTATATTCATCTCATGCAGTTACACGACTGCTTTCATGGATCAGTTTGGTAGCACTGTTTTTGGTTAAACTGAGAAGGGATATTTGGAGTACATTGAAAAATATGATGACCAAGGAAATATCCTCAGATTAAAACTAGAAAGAAGCCTTCTGAGAAAGTTCTTCATGATGTGAGAAATCATATCATAGAGTTACAACTTTCTTATCATTGAGCAGTTGGCTAACACTGTTTTCATGAATCTACAAAGGGATACTTGGGAGTGCATTGAGGCCTATGGTGAAAAGGAAATATCCTCAGTTAAAAAGTAGAAAGAAGCTTTCTGAGAAACTGTTTTGTGATGTGTGAATTCGTCTCTTAGAGTTACACGTTGTTTTCATTGAGCAGATTGTTCACACTGTTTTCTTGGAATATGCAATGGGATATTTCAGAGTGCATTGAAGCCTATGGTGACAAGGAAATATCCTCAGATGAAAACCAAAAGAAGCCTATTGAGAAACTGCTTTGTGTTGTGTCAATTCATATCACAGAGTTACACTGTTCTTTTCATTGAGCAGTTTGCAAACACTGTTTTCTTGTAATCTGCAATGGTATTTTGAAGCCTATGGTGCATTGAAGCCTATAGTGACAAAGGAAATATCCTCAGACAAAAACAAGAAAGAATCCTTCTGATAAACTGCTTTGTGATTTGTGAATTCATCTCAGAGTTACACGATTTTTTCATATAGCTGTTTGGTAGCACTGTTTTCGGGAATCTGAGAAGGATATTTTGCATTGCATTGAAGCCTATGGTGACAAAGGAATTATTCTCAGATAAAAACTGGAAAGAAGCTTTCTGAGAAAGTTCTTTGTGATGTGTGAATTCACCTAACAGACTTACACCATTCTTTTCATGGAGCAGTTTGGTATCACTGTTTTCGTGGAATATGCAAAGGGATATTTGGGAGTGCATTGAGGCCTATGGTGAAAAGGAAATATCCTCATATAAAACTAGAAAGAACTTTCGGAGAAACTACTTTGTGATGGGTGAATTCATCTCATAGTGTTACACTGTTCTTTTCATTGAGAAGTTTGCTAACACTGCTTTCTTGTAATCTGCAATGGGATATTTCAGAGCACATTGAAGCTTACAGTGATAAAGAAGATATCCTCAGACAAAAACTAAAAAGAAGCTTTCTGAGACACTGCTTTGTAATTTGTGATTTCTTCTCACAGAGTTATATGATCCTTTTCATGGAGCAGTTTGATAGCACAGTTTTTGGAATCTGAGAAGGGATATTTTGGATTGGATTGAGTCCGATGGTGACAAAGGAAATATATTCATATAAAAACTAGAAAGATGCTTTCTGAGAAACTGCTTTGAGGTATGTTAATTTATCTCACTGCGTTACACAATTATTTACAGGGATCAGTTTGATAGCACTGTTTTTGGGGAATCTGAGAAGGGATATTTTGGATCACATTGAAAAATATGATGACCAAGGAAATATCCTCAGATTAAAACTAGAAGAAGCTTTCTGAGAAAGTTCTTCATGATGTGAGAAATCATATCACAGAGTTACAACTTTCTTATCATTGAGCAGTTGGCTAACACTGTTTTCATGAATCTACAAAGGGATAATTGGGAGTGCATTGAGGCTTATGTGGAAAAATGCTATATCCTCAGTTAAAAAGTAGAAAGAAGCTTTCTGAGAAACTGTTTTGTGATGTGTGAATTCATCTCTTTGAGTTACACGTTGTTTTCATTGAGCAGATTGTTCACACTGTTTTCTTGGAATATGCAATGGGATATTTCAGAGTGCATTGAAGCCTATGGTGACAAAGGAAATATAACCAGATGAAAACCAAAAAGAAGCCTATTGAGAAACTGCTTTGTGTTGTGTCAATTCATATCACAGAGTTACACTGTTCTTTTCATTGAGCAGTTTGCAAACACTGTTTTCTTGGAATCTGCAATGGTATTTTGAAGCCTATGGTGCATTGAAGCCTATAGTGACAAAGGAAATATCCTCAGACAAAAACAAGAAAGAATCTTTCTGATAAACTGCTTTGTGATTTGTGAATTCATCTCAGAGTTACACGATTTTTTTCATATAGCTGTTTGGTAGCACTGTTTTCGGGGAATCTGAGAAGGGATATTTTGCATTGCATTGAAGCCTATGGTGACAAAGGAATTATCCTCAGATAAAAACTGGAAAGAAGCTTTCTGAGAAAGTTCTTTGTGATGTGTGAATTCACCTAACAGACTTACACCATTCTTTTCATGGAGCAGTTTGGTATCACTGTTTTCGTGGAATATGCAAAGGGATATTTGGGAGCGCATAAAGACCTATCATGAAAAGGAATTATCCTCACATAAAAACTAGAAAGAACTTTCGGAGAAACTACTTTGTGATGGGTGAATTCATCTCATAGTGTTACACTGTTCTTTTCATTGAGAAGTTTGCTAACACTGCTTTCTTGTAATCTGCAATGGGATATTTCAGAGCACATTGAAGCTTATGGTGATAAAGAAGATATCCTCAGACAAAAACTAAAAAGAAGCTTTCTGAGACACTGCTTTGTAATTTGTGATTTCTTCTCACAGAGTTACATGATCCTTTTCATGGAGCAGTTTGGTAGCACAGTTTTAGGGAAATCTCAGAGGGGATATTTTGGATTGGATTGAGTCCGATGGTGACAAAGGAAATATATTCATATAAAAACTAGAAAGATGCTTTCTGAGAAACTGCTTTGAGATATGTTAATTTATCTCACTGCGTTACACAATTATTTACAGGGATCAGTTTGATAGCACTGTTTTTGGGGAATCTGAGAAGGGATATTTTGGATCACTTGATGTCTATGGTGACTAAGGAAATATCCTCATATAAAAACTAGAAAGAGGCTTTCAGAGAAACTTCACTGTGATGTGTGAATTTATCCCACAGAGTTACACCTTTCTTTTCATGGAGCAGATTGATAACACTGTTTTCATGGCATCTTCAAAGGGATACTTGGGAGTGCATTTAGGCCTAGGGTGACAATGGAAATATCTTCAAAGAAAAACTAAAAGAAGTTTTCTGAGAAACTGCTTCATGATATGTGAAATCAACACACAGAATTACACTGTTCTTTTCATTGGGCAGTTTACTTACACTGTTTTCTTGGAATCTGCAATGGGATATATCAGAGCACATTGAAGCTTATGGTGACAAAGGAAATATCCTCAGATATAAATTAGAAAGAAGCTTTCTGAGAAACTACTTTATGATTTGTGAATTCATCACACAGAGTTACATGATTCTTTTCATGGATGAGTTTTTAACACTCTTTTTGGGGAATCTGAAAGGGGATATTTTGGGTCACATTGAAGCCTATAGTGTATAAGGAAATATTATCAGATAAATAGTAGAAATAATCTGTCTGAGAAAGTTATTTGTGATATGTGAATTCATAGCAAAGTGTTACAATTTTCTTTTCATAGAGCACTTTGTTAACACAATTTTTGTGGAATCTGCAAAGGGATATTTGGGAGTGCATTGAGGCCTATAGAGAAAAAGGAAATATCCTCATAGAAAATCTAAAAAGAAGCTTTCTAAACCACTTTTTGATGCGTGAATTCAACTCACAGGGTTACACTGTCCTTTTCATTGAGCAGATTTCTAACACTGTTTTCTTGAAGTCTGCATTGGGATATTTCAGTGCATTGAAGCTTATTGTGAAAAAGGAAGTACCTTCAGGCAAAAACTAGAAAGAAACTTTCTGAGGAACTGCTTGGTGATTTGTAAATTCATCTCACAGACTTACAGAAGTCTTTTCATGGATTAGTTTGAGAGTGCTGTTTTTGGGAAATCTGAAAAGGGATATTTTGCATTTCATTGAAGTCTATAGTGTCAAAGGAAATATTTTCAGGTAAAAACTAGAAAGAAGCTTTCAGAGAAACTTCCTTGTGATGTGTGAATTCATCTCACAGAGTTACAACTTTCTTTTCATGGAGCAGTTTGCTAACACTGTTTTCTTGGATTCTGCAATGGGATATTTCAGATTGCTTTGAAGCTTATGGTTACAAGTAAATATCCTCATATAAAAACTAGAAAGAAGCTTTTGGAGAAACATCTTTGTGATGTGTGAATTTATTTCACAGAGTCACACCTTTCTGTTCATTGAGCAGTTTGCTAACACTGTTTTTGTGGAATCTGCAAAGGGATATCTGGGAGTGCATTGAAGCCTATATTGAAAAAGAAAATATCCACAGACAAAACCAGAAAGAAGCTTTCTGAGAAAGGTCTTTCTGATGTGTGAATGCATCTAACAGAGTTACACCTTTCTTTCATGCAGCAATTGGCTTTCACAGTTTCCATTTAATCTGCAGCAAGATATTTGGGAGTGCATTTAGGCCTATAGTGAAAAGGAAATATCCTCAGATAAAAACTAGAAAGAAGCTTTCAGAGAAACTTCCTTGTGATGTGTGAATTCATCTCACAGAGTTACAACTTTCTTTTCATGGAGCAGTTTGCTAACACTGTTTTCTTGGATTCTGCAATGGGATATTTCAGAGTGCTTTGAAGCTTATGGTTACAAGTAAATATCCTCATATAAAAACTAGAAAGAAGCTTTTGGAGAAACATCTTTGTGATGTGTGAATTTATTTCACAGAGTCACACCTTTCTGTTCATTGAGCAGTTTGCTAACACTGTTTTTGTGGAATCTGCAAAGGGATATCTGGGAGTGCATTGAAGCCTATATTGAAAAAGAAAATATCCACAGACAAAACCAGAAAGAAGCTTTCTGAGAAAGGTCTTTCTGATGTGTGAATGCATCTAACAGAGTTACACCTTTTCTTTCATGCAGCAATTGGCTTTCACAGTTTCCATTTAATCTGCAGCAAGATATTTGGGAGTGCATTTAGGCCTGTAGTGAAAAAGGAAAAACCCTCAGATAAAAACTAGAGAGAAGCTTTCTGAGAAACTCCTTTGTGATGTTTGATTTGTCTCACAGAAATACACCATTCTTTTCATTGAGCAGTTTGATAACACTGTTTTCGTGGAATCTGCAAAGTTATATTTGACAGCATGTTGAGGAATAAAATAAATAATGAAATATCCTCAGATAAAAACTACAAATAAACTATCTGTGATACTACTTTGTGTTGTGTGAATTCATCTCACAGAGTTACACCATTCTTTTCATTGAGCAGTTTGCTAAAACTCTTTTCATGGAAAATACAAAATGATACTTGGGATTGTATTGAGGTCTATAGTGAAAAAAGAAATATCCTCAGATAAAAACTACAAAGAAACTTTCTGAGAAAATTCTTCGAGGTGTGTGAATTCATCTCACAGAGTTACACTGTTCTTTTTGATATTTATAAGTCTGCTGAAACCGTTTTCTTGGAATCTGCAAAGGGATAATTTGGAGCACATTGAAGCTTATGGTGAAAAAGTAAATATCCTCAGAGAAAACTAGAAAGAAACATTCAGAGAAACGACTTTCTTATTTGTGAATTCATCACACAGTGTTACAAGATTCTTCTCATGGATCAGTTTGATAGCACTGTCTTTGGGGAATCTGAGAAGGATATTTTGGATTGCCATGAAGCCTATGGTGACAGGGGAAATATCCTCAGATAAAAACTATAAAGAAGCTTTCTGAGAAAGTTATTTGTGATGACTGAATTCATCTCACAGTTTTACAGTTTTCTTTTCATGGAGAAGTTTGCTAACACTGTTTTCGTAGAATCTGCAAATGCACATTTGGGAACGAATTGAGGCCTATGATGAATAAGGAAATATCCTCATAGAAAAACTAGAAAGAAGATTTCTGAGAATCAGCTCTGGGATGTTTGAATTCAACGCACAAAGTTTCACTGTTGTTTCATTGGAGCAGTTTTCTAGCACTGTTTTCTTGGAATCTGCTATGGGATATTTCAGAGTGCATTAAAGCTTATGGTGACAAAGGAAATACCCTCAGGCAAAAACTAGAAGGAAACTTTCTGAGAATCTGCTTTGAGGTTTTTTGTATTCATCTCACAGAGTTCCACAATTCTTTTCATGATGCAGTTTGTTAGCACAGTTTTTGGTCAATCTGAGAAGGTATATTTGATCTCATTTGAAGCCTATGGTGACAAAGAAAATATCCTCAGACAAAAACTAGAAACAAACTTTCTGAGAAACTGCTTTGTGATTTATGAATTCATCTCACAGTGTTACAGCTTTCTTTTCATGCACCAGTTTCCTAACACTGTTTTTCTGGAATCTGTAAAGGGTTATTTGGGAAGGCATTGAGGCCTATAATGAAGAAGGAACTATCCTCAGATAAAAACTAGAAGGAACATTTCTGAGAAACTGCTTTGTGATGTGTGATTTCATCCCACAGAGTTACATCGCTTTTTTTGTGGAGCAGTTGTATAACACTTTTTCGTGGAATCTGCAATAGGGTATTTGAGAGTGCATGGAAGCCTATGGTGACAAAGGAAATATCCTCAGATAAAAACCAAAAAGAAGCTTTCTGAGAAACTGCTTCGTGATGTGTGAATTCATCTCACAGACGTACACCTTATTTTTCATGCAGCAGTGTTCTAACACTGTTTTGTGGAATCTGCCAAGGGATATTTGGGAGTGCTCTAAGTCCTATGGTGATAAAGGAAATATCCTCAGATGAAAAATAGAAAGAAGCTTTCTGAGAAACCACTTTGTGATGTGTTAATTCATCTCACAGAATTACACGATACTTTTTATGGATCAGTATGGTAGCACTGTTTTTGGTGAATCTGAGAAGGGTATTTTGGATCATGTTGAAGCCTATGGTGACAATGGAAATATCCTCAGAGAGAAACTAGAAAGAAGCTTTCTGAGAAAGGTCCTTTTGATATCTGAATTCATCTCAGAGTTACACTGTTCTTTTCAATGAGCAGTTTGCTAGCACAGTTTTCTGGAATCTGCAATGGGATATTTGGGAGCTCATTGAAGCTTATGGTGACAGGAAAATCCTCATACAAAAACTAGAAAGAAGCTTTCATGGAAATCACTTTGTGATGTGATAATACATCTCAGAGAGTTACACAATACTTTTCATGGGGCAGTTTGGCAGCACTGTTTTGGGGGAATCTGAGAACGGATATTTTGGATACCTTTGAAGCTTCTGGTGAGAAAGTAAATATCCTCAGTTAAAAATTAGAAAGAAGCTTTCTGAGAAAGGCCTTTGTGATGTCTTAGTTCATCTCACAGAGTTACACCATTCTTTTCATGGAGCAGTGTGCCAAAACTGTTTACATGGAATATGCAATGGGACATTTGGGAGTGCATTGAGGCCTATAGTGACAAAGGAAATGGTCCTCAGATAAAAAATAGAAAGAAGCTTTCTAAGAAACTGTTTTGTGATGTGTGAATTAATCTTACAGAATTACAGCATTCCTTTCAATGAGCAGTTTGATAACACTGTTTTGTGGAATTTGCTGTAGGATATTTGGGAGGGCATTGAAGCCTGTGGTGACAAAGGACATATTCTCAGATGAAAAGCAAAAGGATGCTTTCTGAGACACTGTTTTGTGATTTGTGAATTCATGTCACAGAGTTACACGATTCTTTTCAAGGAGCAGTTTGGTAGCACTGTTTTGGGGAATCTGGGAAGGGATATTTTGGATCGCTTAAAGCCTATGGTGAAAAAGGAAATATAATCAGATATAAACTAGAAAAAACTTCCTGAGAAATTGCTTTGTGATGTGTGAATTCATCTCACAGAGTTACACTGTTCTTTTTATTGAGCAATTTGCTAAAACTGTTTTCTTGGAATCTGCAATGGGAAACTTCAGAGTTATTTGAGACATATGGTGACAAAGGAAATATCCTCATAAAAACTTGAAAGAAGCTTTCTGAGAAACCACTTTCTGATGTGTTACTTCATCTCACACAGTTTCATGATTCTCTTCATGGAACAGTTTCTTAGCAGTGTTTTTGAGAAATCTGATAAGGGATATTTTGGATTGCATTGAAGCCTATGTTGACAAAGTAAATATCCTCAGATAAAACCTAGAAAGAAGCTTTTCTAGGAAACTTTTTTGTGATATGTAGGGTGAAATCATCTCATTGGTAATACCTTTATTTTCCTGGAGCAGTGTGCTAACACTTTTTTCATGGAATCTGCAATGGGATATTCCTGAGCCCTTTGATGCATATAGTGAAAAATGAACACCATTATTTTCATGTAACACTTTGGTAGCACTCTTTTTGGAAATCTGAGAAGGGATATTTTGGGTCCTATTGAAGCCTATGGTAACAAAGGAAATATTCTTAATTAAAAACTAGAAGGAAGAAATCTGAAAAACTGCTTCATGATGTGTGAATTTATCTCAGAGAGTTACACTGTTGTTTTCATTGAGCAGTTTGATAACACTGTTTTTGTGGAATCTGCAATAGGATATTTGGGAGAGCACTGAAGCCTATGGTGACAAAGGAAATATTCTCTGACAAAAACCAAAAGGAAGCTTTCAGAGAAACTGCTTTGCAATGTGTGAAATCAGCTCACAGATTTGCACTTTTTTTATGGAGCAATGTGCTAACACTATTTTTCTGGAATTCTCCAAAGGGATATTTGTGAGCACATTGAGGCAAATGGTGAAAAAGGAAATATTCTCAGATAAGAACTAGAAAGAAGTTTTCTGAGAAAGTTCTTTGTGATGTGTGAATTCATTTCACAGAGTTGCACCTTTCTTTTCATGTAGCAGCTTCCTAACACTGTTTTTTGGAACCAGCAAAGGGATATCTGTGAGAGCTTTGAGTCTTATGGTGAAAAATGAAATATCCTCACATAACTAGAAAGAAGCTTTCTCAGAACCTGCTTTCTGATGTGTAAATTCATCTCACAGAGCTACATTCTGCTTTTCATTGAGCAGTTTGCTAACACTGTTTTCTTGGAATTGCATTGGGATATTTAGAAGTGCATTGAAGCTTATGGTGATAAAGGAAATATCCTCCTATATAAAATAGAAAGAAACTCTCTGAGAAACCGCTTTGTGATGTGTTAATTCATCTCACAGATTTACACGATCCTTTCCATGGATCAGTTTGCTAAAACTGCTTTCCTGGATTTGTAAAGGGATATTTGGGAGCACCTTGAGGCCTGTGGTGAAAAATGAAACATCCTCAGATAAAAAGTAGAAAGAAGCATTATGAGAAACTGCTTTGTGATGGGTGAATTCATCTCACAGAGTTACATCTTTCTTTTCATTGAGCAGTTTGATAGCACTGTTTTTGGGGAATCTGCAAAGGGATATTCGGGAGCTCATAGAGACTCATGGTGAAAAAGGAAATATCTTCAAATAAAAACTGGAGGGAAGGTTTTTGACAAACTGTTTTGTGATGTGTGCATTCAACTCATAGAGAGAAACCATTTTTTTGATTGACAAGTATGGCATCACTGTTTTTGTGGTGTCTGAGATATTTTGTTGTGTCTGAGATATTTGGGAATGCGTTCAGTCTGATGGTGGAAAAGTAAACATGCTGCACAGATGAAAGGTAGAAAGGAGCCTTCTGAGAAATTTCTTTGTGATGGGTGAATTCATCTCCCAGAGGTAAAGCATTCTTTTCATTGAGCAGTTTGTTAACGCTGTTTTTCTGGAATCTACAAAGGGATATTCTAAGCACAGAGAAGCCTATGGTGAAAAAGGATATATCCTCAGATAAAAACTAGAAAGAAGCTTTCTGAGAGACTGTATTGTGATGGGTGAATTCATCTCATAGGGTTAAATCTTTCTTTTCATTGAGCAGTTTGGTAACATGTTTTTGTGGAATCTGCAAAGGGATATTCTAAGCACAGAGAAGCCTATGGTGAAAAGGAAATATCCTCAGATAAAAACTAGAAAGAAGCTTTCTGAGAAACTTCTTTGTGATGTGTGAATTCATCTCACAGAGTTACACCTTTCTTTTGTGGAACACTTTGGCATCACTGTTTTTGTGTTGTCTGAGAAGGGATATTTGGGAGCACATTGAAGCATATGGTTTAAAAGGAAATATCCGTATATAAAAACTAGAAGGAAGCTTTCTGAGAAACTCCTTTGTGATGTGTAAAATCATCTCACTGAGATACATTGTTCTTTTCATCGAGCAGTTTGCTAACACTGTTTTCTTGGAATCTGCAATGGGATATTTCAGAGCACATTCAAGCTTATGGTGTCAAATTAAATAATATCATATAAAAACCAGAAAGAAGCTTTCTGAGAAGCCACTTTGTGATGAGCTAACTCATCCCACAGAGTTACATGGCTTTTCATGGAGCAGTTTACTAGCAATGTTTCTGGGGAATCTGAGAAGGTATATTTTGGATCACATTGAACCCTATGGAGACAAAGGGAATATCCTCATATAAAAACTGTGTTAGTTCACCTCACAGAGTTACACCTTTCTTTTGTGGAGCACTTTGCCATCACTGTTTTTGTGGAATCTGCAAAGGGATATTTGGGAGAGCATCAAGGCCTATAGTGAAAAAGGAAATATCCTCAGATAAAAACTAGAAAGAAGCTTTCTGAGAAACTTCTTTGTGATGTGTGAATTCACCTCACAAGGTTACACCCTTCTTTTCAATGAGCAGTTTGGTAGCACTCTTTTGGGGAATCTGAGAAGGGATATTTGTGAGCGTCTTGAGGCCTATGGTGAAAAGGAAACATCCTCAGATAAAAACGAGAAAGAAGTTATCTGAGAAACTGGTTTATGATGTGTTTATTGATTTCACAGAGTTACACGATCCCTTTCATGGATCAATTTCATTGCACTGATATTCGGGAATCTGAGAAGGAATATTTTGGATCACATTGAAGCTTGTGATGACAAAGGAAATATCCTCAGATAAAAACTAGAAAGAGGTTTTCTGAAAAATTTCTTTGCAATGTGTGAAATCAGCTCACAGATTTGCACTTTTTTATGGAGCAATGTGCTAACACTATTTTTCTGGAATTCTCCAAAGGGATATTTGGGAGCACATTGAGGCAAATGGTGAAAAAGGAAATATTCTCAGATAAGAACTAGAAAGAAGTTTTTTGAGAAAGTACTTTGTGTTGTGTGAATTCATGTCACAGGGTTGCACCTTTCTTTTCATGTAGCAGCTTCCTAACACTGTTTTTGTTGAATCAGCAAAGGGATATCTGTGCGAGCTTTGAGACTCATGGTGAAAAAGGAAATATCCTCACATAGCTAGAAAGAAGCTTTCTCAGAACCTGCTTTCTGATGTGTAAATTCATCTCACAGAGCTACATTCTTCTTTTCATTGAGCAGTTTGCTAACACTGTTTTCTTGGAATTGCATTGGGATATTTAGAAGTGCATTGAAGTTTATGGTGATAAAGGAAATATCCTCCTATATAAAATAGAAAGAAGGTTTCTGAGAAACTGCTTTGTGATGTGCTAATTCATCTCACAGAGTTACACCATTCTTTTCATTGAGCAGTTTGCTAACACTGTTTTCCTGGAATCTGTAAAGGGATATTTCACAGTGCATTGAAGCTTGTGATGACAAAGGAAATATCCTCAGATAAAAACTAGAAAGAGGTTTTCTGAAAAATTTCTTTGCAATGTGTGAATTCATTTCACGGAGTTAAGTCTCTCATTTCCTGGAGTATCTTGCTAAACTTGTTTTCATGGAATCTGCAAAGGGATATTTGGGAGTGTATTGAGTCCCATAGTAAACAGGGAAATATCCTCAGATAAAACCTAGAAAGAAACTTTCTGAGAAACTGCTTTATGATGTGTGAATTCACCTCACAGATTTACACTGTTCCTTTCATTGAGCAGTTTACTAACACTGTTTTCTTGGATTCTGCAATGGGATATTTCAGTGCACACTGTAGCTTATGGTGACAAAGGAAATATCCTCATAAAAAATATAGAAGGAAGCATTCTGAGAAACTGCTTTGTGATGTGCTAATTCATCTCACAGAGTTCACGATTCTTTTCATGGAACAGTTTGGTAGCACTGCTTTTGGGGAATCTGAGAAGGGATATTTTTAATTGCATTGAAGTCTATGGTGACTAAGGAAATATCCTCAGATAATTACTACAAAGAAGCTTTCTGAGAAACTTGTTTCTGATGTGTGAATTCACCTCACAGAGATACAACTTTGTTTTCATGGAGCAGTTTTCAGCAGTATTTTTGGGGAATATGATAAGGGATATTTTGAATTGCACTGAAGCGTGTGGTGAGAAAAGAAATATCCTCAGAAAATAACTAGAAAGAAGCTTTCTGAGTAACAGTTTTGTGATGTGAGAATACATCTCACAGAGTTACACTCTTCTTTTCATAAAACAGTTTACTCACACTGTTTTCGTGGAAAATGCAAGAGTGTGTTTGGGAGCATTGAAGCTTATGGTGACAGAGGAAATATCTGCAAAGGAAAACTAGAAAGCAGTTCTCTGAGAAACCGCTTTGTGATGTGTTAATTCATCTCACAGAGTTACACGATTCTTTTCATGGAGCAGTTTACTAGCAATGTTTCTGGGGAATCTGAGAAGGGATATTTTGGATCACATTGAAGCCTATGGTGAAAAAGGAAATATCTTCAGATAAAAATAGAAAGAAGCTGTCTGAGAAACTTGTTTCTGATGTGTGAATTCACCTCACAGAGATACTTTATTTTCATGGAGCAGTTTTCAGCAGTATTTTTGGGGAATATGATAAAGGATATTTTGAATTGCACTGAAGCATGTGGTGAGAAAAGAAATATCCTCAGAAAATAACTAGAAAGAAGCTTTCTGAGTAACAGTTTTGTGATGTGAGAATACATCTCACAGAGTTACACTCTTCTTTTCATAAAACAGTTTACTCACACTGTTTTCATGGAAAATGCAAGAGTATGTTTGGGAGAACATTGAAGCCTATGGTGACAGAGGAAATATACTCTGATAAAAAACAAAAAGACGCTTTCTGAGAAACTTCTTTGTGACGTGTGAATACATCTCACAGAGTTACAATGTTATTTTCATTGAGCAGTCTGATAACGCTGTTTTCCTGGAATCTGTAAAGGGATATTTCACAGTGCATTGAAGCTTATGGTGACAAAGGAAATATCCTCAGAGAAAAACTAGAAAGAAGGTTTCTGAGAAACTGCTTTTTGATATGTGAATTCATCTCACAGTGTTACAAGTTTCTTTCCATGGAGCTCTTTGATAACACGATTTTCGTGAAGTCTGCAAAGGGATATTTGGAAGCACATTGAGGCCTATGGTGGAAAGGAAATATCCTCAGATAAAAAGTAGAAAGAAGCTTTCTGAGAAACTGCTTTGTGATGTGTGAATTCTTCTCTCAGAGTTACACTGTTCTCTTCAGTGAGCAGTTTAAAGCACTCTTTTCTTGAAATCTGCAGTGGGATACTGTGAGTGCATTGAAGCTTATGGTGACAAAGGAAATATCCTCAGATAAAAACAAGAAAGAAAGTTTCTGAGAAACTGCTTTGTGATGTGCTAATTCATATCAAGATGTTACATGATCCCTTTCAATCACCATTTTGGTAGCAGTGTTTTGGGAGAATATGAGAAGGGATATATTGAACCATATTGAAACCTCTGGTGACAAAGGAAGTAACTTCAGATGAAAACTAGAAAGAAGCTCTCTGAGAAAGTACTTTCTGATGTTTTAATTCATCCCACAGAGTTACACATTTACTTTCATGGTGCAGTTTACAAACACTGCTTCCCTGGAGTCTGCAAAGGGATATTTGTGAGAGCATTGAGACTTACGGTGAAAAAGTAAATATCCACAGATAAAAACAAGAAAGAAAGTTTCTGAGAGACTGCTTTGTGATGTTTGTGTTCATCTCCCAGAGTTACACCATTCTTTTCATGGAACAGTTTGGTAGCACTGTTTTTGGGGAGTCTGAGAATGGATATTTTGAATTGCATTGAAGTCTAAGGTGGCAAAGGAAATATCCTCAGATAAAAATTAGAAAGAAGCTTTCTGAGAAAGTTCTTTGTGATGTGTGAATTCATCTTACACATTTACAACTTTCTTTTCATGCAGCAGTTTGCTAACACTGTTTTCCTGTAATCTGCACAGGGATATTTGGGAGCACATTGAAGCCTATGGTGAAAAAGTAAATATCCTCAGATAAAAACTAGAAAGAAACTTTCTGAGAAACTGTTTTTGGAATGTGTGAATTCATCTTATAGTGTTACACCATTCTTTTCATTGAGCAGTTTGCTAACACTGTTTTCCTGGAATCTGTAAAGGGATATTTGGGAGTGCATTGAAGCCTATGGTGAAAAGGATATATCCTCAGATAAAAACTAGAAAGAAGCTTTCTGAGAAACTGTTTTGTGATGTGCTAATTCATCTCACAGAGTTACACCATTCTTTTCATGGAACAGTTTGGTAGCACTGTTTTTGGGGAATCTGAGAAGGATATTTTGGAGTGCATTGAAGCTTATGGTGATAAAGGAAATATCCTCATAAAAATATAGAAGGAAGCATTCTGAGAAACTGCTTTGTGATGTGTGAATTCATCTCACAGAGTTACAATGTTATTTTCATTGAGCAGTTTGCTAACACTGTTTTCGTGGAATCTGCAAAGGATATTTTGGATCACATTGAAGCCTATGGTGACAAAGGAAATATCCTCAGATAAAAATAGAAAGAAGCTTTCTGAGAAACTGTTTTTGGAATGTGTGAATTCATCTCACAGAGTTACACCATTCTTTTCATTGAGCAGTTTGCTAACACTGTTTTCCTGGAATCTGCAAAGGATATTTTGGATCACATTGAAGCCTATGGTGACAAAGGAAATATCCTCAGAAAATAACTAGAAGAAGGTTTCTGAGAAACTGCTTTTTGATATGTGAATTCATCTCACAGAGTTCACGATTTTTTCATAGAACAGTTTGGTAGCACTGTTTTTGGGGAGTCTGAGAATGGATATTTTGAATTGCATTGAAGTCTAAGGTGGCAAAGGAAATATCCTCAGATAAAAATTAGAAAGAAGCTTTCTGAGAAAGTTCTTTGTGATGTGTGAATTCATCTTACACATTTACAACTTTCTTTTCATGCAGCAGTTTGCTAACACTGTTTTCCTGTAATCTGCACAGGGATATTTGGAAGCAAATTGAAGCCTAATGTGAAAAAGAAAATATCCTCAGATAAACACTGGGAAGAATATTTCTGAAAAACTGTTTTGGAATGTGTGAATTCATCTTATAGTGTTACACCATTCTTTTCATTGAGCAGTTTGCTCACACTGTTTTCAGGGAATCTGAAAAGGGATTTTTGGCAGTGCATTGAGCCTATGTTCACAAAGGATATATCCTCAGATAAAATCCAAAAATAAGCTTTCTGAGAAATTGTTTTGTGATGTGCTGATTCAACTCACAGTGTTACATGATTCTTCTCATGGATCAGTTGGGCAGCATTGTTTTTAGGGAAACTGAGAAGGGATATTTTGGATCACATTGAAGCCTATGGTGGTGAAGCAAATTCCACAGATAAAAACTAGAAAGAAGCATTCTGAGAAAGTGCTTTGTGATGTGTGAATTTGTATCACAGAGATACATTGTTGTTTTCACTGAGCAGTTTGCTAACAATATTTTCGTGGTATCTGCAACAGGATATTTGGGATCACATTGACCTATGGTGACAAAGGAAATATCCTCAGATAAAAAACAAAAGAAGTTTCCTGAGAAATTGATTTGTAATGTGTGAATTCAACTCACAGAGCTACACTATTCTTCTCATTGAGCAGTTGGCTAACACTATTTTCTTGGAATGTGCAATGGGATATTTCAGAGCACATTAGAACTTACGGTGACAAAGGAAATATCCTCATATAAAACCAGAAGGAAGATTTCTGAGAAAGTGCTTTGTTATGTTTTAATTGCTCTCATAGAGTTAAACCATCCTTTTTCATAGTTTAGTTTGGTAGACTGTTTTTTGGGAGTCTGATAAGGGACATTTTCGATCACATTGAAACCTAAGGTGACAAAGGAATATCCTCATATAAAAACTAGAAAGAAGCTTTCTTAGAAAGTTATTTGTGATGTGTGAATTCATCTCACAGAGTTACACCTTATTTTCATGGAGTAGCTTGCAAACACTGTTTTCATGGAATCTGCAAAGGGATATTCTGGAGAGCATTGAGGCCTATAGTGAACAATTAAATATTCTCAGATAAAAACTATAAAGAAACTTTCTGAGAAACAGTTTTGTGATGATTGAATTCATCTTACAGAATTACACCGTTGTTTTCATTGAGTAGTTTGCTAGCACTCTTTTCCTTTAATCTGCAATAGGATATTTGGGAGTGTTTTGAAGCCTATGGTGACAAAGGAAATCTCAGACAAAAAAAAAAAAAGAAATTTGTGAGAAACTGCTCTGTGATGTGTGAATTCATCTCACAGATTTACACCTTTCTTTCATGGAGCAGTTGGCTAACACTATTTTCCTGGAATCTGCAAAGGGATGTTCCTGAGCGCTTTGAGGCAAAAGGTGAAAAAGGAAATATCTTCAGAGAAAAACTAGAGAGAAGCTTCCTGAGAAACTGCTTTATGATATGTGAATTCATCTCACAGTGTTACAAGTTTCTTTCCATGGAGCTCTTTGATAACACGATTTTCGTGAAGTCTGCAAAGGGATATTTGGAAGCACATTGAGGCCTATGGTGGAAAGGAAATATCCTCAGATAAAAAGTAGAAAGAAGCTTTCTGAGAAACTGCTTTGTGATGTGTGAATTCTTCTCTCAGAGTTACACTGGAGTGAGCAGTTTGCGAGCACTCTTTTCTTGAAATCTGCAGTGGGATACTGTGGAGTGCATTGAAGCTTATGGTGACAAAGGAAATATCCTCATATAAAAGCTAGAAAGAAATGTTCTGAGACACTGCTGCGTGATTTGCTAATTCATATCAAGAAGTTACATGATCCCTTTCAATCACCATTTTGGTAGCAGTGTTTTGGGGAATATGAGAAGGGATATACTATATCATATTGAAACCTCTGGTGACAAAGGAAATAATTTCAGATAAAAACTAGAAAGAAGCTCTCTGAGAAAGTACTTTCTGATGTTTTAATTCATCCCACAGAGTTACACATTTGCTTTCATGGTGCAGCTTACAAACACTGCTTCCCTGGAGTCTGCAAAGAGATATTTGTGAGAGCATTGAGACTTATGGTGAAAAAGTAAATATCCACAGATAAAAACAAGAAAGAAAGTTTCTGAGAGACTGCTTTGTGCTGCTTGTGTTCATCTCCCGGAGTTACACCATTCTTTTCATGGAACAGTTTGGTAGCACTGTTTTTGGGGAGTCTGAGAATGGATATTTTGAATTGCATTGAAGTCTAACGTGGCAAAGGAAATATCCTCAGATAAAAACTAGAAAGAAGCTTTCTGAGAAAGTTCTTTGTGATGTGTGAATTCATCTCACAATGTTACATGGTTCTTTTCATGGATCAGTTTGGTAGCCCTGTTTTTGAGGTATCTGAGAAGGCATATTTTGGATCACATTGAAGCCTATGGTGAAAAGGAAATATCCTCAGATAAAAACTAGAAAGAAACTTTCTGAGAAACTGCTTTGTGATGTGTGAATTTATCTCACAGAGTTACACTGCTCTTGGCATTGAATAGTTTGGTTACACTGCTTTCTTGGAATCTGCAATGTGATATTTCGAAGTGCATTGAAGGTTATGGAGACAAAGGATATATCCTCATATAAAAACTAGAAAGAAGCTTTCTGAGAAACTGCTTTGTGCCTTGTCAATACATCTCACATAGCTACATGATTCTTTCATGGATCAGTTTGGTAGCACTGTTTTTTGTGAATCCGAGGAAGGCTATTTTGGATCACATTGAAGCCAATGGTGACAAAGGAAACATCCTTAGATAAAAAATAGAAAGAAGCTTTCTGAAAAAGTTCTTTGTGATGTGTGAATTCATCTAAAAGAGTTGCACCTTTCTTTTCATGGAGCAGTTTGCTAACACTGTTTTCATGGAATCTGCAAAGGGATATTCTGGAGAGCATTGAGGCCTATAGTGAACAATTAAATATTCTCAGATAAAAACTATAAAGAAACTTTCTGAGAAACTGCTTTGTGATGTGAATTCATCTTACAGAATTACACCGTTGTTTTCATTGAGTAGTTTGCTAGCACTCTTTTCCTTTAATCTGCAATAGGATATTTGGGAGTGTTTTGAAGCCTATGGTGACAAAGGAAATCTCAGACAAAAAAAAAAAGAAAGAAAGAAGCTTTGTGAGAAACTGCTCTGTGATGTGTGAATTCATCTCACAGGTTTACACCTTTCTTTCATGGAGCAGTGACTAACACTACTTTCCTGGAATCTGCAAAGGGATGTTCGTGAGCGCTTTGAGGCAAAAGGTGAAAAAGGAAATATCCTCAGAGAAAAACTACAGAGAAGCTTCCTGAGAAACTGCTTTATAATATGTGAATTCATCTCACAATGTTACATGGTTCTTTTCATGGATCAGTTTGGTAGCCCTGTTTTTGAGGTATCTGAGAAGGCATATTTTGGATCAAACTGAAGCCTATGTTGAAAAAGGAAATAATCTCAAATAAAAAATATAAAGAAACTTTCTGAGAAACTGCTTTGTGATGTGTGAATTTATCTCACAGAGTTACACTGCTCTTGGCATTGAATAGTTTGGTTACACTGCTTTCTTGGAATCTGCAATGTGATATTTCGAAGTGCATTGAAGGTTATGGAGACAAAGGATATATCCTCATATAAAAACTAGAAAGAAGCTTTCTGAGAAACTGCTTTGTGCCTTGTCAATACATCTCACATAGTTACATGATTCCTTTCATGGATCAATTTGGTAGCACTGTTTTTTGTGAATCTGAGGAAGGATATTTTGGATCGCATTGAAGCCAATGGTGACAAAGGAAACATCCTTAGATAAAAACTAGAAAGAAGCTTTCTGAAAAAGTTCTTTGTGATGTGTGAATTCATCTCACAGAGTTACACCTTCTTTTCATGGAGCAGTTTGCTAACATTGTTTTCGTGGAATCTACAAAGGGACATTTGGGAGCATAATGAGGCCTATAGTGAAAAGGAAATATCCTCAGATAAAAACTAGAAAGAAGCTTTCTGAGAAACTGCTTTGTGCCTTGTCAATACATCTCACAGAGTTACATGATTCTTTTCATGGAGCAGTTTGCTAGCACTCTTTTCCTTTAATCTGCAATAGGATATTTGGGAGTGTTTTGAAGCCTATGGTGACAAAGGAAACATCCTTAGATAAAAATAGAAAGAAGCTTTCTGAAAAAGTTCTTTGTGATGTGAATTCATCTCACAGAGTTACACTGCTCTTGGCATTGAATAGTTTGGTTACACTGTTTTCTTGGAATCTGCAATGTGATATTTCGAAGTGCATTGAAGCTTATGGTGACAAAGGAAATATCCTCAGATAAAAACTAGAAAGAAGCTTTCTGAGAAAGTGCTTTGTGATGTGTGAATTCATCTCACAGAGTTACACCATTCTTTTCATGGATCAGTTTGGTAGCACTGTTTTTGTGAATCTGAGAAGGATATTTTGGATCACATTGAAGCCAATGGTGACAAAGGAAATATCCTCAGATAAAAACTAGAAAGAAGCTTTCTGAAAAAGTTCTTTGTGATGTGTGAATTCATCTAAAAGAGTTGCACCTTTCTTTTCATGGAGCAGTTTGCTAACATTGTTTTCGTGGAATCTACAAAGGGACATTTGGGAGCATAATGAGGCCTATAGTGAAAAAGGAAATATCCTCAGATAAAAACTAGAAAGAAGCTTTCTGAGAAACTGCTTTGTGATGTGTGAATTCATCTTACAGAATTACACCGTTGCTTTCATTGAGTAGTTTGCTAGCACTCTTTTCCTTTAATCTGCAATAGGATATTTGGGAGTGTTTTGAAGCCTATGGTGACAAAGGAAATCTCCTCAGACCAAAAAAAAAAAAAAGAAAGAAGCTTTGTGAGAAACTGCTCTGTGATGTGTGAATTCATCTCACAGATTTACACCTTTCTCTCATGGAGCAGTGGCTAACACTATTTTCCTGGAATCTGCAAAGGGATGTTCGTGAGCGCTTTGAGGCAAAAGGTGAAAAAGGAAATATCCTCAGAGAAAAACTACAGAGAAGCTTCCTGAGAAACTGCTTTATAATATGTGAATTCATCTCACAATGTTACATGGTTCTTTTCATGGATCAGTTTGGTAGCCCTGTTTTTGAGGTATCTGAGAAGGCATATTTTGGATCGAACTGAAGCCTATGTTGAAAAAGGAAATAATCTCAAATAAAAAATATAAAGAAACTTTCTGAGAAGTTGCTTTGTGATGTGTGAGTTAATCTCACAGAGTTACACTGCCCTTGGCATTGAATAGTTTGGTTACACTGTTTTCTTGGAAACTGCAATGTGATATTTCGAAGTGCATTGAAGGTTATGGAGACAAACGATATATCCTCATATAAAAACTAGAAAGAAGCTTTCTGAGAAACTGCTTTGTGCCTTGTCAATACATCTCACATAGCTACATGATTCCTTTCATAGATCCGTTTGGTAGCACTGTTTTTTTGTGAATCCAAGGAAGGCTATTTTGGATCACATTGAAGCCAATGGTGACAAAGGAAATATCCTCAGAGAAAAACTACAGAGAAGCTTCCTGAGAAACTGCTTTGTGATGTGTGAATTCATCTCACAGAGTTACACTGTTCTTTTCAAGGAGAACTACAAACCACTGCTCAGTGAAATCAAAGAGGACACTAACAAATGGAAGAACATACCATGCTCATGGATAGGAAGAATCAATATCGTGAAAATGGCCATACTGCCCAAGGTTATCTATAGATTCAATGCCATCCCCATCAAGCTACCAATGAGTTTCTTCACAGAATTGGAAAAACTGCTTTAAAGTTCATATGGAACCAAAAAGAGCCCGCATTGCCAAGACAATCCTAAGTCAAAAGGACAAAGCTGGAGGCGTCACGCTACCTGACTTCAAACTATACTACAAGGCTACAGTAACCAAAACAGCATGGTACTGGTACCAAAACAGAGCTATAGGCCAATGGAACAGAACAGAGTCCTCAGAAATAATACCACACATCTACAGCCGTCTGATCTTTGATAAACCTGAGAGAAACAAGAAATGGGGAAAGGATTCCCTATTTAATAAATGGTGCTGGGAAAATTGGCTAGCCATAAGTAGAAAGCTGAAACTGGATCCTTTCCTTACTCCTTATACGAAGATTAATTCAAGATGGATTAGAGACTTAAATGTTAGACCTAATACCATAAAACCCTAGAAGAAAATCTAGGTAGTACCATTCAGGACATAGGCATGGGCAAGGACTTCATGTCTAAAACACCAAAAGCAACGGCAGCAAAAGCCAAAATTGACAAATGGGATCTCATTAAACTAAAGAGCTTCTGCACAGCAAAAGAAACTACCATCAGAGTGAACAGGCAACCTACAGAATGGGAGAAAATTTTGCAATCTACTCGTCTGACAAAGGGCTAATATCCAGAATCTACAAAGAACTCAAACAAATATACAAGAAAAAACAAACAACCCCATCAAAAAGTGGGCAAAGGATATGAACAGACATTTCTCAAAAGAAGACATTCATACAGCCAACAGACACATGAAAAATGCTCATCATCACTCGCCATCAGAGAAATGCAAATCAAAACCACAATGAGATACCATCTCACACCAGTTAGAATGGCCATCATTAAAAATCAGGAAACAACAAGTGTTGGAGAGGATGTGGAGAAATAGGAACACTTTTACACTGTTGGTGGGATTGTAAACTAGTTCAACCATTATGGAAAACAGTATGGCGATTCCTCAAGGATCTAGAACTAGATGTACCATATGACCCAGCCATCCCACTACTGGGTATATACCCAAAGGATTATAAATTATTCTACTACAAAGACACATGCACACGTATGTTTATTGTGGCACTATTCACAATAGCAAAGACTTGAATCAACCCAAATGTCCATCTGTGACAGACTGGATTAAGAAAATGTGGCACATATACACCATGGAATACTATGCAGCCATAAAAGGATGAGTTTGCGTCCTTTGTAGGGACATGGATGCAGCTGGAAACCATCATTCTTAGCAAACTATCACAAGAAGAGAAAACCAAACACCGCATGTTCTCACTCATAGGTGGGAACTGAACAATGAGATCACTTGGACTCGGAAGGGGAACATCACACACTGGGCTTATCATGGGGAGGGGGAGGGGAAGGATTGCATTGGGAGGGCAGGGGAGGGATTGCATTGGGAGTTATACCTGATATAAAAGATGAATTGATGGGTGCTGAGGAGTTGATGGGTGCAGCACACCAACATGGCACAAGTATACATATGTAACAAACTTGCACGTTATGCACATGTACCCTAGAACTTAAAGTATAATAAAAAAAATAAAATAAAAAAAAAAAAGGAGTGCATTGAGACTTATGGTGACAAAGGAAGCATCCTCAGAAAAAAAATAGAAAGAAGCTATCTAAGAAACTGCTTTATGATATATGAATTCGTCTCACAGAATAACGCTGTTCTTTTCATTGATCCGTTTGCTATCACTGTTTTTTATTTAATCTTCAATGGGATATTTCAGAGCACATTGAAGTGTATGGTGAAAAGGGAAATATCCTCACATAAAAACCAGAAAGAATTTTCTTGAGAAATTGCTTTGTGATTTGTAAGTAATTCTCAGAGAGATACAAGATTCTTTTCATGGTTCAGTTGGTACCACTGATTTTGGGGAGTTTGAGAAGGGATGTTTTGCATTGAATTGAAGCATATGGTAACAAACGAAATATACTCAGATAAAAACTAGAAATATTTTTCTGAGAAAGTTCTTTGTGATGTGTTTTTCATGTCACAGAGTTACCTCTTTCTATTCATGGAGGAGTTCACTAACACTGTTTTTGTGGAATCTGCAAAGGCACATTTTGAGAGCACGTTGAGTCCTATAGTGAGAAGAGAAGTGTCTTCTGATAAAAAACCAAAAAGAAGCTTTCTGAGACACTGCTTTGTGATGTGGGAATTCATCTCAAAGATTTACACTGTTCTTTTCATTGAGAAGTTTGCTTACCATGTATTCTTGGAATCTGCAATGGGATATTTTGGAGCACCTCAAGCTTATGGTGACAAAGGAAATATCCTCATATAAAAACTAGAAAAAAGTATTCTGAAAGACAGCATTGTCATGTGCTAACTCATGTCACAGAGTTACATGTCTCTTTTCATGTAGCAATATGGTAGAAATGTTTTTGGGGAATCTGGGAAGGGATACTTTGGATCGCATTGAATCCTAAGGTGACAATGGAAATATCCTTAGATAAAAACGAAAAAGAAGCTATCCAATAAGTTGCTTTGTGATGTGTGAATTTATCTCACAGGATACACTGTTCTTTTTATTGAGCAGTTTGCTCTCATTGTATTCTTGTATTCTGAAATGGGTCATTTTGGAGCATTTTGAATCTTATAGTGACAAAGGAAATATCCTCAGACAAAAGCGACAAAGAAGCTTTCTGAGAAACTGCTTTGAGACTTGTGAATTCATCTCATAGAGGTACACCTTTCTTTTCATGGCCAGTGTGGTAGCACTGCTTTTGGGGTATCTGAGAAGGGATATTTTACATCACTTCGAAGCCTATGGTGACAAAGGAAATATCCTCAGATAAAATCTATAAAGAAGCTTTCTGAGGAACTTCTTTGCAATGTGTGAATTCATCTCGCAGTGTTACACCTTTCTTTTCATGGAGAAGTTTGGTCACACTATTTCGGGGAATCTGAGAAGGATATTTTCAATTATATTCAAGCTTATGGTGACAATGGAAATATCCTTAGATAAAAACGAAAAAGAAGCTATCCAATAAGTTGCTTTGTGATGTGTGAATTTATCTCACAGAGATACACTATTCTTTTTATTGAGCCGTTTGCTCTCATTGTATTCTTGTATTCTTGGGTCATTTTGGAGCATTTTGAATCTTATAGTGACAAAGGAAATATCCTCAGACAAAAGCGACAAAGAAGCTTTCTGAGAAACTGCTTTGAGACTTGTGAATTCATCTCATAGAGGTACACCTTTCTTTTCATGGCCAGTGTGGTAGCACTGCTTTTGGGGTATCTGAGAAGGGATATTTTACATCACTTCGAAGCCTATGGTGACAAAGGAAATATCCTCAGATAAAATCTATAAAGAAGCTTTCTGAGGAACTTCTTTGCAATGTGTGAATTCATCTCGCAGTGTTACACCTTTCTTTTCATGGAGAAGTTTGGTCACACTATTTCGGGGGAATCTGAGAAGGGATATTTTCAATTATATTCAAGCTTATGGTGACAAAGGAAATATCCTCAGACAAAAACTCTAAAGACACTCTCTGAGAAACAGTTTTATTTTTGTGAATTCATCACACAGAATTACAGAATTATTTTCATGGAGCAGTTTGTAGAACAGTTTTGGGGGATCTGAGAATTGATATTTTGAATTGCAATGAAGCTTAGGGTGACACAGGAAATATTCTCAGATAAAAACTAGAAATAAGCTTTCTGAGAAACTTCTTTGTGATTTATGAATTAATCTCAGAGAGTTACACCTTTCTTTTCATGGAGCAGTTTGCTAACACTGTTTTCGTGGAATCTGCAAAGAGATATTTGGGAGTGCTTTGAGGTCTATGGTGAAACAGGAAATATCCTCAGATAAAAACTAGAAAGAAGCTTTCTGAGATACTGTTTTGTGATATATGAATTCACCTCGCAGACTTACACTCTTCTTTTCACTGAGAAGTTTGGTAACACTGTTTTCTTGGAATCTTCAATGGGATATTTCACAGTGCATTGAATCTCAGGTGACATATGAAATATGCTCATATAAAAAATAGAAAGAAGCTTTCTGAGAAACTGCTTGTGATATCCTACTTCATCTCACAGATTCACACGATTCTTTTCATGGATCCGTTTGGTAACACTCTTTTTGGAATCTGAGATGGGATATTTTGGATCACTTTGAAGAAAATGGTGACAAAGGAAATATCCTCAAATAAAAACTAGAAAGAAGCCTTCTGAGAAATTTCTTCATCATGTGTGAATTCATCTCACAGAGTTATACTCTGCTTTTCATTGAGCAGTTTGCTAACACCATTTTCTTGGTATCTGGAATGGGATATTTCAGAGAACATTGAAGGTTATGGTGAAAAAGGAAATATCCTCATATAAAAATTTGAAACAAGCTTTCTGATAAACTGTTTTGTGTTGTGTTAATTCACCTCACAGAGTTACACGTTTCTTTTCATGGAGCAGTTTGATAACACTGTTTTCATGGAATCTGCAAAGGGATATTTGGGAGTGCATTGAGGTCAATAGTGAAAAGGGAAATATCCTCAGTTTAAAGCTGGAAAGAATCTTACTGAGAAACTACTCTGTGGTGTGTGAATTCCTCATACAGTTTTACACCATTCGTTTAATTGAGAGGTTTGATGACACTGTTTTCGTGAAATCTGCAATAGGATATTTGAGAGCACTTTGAAGCCTTTGGGGATAAAGGAAACATCCTAAGATAAAAACCAAAAGGAAGCTTTCTGTGAAACTGCTTTGTGATATGTGTGTTCATCTTACAGAGTTACACAGTAATTTTCATTGAGAAGTTTTCTAACACTTTCTTCGTAGAATCTGCAGTGGGATATTCCAGAGTATGCTGTGGAATATGGTGAAAAAGGAAATATCCTCAGATAAAAACTTGGAAGAACCTATCTGTGAAACAACTTTGTGATGTCTAAATTCATGTCACAGAGTTACACCACTCTTTTCATAGAGCAGTTTGGTAGAACTATTTTGGAGGATTCTGAGAAGGGATATTTTCTACAGCACTGAAGCCTATGGTGACAAAGGAAATATCCTCAGATAAAAGGTTTTTCTGAGAAACTGTTTCATGATGTGTGAATTCATTGTGCACATTTTCGTGATTCTTTTCTTGGGCAGTTTGATAACACTGTTTTAGTGAAATCTACAATAGGATATTTGGGAGCACAGTGAAGCCTATATTGACAAAGGAAATATACTCAGAAACAAACCAAAAAGAAATTTCCTGAGAAAGAGCTTTGTGATGTGTGAATTCACCTCACAGATTTACACGTTTCTTTCCATGGAGCACTTTGCTAACACTATTTTCATGGAATCTACAAAGGGATATTCAGGAATGCAGAGAGTCCTGTGGTAAAACAGGAAATATCCTCAGAAAAAACTAAAAAGAAGCTTTCTGAGAAACTGCCTTGTGATTTGTGAATTCATCTCACAGAGTTACTCGATTCTTTTCATGGAGCAGTTAGGTACCACTGTTTTTGAGAAACATGAGAAGGGATACTTTGGATCACATTGAAGCCTATGGTGACAAAGGAAATATCCTCAGATAAAAACTAGAAGAAGCATTCTGTGAAACTGCTTTGTGATATGTGAATTGATCTCACAGAGTTACACCTCTATTTTCTTGCAGCAGTTTGCTAACACTATTTTCGTGGAATCTGCAACAGGATATTTTGCAGTGCATTGAAGCCTGTGGTGACAAGGAAATATCCTCAGATGAAACCAAAAACAACATTTCTGAGAAACTGCTTTGTGATGTGTGAATTCATCTCACAGAGTTCGACCTTTCTTTTCATGGAGCAGTTTGCTAATACTGTTTTCTTGCAATCTGCATTGGGATATTTTGGAGTACATTGAAGCTTATGATGACAAAGGAAATATCCACAAAGGAAAACTAGAAAGTGGTTCTCTGAGAAACTGCTTTGTGATGGGTTAATTCATCTTGCAGAGTTACACAATTCTTTCTATAGAGCAGTTTTGTAGCACTGTTTCTGAGGAATCAGAGAAGGGATTTTTTATCACAATGTAGCCTATGATGAAAAGGAAATATCTTCAGATAAAAAATAGAAAGAAGCTGTCTGAGAAACTACTTTGTGATGTGTGATTTCGTCTCAAAGAGTTACACTCTTCTTTTCATTGAGCGGTTTACTAACACTATTATCTTGGAAGTGCAATGGATAGTTCAGAGTCCATTGAAGCTTATGATGAAAAAGGGAATATTCGAGTATAAAAATTAGAAAGAAGCTTTCTGCAAAAACCATTTGTGATATATTAATTCATCTCACAGAAATACACGATCCTTTTCATGGGTCAGTTTGGTAGACCTGTTCTCACAGAACCTGAGAAAAAATATTTTGGACCACATTGAAGCCTATTATGACAAAGGAAATATACTCAGAGAAAAACTAGAAAGAAACTTTCTGAGAAAGTTCTTTGCGATGTGTGATGTGTGAATTCAACTCTCAGAGCTATACTTTCTTTTTCATGGAGCAGTTTGATAAAACTGTTTACATGGAATCTGCAAACAGATATTTTGGAGTGCATTGAGGCCTATAGTGAAAAATGAAATATCTGCAGATAAATACTGGAAACAATCTTTCTGAGAAACTCCTCTGTGATGTTTTAATTCATCATACAGAGCAATCCATTCGTTTGATTGACTACTTTGATACACTGTTTTCGTGGAATCTGCAATAGGATATTTCAGAGTACATTGAAGCCAATGATGACAAAGGAGGTATCAAAAGACAAAAATCAAAAAGAAGCTTACTGTGAAACTGCTTTGTGATATGTGAATTCATCCTACCAAGTTACACCGTTCTTTTTATTGAGACATTTCCTAACACTTCTTTCATGGAATCTGCAATGGGACATTCCAGAGCACATTGAGGAATATGGTGAAAAAGTAAATATCCTCAGATAAAAAACAAAAATAACCTCCCTGAGAAACTGCTTTGTGATGTGTGAATTCATCTCACAAAGTTAAACCATTCTTTTGATTGGGAAGTTTGCTTACTCTTTTCTTGGTTAATCTGCAATGCGATATTTGGATGCATATTCAGGAGTATAGTGACAAAGGAAATATCCTCAGATAAAAACTAGAAAGAAGCTTTCTGAGAAACAGCTTTGTGATGTGTTTTTGTCTTTGGTTCTGTTTATATGTTGGATTACGTTTATTGATTTGTATATGAAGCCCACTTGATCATGGTGGACAAGCTTTTTGATGTGCTGCTGGTTCTGGTTTGCCAGTGTTTTATTGAGGATTTTGCATCGATGTTCATCAGGGATATTGGTTTAAAATTCTCTTTTTGTTGTGTCTCTGCCAGGCTTTGGTATCAGGATGATGTTGGCCTCATAAAATGAGATATGGAGGATTCTTCTTTTTTATTGATTGGAATAGTTTCAGAAGGAATGGTACCATCTCTTCCTTGTACCTCTGGTAGAATTCAGTTGTGAATCCATCTGGTCCTGGACTTTTTGGTTGGTAGGCTATTAATTATTGCCTCAATTTCAGAGCCTGCTATTGGTCTATTCAGGAAATCAACTTCTTCCTGGTTTAGTCTTGGGAGAGTGTAAGTGTCCAGGAAATTATCCATTTCTTCTAGATTTTCTAGTTGATTTGCGTAGAGGTGTTTATAGTATTCTCTGATGGTAGTTTACATTTCTGTGGGGTCGGTGATGATATCCCCTTTAACATTTTTTATTGTGTCTATTTGATTCTTCTCTCTTTTCTTGTTTATTAGTCTTGCTAGCGGTCTATCAATTTTGTTGATCTTTTCAAAAAACCTACTCCTGGATTCATTGATTTTTTGGAGGGTTTTTTTGTGTCTCTATCTCCTTCAGTTCTGCTCTGATCTTAGTTATTTCTTGCCTTCTGCTAGCTTTTGAATGTGTTTGCTCATGCTTCTCTAGTTCTTTTAATTGTGATGTTAGAGTGTCAATTTTAGATTTTTCCAGCTTTCTCTTGTGAGCATTTAGTGCTATAAACTTCCCTCTACACACTGATTTAAATATGTCACAGAGATTCTGGTATGTTGTATCTTTGTTCTCATTGGTTTCAAAGAACATCCTTATTTCTGCCTTCATTTTGTTATGTTCCTAGTAGTCATTCAGGAGCAGGTTGTTCAGTTTCCTGTAGTTGAGCAGTGTTGGTTGATTTTCTTAGTCCTGAGTTCTAGTTTGATTGCACTGTGGTCTGAGAGACAATTTGTTATAATTTCTGTTCTTGTACATTTGCTGAGGAGTGCTTTACTTCCAATTATGTGGTCAATTTTGGAATAAGTGATGTGGTGCTGAGAAGAATGTATATTCTGTTGATTTGGGGTGGAGAGTTCTGTGGATATCTATTAGGTCCACCTGGTACAGAGATGAGTTCATTTCCTGGATATCCTCATTAACTTTCTGTCTCGTTGATCTGTACAATGTTGACAGTGTGGTGTTGAAGTCTCCCATTATTATTGTATGGGAGTCTAAGTCTCTTTGTAAGTCTCTAAGGACTTGCTTTATGAATCTGGGTGCTCCTGTATTGGGTGCATATATATTTAGGATAGTTAGCTCTTCCCATTGAGTTGATCCCTTTATCATTATGTAATGGCCTTCTTTGTCTCTTTTGATCTTTGATGGTTTAAAGTCAGTTTTATCAGAGACTAGGATTGCAACTCCTGCTTTTTTTTGTTCTCCATTTTCTTGGTAGATCTTCCTCCATCCCTTTATTTTGAGCCTATGTGTATCTCTGCATGTGAGATGGGTCTCCTGAATACAGCAAACTGATGGGCCTTGACTCTTTATCCAGTTTGCCAGTCTGTGTCTTTTAATTGGACCATTTAGTCCATTTACATTTAAGGTTAATATTGTTATGTGTGAACTTGATCCTGTCATTATGATATTAGCTGGTTTTTTGCTCGTTATTGATGCAGTTTCTTCTTAGCATTGATGGTCTTTACATTTTGGCATGTTTATACAATGGCTGGTACCGGTTGTTCCTTTCCATGTTTAGGGCTTCCTTCAGGGTCTCTTGTAAGGCAGGCCTGATGGTGACAAAATCTCTAAGCATTTGCTTATCTGTAAAGGATTTTATTTCTCTTTCACTGATGAAACTTAGTTTGGCTGGATATGAAATTCTGGGTTTAAAATTCTTTTCTTTAAGAATGTCGAATATTGGCCCCCACTCTCTTATGGCTTGGAGAGTTTCTGCCGAGAGGTCTGCTGTTAGTCTGATGGGTTTCCCTTTGTGGGTAACCTGACCTTTCTCTCTGGCTGCCCTTAACACTTTTTCCTTCATTTCAACTTTGGTGAATCTGACAATTATGTGTCTTGGAGTTGTCTTCTCGAGGAGTATCTTTGTGGCATTCTCCATATTTCCTGAATTTGAATGTTGGCCTGCCTTACTAGCTTGGGGAAGTTTTCCTGGATGATATCCTGAAGAGTGTTTTCCAACTTGGTTCCATTTTCCCCCTCACTTTCAGGTACCCCAATCAGACATAGATTTGGTCTTTTCACATAATCCCATATTTCTTGAAGGCTTTCTTCATTTCTTTTTCCTATTTTTTCTTTAGGCTTCTCTTCTCGCTTCATTTCATTCATTTGATCCTCAATCGCTGATACACTTTCTTCCAGTCGATCAAGTTGGTTACTGAAGCTTGTGCATTTGTCACGTATTTCTTGTTTCATGGTTTTTATCTCTGTCAGTTCATTTATGGCCTACTCTGTGTTGATTATTCTAGTTATCCATTCTTCCATTCTTTTTTCAAGATTTTTAGTGTCTTTGTGCTGGTTATGTAATTCCTCCTTTAGCTCTGAGAATTTCATGGACTGAAGCCTTCTTCTCTCAACTCATCAAAGTCATTCTCCATCCAGCTTTGATCCGTTGCTGGTGATGAGCTGCGTTCCTTTGGACGGGGAGATGTGCTCTTATTTTTTGAATTTCCAGCTTTTCTGCCCTGCTTTTTCCCGATCTTTGTGGTTTTATCTGCCTTTGGTCCTTGATGATGGTGGTGTACTGATGGGGTTTTGGTGTGGGTGTCCTTCCAGTTTGTTAGTTTTCCTTCTAACAGTCAGGACACTCAGCTGTAGGTCTGTTGGAGATTGCTTGAGGTCCACTCCAGACCCTGTTTGCCTGGATATCAGCAGCAGAGGCTGCAGAAGATAGAATATTGCTGAACAGCGAGTGTACCTGTCTGATTCTTGCTTTGGAAACTTCGTCTCAGGGTGTACCCCATTGTGTGAGGTGAGGGGGGAGACACTCCTAGTGGAGGATGTCTCCCAGTTAGGCTATTCAGGGGTCAGGACCCACTTGTGCAGGCAGTCTGTCCGTTCTCAGATCTGAACCTCCATGTTGGGAGATCCACTGCTCTCTTCAAAGCTGTCAGACAGGATCATTTTCATCTGCAGAGGTTTCTGCTGCTTTTTGTTTGTTTGTTTAGCTGTGCCCTGTCCCCAGAGGTGGACTCTGAAGAGACAGGAAGGCCTCCTTGAGCTGCTGTGAGCTCCACCCAGTTCGAGCTTCCCAGCAGCTTTGTTTACCTAATTAAGCATCAGGTGTGGTGGGCGCCCCTCCACCAGTCTCGCTGTTGCCTTGCAATTAGATCGCAGACTGCAGTGCTAGCAATGAGGGAGGCTCCATGAGAGTGGGACCATCCTGGCCAAGTGTGGGATATAATCTCCTACTGTACTGTTTTCTAAAACCCTTGGTAAAGCACAGAATTGGTGTGGAGTTACCCGATTTTCCAGGTGTTGTGTGTCTCAGGTCCCCTGCCTTGGAAAAGGGATTCCCTTCCCACTTGCACTTCCCAGGTGAGGCAATGCCTCGCCCTGCATCAGCTCTCACTGGTCGGGCTGCAGCAGGTGACCAGCACCGATTGTCTGGCACTCCCTAGTAAGATGAACCTGGTACCTCAGTTGAAAATGCAGAAATCACCCATCTTCTGTGTTGCTGGCACTGGGAGCTGGACACTGGAACTGTTCATATTTGGCCATCTTCCTCCACCCCTGATTCTTTTCATTGATCAGATTGTTAGCACTGTTTTGGGGGAATCTGAGAAGAGATATTTTGGATCACATTGAAGCCTAAGGTGAAAAAGGAAATATCCTCAGATAAAAACTAGAAAGATTTCTGAGAAAATTCCTTGTGATGTGTGAATTCATCTCACACATGAATTGATGTGCAATTTTCTTTTGTGGAGCACTTTTCTAACACTGCTTTAGTGGAATCTGAAAATTCGTATTTGGGAGCGCCAAATACCAATTTGGGAGCGCCTTGAGGTCAGTAGTGAAAAATGAAATATCCTCAGATTGAAACGAGAAAGAGGCATTATGAGAAACCACTTGCTTATGTGTTAGTTCATCTCAAAGAGCCACACGATTGTTTTCATGGATCATTTGATAGCACTGGTTTTGGGGAATCTGAGAAAGGATACTTTGGATTGCATTGAAGCCTATGGTGACAAAGGAAATATCCTTAGATTAAAAACTAGAAAGAAGCTTTTGAGAAAGTTCATTGTGATATGTGATATTTATTGTGATATGTGAATTCATCTCAGAATGTTACACATTCCTTTTCATGAATCAGTTTTCTAATATTGTTTTCATGGAATCTGCAAAGGGATATTTTGGAGCACTCTGAGGCCTATAGTGAAAAAGGAAATATCATCAGATAAAAAACGAGAAAGAAGCTTTCTGAGAAACTGCCTTATGATGTGTGAATTACTCTCACAGAGTTACACCGTTCTTTACATTGAGCAGTTTGGTAACACTGTGTTTGTGGAATCTGCAATAGGTATTTTGGAGCACATTGAAGCCTCTAGTGACAATGGAAATATCCTCTGATAAAAACCAAAAAGACGCTTTCTGAGAAACTGCTTTGTGAGATGTGAATTCATCTCACAGATTTACACTGTTCCTTTAATTGAGCAGTATGCTAACACTGTTTCCTTGGAATCTGCAATGGGATATTTCAGAGTGCATTGAAGCTTATTGTAACAAAGGAAATATCCTCAGACAAAAAGTAGAAAGAAGCTTTCTGAGAAGCCCCTTTGTGGTGTGTTAATTCATCTCACAGAGTTACAAGATTCTTTTCATGGAACAGTTTGGTAGCACTGTTGTCATGGAATCTGCAAAAGGATATTTGCTGCATTGAGGATTAAAGTGAAAAAGGAAATATGATCAGATAAAATCTAGAAGGAAGCTTTTGGAGAAACTGCTTTGTTATGTGTGAATCCATCTCACAGAGGTACACGATTGTTTTTGTGGACCACTTTGGTATCACCGTGATTGGGGAATCTGAGAAGGTATATTTTTATTGCATTGAAGCCTATGGTGACACAGGATATATCCTCAGATGAAAACTAGAAAGAAGCTCTTTGGGAAAGTTCTTCATGATGTGTGAATTCAACTCTCAGAGTTACAGCTGCCTTTTCATTGAGCAGTTTGCTAACACTTTTTTCGTGGAATCTGCAAAGGATATGTTGGAGCACATTGAGGCATAGGATGAAAAAGAAATATCCGCGGATGAAAACAAGAAGGAAGCTTTCTGAGCAACTGCTTTTTGATGTTTCAATTCATCTCACAGTGTAACACTGTTGCTTTCATTGAGCAGTTTTCTAAAACTGTTTTCTTCGAATCTGCCATAGGATATTTTGGAGCATATAGAAGCTTATGGTGACATAGTAAATTTCCTCATAGAAAAAGTAGAAAGAAGCTTTATGACAAACTGCTTTGTGATGTGTGACTTTATCTCACTGTGTTACACTGTTCTTTTCACTGAGAAGTTTGGTAACACTGTTTTCATGGAAACTGCAAAGTGATATTTGGGAACAAATTGAGGCATATAGTGTATAATATAGTGTATAAGGAAATATCCTCAGATAAAACTTGAAAGAATCTTTCTGAGACACTGCTTTGTGATGTGTGAATTCATCTCACAGAGTTACAGCGTTCTTTTTATTGAGCAGTCTGATAATGCTGGTTTCGTTTAATCTGCAATAGGTTAGTTGGGCAAGCATTGAAGCCTATGGTGACAAAGGAAAAATCCTCAGATAAAAACCAAAAAGAAGCTTTCTGAGAAACTGCTTTGTGATGTGTGAATTCATCTCACAGAGTTACACTGTTCTTTTCACTGAGAAGTTTACTAACACTTTTTTGTTCAATCTACAATGGGACATTCAGGAGCACATTGAGGAATATGGTGAAAAAGGAAAGATCCTCAGATAAAAACTAGAAAGAAGGTTTCTGAGAAAGAGAATTGTGTTGTGTGGATTCACCTCACAGGTTTACACCACTGTTTTCATGGATCAGTTTGGTAGCACTGTTTATGGGGTATCTGAGAATGGATATTTTGAATCACACTGAAGCCTATGGTGACAAAGGAACTACTTTCAGAAAAAAACTAGCAAGAAGCTGAATGAGAAAGTTCTTTGTGATGTGTGAATTCATCTCACAGAGTTACACCTTTCTTTTCATGGAGCAGTTCCCAAACACTGTTTTTGTGGAATCCACAAAGTGATATTTGGGAGCGCATTGAGGCCCATTTTGAAAAACTAAATATCCTCAGATAAAAACAAGAAAGAAACTTTCTGAGAAACTGATTTGTGATGTGTGAATTCAACTCACCGTGTTACACAGCTCTTTTCACTGAACAGTTTGCTAACACTGTTTTTATGGAAACTGCAAAGGGATATTTGGGAACACATTGAGGCATAGAGTGAAAAAGGAAATATCATCGCATAAAAACTGTAAAGAAGCTTTCTGAGAAACTGCTTTGTGATATGTGAATTCATCTCACAAGTTTACACTGTTCTTTTCATTGAGTACTTTGCTAACACTGTTTTTGTGGAATCTGAGAAGGGATATTTGAATAGCATTGAAGCCTATGGTGAAAAGGAAATATTCTCAGATAAAAACTAGAAAGAAGCTTTCTGAGAAAGTTCTTTGCTATGTGTGAACTCATCTCACAGAGTTACACTGGTCTTTTCATTGAGCAGTTTGATAACACTGTTTTTGTGTAATCCACAATAGGATATTTGGGAGCACATTGAAGAATATGGTGACAAAGAAAATATAGAATCTAGAAAGAAGCTTTCTGAGACAGTTCTTTGTGATGTGTGAACTCAACTCACAGAGTTATACTGTTCCTTTCATTGTGCAGTTTCTTAACACTGTTTTCATGGAATCTACAGAGGGATATTATGGAGTGCATTGAAGCTTAAGGTGACAAAGGAAATACCCTTATATAAAAACTAGAAAGAAGCTTTCTGAGGAAATGCTTTCTGGTGTGCTAATTCAGCTCACACAGTTACCCAATTCTTTTCATGCAGCAGTTGGATAACATTGTTTTTGTGGAATCTGAGAATGGATATTTGGAATCACATTGAAGCCTATGGTGACAAGGAAATATCCTCAGACAAAAACTAGAAAGTACCTTTCTGAGAAAATTCTTTGTGACATTTGAAGTCATCTCACAGAGTTACACCTTTCTTTTCATGGAGCAGTTATCTAACACTGTTTTCGTGGAATCTGCAAAGCAATATCTGGGAGCACATTGAGGCCTATAGTGTAAAAGGGAGTATCCTCAGATAAAAACTAGAAAGAAGCTTTTTGAAAAATTGCTTTGTGATGTGTGAATTCATCTCACAGAGTTACACTGTTCTTTTCATTGAACACTTTGCTAACGCTGTTTTCTTGGAATCTGCAATGAGGTATTTTGGAGCACAATGAATCTTATGGAGACAAAGGAAATATCCTCAGACAAAAACTAGAAAGAAGCTTTCTGAGAAACTGCTTTGTGATTTGTGAATTAATCTAAAATGTTACATCTTTCTTTTCATGTTGCACTTTGGTAACACTCTCTTTGAGGAATATGAGAGGGATATTTTGAATCACATTGAAGCCTATGGTGACAAAGGAAATATCCTCAGATAACAACTAGAAAGAAGGTTTCTGAGAATGTTCTTTGTGATGTGTGAATTCATCTCACAGAGTTACAACTTACTTTTCAGGGAGCTGTTTGCTAACACTGTTTTTGTGGAATCTGCAATAGGATATTTTGGAGCTCTTTATGCAAATGGTGACAAAGGAAATATCCTCAGATAAAAGCAAAAGAAGCTTTCTGAGATACTCCTTGTCATTTCTGAATTCATCTCATGGAATTACACTGTCCTTTTCATTGAACAGTTTGCTAATACCCTTTACTTGGAATCTGCATTGGGATATTTTGGAGAGCATTGAACTTTATGCTGACAAAGGAAATATCCTAAGAGAAAAACTATAAACAAGCATTCTGAGAAACTGCTTTGTGGTGCATTATTTCATATCACAGAGTTACACCTTTCTTTTCATGCAGCAGTTTGTTAGCCCTGTTTTTGGGGAATGTGTGAAGGGATATTTGGAATCACATTGAAGCCTACAGTGACAAAGGAAATATACTCAGATAAATCAAGAAAGAAGTTTTCTCAGAAACTTCATTGTGATGTGTGAATTCATCACACAGAGTTACACCTTTCTTTCCATGGATCAGTTTGCTAACACTGGTTTTGTCAAATCTGCAAAGCAATATTTCGGAGCACATTGAGACGTGTGGTTCAGAAGAAAATATCCTCAGATGAAAACTAGAAAGATGCTTTCTGAGAACCTTTTTGATGTGTGAATACATCTCACAGTGCTACACTGTTCTTTCCATGGAGCAGTTTGCTAACACTGTTTACTTTTAGCATGCAAAGGGATATTTCAGAGTGCATTGAAGCTTATGGTGACAAAGGAAATATCCTCAGATAAAAACTAGAAAGAAGTTTTCTGAGAAATATCTTGGTGATGTGTTAATTCAACTCACAGACTTACACGATTCTTTTCATGCAGCAGTTTGTTAGCCCTGTTTTTGGGGAATCTGAGAATGGATTTTATGGATCGCATTCAAGCCTATGGTGACAAAGGAACCTTTCTTTTCATGGAGCAGTTTGCTAACACTGTTTTCTTGGAATCTGCAAAGCAATATTTGGGAGCATTGAAGCCTATGGTGACAAAGGAAATATCCTCAGATAAAAGCAAAAGAAGCTTTCTGAGAAACTGCTTTGTGATGTGAATTCATCTCATGGAGTTACACTGTCCTTTTCATTGAACACTTTGCTAACACTGTTTTCATGGAATCTGCAAAGGATATTTGGGAGCACATTGAGGCCTATAGTGAAAAAGGAAATATCCTCAGATAAAAACTAGAAAGAAACTTTCTGAGAAACTGCTTTGTGATGTGTGAATTCATCTCACAGAGTTACAGCGTTCTTTTATTGAGCAGTCTGATAATGCTGGTTTCGTTTAATCTGCAATAGGTTAGTTGGGCAAGCATTGAAGCCTATGGTGACAAAGGAAAAATCCTCAGATAAAAACTAGAAAGATGCTTTCTGAGAACCTTTTTGATGTGTGAATACATCTCACAGTGCTACACTGTTCTTTTCACTGAGAAGTTTACTAACACTTTTTTGTTCAATCTACAATGGGACATTCGGGAGCACATTGAGGAATATGGTGAAAAAGGAAAGATCCTCAGATAAAAACTAGAAAGAAGGTTTCTGAGAAAGAGAATTGTGTTGTGTGGATTCACCTCACAGGTTTACACCACTGTTTTCATGGATCAATTTGGTAGCACTGTTTCTGGGGTATCTGAGAATGGATATTTTGAATCACACTGAAGCCTATGGTGAAGAAGGAACTACCTTCAGAAAAAAACTAGCAAGAAGCTGAATGAGAAAATTCTTTGTGATGTGTGAATTCATCTCACAGAGTTACACCTTTCTTTTCATGGAGCAGTTATCACTGTTTTCGTGGAATCTGCAAAGGAATATTTGGGAGCACATTGAGGTCTATAGTGTAAAAGGGAGTATCCTCAGATATAAACTAGAAAGAAGCTTTCTGAAAAATTGCTTTGTGATGTGTGAATTCATCTCACAGAGTTACACTGTTCTTTTCATTGAACACTTTGCTAACGCTGTTTTCTTGGAATCTGCAATGAGGTATTCTGGAGCACAATGAATCTTATGGAGACAAAGGAAATATCCTCAGACAAAAACTAGAAAGAAGCTTTCTGAGAAACTGCTTTGTGATTTGTGAATTAATCTAAAATGTTACATCTTTCTTTTCATGTTGCACTTTGGTAACACTCTCATTGGGGAATATGAGAGGGGATATTTTGAATCACATTGAAGCCTATGGTGACAAAGGAAATATCCTCAGATAACAACTAGAAAGAAGGTTTCTGAGAATGTTCTTTGTGATGTGTGAATTCATCTCACAGAGTTACAACTTACTTTTCAGGGAGCTGTTTGCTAACACTGTTTTTGTGGAATCTGCAATAGGATATTTTGGAGCTCTTTATGC
Organism: Colobus guereza; assembly: GCA_030247045.1. Classification (NCBI taxonomy): domain Eukaryota; kingdom Metazoa; phylum Chordata; class Mammalia; order Primates; family Cercopithecidae; genus Colobus; species Colobus guereza. The sequence goes on along the minus strand of CM058079.1, from coordinate 12,747,937 downwards.
ACATGGTGACAAAGGAAATATCCTCAGATAAAAAGCAAAAAGAAGCTTTCTGAGATACTCCCTTGTCATTTCTGAATTCATCTCATGGAGTTACACTGTCCTTTTCATTGAACAGTTTGCTAATACCCTTTTCTTGGAATCTGCATTGGGATATTTTGGAGAGCATTGAACTTTATGCTGACAAAGGAAATATCCTAAGAGAAAAACTAGAAACAAGCATTCTGAGAAACTGCATTGTGGTGCGTTATTTCATCTCACAGAGTTACACCTTTCTTTTCATGCAGCAGTTTGTTAGCCCTGTTTTTGGGGAATGTGTGAAGGGATATTTGGGATCACATTGAAGCCTACAGTGACAAAGGAAATATACTCAGATAAATCAAGAAAGAAGCTTTCTCAGAAACTTCGTTGTGATTTGTGAATTCATCACACAGAGTTACACCTTTCTTTCCATGGATCAGTTTGCTAACACTGGTTTTGTCAAATCTGCAAAGCAATATTTGGGAGCACATTGAGACGTGTGGTTCAGAAGAAAATATTCTCAGATGAAAACTAGAAAGATGCTTTCTGAGAACCTTTTTTTGATGTGTGAATACATCTCACAGTGCTACACTGTTCTTTCCATGGAGCAGTTTGCTAACACTGTTTACTTTTAGCATGCAAAGGGATATTTCAGAGTGCATTGAAGCTTATGGTGATGTAGGAAATATCCGCATAGAAAAGGTAAAAAGAAGTTTTCTGAGAAATATCTTGGTGATGTGTTAATTCAACTCACAGACTTACACGATTCTTTTCATGGATCAGTTTGGTAGCACTGTTTTTGGGGAATGTGTGAAGGGATATTTGGGATCACATTGAAGCCTACAGTGACAAAGGAAATATACTCAGATAAATCAAGAAAGAAGTTTTCTGAGAAACTGCTTTGTGATGTGTGAATTCATCACACAGAGTTACACCTTTCTTTCCATGGATCAGTTTGCTAACACTGTTTTTGTGGAATCTGCAATAGGATATTTGGGAGCACATTGAGACGTGTGGTTCAGAAGAAAATATCCTCAGATGAAAACTAGAAAGATGCTTTCTGAGAACCTTTTTTTGATGTGTGAATACATCTCACAGTGCTACACTGTTCTTTCCATGGAGCAGTTTGCTAACACTGTTTACTTTTAGCATGCAAAGGGATATTTCAGAGTGCATTGAAGCTTATGGTGATGTAGGAAATATCCGCATAGAAAAGGTAAAAAGAAGTTTTCTGAGAAATATCTTGGTGATGTGTTAATTCAACTCACAGACTTACACGATTCTTTTCATGGATCAGTTTGGTAGCACGTTTTTGGGGAATCTGAGAATGGATTTTATGGATCGCATTCAAGCCTATGGTGACAAAGGAACCTTTCTTTTCATGGAGACGTTTGCTAACACTGTTTCCCTGGAATCTGCAAAGAAATATTTGGGAGAGCATTGAAGCCTATGTTGACAAAGGATATATCCAAGACAAAAAGCAAAAACAGCGTTCTGAGAAAGTGCTTTGTGACGTGGAATTCATCTCATGGCGATTCACTGTTCCTTTCTTTGAGCACTTTGCTAACACTGCTTTCATGGAATATGCAAAGGGATATTTGGGTGTGCATTGAGGCCTATAGTGAAAAAGAAAATATCCTCAGATAAAAATTAAAAAGAATCTTTCTGAGAAAGTTCTTTGTGATGCATAAATTCATCTCACAGAGTTATACCGTTTTTTCATTAAGCTCTTTGATAACTCTATTTTCGTGGAAAGTGCAATAGGATATTTGGGAGCACATTGAATCCTATGGTGACAAAGGAAATATCCTCAGATAAAAACCAAAAAGAAGTTCACAGAGTTACAGGATTCTTTTCATGGATCAGTTTGGTAGTAATGTTTTTGGGGAATCTGAGAAGGAATAATTTGAATCTCTTTCAAGCCCATGATGAAAAAAGAAATATCCTCAGATAATAGCTAGAATGAAGCTTTCTGAGAAAGTTCTTTGTGAGGGATGAATTCAACTCACATAGTTACACCTTTCTTTTCATAGGGTAGTTTGCTATCACTGTATTCCTGGGATCTGCAAAGGGATATATAAAAATGCATTGAGCCTATAGTGAAAAAGGAAATATCCTCAGATAAAAACTAGAAAGAAGTTTTCTGAGAAACTGCTTTGTGATGTATGAGTTCAGCTCACAGAGTTACTCCGTTCCTATCATTGAGCAGTTGGCTAACACTGTTTTCTTGGAATATGGAAAGGGATATTTCAGAGATCATTGAAGCTTATGGTGACAAAGGAATTATCTTCAGAAAAAAATAGAAAGAAGGTTTCTGAGAAACAGCTTTGGGATTTGTGAATTCATCTCACAGAGTTACACATTTCCTTTCAAGGAGAAGTATGCTAGCACTGTTTTGGGGAATCTGACAGGGATACATTTATCATAATGAAGTCAATGGTGACAAAGAAAATATCCTCAAATAAAAAGTAGAAAACAGCTTTCTAAGAAGCTTCTTTGTGATGCATGTATTCATCTCACTGAGTAACACCTTTCTTTTCATGGAGCAGTTTGCTAGCACTGTTTTCGTGGAATCTGCAAAGGGATATTTGTGAGCACTTTGAGACTTATATTGAAAAAGGAAATACCCTCCAACTAAATTGATAAAGAAGATTTCTGGGAAACTGTTTTGTAATGTGTAAATTTATCTCACAGAGTTACACTGTTATTTTCATTGATCAGTTTGATAACACTATTTTCTTGGAATCTGCAATAGGATATTTGAGAGCACATTGAAGTCAATTGTGACAAAGGAAATATCCTCAGATAAAACCAAAAAATCATTCTGTGAAACTCCTTGGTGATGTGTCAATTGACCTCACAGTTTTTCACCATTCCCTTCATTGAGAAGTTTGCCAACATTTTTTCCTGGAATATGCAATGGGTTATTCTGGAGCTCATTGAGGAATATGGAGAAAACAAATATCCTCAGATAAAAACTAGAAAGAAGCCTTCTGAGAAAACACTTTGTTATGTGTCAATTAATCTCACTGAGTTACACCATTCTTTTCATGGAACAGTTCAGTAGCACTGTTTTTGGGGAGTCTGAGAAGGGATATTTTGGATCGCATTGAAGCCTATGGTGACCAAGAAAATATCCGCAGATAAAAGTAGAAAGAAGCTTTCTGAGAAACTTCTTTGTGACGTATGTATTCATCTCAAAGAGTAACACTGTTCTTTTCATGGAGCAGTTTACTAACACTGTTTTCATGGAATCAACAATGGGATATTTGAGAGTGAGGTGAAGTCTATGTTGACAAAGGAAATATCCTCAGAGAGAAATTAGAAAGAAGCTTTCTGAGAAACTGCTTTGTGATGTGTGAATTCATCTCACAGAGTTACACCACTCTTTTCATGGAGCAGTTTGGCAGCACTGTTTTGGGAAATCTGAGAAGGGATATTTTGAATCGCTTTGAAGCCAGTGGTGACAAAGGAATTATCTTCAGATAAAAATTAGATAGAAGCTTTCTCAGAAACTGCTTTGTGATTCGTGAATTCACCTCACAGAGTTACACCGTTCCTGTCATTGAGCAGTTGGCTAACAGTGTTTTCTTGGAATCTGCAATGGGATATTTCAGAGATCATTGAATTTAAGGGTGACAAAATAATTATCCTCAGACAAAAACTAGAAAGAAGGTTTCTGAGAAACTGCTTTGTGAGTTGTGAATTCATCTCACAGAGTTACACGATTCCTTTCAAGGAGCAGTATTGTAGCACTGTTTTGGGGGAATATGAGAAGGGATATTTTCAATCGCATGGAAGCCTATGGTGACAAAGGAAATATCCTCAGATAAAAAGTAGAAATCAACTTTCTGAGAAACTACTTTGTGTTATGTGAATTCATCTCATAGAGATACACCTTTGCTTTCATGGAACCATTTGTTCACATTGTTTTCATGGAATCTGCAAAGGGATATTTGGGAGTGTATTGAAGCCTATGGTGAAAAAGAAATATCCTCAGATAAAACAAAAAGATGCTTTCTCTGAAACTGCTTTGTGAGGTGTGAAATCATCTCACCGAGTTATTCAGTTCTTTTCATTGAGAAGTTTGCTAACACTTTATTCGTGGAATCTGCAATGTGATAACCCAGAGAGCATTGAGGAATATGGACAAAAGGAAATATCCTCAGAAAAAATCTAGAAAGAAGTGGTCTGAGAAACATCTTTGTGATGTGTGAATTCATCTCACAGAGTTACGCCATTCTTTTCATGTAGCACTTTGGTAGCACAGATTTTGGGGATCTGAGAAGGGATATTTTATATTGCATTAAATCCAATGCTTTGTGATGGGTGAATTCATCTCACAGAGTTACACTGCTGTTTGCATTGAGCAGTTTGCTTACACTCTTTCCTTGGAATCTGCAATCTGATATTTTGGAGCGAGTTGAAACCTATGGTGTCAAAGGAAATATCCTCAGATAAAAACTAGAGGGAAGCTTTCGAGAAACTTCTTCATTATGTGTGAATTCATCACGCAGAGTTACCCCTTTCTTTTCATGGAGCAGTTTGGTAACACTGTTTATGTGAAATCTGCAAAGGCATATTCGGTGGTGCACAGAGTCCAATGGCAAAAAGGAAATATCTTCAGGTAAAACTAGAGAAGCTTTCTGAGAAACTACTTTGTGAGGGTGCATTTATCTCACAGATCTAAACGTTTCTGTTGAGGAGCACTTTGACATCACTGTTTTGTGGTGTCTGAGAAGGATATTTGGGAGCGCATGAAGTCTATGGTGGAAAAGGAAATATCCACAGATAAAAACTAGAAAGAAGCTTTATGAGGAAGTTGTTTGTGATGTGAATTCATCTCACAGAGTTACACCTTTCTTTTCATGAAGCAGTTTGCTAACACTGTTTTCATGGGATCTGCAAAGGATATTTGGGAGTGCATTGAGGCCTATAGTGAAAAAGGAAATATCCTCAGATAAAAACTAGAAAGAAGCTTTCCGAGAAGCTGCTTTTTAATTTCGGAATTCATCTAACAGAGTTACATTATTCTTTTCATTCAGCAGTTTGCTAACACTATTTTCGTGGAATCTGTAATGAGATATTTGGGAGCACATTGAAGTCTCTGTTGACAAAGGAAATATCCTCAGGTAAAAACCAGAAAGAAACTTACTGTGAAACTGCTTTGCTATGTGTGAAATTATCTCATGGAGTTACAAAGTTCTTTTCATTGAGAAATTTGCTAACGCTTTTTTTGTTAAACTGCAATTGGATATTCAGGAGCGCATTGAGGAATATGATGAAAATGGAAATATCCTCAGATAAAAACTAGAAAGAAGCTTTCTGAGAAACAGCTTTGGGATGTGTAAATTTATCTCACAGTGTTACACCATTCTTTTCATGGAGCAGTTTGGTAGCACTGTTTTGGGGAATCTGAGAAGGGATATTTTATATTGCATTAAATCCAATGCTTTGTGATGGGTGAATTCATCTCACAGAGTTACACTGCTGTTTGCATTGAGCAGTTTGCTTACACTCTTTCCTTGGAATCTGCAATCTGATATTTCGGAGCGAGTTGAAACCTATGGTGTCAAAGGAAATATCCTCAGATAAAAACTAGAGGGAAGCTTTCCGAGAAACTTCTTCATTATGTGTGAATTCATCACGCAGAGTTACCCCTTTCTTTTCATGGAGCAGTTTGGTAACACTGTTTATGTGAAATCTGCAAAGGCATATTCGGTGGTGCACAGAGTCCAATGGCAAAAAGGAAATATCTTCAGGTAAAAACTGGAGAGAAGCTTTCTGAGAAACTCCTTTGTGAGGGGTGCATTTATCTCACAGATCTAAACGTTTCTGTTGAGGGAGCACTTTGACATCACTGTTTTTGTGGTGTCTGAGAAAGGATATTTGGGAGTGCATGAAGTCTATGGTGGAAAAGGAAATATCCACAGATAAAAACTAGAAAGAAGCTTTATGAGGAAGTTGTTTGTGATGTGTGAATTCATCTCACAGAGTTACATCTTTCTTTTCATGAAGCAGTTTGCTAACACTGTTTTCATGGGATCTGCAAAGGAATATTTGCAAGCACATTGAGATCTATAGCGAATAAGGAAATATCCTCAGATAAAAACTAGAAAGAAGCTTTCCGAGAAGCTGCTTTTTAATGTCTGAATTCATCTAACAGAGTTACATTATTCTTTTCATTCAGCAGTTTGCTAACACTATTTTTGTGGAATCTGTAATGGGATATTTGGGAGCACATTGAAGTCTCTGTTGACAAAGGAAATATCCTCAGGTAAAACCAGAAAGAAACTTACTGTGAAACTGCTTTGTTATGTGTGAAATCATCTCATGGAGTTACAAAGTTCTTTTCATTGAGAAATTTGCTAACGCTTTTTTTGTTAAACTGCAATTGGATATTCAGGAGCGCATTGAGGAATATGATGAAAATGGAAATATCCTCAGATGAAAACTAGCAAGAAGCTTTCTGAGAAACAGCTTTGGGATGTGTAAATTTATCTCACAGTGTTACACCATTCTTTTCATGGAGATGTTTGGTAGCACTGTTTTTTTGGTATCTGAGAAGGGATATTTTGTATGCCATTGAAGACTAGGTTGACAAAGGAAAGATATTCAGTAAAAAGTTGAAAGAAGCTTTCTGAGAAAGTTCTTCATGATCTGTGAATTCATCTCACAGAGTTACACATTTATTTTCATGGAACAGTTTGCTAACACTGTTTTCGTGGAATCTGCAAAGGGATATTTGGGAGTGCATTGAGGCCTATGGTGGAAAAGGAAATATCCTCAGATAAAAACTTGGAAGAAGCTTTCTGAGAAACTGCTTTCTGATGTCAGTATTAATCTCACAGAGATAAATCATCCACTTCATTGAGCAGTTTGGTAGCACTGTTTTTGTGGAATATGCAAAGGGATATTCAGAAGCGGATAGGGTCCAATGTTGAAGAAGGAATTATCTTCAGATAAAAACTGGACAGAAAATTTCTGATAACTCCTTTGTGATGTGCACATTCACCTCATAGAGATAAAGTTTTCTATTGAGAAAGCAGTTTGGCATCAAGGTTTTGTGGTGTCTGAGAAGGGATATTTGGGAGTGCATGGAAGCCAGGGGAAAAGGACATATCCTAAGAAAACAACTATAAAGAAATTTTCTGAGGAATTTCTTTGTGATGGGTGAATTCATCACGCAGAGTTACACCTTTATTTTCTTTTAGCGGGTTGGCAGCAGTGTTTTATGGAATCTGCAAAGGAATATTCGGGAACTCCTAGAGGTCTATGGTGAAAATGGAAATAACTTCAGATAAAAACTAGAGAGAAGATTTTAGAGAAGTGGTTTTGTGATGTGAGTATTCATCTCAAAGAAGTTAACGTTTTTTGTTTTTTTGATTTAGCAGTTTGGCATCACTGTTTTTATGGTATCTAAGAGGAGTTAATTTTGAGAACACTGAAGCCTATGTTGAAAAAGGAAATATCCTCACATTTAATCTAGAAAGAAGCTTTTTGAGAGACTGCTTCATGATGGGTGAATTCATCTCACAGAGTTACACCTTTCTTTTCATTGAGCAGTTTGGTAATACTGTTTTTATGGAATTTGCAAAGGGATATTCGGGAGTGCGTAGAGTCCAAAGGCAAAAAAGGAAATAACTTCAGGCAAAAACAGGAGAGAAGCTTTCTGAGAAACTCCTTTGTGATGTGTGCATTCATCTCATAGAGCTAAATGCTTCTGTTGAGGGAGCAATTTGGCATCACTGTTTTGTGGTGTCTGAGAAGGGATATTTGGGAGTGCATTGAGGCCTATGGTGGAAAAGGAAATATCCTCAGATAAAACTAGAAAGAAGCTTTCTGAGAAATTGCTTTGTGATGTGTGAATTCATCTCACAGAGTTACACCTTTCTTTTCATTGAGCAGTTTGGCATCACTGTTTTTATGGTATCTAAGAGGAGTTAATTTTGAGAACACTGAAGCCTATGTTGAAAAAGGAAATATCCTCACATTTAATCTAGAAAGAAGCTTTGTGAGAGACTGCTTCATGATGGGTGAATTCATCTCACAGAGTTACACCTTTATTTTCATTGAGCAGTTTGGTAATACTGTTTTTATGGAATTTGCAAAGGGATATTCGGGAGTGCATAGAGTCCAAAGGCAAAAAAGGAAATAACTTCAGGCAAAAACAGGAGAGAAGCTTTCTGAGAAACTCCTTTGTGATGTGTGCATTCATCTCATAGAGCTAAATGCTTCTGTTGAGGGAGCAATTTGGCATCACTGTTTTGTGCTGTCTCAGAAGGAATATTTGGGAGCATATGAAGACTATGTTGGGAAATGAAATATTCTCAAATAAAAGCCAGAATGAAGCTTTCTGAGGAAATTGTTCATGATGTGAGAATTTATCTTATGGAATTAAACATTACTTTTCATTGAGCAGTTAGCTAATACTGTTTTTGTGGAACCTACAAAGGGACATTTTGTAGCGAGTTGAGGACTATGGTGATAAAGCAAATATCCTCAGAAAAAAACTAGAAAGAAGCTTTCTGAGAAACTGCTTTGTGTTGCATGAATTCATCTCACAGAGTTACACCACTCTTTTCATGGAGCTGTTTGGTAGCACTGTTTTTGGGGAATCTGAGAAGGGATATTTTGAATTGCATAGAAGCCTGCAGTTACAAAGGAAATATCCTCAGATAAAACTAGAAAGAAGCTTTCTGAGATATTTATTTGTGATGTGTGAATTCATATCACAGAGTTACACCTTTCTTTTCATGGAGCAGTTTGCTAACACAATTTTCATGGAATCTGCAAAGGGATACTTGGGAGTGCATTGAGGCCTATGGTGAAAGAGGAAATATCCAAAGAGAAAAATCAGAAGGAAAGTTTCTGAGAAACACCTTTGTGGTATGTGAATTCATCTCACAGACTTACACCGTTATTTTCATGGAGCAGTTTCGCAGCACTGTTTTTGGGAAATCTGAGATGGGATGATTTTTATCGCATTGAAGCCTATGGTAAAAAAGGAAATATCCTCCGATAAAATCTAGAAAGAAGCTTTCTGAGAAACACCTTTGTGATGTGGGTATTCATCTCACAAAGTTACATGATTCTTTTCTTGGAGTAGGTTGCTAAAACTGTTTTCATGGAATCAGCAAGAGGATATTTGGGATCGCATTGAAGTCTATGGTGACAAAGGAAATATCCAAAGAGAAAAATCAGAAGGAAAGTTTCTGAGAAACTGCTTTGTGATTTGTGAATTCATCTCACAGAGTTACATGATTCTTTTCATGGAGCAGTTTGGTAGCACTGTTTTTGGGAATCTGAGATGGGATGATTTTATCGCATTGAAGCCTATGGTGAAAAGGAAATATCCTCAGATAAAAATTAGAAAGAAGCTTTCTGAGAAACACCTTTGTGATGTGGGTATTCATCTCACAAAGTTACATGATTCTTTTCTTGGAGTAGGTTGCTAAAACTGTTTTCATGGAATCAGCAAGAGGATATTTGGGATCGCATTGAAGTCTATGGTGGCAAAAGAAATATCCTCAGACTAAAACCAGAATGAAGCTGTCTGAGAAACTGCTTTGCGATTTGTGAATTCATCTCACAGAGTTGCTGGATTCTTTTCATGGAGCAGTTTGGTTGCACTGTTGTTGGGGAATCTCAGAAGTGATATTGTACATTGCATTGAGGCCAATGGTGACAAAGGAAATATCCTCAGATAAAAACTAGAAAGAAGTGTTCTGAGAAATTTCAATGTGATGTGTGAATTCATCTCACAGAGGTACACCTTTCATTTCCTTGAGCACTTTGCTGACACTGTTTTCGTGGAGTCTGCAAAGGGATATTTGGGAGCACATTGAGGCTTATAGTGAAAAAGGAAACATCCCCAGAGAGAAACTAGAAAGAATCTTTCTGAGAAACTTCTTTGTGATGTGTGAATTCATCTTACAGGGTTACACTGTTCTTTTCATTGAGCAGTTTCCTAACACTATTTTCATGGTATCTGCAATGGGATATTTTGGAGCACTTTGAAGTTTATAGTGACAAGGGAAATATCCTCATATAAAAACTAGAAAGAAGCTTTCTAAGAAATCGTTTTGTGATGTGTTAATTCAACTCACAGAGTAACACTATTTCTTTCATGGATCAGTTTGGTAGCACTGCTTTTGGGGAATCTGAGAAGGGATATTATTGATTGCATTGAAGCCTATGGTGACAAAGGAAATGTCCTCAGATAAAAACTAGAATGAAGTTTTCTGAGAAAGTTCTTTTTGATGTGAAATCATTTCACAGAGTTGCACCTTTCTTCTCATGGAGCAGTTTCCTAACACTATTTTCATGGAATCTGCAAAGGGATATTTCAGAGGGCATTGAAGTCTATGGTGACAAAGGAAATATCCTCAGATAAAAACTAGAAAGAAGCTTTCTGAGAAACTGTTTTGTGATGTGTTAATTCAACTCACAGAGTAACACTGTTATTTTCATTGAGAAGTTTGCTAACACTGTTTTCGTGGAATCTGCAAAGGGATATTTGGGAGCACATTGAGGAATACAGTGAAAAAGGAAATGTCCTCAGATAAAAACTAGAATGAAGTTTTCTGAGAAAGTCCTTTTTGATGTGTGAAATCATTTCACAGAGTTGCACCTTTCTTTTCATGGAGCAGTTTGCTAAAACTCTTTTTGTGGAGTCTGCAAAGGGATATTTCAGAGGGCATTGAAGTCTATGGTGACAAAGGAAATATCCTGACATAAAAACCAAAAAGAAGCTTCCTGTTAAACTGCTTTGTGATGTGTGAATTCACCTAATCGAGTAACACTGTTATTTTCATTGAGAAGTTTGCTAACACTTTTTTCGTTTAATCTTCAATGGTATATTCGGGAGCACATTGAGGAATACAGTGAAAAAGGAAATATCCTCAGATAAAAATTAGAAAGAAGCTTTCTGAGAAACTCTTTTGTGATGTGTGCATTCATCTCATAGAGCTAAACGTTTCTGTTGAGGGAGCACTTTGGCATCACTGTTTTTGTGGTGTCTGAAAAGGATATCTGAGAGTGCATTAAAGCCCATGGTGGCAAAGGAAATATCCTCAGTCAACAACCAACAAGAAGCTTTCTGAGAAACTGCTTTCCAATGTATGAATTCATCTCAGAGATTTACACCTTGTTTTAAATGGAGCAGTTTGCTAACACTATTTTCATGGAATCTGCAAAGGTATATTTACAAGTGCATTTAGGCAAATGGTGAAAATGGAACTATCCTCAGACAAAACTAGAAATATTCTTTCTGATAAACTGCTTTGTGATTTGTGAATACATCTCACAGAGTTACATGGTTCTTTTCATGGAGTAGTTTGGTAGCACTGTTTTTGGGGAATCTGAGAAGGGATAATTTGTATTGCATTGAAGCCTATGATGACAAAGGAAATATCCTCAGTTAAAATCTAGAAAGAAACTTTCTGAGAAACTTCTTTCTGATGTGGGAATTCATCTCACAGAGTTACACCATTCCTTTCATTGAGAAGTTTGCTAAAACTCTTTTGTGGAGTCTGCAAAGGGATATTTGGGAGCACATTGAGGAATACAGTGAAAAAGGAAATATCCTCAGATAAAAACTAGAAAGAAGATTTCTGAGAAACTGTTTTGTGATGTTTGAATTCATCTCACAGAGTTACACTATTCTTTTCATGGTGCAGTTATGTAGCACTGTTTTTGGGAAATCTCAGAAGGATATTTGGGATTGCATTGAAGCCTATGATGACAAAGGAAATATCCTCAGTTAAAATCTAGAAAGAAACTTTCTGAGAAACTTCTTTCTGATGTGGGAATTCATCTCACAGAGTTACACCATTCCTTTCATTGAGAAGTTTGCTAACACTGTTTTGTGGAATCTGCAAAGGGATATTTGGGAGTGCATTGAAGCCTATGGTGACAAAGGAAATATCCTGACATAAAACCAAAAAGAAGCTTCCTGTTAAACTGCTTTGTGATGTGTGAATTCACCTAATCGAGTAACACTGTTATTTTCATTGAGCAGTTTGCTAACACTGTTTTCGTGGAATCTGCAAAGGGATATTTGGGAGCACATTGAGGAATACAGTGAAAAGGAAATATCCTCAGATAAAAACTAGAAAGAAGATTTCTGAGAAACTGTTTTGTGATGTGTGAATTCATCTCACAGAGTTACACTATTCTTTTCATGGTGCAGTTATGTAGCACTGTTTTTGGGAAATCTCAGAAGGGATAATTTGGATCGCATTGAAGCCTATGGTGACAAAGGAAATATCTTCAGTTAAAATCTAGAAAGAAACTTTCTGAGAAACTTCTTTCTGATGTGGGAATTCATCTCACAGAGTTACACCATTCCTTTCATTGAGAAGTTTGCTAACACTTTTTTTGTGGTGTCTGCATTGGGATATTTTGGAAACCATTGAGACCTACAGTGAAAAAGGAAATATCCTCAGATATAAACTAGAAAGAAGATTTCTGAGAAACTGTTTTGTGATGTTTGAATTCATCTCACAGAGTTACACTATTCTTTTCATGGTGCAGTTATGTAGCACTGTTTTTGGGAAATCTCAGAAGGGATAATTTGGATCGCATTGAAGCCTATGGTGACAAAGGAAATATCTTCCGATAAAAACAAGAAAGAAGCTTTTTGAGAAAGTTCTTTGTGATGTGTGAATTCACCTCAGAGTTACACCTTTCTTTACATGGAGCAGTTTGCAAACACTGTTTTCATGGAATCTGCAAAGGGATATTTGGGAGCACATTGAGGCCTATGTGAAATAGGAAATATCCTCAGAAGAAAACTGGAAAGAAGCTTTCTGAGAAACTGCTTTGTGATGTGTGAATTCATCTCACAGAGTTACACTATTCTTTTCATGGTGCAGTTATGTAGCACTATTTTTGGGAAATCTCAGAAGGGATAATTTGGATCGCATGGAAGCCTATGGTGACAAAGGAAATATCTTCCGATAAAAACAAGAAAGAAGCTTTTTGAGAAAGTTCTTTGTGATGTGTGAATTCACCTCAGAGTTACACCTTTCTTTACATGGAGCAGTTTGCAAACACTGTTTTCATGGAATCTGCAAAGGGATATTTGGGAGCACATTGAGGCCTATGTGAAATAGGAAATATCCTCAGAAGAAAACTGGAAAGCAGCTTTCTGAGAAATTGCTTTGTGATGTGTGAATTCATCTCACAGTGTTACACTGTTCTTGTCATTGAGCAGTTTGATAACACTGTTTTCATGCAATCTGCTATAGGATATTTTGCAGCACATTGAAGCCTCTGGTGACAAAGGAAATATCCTCAGATAAAAACTAAAACAACCTTTCTGTGAAACTGCTTTATGATGTGTGAATTCATCTCAGAAAGTTACACCATTCTTTTCCCTGAGAAGTTTGCTAACACTTTTTTCGTGGAATCTGAATTGGGATATTCTGGAACACATAGAGCAATATGGTGAAAACGGAAATATCCTCAGATAAAAACTAGTAAGAATCTTACTGAGAAACAGCTTTGTGATGTGTGAATTCATTTAACAGAGTTAAACTATTCTTTTCATGCAACAGTGTGGTCACACTGTTTTTGGGAATCTACAATAGGATATTTGGGAGCACATTGAAGAATATGGTGACAATGGAAATATCCTCAGACAGAAACCAAAAAGAAGTTTTCTGAGAAACTGCTTTGTGATGTGTGAATTCATCTCACAAATTTACACTTTTCTTTTCATGGAGCAGTTTCCTAACACTATTTTTGGGGAATCTGCAAAGGATAATCCTGATTGCATTGAGGCCTATGGTGAAAAAGGAAACATCCTCCAACAAAAATTAGAAAGAAGTTTTCTGAGAAACTGCTTTGTGATTTGTGAATTCATCTCACAAAGTTACACGAATCTATTCATGGAGAAGTTAGGTAACACTGTTTTTGGGGAATCTGAGAAGGGATATTTTGGATAGCAATGAAGCCTGTGGTGAGAAAGGAAATATCCTCAGATAAAAACTAGAAGAAAGTTTTATGAGAAAGTACTTTGTGATTGGTGAATTCATCTCACAGAGTTACACTTTTAAATTCTTGCATCAGATTGCTAACACTGACTTCGTGGAATCTGCAAAGGGATATTTGGGAGTGCATTGAGGCCTATGGAGAAAATGGAAATATCCTCAGATAAAGACTAGAAAGAAACTAGTTGAGGAACTGCTTTGTGATGTCTGAATCCATCTCACAAAGAAACACCTTTCCTTTCTTTGAGAAGTTTGCTAAAACTTTTTTCATGGAATCTGCAATGGTATATTTGGGAGGGCATAGAGGAATATGGTGAAAAAGGAAATATCCTCAGATAAAAACTAGTAAGAAGCTTTCTGAGAAACGACTTTGTGATGTGTGAACTCACTTCACAGAGTTACATGATTCTTTTCATGGAGCAGTTTGGTAGCACTGTTTTTGGAATCTGCAATGGGATATTTAGGAGCACATTGAAGCCTATGGTGACAAAGGAAATATCCTCAGACAAAACTAGAAAGAAGCTTTCTGAGAAACTGCTTTGTGATGTGTGAATTCATCTCACAGAGTTACACCTTTCTTTTCATGGAGCAGTTTGCTAACACTGTTTTCTTGGAATCTGCAAAGGGATATTTGGGAGTGCATTGAAGCCTATGGTGACAAAGGAAATATCCTCAGACAAAACTAGAAAGAAGCTTTCTGAGAAACTGCTTTGTGATTTGTGAATTCATCTCACAGAGTTACATGATTCTTTTCATGGAGCAGTTTGGTAACACTGTTTTTGGGGAATCTGAGAAGGATATTTGGGAGTGCATTGAAGCCTATGGTGACAAAGGAAATATCCTCAGACAAAACTAGAAAGAAGCTTTCTGAGAAACTGTTTTGTGATTTGTGAATTCATCTCACAGAGTTACACTATTCTTTTCATGGATCAGTTTGGTAGCACTGCTTTTGGGGAATCTGAGAAGGATATTTTGGATCACATTGAAGCCTATGGTGACAAAGGAAATATCCTCAGATAAAAACTAGAAAGAAGCTTTCTGAGAAACTGCTTTGTGATGTTTGAATTCATCTCACAGAGTTACACTGTTCTTTTCATTGAGCAGTTTGGTAACACTGTTTTCTTGGAATCTGCAATGGGATATTTTGGAGCATTGAAGCTATGGTGACAAAGGAAATATCCTCAGACAAAACTAGAAAGAAGCTTTCTGAGAAACTGCTTTGTGATGTTTGAATTCATCTCACAGAGTTACACCTTTCTTTTCATGGAGCAGTTTGGTAGCACTGTTTTGGGGAATCTGAGAAGGATATTTTGGAGCATTGAAGCCTATGGTGACAAAGGAAATATCCTCAGATAAAAATTAGAAAGAAGCTTTCTGAGAAACTTCTTTGTGATGTGAATTCATCTCACAGAGTTACATTTCTTTTCATGGAGCAGTTTGCTAACACTGTTTTGTGGAATCTGCAAAGGATATTTGGGAGCATTGAAGCCTATGGTGAAAAGGAAATATCCTCAGATAAAAACTAGAAAGAAACTTTCTGAGAAACTGCTTTGTGATGTTTGAATTCATCTCACAGAGTTACACTTTCTTTTCATGGAGCAGTTTGGTAACACTGTTTTGTGGAATCTGAGAAGGATATTTTGGAGCACATTGAAGCCTATGGTGACAAAGGAAATATCCTCAGATAAAAATTAGAAAGAATCTTTCTGAGAAACTTCTTTGTGATGTGTGTATTCATCTCACAGAGTTACACCTTTCTTTTCATGGAGCAGTTTGCTAACACTGTTTTGTGGAATCTGCAAAGGATATTTGGGAGTGCATTGAAGCCTATGGTGAAAAGGAAATATCCTCAGATAAAAACTAGAAAGAAGCTTTCTGAGAAACTGCTTTGTGATGTGAATTCATCTCACAGAGTTACACCATTCTTTTCATGGAGCAGTTTGCTAACACTGTTTTCATGGAATCTGCAAAGGGATATTTGGGAGCACATTGAGGCCTATGGTGAAATAGGAAATATCCTCAGATAAAAACTAGAAAGAAGCTTTCTGAGAAACTGCTTTGTGATGTGTGAATTCATCTCACAGAGTTACACCGTTCTTTTCATTGAGCAGTTTGATAACACTGTTTTCATGGAATCTGCAATAGGATATTTTGGAGCACATTGAAGCCTCTGGTGACAAAGGAAATATCCACAGAGAAAAACTAAAAACAACCTTTCTGTGAAACTGCTTTGTGATGTGTGAATTCATCTCACAAAGTTACACCGTTCTTTTGTTTGAGAAGATTGCTAACACGTTTTTCATGGAATCTGCAATGGGATATTTTGGAGCACATTGAGGCCTATGGTGAAAAGGAAATATCCTCAGATAAAAACTAGAAAGAAGCTTTCTGAGAAACTGCTTTGTGATGTGTGAATTCATCTCACAGAGTTACACCATTCTTTTCATGGAGCAGTTTGGTAACACTGTTTTTGGAATCTGCAATAGGATATTTGGGAGCACATTGAAGAATATGGTGACAATGGAAATATCCTCAGACAGAAACCAAAAAGAAGTTTTCTGAGAAACTGCTTTGTGATATGTGAATTCATCTCACAGAGTTACACTTTCTTTTCATGGAGCAGTTTGCTAACACTGTTTTGGGGAATCTGCAAAGGGATATTCGTGAGTGCATTGAGGCCTATGGTGAAAAGGAAATATCCTCAGACAAAACTAGAAAGAAGTTTTCTGAGAAACTGCTTTGTGATTTGTGAATTCATCTCACAGAGTTACATGATTCTTTTCATGGAGCAGTTTGGTAACACTGTTTTGGGGAATCTGAGAAGGATATTTGGAGTGCATTGAAGCCTATGGTGACAAAGGAAATATCCTCAGATAAAAACTAGAAAGAAGTTTTCTGAGAAAGTACTTTGTGATTGGTGAATTCATCTCACAGAGTTACACTTTCTTTTCATGGAGCAGTTTGCTAACACTGTTTTGTGGAATCTGCAAAGGGATATTTGGGAGTGCATTGAGGCCTATGGTGAAAAGGAAATATCCTCAGATAAAAACTAGAAAGAAACTTTCTGAGAAACTGCTTTGTGATGTTTGAATTCATCTCACAGAGTTACACCTTTCTTTTCATTGAGAAGTTTGCTAACACTTTTTCATGGAATCTGCAAAGGGATATTTGGGAGTGCATTGAAGCCTATGGTGAAAAGGAAATATCCTCAGATAAAAACTAGTAAGAAGCTTTCTGAGAAATGACTTTGTGATGTGTGAAATCACTTCACAGAGTTACATGATTCTTTTCATGGAGCAGTTTGGTAACACTGTTTTGTGGAATCTGCAATGGGATATTTTGGAGCACATTGAAGCCTATGGTGAAAAGGAAATATCCTCAGACAAAACTAGAAAGAAGCTTTCTGAGAAATTGCGTTATGATGGGTGAATTCATCTCACAAATTTACACATTTGTTTTCATGAAGCAGTTTGCTAACACTATTTTCCTGGGATCTGCAAAGGGATATTCGTGAGTGCATTGAGGCCAGTGGTGGAAAAGGAAATATCCTCAGATAAAAACTAGAAAGAAGCTTTTTGAGAAACTGCTTTGTGATTTGTGAATTCATCTCCCAGAGTTACATGATTCTTTTCATGGAGCTGTTTGGTAGCACCGTTTCTGGGGAATCTCAGAAGGGAGATGTTGGTTTGCATTGAAGTGTATGGTGACAATGGAAATATCCTCACACAAAAACTAGAAAGAAGCTTTCTGAGAAACTGTTTTGTGATTTGTGAAATCTTCTCACAGAGCTACATGATTATTTTCATGGATCAGTTTGGTAGCACTGCTTTTGGGGAATCTGAGAAGGGATATTTTTTATGCATTGAAGCCTATGGTGACAAACAAAATATCCTCAGATCAGAACTAGAAAGAAGCTTTCTGAGAAACTGCTTTGTGATGTTTGACTTCATCTTACAGATATACACTGTTCCTATCATTGAATAGTTTGGTAACACTGTTTTCTTGGAATCAGCAATGGGATATTTTGGAGCACATTGAAACTTATGGTGACAAAGGAAATATCCTCCAACAAAAACAAGAAAGAACCTTCCAGAGAAACTGCTTTGCGATTGTTGAATTCATCTCAGAGAGTTACACTTTTCTATTCATGGAGTAGTTTGGCAGCACTGTTTTTGCACAATCTGTGAAGGGATAATTTACATCACATTGAAGTCTATGGTGACAAAGGATATATAATCAGATAAAAATTAGAAAGAGCTGTCTGAGAAATTTCTTTGTGATGTGTGAATTCATCTCACAGCATTACAAATTTCTTTTCATGGAGCAGCTTGCTAACACTGTTTTTGTGGATTGTGCAAAGGAATATTTGGGAGTGCATTGAAACCTATAGTGAAAAAGGATATATACTCAGACAAAAACTAGAATGAAGCATACTGAGAAACTGCCTTGTGATGTGTGAATTCAACTCACAGAATTACTTCGTTCCTTGCATTGAGCAGTTTGAAAACACTGTTTTCATCGACTCAGCAATGGGGTACTTCAGAGTGCACTGAAGTTTATGGTGACAAAGGAAATATCCTCAGACAAAAACTAGAAAGAAGATTTCTGAGAAACTGCTTTGTGATTTCTGAATTCATCTCACAGAGATACAGGATTCTCTTCATGGTGCAGTTTGGTAATACTCTTTTGGGGAATCTGGGAATGGATATTTTCGATCCCATTGAAGCCCATGGTGACAAAGGTTATATTCTCAGATAAAAACCAAAAAGAAGCCTTCTGAGAAACTGCTTTCTGATGTTGAATTCATCTCATAGTGTTACATTTCTTTTCATGGAGAGTTTGCTAACACTGTTTGCGAGGCATCTCCAAAGGGATATTTGGGAGCGCATTGAGGTCTATGTTGAAAAAGGAAATATCCTCACATAAAAACTAGATAGAAGCTTTCTGAGAAACTGCTTTGTGATGTGTGAATTCATCTCAAAGAGTAACAGCATACTTTTCATTGAACAGTTTGATAACACTGTTTTCCTGGAATTTGCAAAGGATATTTGGGAGGGCATTGAAGCCTATGGTGACAAAGGAAATATCCTCAGATAAAAGTTGGAAAGAATCTTTCTCAGAAACTGCTTTGTGATTTGTGAATTCTTCCCATAGAGTTACACGATTGTTTTCATGGATCAGTTTGGTAGCCCTGTTTTTGGGGAATGTGAGAAGGGAAATTTTTGTTCGGATGGAAACCTAAGGTAAATAAGGAAATATCCTCAGGTAAAAACTGGAAAGAAGCTTTCAGAGAAAGTTCTTTGTGATGTGTGAATTCATCTCACAGACATACATCGTTCTTTTCATTGAGCCATTTGATAACACTGTCTTCCTGGAAACTACAACAGTATATTTGGGAGCTCATTGAATCTATGGTAACAAAGGAAATATCCTGTGACAAAAAACAAAAAGAAGCATTCTGATGGAATGTTTGTGATGTGTGAATTGATCTTACAGAGTTACACTGTTCTTTTCATTGAGAAGTTTGCTAAAAATGTTTTCTTGGTATCTGCAATGAAATATTTCAGAGTGCATTGTAGCTTATGGTGACAAAGGAAATATCCTCAGACAAAAACTAGAAAGAAACTTCCTGAGAATCTACTAGGTGATTTTTGAATTCATCTCACAGAGTTACACCCTTCTTTTCATGGATCAGTTTGGTAGCACTGTTTTGGGGAAATTGAGAGGGATATTTTGGATGTTTTGAAGCATATGGTGACAAAGGATATATCCTCAGATAAAAACTAGAGTGAAGCTTTCTGAGAAACTTCTCTGTAACGTGTTAATTCACTTCACAGAGTTACACCTTTCTTTCCATGGTGCAGTTTGCTACCACTGCTATCATGGAATCTGAAAAGGGATATTTGGGAGCACATTGAGACCTACGGAGAAAAGGAAATATCTTCAGATAAAAACGAGAAAGAAGCTTTCTGAGAAATGGCTTTCTGATGTGTTAATTAATCTCAACGAGTTACACTGTACTTCTGATTGAACAGTTTGGGAACACTGTGTTTGTGGAATCTGCAAAAGGATATTTCAGAGCACATTGAAGATTTCGGTGACAAAGGAAATATCCTCATATAAAAACTAGAAAAAGCTTTCTAAGGTAACACTTTCTGATGTGTCAATTAATCTCACAATGTTAAATGATTCCTTTCCTGGAGCAGTTTGACGGCACTGTTTTTAGGGGAATCTGAGAAGGCATATTTTGGATTGCATTGAAGCCTGTGGTGACAAAGTAAATATCCTCAGATAAAAACCAGAAAGAAACTTTCTGAGAAAGTTCTTTGTGATGCATGAATTCACCTTACAGAGTTACACCTTTCTTTTCAAGGAGCCGTTTGCTCACACTGTTTTCATGGAATGTGTAAAGGGACATTTGGGAGCTCCTTGATGCCTATGGTGAGGAACTAAATATCCTCAGATAAAAACTAGAAGGACTCTGTATGAGAAACTGCTTTGTGATGTGAGAATTCACCTCAGAGAGTTACACCATTCTTTTCATTGATCTGTTTGATAACACTGTTGTCATGGAATCTGCAGTAGGATATTTGGAAGGGCATTGAAGCATATGGTGTTAAAGGACATATCCTCAGATAAAAACCGAAAACAAGTTTTCTGAGAAACTGCTTTTAGTTTTGTGAGTTCATCTCTCACAGTTCTACCTAACCTTTCATGCAGTAGTTTGGTAGCACTGTTTTTGGGAAATCTGAGAGGGATATTTTGGATTGCATTGAATCCTATGGTGACAAAGTAAATATCCTCAGATAAAAACTACAAAGAAACTTTCTGAGAAACTTTTGTGATGTGTGAATTCATCACAGAGTTACACCTTTCTTTTCATGGAGCAGTTTGCTAACACTGTTTTCATGGAATCTGCAAAGGGATATTTGGAGCATTGAAGCCTATGGTGACAAAGGAAATATCCTCAGATAAAAACTAGAAAGAAGCTTTCTGAGAAACTGCTTTGTGATGTGAATTCATCTCACAGAGTTACACTGTTCTTTTCATTGAGCAGTTTGATAACACTGTTTTGTGGAATCTGCAAAGGATATTTCAGAGTGCATTGAAGCTTATGGTGACAAAGGAAATATCCTCAGATAAAAACTAGAAGAAGCTTTCTGAGAAACTTCTTTGTGATGTGTGAATTCATCTCACAGAGTTACATGATTCTTTTCATGGAGCAGTTTGGTAGCACTGTTTTGGGGAATCTGAGAAGGATATTTTGGATTGCATTGAAGCCTGTGGTGACAAAGGAAATATCCTCAGATAAAAACTAGAAAGAAACTTTCTGAGAAAGTTCTTTGTGATGCATGAATTCACCTCACAGAGTTACACCTTTCTTTTCATGGAGCAGTTTGCTAACACTGTTTTCATGGAATCTGCAAAGGATATTTGGGAGCACATTGAGGCCTATGGTGAAAAGGAAATATCCTCAGATAAAAACTAGAAGAAGCTTTCTGAGAAACTGCTTTGTGATGTGTGAATTCATCTCACAGAGTTACACCATTCTTTTCATTGAGCAGTTTGATAACACTGTTTTCATGGAATCTGCAATGGGATATTTTGGAGCACATTGAAGCCTATGGTGAAAAGGAAATATCCTCAGATAAAAACTAGAAAGAAGCTTTCTGAGAAACTGCTTTGTGATTTGTGAATTCATCTCACAGAGTTACACTTTCTTTTCATGGAGCAGTTTGGTAGCACTGTTTTGGGGAATCTGCAAAGGATATTTTGGATTGCATTGAAGCCTATGGTGACAAAGAAATATCCTCAGATAAAAACTAGAAAGAAGCTTTCTGAGAAACTTCTTTGTGATGTGTGAATTCATCTCACAGAGTTACACCTTTCTTTTCATGGAGCAGTTTGGTAGCACTGTTTTTGGAATCTGCAAAGGATATTTTGGATTGCATTGAATCCTATGGTGACAAAATAAATATCCTCAGATAAAAACTACAAAGAAACTTTCTGAGAAAGTTCTTTGTGATGCATGAATTCACCTCACAGAGTTACACCTATCATGAAGCCGTTTGCTAACACTGTTTTCTTGGAATCTGCAAAGGGATATTTGGGAGCACCTTGAGGCCTATGCTGGAAAACTAAATATCCTCAGATAAAAAGTAGAAAGAATATTTATGGGAAACTGCTTTGTGATGTGGGAATTCACCTCACAGAGTTACACCGTTCTTTTCATTGAGCAGTTTGATAACACTGTTTTTGGAATCTGCAAGGATATTTGAGCATTGAAGCCTATGGTGAAAAGGAAATATCCTCAGATAAAACTAGAAAGAAGCTTTCTGAGAAACTGCTTGTGATGTGTGAATTCATCACAGAGTTACACTGTTTTTGGAATCTGCAAAGGATATTTGGAGTGCATTGAAGCCTATGGTGACAAAATAAATATCCTCAGATAAAAACTAGAAAGAAGTTTTCTGAGAAACTGCTTTGTGATTTGTGAATTCATCTCACAGAGTTACACCTTTCTTTTCATGGAGCAGTTTGGTAGCACTGTTTTGGGGAATCTGAGAAGGGATATTTTGGAGCACATTGAAGCTATGGTGACAAAGGTAATATCCTCAGATAAAAACTAGAAAGAAGCTTTCTGAGAAATTTATATATGATGTGCGAATTCATCTCACAGAATTACACGTTTCTTTTCATGGAGCAGTTTGCTAACACTGTTTTCTGGAATCTACACAGGGATATTTTGGATCACATTGAAGCCTATGGTGAAAAGGAAATATCCTCAGATAAAAACTAGAAAGAGGTTTTCTGAGAAACTGCTTGTGATGTGTGAATTCAACGCACAGAGTTACACTGTTCTTTTCATTGAGCAGTTTGCTAACACTGTTTTCTTGGAATCTGCAAAGGGATATTTGGAGCACATTGAAGCTATGGTGACAAAGGAAATATCCTCAGATAAAAACTAGAAAGAAACTTTCTGAGAAACTGCTTTGTGATTTGTGAATTCATCTCACAGAGTTACACCATTCTTTTCATTGAGCAGTTTGCTAACACTGTTTTTGGAATCTGCAAAGGATATTTTGGAGCATTGAAGCCTATGGTGACAAAGAAATATCCTCAGATAAAAACTAGAAAGAAGCTTTCTGAGAAACTTCTTTGTGATGTGTGAATTCATCTCACAGAGTTTCACCTTTCTTTTCATGGAGCAGTTTGCTAACACTGTTTTCTTGGAATCTGCAAAGGGATATTTGGGAGGGCATTGAGGCCTACGGTGAAAAAGAAAATATCCTCAGATAAAAACTAGAAAGAAACTTTCTAAGAAACTGCATTGTGATGTGAATTCATCTCACAGAGTTACACCATTCTTTTCATTGAGCAGTTTGCTAACACTGTTTTCTTGGAATCTGCAAAGGGATATTTTGGAGCACATTGAAGCTTATGGTGACAAAGGAAATATCCTCAGATAAAAACTAGAAAGAAGCTTTCTGAGAAACTGCTTTGTGATTTGTGAATTCATCTCACAGAGTTACACCATTCTTTTCATGGAGCAGTTTGGTAGCACTGTTTTGGGGAATCTGAGAAGGGATATTTTGGAGTGCATTGAAGCCTATGGTGACAAAGAAAATATCCTCAGATAAAAACTAGAAAGAAGCTTTCTGAGAAACTTCTTTGTGATGTGAATTCATCTCACAGAGTTACACTGTTCTTTTCATTGAGCAGTTTGCTAACACTGTTTTCATGGAATCTGCAAAGGGATATTTGGAGCATTGAAGCTTATGGTGACAAAGGAAATATCCTCAGACAAAAACTAGAAAGAAGCTTTCTGAGAAACTGCTTTGTGATTTGTGAATTCATCTCACAGAGTTACATGATTCTTTTCATGGAGCAGTTTGATAACACTGTTTTGGGAATCTGAGAAGGATATTTTGGATCACATTGAAGCCTATGGTGACAAAGGAAATATCCTCAGATAAAAACTAGAAAGAAGCTTTCTGAGAAACTGCTTTGTGATGTGTGAATTCATCTCACAGAGTTACACCTTTCTTTTCATGGAGCAGTTTGCTAACACTGTTTTCTTGGAATCTGCAAAGGATATTTTGGAGTGCATTGAGGCCTATGGTGACAAAGAAATATCCTCAGATAAAAACTAGAAAGAAGCTTTCTGAGAAACTGCTTTGTGATGTGTGAATTCATCTCACAGAGTTACACCTTTCTTTTCATGGAGCAGTTTGGTAACACTGTTTTGGGGAATCTGAAAGGGATATTTTGGATTGCATTGAAGCCTATGGTGACAAAGGAAATATCCTCAGATAAAAACTAGAAAGAAGCTTTCTGAGAAACTTTGTGATGTGTGAATTCATCTCACAGAGTTACACTTTCTTTTCATGGAGCAGTTTGCTAACACTGTTTTCATGGAATCTGCAAAGGATATTTGGAGTGCATTGAGGCCTATGGTGAAAAGGAAATATCCTCAGATAAAAACTAGAAAGAAGCTTTCTGAGAAACTGCTTTGTGATGTGTGAATTCATCTCACAGAGTTACACTGTTCTTTTCATTGAGCAGTTTGGTAACACTGTTTTGTGGAATCTGCAAAGGATATTTTGGAGCACATTGAAGCTATGGTGACAAAGGAAATATCCTCAGATAAAAACTAGAAAGAAGCTTTCTGAGAAACTTTTGTGATGTGAATTCATCTCACAGAGTTACACTTTCTTTTCATTGAGCAGTTTGTTAACACTGTTTTGGGGAATCTGAGAAGGGATATTTTGGAGCATTGAAGCCTATGGTGACAAAGGAAATATCCTCAGATAAAAACTAGAAAGAAACTTTCTGAGAAACTGCTTTGTGATGTGTGAATTCATCTCACAGAGTTACACCTTTCTTTTCATTGAGCAGTTTGCTAACACTGTTTTGTGGAATCTGAGAAGGGATATTTTGGAGCACATTGAAGCCTATGGTGAAAAGGAAATATCCTCAGATAAAAACTAGAAAGAAGCTTTCTGAGAAACTGCTTTGTGATTTGTGAATTCATCTCACAGAGTTACATGATTCTTTTCATGGAGCAGTTTGGTAACACTGTTTTGTGGAATCTGCAAAGGATATTTTGGATTGCATTGAAGCCTATGGTGACAAAGAAATATCCTCAGATAAAAACTAGAAAGAAGCTTTCTGAGAAACTTTGTGATGTGTGAATTCATCTCACAGAGTTACACCTTTCTTTTCATGGAGCAGTTTGCTAACACTGTTTTCTTGGAATCTGCAAAGGATATTTGGGAGTGCATTGAGGCCTATGGTGACAAAGAAATATCCTCAGATAAAAACTAGAAGAAACTTTCTGAGAAACTGCTTTGTGATGTGTGAATTCATCTCACAGAGTTACACCATTCTTTTCATTGAGCAGTTTGCTAACACTGTTTTCTTGGAATCTGCAATGGGATATTTTGGAGCACATTGAAGCTTATGGTGACAAAGGAAATATCCTCAGATAAAAACTAGAAAGAAGCTTTCTGAGAAACTGCTTTGTGATTTGTGAATTCATCTCACAGAGTTACACCATTCTTTTCATGGAGCAGTTTGGTAGCACTGTTTTGGGGAATCTGAGAAGGATATTTTGGAGTGCATTGAAGCCTATGGTGACAAAGAAAATATCCTCAGATAAAAACTAGAAAGAAGCTTTCTGAGAAACTTCTTTGTGATGTGTGAATTCATCACAGAGTTACACTGTTCTTTTCATGGAGCAGTTTGCTAACACTGTTTTCATGGAATCTGCAAGGATATTTTGGAGTGCATTGAAGCTTATGGTGACAAAGGAAATATCCTCAGACAAAAAGAAGAAAGAAGCTTTCTGAGAAACTACTTTGTGATTTATGAATTCTTCTCACAGAGTTACACGATTCTTACCATGGGTCAGTTTGATAGCACTGTTATGTGGTATCTGGAAGGGATATTTGGGATCACATTGAAGCCTATGGTGACAAAGGAAATATCCTCAGATAAAAACTAGAAAGAAGTTTTCTGAGAAACTTCTTTGTGATGTGTGAATTCATCTCACATAGTTACACCTTACTTTTCATGGAGCAGTTTACTCACACTGTTTTCTTGGAATCTGCAAAGGGATATTTTGGAGCACATTGAGGTGTATGGTGAAAAAGTAAATATCCTCAGATAAAAACTAGAAATAAGGTTTCTGAGAAAGTTCTTTGTGATGTTTGAAGTCATCTCACAGAGTTACACCTTTCTTTTCATTGAGCAGTTTGCTAACACTGTTTTCGTGCAATCTGCAAAGGGATATTTTGGAGCACATTGAGGCCTATGGTGAAAAGGAAATATCCTCAGATAAAAACCAGAAAGAAGCTTTCTGAGAAACTGCTTTGCAATGTGTGAATTCATGTCACAGGGTTACACCATTCTTTTCATGGAGCAGTTTGATAACACTGTTTTGTGGAATCTGAGAAGGATATTTGGATCACATTGAAGCCTATGGTGACAAAGGAAATATCCTCAGATAAAAACTAGAAAGAAGTTTCTGAGAAACTTCTTTGTGATGTGTGAATTCATCTCACAGAGTTACACCTTCTTTTCATGGAGCAGTTTGCTAACACTGTTTTCTTGGAATCTGCAAAGGATATTTGGAGCACATTGAAGCTTATGGTGACAAAGAAATATCCTCAGATAAAAACTAGAAAGAAGCTTTCTGAGAAAGTTCTTTGTGATGTGTGAATTCATCTCACAGAGTTACACCTTCTTTTCATTGAGCAGTTTGCTAACACTGTTTTCGTGGAATCTGCAAAGGATATTTGGGAGCACATTGAAGCCTATGGTGAAAAGGAAATATCCTCAGATAAAAACTAGAAAGAAGCTTTCTGAGAAACTGCTTTGTGATGTGTGAATTCATCTCACAGAGTTACACTGTTCTTTTCATTGAGCAGTTTGATAACACTGTTTTGTGGAATCTGCAAAGGATATTTGGGAGTGCATTGAGGCCTATGGTGAAAAGGAAATATCCTCAGATAAAAACTAGAAAGAAGCTTTCTGAGAAACTGCTTTGTGATGTGTGAATTCATCTCACAGAGTTACACTGTTCTTTTCATTGAGCAGTTTGCTAACACTGTTTTTGGAATCTGCAAAGGATATTTGGGAGTGCATTGAAGCCTATGGTGACAAAGGAAATATCCTCAGAAAAACTAGAAAGAAGCTTTCTGAGAAACTACTTTGTGATTTGTGAATTCATCTCACAGAGTTACACCATTCTTTTCATGGAGCAGTTTGGTAGCACTGTTTTGGGGAATCTGAGAAGGATATTTGGAGCACATTGAAGCCTATGGTGACAAAGGAAATATCCTCAGATAAAAACTAGAAAGAAACTTTCTGAGAAACTGCTTTGTGATGTGAATTCATCTCACAGAGTTACACTGTTCTTTTCATTGAGCAGTTTGATAACACTGTTTTGTGGAATCTGCAAAGGATATTTGGGAGTGCATTGAGGCCTATGGTGAAAAGGAAATATCCTCAGATAAAAACTAGAAAGAAGCTTTCTGAGAAACTGCTTTGTGATGTGTGAATTCATCTCACAGAGTTACACTGTTCTTTTCATTGAGCAGTTTGCTAACACTGTTTTTGGAATCTGCAAAGGATATTTGGGAGTGCATTGAAGCCTATGGTGACAAAGGAAATATCCTCAGATAAAAACTAGAAGAAGCTTTCTGAGAAACTACTTTGTGATTTGTGAATTCATCTCACAGAGTTACACCATTCTTTTCATGGAGCAGTTTGGTAGCACTGTTTTGGGGAATCTGAGAAGGATATTTGGAGCACATTGAAGCCTATGGTGACAAAGGAAATATCCTCAGATAAAAACTAGAAAGAAACTTTCTGAGAAACTGCTTTGTGATGTGTGAATTCATCTCACAGAGTTACACTGTTCTTTTCATTGAGCAGTTTGATAACACTGTTTTCATGGAATCTGCAAAGGATATTTGGGAGTGCATTGAGGCCTATGGTGAAAAGGAAATATCCTCAGATAAAAACTAGAAAGAAGCTTTCTGAGAAACTGCTTTGTGATGTGTGAATTCATCTCACAGAGTTACATTCTTTTCATGGAGCAGTTTGTAACACTGTTTTTGGAATCTGCAAGGGATATTTGGATCACATTGAAGCCTATGGTGACAAGGAAATATCCTCAGAAAAACTAGAAAGAAGTTTCTGAGAAACTGCTTGTGATGTGTGAATTCATCTCAGAGTTACACTTCTTTTCATTGAGCAGTTTGTAACACTGTTTTTGGAATCTGAAAGGATATTTGGAGCACATTGAAGCCTATGGTGACAAAGGAAATATCCTCAGATAAAAACTAGAAAGAAGCTTTCTGAGAAACTGCTTTGTGATGTGTGAATTCATCTCACAGAGTTACACTGTTCTTTTCATTGAGCAGTTTGCTAACACTGTTTTCTTGGAATCTGCAAAGGATATTTGGAGTGCATTGAAGCTTATGGTGACAAAGGAAATATCCTCAGATAAAAACTAGAAAGAAGCTTTCTGAGAAACTGCTTGTGATGTGTGAATTCATCTCACAGAGTTACACCATTCTTTTCATTGAGCAGTTTGATAACACTGTTTTCGTGGAATCTGCAATAGGATATTTGGGAGTGCATTGAAGCCTATGGTGAAAAGGAAATATCCTCAGATAAAAACTAGAAAGAAGCTTTCTGAGAAACTTCTTTGTGATGTGTGAATTCATCTCACAGAGTTACACTGTTCTTTTCATTGAGCAGTTTGTAACACTGTTTTCATGGAATCTGCAAGGGATATTTGGAGTGCATTGAAGCTTATGGTGACAAAGGAAATATCCTCAGATAAAAACTAGAAAGAAACTTTCTGAGAAACTTTTGTGATGTGAATTCATCACAGAGTTACACCATTCTTTTCATTGAGCAGTTTGGTAGCACTGTTTTGGGGAATCTGAGAAGGATATTTTGGATCACATTGAAGTCTGTGGTTTCAAAGGTGTAACTCTGTGAGATGAATTCACACATCACAAAGCAGTTTCTCAGAAAGCTTCTTTCTAGTTTTTATCTGAGGATATTTCCTTTGTCACCATAGGCTTCAATGTGCTCCAAAATATCCCTTTGCAGATTCCATGAAAACAGTGTTAGCAAACTGCTCCATGAAAAGAAAGGTGTAACTCTGTGAGATGAATTCACACATCACAAAGCAGTTTCTCAGAAAGCTTCTTTCTAGTTTTTATCTGAGGATATTTACTTTGTCTCCATAAGCTTCAATGTGCTCCAAAATATCCCTTTGCAGATTCCATGAAAACAGTGTTAGCAAACTGCTCCATGAAAAGAAAGGTGTAACTCTGTGAGATGAATTCACACATCACAAAGCAGTTTCTCAGAAAGCTTCTTTCTAGTTTTTATCTGAGGATATTTCCTTTGTCACCATAGGCTTCAATGTGCTCCAAAATATCCCTTTGCAGATTCCATGAAAACAGTGTTAGCAAACTGCTCCATGAAAAGAAAGGTGTAACTCTGTGAGATGAATTCACACATCACAAAGCAGTTTCTCAGAAAGCTTCTTTCTAGTTTTTATCTGAGGATATTTACTTTGTCTCCATAAGCTTCAATGTGCTCCAAAATATCCCTTTGCAGATTCCATGAAAACAGTGTTAGCAAACTGCTCCATGAAAAGAAAGGTGTAACTCTGTGAGATGAATTCACACATCACAAAGCAGTTTCTCAGAAAGCTTCTTTCTCTTTTTAATATGAGGATATTTACTTTGTCTCCATAAGCTTCAATGTGCTCCAAAATATCCCTTTGCAGATTCCATGAAAACAGTGTTAGCAAACTGCTCCATGAAAAGAAAG
Source organism: Colobus guereza (assembly GCA_030247045.1). NCBI lineage: Eukaryota > Metazoa > Chordata > Mammalia > Primates > Cercopithecidae > Colobus > Colobus guereza. The sequence continues at coordinate 12,718,058 of CM058079.1, read as the reverse complement.
GTGTAACTCTGTGAGATGAATTCACACATCACAAAGCAGTTTCTCAGAAAGCTTCTTTCTAGTTTTTATCTGAGATAATTTCCTTTTTCACCATAGGCTTCAGTGTGATCCAAAATATCCCTTCTCAGATTCCTCAAACACAGTGCTACCAAACTGCTCCATGAAGAGGATCGTGTAACTCTGTGAAATGAATTATCACTCTACAAAGCAGTCTCTGTGAAAACTTCTTTCTAGATTTTATCTGAGGATTTTTCCTTTGTCACCATAGGCTTCGATGTGATCCAAAATATCCCTTTGCAGATTCCATGAAAACAGTGTTACCAGGCTGCTCCATGAAAAGAAAGCTGTAACTCTGTGAGATGAATTCAGTAGTCAGAAAGAGCTTTCTCAGAAAGTTTCATTATAGTTTTTATCTGAGGATATTTCCTTTATCACCAAAGGCTTCAATGCGATCCATCATATCCCTTCTCAGATTCCCTAAAAACAGATGAATTCACAAATCACAAAGCAATTTCTCAGGAAGCTTATTTCTAGTTTTTATCTGAGGATATTACCTTTGTCACCATAGGCTTCAATGTGCTCCAAAATATCCCTTTGCAGATTCCATGAAAACAGTGTTAGCAAACTGCTCCATGAAAAGAAAGGTGTAACTCTGTGAGATGAATTCACACATCACAAAGCAGTTTCTCAGAAAGCTTCTTTCTAGTTTTTATCTGAGGATATTTCCTTTGTCACCATAAGCTTCAATGTGCTCCAAAATATCCCTTTGCAGATTCCATGAAAACAGTGTTAGCAAACTGCTCCATGAAAAGAAAGGTGTAACTCTGTGAGATGAATTCACACATCACAAAGCAGTTTCTCAGAAAGCTTCTTTCTAGTTTTTATCTGAGGATATTTCCTTTGTCACCATAGGCTTCAATGTGCTCCAAAATAACCGTTAGCAGATTCCAAGAAAACAGTGTTAGAAATCTGCTCAATGAAAAGAAAGGTGTGACTCTGTGAGATGAATTCACACATCACAAAGCAGTTTCTCAGAAAGCTTCTTTCTAGTTTTTATCTGAGGATATTTCCTTTGTCACCATAAAATCCAATGCGATCTGAAATATCCCATTGCAGATTCCACAAAAACAGTGTTAGCAAACTGCTCCATGAAAAGAAAGCTGTAACTCTGTGAGATGAATTCACACATCACAAAGCAGTTTCTCAGAAAGCTTCTTTCTAGTTTTTATCTGAGGATATTTCCTTTGTCACCATAAAATCCAATGCGATCTGAAATATCCCATTGCAGATTCCAAGAAAACAGTGTTAGCAAACTGCTCCATGAAAAGAATCGTGTAACTCTGTGAGATGAATTCACACATCACAAAGCAGTTTCTCAGAAAGCTTCTTTCTAGTTTTTATCTGAGGATATTTCCTTTGTCACCATAAAATCCAATGCGATCTGAAATATCCCATTGCAGATTCCATGAAAACAGTGTTAGCAAACTGCTCCATGAAGAGGATCGTGTAACTCTGTGAGATGAATTCACACATCACAAAGCAGTTTCTCAGAAAGCTTCTTTCTAGTTTTTATCTGAGGATATTTCCTTTGTCACCATAGGCTTCAGTGTGATCCAAAATATCCTTCTCAGATTCCACAAAAACAGTGTTAGCAAACTGCTCCATGAAGAGGATCGTGTAACTCTGTGAGATGAATTCACACATCACAAAGCAGTTTCTCAGAAAGCTTCTTTCTAGTTTTTATCTGAGGATATTTCCTTTGTCACCATAGGCTTCAGTGTGATCCAAAATATCCCTTTGCAGATTCCATGAAAAGAATCGTGTAACTCTGTGAGATGAATTCACACATCACAAAGCAGTTTCTCAGAAAGCTTCTTTCTAGTTTTTATCTGAGGATATTTCCTTTGTCACCATAAAATCCAATGCGATCTGAAATATCCCATTGCAGATTCCATGAAAACAGTGTTAGCAAACTGCTCCATGAAGAGGATCGTGTAACTCTGTGAGATGAATTCACACATCACAAAGCAGTTTCTCAGAAAGCTTCTTTCTAGTTTTTATCTGAGGATATTTCCTTTGTCACCATAAAATCCAATGCGATCTGAAATATCCCATTGCAGATTCCATGAAAACAGTGTTAGCAAACTGCTCCATGAAAAGAATCGTGTAACTCTGTGAGATGAATTCACACATCACAAAGCAGTTTCTCAGAAAGCTTCTTTCTAGTTTTTATCTGAGGATATTTCCTTTGTCACCATAAAATCCAATGCGATCTGAAATATCCCATTGCAGATTCCATGAAAACAGTGTTAGCAAACTGCTCCATGAAAAGAATCGTGTAACTCTGTGAGATGAATTCACACATCACAAAGCAGTTTCTCAGAAAGCTTCTTTCTAGTTTTTATCTGAGGATATTTCCTTTGTCACCATAAAATCCAATGCGATCTGAAATATCCCATTGCAGATTCCATGAAAACAGTGTTAGCAAACTGCTCCATGAAAAGAATCGTGTAACTCTGTGAGATGAATTCACACATCACAAAGCAGTTTCTCAGAAAGCTTCTTTCTAGTTTTTATCTGAGGATATTTCCTTTGTCACCATAGGCTTCAATGCACTCCAAATATCCTATTGCAGATTCCATGAAAACAGTGTTAGCAAACTGCTCCATGAAAAGAATCGTGTAACTCTGTGAGATGAATTCACACATCACAAAGCAGTTTCTCAGAAAGCTTCTTTCTAGTTTTTATCTGAGGATATTTCCTTTGTCACCATAAAATCCAATGCGATCTGAAATATCCCATTGCAGATTCCATGAAAACAGTGTTAGCAAACTGCTCCATGAAAAGAATCGTGTAACTCTGTGAGATGAATTCACACATCACAAAGCAGTTTCTCAGAAAGCTTCTTTCTAGTTTTTATCTGAGGATATTTCCTTTGTCACCATAGGCTTCAATGCGATCCAAAATATCCCATTGCAGATTCCATGAAAACAGTGTTAGCAAACTGCTCCATGAAAAGAATCGTGTAACTCTGTGAGATGAATTCACACATCACAAAGCAGTTTCTCAGAAAGCTTCTTTCTAGTTTTTATCTGAGGATATTTCCTTTGTCACCATAAAATCCAATGCGATCTGAAATATCCCATTGCAGATTCCATGAAAACAGTGTTAGCAAACTGCTCCATGAAAAGAATCGTGTAACTCTGTGAGATGAATTCACACATCACAAAGCAGTTTCTCAGAAAGCTTCTTTCTAGTTTTTATCTGAGGATATTTCCTTTTCACCATAGACTTCAATGTGATCCCAAATATCCTATTGCAGATTCCATGAAAACAGTGTTAGCAAACTGCTCCATGAAAAGAATCGTGTAACTCTGTGAGATGAATTCACACATCACAAAGCAGTTTCTCAGAAAGCTTCTTTCTAGTTTTTATCTGAGGATATTTCCTTTGTCACCATAAAATCCAATGCGATCTGAAATATCCCATTGCAGATTCCATGAAAACAGTGTTAGCAAACTGCTCCATGAAAAGAATCGTGTAACTCTGTGAGATGAATTCACACATCACAAAGCAGTTTCTCAGAAAGCTTCTTTCTAGTTTTTATCTGAGGATATTTCCTTTGTCACCATAGGCTTCAATGCGATCCAAAATATCCCATTGCAGATTCCATGAAAACAGTGTTAGCAAACTGCTCCATGAAAAGAATCGTGTAACTCTGTGAGATGAATTCACACATCACAAAGCAGTTTCTCAGAAAGCTTCTTTCTAGTTTTTATCTGAGGATATTTGGAGCATTGAAGCCTATGGTGACAAAGGAAATATCCTCAGATAAAACTAGAAAGAAGCTTCTGAGAAACTGCTTTGTGATGTGTGAATTCATCTCACAGAGTTACATTCTTTTCATGGAGCAGTTTGCTAACACTGTTTTTGGAATCTGCAAAGGATATTTGGAGCATTGAAGCCTATGGTGAAAAGGAAATATCCTCAGATAAAACTAGAAAGAAGCTTTCTGAGAAACTTTTGTGATGTGAATTCATCTCACAGAGTTACACTGTTCTTTTCATTGAGCAGTTTGCTAACACTGTTTTTGGAATCTGAGAAGGATATTTGGAGCATTGAAGCCTATGGTGACAAAGGAAATATCCTCAGATAAAACTAGAAGAAGCTTTCTGAGAAACTTTTGTGATGTGTGAATTCATCTCACAGAGTTACACCTTTCTTTTCATGGAGCAGTTTGCTAACACTGTTTTCTTGGAATCTGCAAAGGATATTTGGAGCATTGAAGCCTATGGTGACAAAGGAAATATCCTCAGATAAAACTAGAAAGAAGCTTTCTGAGAAACTTTTGTGATGTGAATTCATCTCACAGAGTTACACTTTCTTTTCATGGAGCAGTTTGGTAACACTGTTTTTGGAATCTGCAAAGGATATTTGGAGCATTGAAGCCTATGGTGAAAAGGAAATATCCTCAGATAAAACTAGAAGAAGCTTTCTGAGAAACTTTTGTGATGTGAATTCATCTCACAGAGTTACATTCTTTTCATGGAGCAGTTTGCTAACACTGTTTTCATGGAATCTGCAAAGGATATTTGGAGCATTGAAGCCTATGGTGAAAAGGAAATATCCTCAGATAAAACTAGAAAGAAGCTTTCTGAGAAACTTTTGTGATGTGAATTCATCTCACAGAGTTACATTCTTTTCATGGAGCAGTTTGCTAACACTGTTTTCATGGAATCTGCAAAGGATATTTGGAGCATTGAAGCCTATGGTGACAAAGGAAATATCCTCAGATAAAACTAGAAAGAAGCTTTCTGAGAAACTTTTGTGATGTGAATTCATCTCACAGAGTTACACTTTCTTTTCATGGAGCAGTTTGCTAACACTGTTTTTGGAATCTGAGAAGGATATTTTGGAGCATTGAAGCCTATGGTGACAAAGGAAATATCCTCAGATAAAACTAGAAAGAAGCTTTCTGAGAAACTTTTGTGATGTGAATTCATCTCACAGAGTTACACTGTTCTTTTCATTGAGCAGTTTGCTAACACTGTTTTGTGGAATCTGCAAGGATATTTGGAGCATTGAAGCCTATGGTGAAAAGGAAATATCCTCAGATAAAACTAGAAAGAAGCTTTCTGAGAAACTGCTTTGTGATGTGTGAATTCATCTCACAGAGTTACATTCTTTTCATGGAGCAGTTTGCTAACACTGTTTTCATGGAATCTGCAAAGGATATTTGGAGCATTGAAGCCTATGGTGACAAAGGAAATATCCTCAGATAAAACTAGAAGAAGCTTTCTGAGAAACTTTTGTGATGTGAATTCATCTCACAGAGTTACATTCTTTTCATGGAGCAGTTTGCTAACACTGTTTTCTTGGAATCTGCAAAGGATATTTGGAGCATTGAAGCCTATGGTGAAAAGGAAATATCCTCAGATAAAACTAGAAAGAAGCTTTCTGAGAAACTTTTGTGATGTGAATTCATCTCACAGAGTTACACTTTCTTTTCATGGAGCAGTTTGGTAACACTGTTTTTGGAATCTGCAAAGGATATTTGGAGCACATTGAAGCCTATGGTGAAAAGGAAATATCCTCAGATAAAACTAGAAAGAAGCTTTCTGAGAAACTGCTTTGTGATGTGAATTCATCTCAGAGTTACACTTTCTTTTCATGGAGCAGTTTGCTAACACTGTTTTCATGGAATCTGCAAAGGATATTTGGAGCATTGAAGCCTATGGTGACAAAGGAAATATCCTCAGATAAAACTAGAAAGAAGCTTTCTGAGAAACTTTTGTGATGTGAATTCATCTCACAGAGTTACACTGTTCTTTTCATTGAGCAGTTTGCTAACACTGTTTTTGGAATCTGCAAAGGATATTTGGAGCATTGAAGCCTATGGTGAAAAGGAAATATCCTCAGATAAAACTAGAAAGAAGCTTTCTGAGAAACTTTTGTGATGTGAATTCATCTCACAGAGTTACATTCTTTTCATGGAGCAGTTTGGTAACACTGTTTTTGGAATCTGAGAAGGATATTTTGGAGCATTGAAGCCTATGGTGAAAAGGAAATATCCTCAGATAAAACTAGAAAGAAGCTTTCTGAGAAACTTTTGTGATGTGAATTCATCTCAGAGTTACACTTTCTTTTCATGGAGCAGTTTGCTAACACTGTTTTCATGGAATCTGCAAAGGATATTTGGAGCATTGAAGCCTATGGTGAAAAGGAAATATCCTCAGATAAAACTAGAAGAAGCTTTCTGAGAAACTTTTGTGATGTGAATTCATCTCACAGAGTTACATTCTTTTCATGGAGCAGTTTGCTAACACTGTTTTTGGAATCTGAGAAGGATATTTGGAGCATTGAAGCCTATGGTGACAAAGGAAATATCCTCAGATAAAACTAGAAAGAAGCTTTCTGAGAAACTGCTTTGTGATGTGAATTCATCTCACAGAGTTACATTCTTTTCATGGAGCAGTTTGCTAACACTGTTTTCATGGAATCTGCAAAGGATATTTGGAGCATTGAAGCCTATGGTGAAAAGGAAATATCCTCAGATAAAACTAGAAAGAAGCTTTCTGAGAAACTTTTGTGATGTGTGAATTCATCTCAGAGTTACACTTTCTTTTCATGGAGCAGTTTGCTAACACTGTTTTCATGGAATCTGCAAAGGATATTTGGAGCATTGAAGCCTATGGTGAAAAGGAAATATCCTCAGATAAAACTAGAAAGAAGCTTTCTGAGAAACTTTTGTGATGTGTGAATTCATCTCACAGAGTTACACTGTTCTTTTCATTGAGCAGTTTGCTAACACTGTTTTGTGGAATCTGCAAGGATATTTGGAGCATTGAAGCCTAAGGTGATAAAAATATCTGTCCTGATGCCCTAAAAACAGTGCTACCAAACTGCTCCATGAAAAGAAAGGTGTAACTCTGTGAGATGAATTCACACATCACAAAGCAGTTTCTCAGAAAGCTTCTTTCTAGTTTTTATCTGAGGATATTTCCTTTGTCACCATAGGCTTCAATGCACTCCAAAATATCCCATTGCAGATTCCAAGAAAACAGTGCTACCAAACTGCTCCATGAAAAGAAAGGTGTAACTCTGTGAGATGAATTCACACATCACAAAGCAGTTTCTCAGAAAGCTTCTTTCTAGTTTTTATCTGAGGATATTTCCTTTGTCACCATAGGCTTCAATGCACTCCAAAATATCCCATTGCAGATTCCACAAAAAGTGTTAGCAAACTGCTCCATGAAAAGAAAGGTGTAACTCTGTGAGATGAATTCACACATCACAAAGCAGTTTCTCAGAAAGCTTCTTTCTAGTTTTTATCTGAGGATATTTCCTTTGTCACCATAGGCTTCAATGCACTCCAAAATATCCCATTGCAGATTCCAAAAACAGTGCTACCAAACTGCTCCATGAAAAGAAAGGTGTAACTCTGTGAGATGAATTCACACATCACAAAGCAGTTTCTCAGAAAGCTTCTTTCTAGTTTTTATCTGAGGATATTTCCTTTGTCACCATAGGCTTCAATGCACTCCAAAATATCCCATTGCAGATTCCAAGAAAACAGTGCTACCAAACTGCTCCATGAAAAGAAAGGTGTAACTCTGTGAGATGAATTCACACATCACAAAGCAGTTTCTGAGAAACTTTGTGATGTGAATTCATCTCACAGAGTTACACTGTTCTTTTCATTGAGCAGTTTGCTAACACTGTTTTGGAATCTGCAAAGGATATTTGGAGCATTGAAGCCTATGGTGAAAAGGAAATATCCTCAGATAAAACTAGAAAGAAGCTTTCTGAGAAACTTTGTGATGTGAATTCATCTCACAGAGTTACACTGTTCTTTTCATTGAGCAGTTTGCTAACACTGTTTTGGAATCTGAGAAGGATATTTGGAGCATTGAAGCCTATGGTGACAAAGGAAATATCCTCAGATAAAACTAGAAAGAAGCTTTCTGAGAAACTTTGTGATGTGTGAATTCATCTCACAGAGTTACACTGTTCTTTTCATTGAGCAGTTTGCTAACACTGTTTTCATGGAATCTGCAAAGGATATTTGGAGCATTGAAGCCTATGGTGAAAAGGAAATATCCTCAGATAAAACTAGAAAGAAGCTTTCTGAGAAACTGCTTTGTGATGTGTGAATTCATCTCACAGAGTTACACTGTTCTTTTCATTGAGCAGTTTGCTAACACTGTTTTCTTGGAATCTGCAAAGGATATTTGGAGCATTGAAGCCTATGGTGAAAAGGAAATATCCTCAGATAAAACTAGAAAGAAGCTTTCTGAGAAACTTTGTGATGTGAATTCATCTCACAGAGTTACACTTTCTTTTCATGGAGCAGTTTGCTAACACTGTTTTGGAATCTGCAAAGGATATTTGGAGCATTGAAGCCTATGGTGAAAAGGAAATATCCTCAGATAAAACTAGAAAGAAGCTTTCTGAGAAACTTTGTGATGTGAATTCATCTCACAGAGTTACACTGTTCTTTTCATTGAGCAGTTTGCTAACACTGTTTTGGAATCTGCAAAGGATATTTGGAGCATTGAAGCCTATGGTGACAAAGGAAATATCCTCAGATAAAACTAGAAAGAAGCTTTCTGAGAAACTTTGTGATGTGTGAATTCATCTCACAGAGTTACACTGTTCTTTTCATTGAGCAGTTTGCTAACACTGTTTTGGAATCTGCAAAGGATATTTGGAGCATTGAAGCCTATGGTGACAAAGGAAATATCCTCAGATAAAACTAGAAAGAAGCTTTCTGAGAAACTGCTTTGTGATGTGAATTCATCTCACAGAGTTACACTGTTCTTTTCATTGAGCAGTTTGCTAACACTGTTTTCATGGAATCTGCAAAGGATATTTGGAGCATTGAAGCCTATGGTGAAAAGGAAATATCCTCAGATAAAACTAGAAAGAAGCTTTCTGAGAAACTTTGTGATGTGAATTCATCTCACAGAGTTACACTTTCTTTTCATGGAGCAGTTTGCTAACACTGTTTTCATGGAATCTGCAAAGGATATTTGGAGCATTGAAGCCTATGGTGAAAAGGAAATATCCTCAGATAAAACTAGAAAGAAGCTTTCTGAGAAACTTTGTGATGTGAATTCATCTCACAGAGTTACACCTTTCTTTTCATGGAGCAGTTTGCTAACACTGTTTTCTTGGAATCTGCAAAGGATATTTGGAGCATTGAAGCCTATGGTGACAAAGGAAATATCCTCAGATAAAACTAGAAAGAAGCTTTCTGAGAAACTGCTTTGTGATGTGAATTCATCTCACAGAGTTACACTGTTCTTTTCATTGAGCAGTTTGCTAACACTGTTTTCATGGAATCTGCAAAGGATATTTGGAGCATTGAAGCCTATGGTGACAAAGGAAATATCCTCAGATAAAACTAGAAAGAAGCTTTCTGAGAAACTGCTTTGTGATGTGAATTCATCTCACAGAGTTACACTTTCTTTTCATGGAGCAGTTTGCTAACACTGTTTTCATGGAATCTGCAAAGGATATTTGGAGCATTGAAGCCTATGGTGAAAAGGAAATATCCTCAGATAAAACTAGAAAGAAGCTTTCTGAGAAACTTTGTGATGTGAATTCATCTCACAGAGTTACACTTTCTTTTCATGGAGCAGTTTGCTAACACTGTTTTGTGGAATCTGCAAAGGATATTTGGAGCATTGAAGCCTATGGTGAAAAGGAAATATCCTCAGATAAAACTAGAAAGAAGCTTTCTGAGAAACTTTGTGATGTGAATTCATCTCACAGAGTTACACTGTTCTTTTCATTGAGCAGTTTGCTAACACTGTTTTCATGGAATCTGCAAAGGATATTTGGAGCATTGAAGCCTATGGTGAAAAGGAAATATCCTCAGATAAAACTAGAAAGAAGCTTTCTGAGAAACTTTGTGATGTGAATTCATCTCACAGAGTTACACTGTTCTTTTCATTGAGCAGTTTGCTAACACTGTTTTCTTGGAATCTGCAAAGGATATTTGGAGCATTGAAGCCTATGGTGACAAAGGAAATATCCTCAGATAAAACTAGAAAGAAGCTTTCTGAGAAACTTTGTGATGTGAATTCATCTCACAGAGTTACACTTTCTTTTCATGGAGCAGTTTGCTAACACTGTTTTCTTGGAATCTGCAAAGGATATTTGGAGCATTGAAGCCTATGGTGAAAAGGAAATATCCTCAGATAAAACAGTGCTACCAAACTGCTCCATGAAAAGAATGGTGTAACTCTGTGAGATGAATTCACACATCACAAAGCAGTTTCTCAGAAAGCTTCTTTCTAGTTTTATCTGAGGATATTTCCTATGTCACCACAGTCTTCAATGCAATCCAAATTATTCTTTCTCACATTCTGCAAAAACAGTGCTACCAAACTGCTCCATGAAAAGAATGGTGTAACTCTGTGAGATGAATTCACACATCACAAAGCAGTTTCTCAGAAAGCTTCTTTCTAGTTTTATCTGAGGATATTTCCTATGTCACCACAGTCTTCAATGCAATCCAAATTATTCTTTCTCACATTCTGCAAAAACAGTGCTACCAAACTGCTCCATGAAAAGAATGGTGTAACTCTGTGAGATGAATTCACACATCACAAAGCAGTTTCTCAGAAAGCTTCTTTCTAGTTTTATCTGAGGATATTTCCTATGTCACCACAGTCTTCAATGCAATCCAAATTATTCTTTCTCACATTCTGCAAAAACAGTGCTACCAAACTGCTCCATGAAAAGAAAGGTGTAACTCTGTGAGATGAATTCACACATCACAAAGCAGTTTCTCAGAAAGCTTCTTTCTAGTTTTATCTGAGGATATTTGGAGCATTGAAGCCTATGGTGAAAAGGAAATATCCTCAGAAAAACTAGAAAGAAGCTTTCTGAGAAAGTTCTTTGTGATGTGAATTCATCACAGAGTTACACTTTCTTTTCATGGAGCAGTTTGGTAACACTGTTTTTGGAATCTGCAAAGGATATTTGGAGCATTGAAGCCTATGGTGACAAAGGAAATATCCTCAGATAAAACTAGAAAGAAGCTTTCTGAGAAACTGCTTTGTGATGTGAATTCATCTCACAGAGTTACACTGTTCTTTTCATTGAGCAGTTTGCTAACACTGTTTTTGGAATCTGAGAAGGATATTTGGAGCATTGAAGCCTATGGTGACAAAGGAAATATCCTCAGAAAAACTAGAAAGAAGCTTTCTGAGAAACTGCTTTGTGATGTGAATTCATCTCACAGAGTTACACTTTCTTTTCATGGAGCAGTTTGCTAACACTGTTTTTGGAATCTGCAAAGGATATTTGGAGCATTGAAGCCTATGGTGAAAAGGAAATATCCTCAGAAAAACTAGAAAGAAGCTTTCTGAGAAACTTTGTGATGTGTGAATTCATCTCACAGAGTTACACCTTTCTTTTCATGGAGCAGTTTGCTAACACTGTTTTTGGAATCTGAGAAGGATATTTGGAGCATTGAAGCCTATGGTGACAAAGGAAATATCCTCAGATAAAACTAGAAAGAAGCTTTCTGAGAAACTGCTTTGTGATGTGAATTCATCTCACAGAGTTACACCTTTCTTTTCATGGAGCAGTTTGCTAACACTGTTTTGTGGAATCTGCAAAGGATATTTGGAGCATTGAAGCCTATGGTGAAAAGGAAATATCCTCAGAAAAACTAGAAAGAAGCTTTCTGAGAAACTTTGTGATGTGAATTCATCTCACAGAGTTACACTTTCTTTTCATGGAGCAGTTTGGTAACACTGTTTTTGGAATCTGCAAAGGATATTTGGAGCATTGAAGCCTATGGTGACAAAGGAAATATCCTCAGATAAAACTAGAAAGAAGCTTTCTGAGAAACTGCTTTGTGATGTGAATTCATCACAGAGTTACACTGTTCTTTTCATTGAGCAGTTTGCTAACACTGTTTTCTTGGAATCTGCAAAGGATATTTGGAGCATTGAAGCCTATGGTGAAAAGGAAATATCCTCAGAAAAACTAGAAAGAAGCTTTCTGAGAAAGTTCTTTGTGATGTGAATTCATCTCAGAGTTACACTTTCTTTTCATGGAGCAGTTTGCTAACACTGTTTTCTTGGAATCTGCAAAGGATATTTGGAGCATTGAAGCCTATGGTGACAAAGGAAATATCCTCAGAAAAACTAGAAAGAAGCTTTCTGAGAAACTGCTTTGTGATGTGAATTCATCACAGAGTTACACTGTTCTTTTCATTGAGCAGTTTGCTAACACTGTTTTCATGGAATCTGCAAAGGATATTTGGAGCATTGAAGCCTATGGTGAAAAGGAAATATCCTCAGAAAAACTAGAAAGAAGCTTTCTGAGAAACTTTGTGATGTGAATTCATCTCACAGAGTTACACTGTTCTTTTCATTGAGCAGTTTGCTAACACTGTTTTCATGGAATCTGCAAAGGATATTTGGAGCATTGAAGCCTATGGTGACAAAGGAAATATCCTCAGAAAAACTAGAAAGAAGCTTTCTGAGAAACTTTGTGATGTGAATTCATCTCACAGAGTTACACTGTTCTTTTCATTGAGCAGTTTGCTAACACTGTTTTTGGAATCTGCAAAGGATATTTGGAGCATTGAAGCCTATGGTGACAAAGGAAATATCCTCAGATAAAACTAGAAAGAAGTTTTCTGAGAAACTTTGTGATGTGAATTCATCACAGAGTTACACTTTCTTTTCATGGAGCAGTTTGGTAACACTGTTTTTGGAATCTGAGAAGGATATTTGGAGCATTGAAGCCTATGGTGACAAAGGAAATATCCTCAGAAAAACTAGAAAGAAGCTTTCTGAGAAAGTTCTTTGTGATGTGAATTCATCACAGAGTTACACTTTCTTTTCATTGAGCAGTTTGCTAACACTGTTTTGTGGAATCTGCAAAGGATATTTGGAGCATTGAAGCCTATGGTGACAAAGGAAATATCCTCAGAAAAACTAGAAAGAAGCTTTCTGAGAAACTTTGTGATGTGAATTCATCACAGAGTTACACTTTCTTTTCATGGAGCAGTTTGCTAACACTGTTTTTGGAATCTGAGAAGGATATTTGGAGCATTGAAGCCTATGGTGACAAAGGAAATATCCTCAGATAAAACTAGAAAGAAGCTTTCTGAGAAACTGCTTTGTGATGTGAATTCATCACAGAGTTACACTTTCTTTTCATGGAGCAGTTTGGTAACACTGTTTTTGGAATCTGAGAAGGATATTTGGAGCATTGAAGCCTATGGTGAAAAGGAAATATCCTCAGATAAAACTAGAAAGAAGTTTTCTGAGAAACTTTGTGATGTGAATTCATCACAGAGTTACACTGTTCTTTTCATTGAGCAGTTTGCTAACACTGTTTTCATGGAATCTGCAAAGGATATTTGGAGCATTGAAGCCTATGGTGACAAAGGAAATATCCTCAGATAAAAACTAGAAAGAAGTTTTCTGAGAAACTTCTTTGTGATGTGAATTCATCACAGAGTTACACTGTTCTTTTCATTGAGCAGTTTGATAACACTGTTTTCATGGAATCTGCAAAGGATATTTGGAGCATTGAAGCCTATGGTGACAAAGGAAATATCCTCAGAAAAACTAGAAAGAAGTTTTCTGAGAAACTTCTTTGTGATGTGAATTCATCTCACAGAGTTACACTTTCTTTTCATTGAGCAGTTTGATAACACTGTTTTTGGAATCTGCAAAGGATATTTGGAGCACATTGAAGCCTATGGTGAAAAGGAAATATCCTCAGATAAAACTAGAAAGAAGTTTTCTGAGAAACTTCTTTGTGATGTGAATTCATCTCACAGAGTTACACTTCTTTTCATGGAGCAGTTTGCTAACACTGTTTTTGGAATCTGCAAAGGATATTTGGAGCATTGAAGCCTATGGTGAAAAGGAAATATCCTCAGATAAAACTAGAAAGAAGCTTCTGAGAAACTGCTTTGTGATGTGAATTCATCTCACAGAGTTACACTTTCTTTTCATTGAGCAGTTTGATAACACTGTTTTGTGGAATCTGCAAAGGATATTTGGGAGTGCATTGAAGCCTATGGTGACAAAGGAAATATCCTCAGATAAAACTAGAAAGAAGCTTTCTGAGAAACTTTGTGATGTGAATTCATCTCACAGAGTTACACTGTTCTTTTCATTGAGCAGTTTGCTAACACTGTTTTCTTGGAATCTGCAAAGGATATTTGGAGCATTGAAGCCTATGGTGACAAAGGAAATATCCTCAGATAAAACTAGAAGAAGCTTTCTGAGAAACTGCTTTGTGATGTGTGAATTCATCTCACAGAGTTACACCTTTCTTTTCATGGAGCAGTTTGGTAACACTGTTTTTGGAATCTGAGAAGGATATTTTGGATCACATTGAAGCCTATGGTGACAAAGGAAATATCCTCAGATAAAACTAGAAAGAAGCTTTCTGAGAAAGTTCTTTGTGATGTGAATTCATCTCAGAGTTACACTTTCTTTTCATTGAGCAGTTTGATAACACTGTTTTGTGGAATCTGCAAAGGATATTTGGGAGTGCATTGAAGCCTATGGTGACAAAGGAAATATCCTCAGATAAAACTAGAAAGAAGCTTTCTGAGAAACTGCTTTGTGATGTGTGAATTCATCTCACAGAGTTACACTGTTCTTTTCATTGAGCAGTTTGCTAACACTGTTTTCTTGGAATCTGCAAGGATATTTGGGAGCACATTGAAGCCTATGGTGACAAAGGAAATATCCTCAGATAAAACTAGAAGAAGCTTTCTGAGAAACTGCTTTGTGATGTGTGAATTCATCACAGAGTTACATGATTCTTTTCATGGAGCAGTTTGGTAACACTGTTTTTGGAATCTGAGAAGGATATTTTGGAGCATTGAAGCCTATGGTGACAAGGAAATATCCTCAGATAAAACTAGAAAGAAGCTTTCTGAGAAACTGCTTTGTGATGTGAATTCATCTCACAGAGTTACACTGTTCTTTTCATTGAGCAGTTTGCTAACACTGTTTTCTTGGAATCTGCAAAGGATATTTTGGAGCATTGAAGCCTATGGTGACAAAGGAAATATCCTCAGATAAAAACTAGAAAGAAGCTTCTGAGAAACTGCTTTGTGATGTGTGAATTCATCTCAGAGTTACACTTTCTTTTCATGGAGCAGTTTGTAACACTGTTTTTGGAATCTGAGAAGGATATTTTGGATCACATTGAAGCCTATGGTGACAAAGGAAATATCCTCAGATAAAACTAGAAAGAAGCTTCTGAGAAACTGTTTTGTGATGTGAATTCATCTCACAGAGTTACACCTTTCTTTTCATGAGCAGTTTGGTAACACTGTTTTGGGAATCTGAGAAGGATATTTTGGATCACATTGAAGCCTATGGTGACAAAGGAAATATCCTCAGATAAAACTAGAAAGAAGCTTTCTGAGAAACTTTGTGATGTGTGAATTCATCTCACAGAGTTACACTGTTCTTTTCATTGAGCAGTTTGCTAACACTGTTTTGTGGAATCTGCAAAGGATATTTGAGCATTGAAGCCTATGGTGACAAAGGAAATATCCTCAGATAAAACTAGAAAGAAGCTTTCTGAGAAACTGCTTTGTGATGTGAATTCATCTCACAGAGTTACACTGTTCTTTTCATTGAGCAGTTTGCTAACACTGTTTTCTTGGAATCTGCAAAGGATATTTGGGAGCACATTGAAGCCTATGGTGACAAAGGAAATATCCTCAGATAAAACTAGAAAGAAGTTTCTGAGAAACTTTGTGATGTGAATTCATCACAGAGTTACATGATTCTTTTCATGGAGCAGTTTGTAACACTGTTTTTGGAATCTGCAAAGGATATTTGAGCATTGAAGCCTATGGTGAAAAGGAAATATCCTCAGATAAAACTAGAAAGAAGTTTCTGAGAAACTGCTTGTGATGTGAATTCATCACAGAGTTACATTCTTTTCATGGAGCAGTTTAACACTGTTTTTGGAATCTGCAAAGGATATTTGAGCATTGAAGCCTATGGTGACAAAGGAAATATCCTCAGAAAAACTAGAAAGAAGTTTCTGAGAAACTTCTTTGTGATGTGTGAATTCATCTCAGAGTTACACTTTTCATGGAGCAGTTTGATAACACTGTTTTTGGAATCTGCAAAGGATATTTTGAGCATTGAAGCCTATGGTGAAAAGGAAATATCCTCAGAAAAACTAGAAAGAAGCTTCTGAGAAACTGCTTTGATGTGAATTCATCTCAGAGTTACACTTTTCATGGAGCAGTTTAACACTGTTTTTGGAATCTGCAAGGATATTTGAGCATTGAAGCCTATGGTGACAAGGAAATATCCTCAGACAAAAACTAGAAAGAAGCTTTCTGAGAAACTGCTTTGTGATGTGAATTCATCTCACAGAGTTACACTGTTCTTTTCATGGAGCAGTTTAACACTGTTTTGGGGAATCTGAGAAGGATATTTGGAGTGCATTGAAGCTATGGTGACAAAGGAAATATCCTCAGATAAAACTAGAAGAAGCTTTCTGAGAAACTGCTTTGTGATGTGAATTCATCTCACAGAGTTACACTGTTCTTTTCATTGAGCAGTTTGCTAACACTGTTTTGTGGAATCTGCAAAGGATATTTTGGAGCATTGAAGCCTATGGTGACAAAGGAAATATCCTCAGATAAAACTAGAAAAGCTTTCTGAGAAACTGTTTTGTGATGTGTGAATTCATCTCACAGAGTTACACCTTTCTTTTCATGAGCAGTTTGCTAACACTGTTTTCTTGGAATCTGCAAGGATATTTGGAGCACATTGAAGCCTATGGTGACAAGGAAATATCCTCAGATAAAACTAGAAGAAGCTTTCTGAGAAACTTTGTGATGTGAATTCATCTCACAGAGTTACATGATTCTTTTCATGGAGCAGTTTGTAACACTGTTTTTGGAATCTGAGAAGGATATTTTGGATCACATTGAAGCCTATGGTGACAAAGGAAATATCCTCAGAAAAACTAGAAAGAAGCTTTCTGAGAAACTGCTTTGATGTGTGAATTCATCTCACAGAGTTACACTTTCTTTTCATGAGCAGTTTGCTAACACTGTTTTTGGAATCTGCAAGGATATTTGGAGTGCATTGAAGCTATGGTGACAAAGGAAATATCCTCAGATAAAACTAGAAGAAGCTTTCTGAGAAACTGCTTTGTGATGTGAATTCATCTCACAGAGTTACACTGTTCTTTTCATTGAGCAGTTTGGTAACACTGTTTTCATGGAATCTGCAAAGGATATTTGGAGTGCATTGAAGCCTATGGTGACAAAGGAAATATCCTCAGATAAAACTAGAAAGAAGCTTTCTGAGAAACTTTGTGATGTGTGAATTCATCTCACAGAGTTACACTTTTCATGGAGCAGTTTAACACTGTTTTTGGAATCTGAAAGGATATTTGGGAGTGCATTGAGGCCTATGGTGAAAAGGAAATATCCTCAGATAAAACTAGAAAGAAGCTTTCTGAGAAACTGCTTTGATGTGTGAATTCATCTCACAGAGTTACATTCTTTTCATTGAGCAGTTTGATAACACTGTTTTCATGGAATCTGCAAAGGATATTTGGAGCATTGAAGCCTATGGTGAAAAGGAAATATCCTCAGACAAAAACTAGAAAGAAGATTTCTGAGAAACTTTGTGATGTGAATTCATCTCAGAGTTACACTGTTCTTTTCATTGAGCAGTTTGCTAACACTGTTTTCATGGAATCTGCAAGGATATTTGAGCATTGAAGCTATGGTGACAAAGGAAATATCCTCAGATAAAACTAGAAAGAAGCTTCTGAGAAACTTTGTGATGTGAATTCATCTCAGAGTTACACTTTCTTTTCATGAGCAGTTTGGTAACACTGTTTTGGGAATCTGAGAAGGATATTTGGAGCATTGAAGCCTATGGTGACAAGGAAATATCCTCAGAAAAACTAGAAAGAAGCTTTCTGAGAAACTGCTTTGTGATTTGTGAATTCATCTCACAGAGTTACACTGTTCTTTTCATTGAGCAGTTTGCTAACACTGTTTTGTGGAATCTGAGAAGGATATTTGGAGCATTGAAGCCTATGGTGAAAAGGAAATATCCTCAGATAAAACTAGAAAGAAGCTTTCTGAGAAACTGCTTTGTGATGTGTGAATTCATCACAGAGTTACACCATTCTTTTCATTGAGCAGTTTTAACACTGTTTTGTGGAATCTGCAAAGGATATTTGGGAGTGCATTGAGGCCTATGGTGAAAAGGAAATATCCTCAGATAAAAACTAGAAAGAAGCTTTCTGAGAAACTGCTTTGTGATGTGAATTCATCTCACAGAGTTACATTCTTTTCATGGAGCAGTTTGCTAACACTGTTTTCATGGAATCTGCAAAGGATATTTGGGAGTGCATTGAGGCCTATGGTGAAAAGGAAATATCCTCAGATAAAACTAGAAAGAAGCTTTCTGAGAAACTTTGTGATGTGAATTCATCACAGAGTTACACCATTCTTTTCATGGAGCAGTTTGCTAACACTGTTTTTGGAATCTGCAAAGGATATTTGAGCATTGAAGCCTATGGTGACAAAGGAAATATCCTCAGATAAAACTAGAAAGAAGCTTTCTGAGAAACTTTGTGATGTGAATTCATCTCACAGAGTTACACTTTCTTTTCATGGAGCAGTTTAACACTGTTTTTGGAATCTGCAAAGGATATTTGAGTGCATTGAAGCTATGGTGAAAAGGAAATATCCTCAGATAAAACTAGAAAGAAGTTTTCTGAGAAACTTTGTGATGTGTGAATTCATCTCACAGAGTTACATGATTCTTTTCATGGAGCAGTTTGTAACACTGTTTTGTGGAATCTGAGAAGGATATTTGAGTGCATTGAAGCTATGGTGACAAAGGAAATATCCTCAGATAAAACTAGAAAGAAGATTTCTGAGAAACTTTGTGATGTGTGAATTCATCTCACAGAGTTACACTTTCTTTTCATGAGCAGTTTGCTAACACTGTTTTGTGGAATCTGCAAAGGATATTTGGAGTGCATTGAGGCCTATGGTGAAAAGGAAATATCCTCAGATAAAACTAGAAAGAAGCTTTCTGAGAAACTGCTTTGTGATTTGTGAATTCATCTCACAGAGTTACATTCTTTTCATGGAGCAGTTTGCTAACACTGTTTTTGGAATCTGAGAAGGATATTTGGAGCATTGAAGCCTATGGTGACAAAGGAAATATCCTCAGATAAAACTAGAAAGAAGTTTTCTGAGAAACTGCTTGTGATGTGTGAATTCATCTCACAGAGTTACACTTTCTTTTCATGAGCAGTTTGCTAACACTGTTTTGTGGAATCTGCAAAGGATATTTGGGAGCACATTGAAGCCTATGGTGAAAAGGAAATATCCTCAGATAAAACTAGAAAGAAGCTTTCTGAGAAACTGCTTGTGATGTGAATTCATCTCACAGAGTTACACTGTTCTTTTCATTGAGCAGTTTGCTAACACTGTTTTGTGGAATCTGCAAAGGATATTTGGAGCATTGAAGCTATGGTGACAAAGGAAATATCCTCAGATAAAACTAGAAAGAAGCTTTCTGAGAAAGTTCTTTGTGATGTGAATTCATCTCACAGAGTTACACTGTTCTTTTCATTGAGCAGTTTGCTAACACTGTTTTTGGAATCTGCAAAGGATATTTGAGCATTGAAGCCTATGGTGAAAAGGAAATATCCTCAGATAAAAACTAGAAAGAAGCTTTCTGAGAAACTGTTTTGTGATGTGAATTCATCTCACAGAGTTACACTTCTTTTCATTGAGCAGTTTGCTAACACTGTTTTCTGGAATCTGCAAGGATATTTGAGCATTGAAGCTATGGTGACAAAGGAAATATCCTCAGATAAAACTAGAAAAGCTTTCTGAGAAACTGCTTGTGATGTGAATTCATCTCACAGAGTTACACTTCTTTTCATTGAGCAGTTTGCTAACACTGTTTTTGGAATCTGCAAGGATATTTGGGAGCACATTGAAGCCTATGGTGACAAAGGAAATATCCTCAGAAAAACTAGAAAGAAGATTTCTGAGAAACTGCTTGTGATGTGTGAATTCATCTCACAGAGTTACACTTCTTTTCATGAGCAGTTTGTTAACACTGTTTTTGGAATCTGCAAGGATATTTGGAGCATTGAGCCTATGGTGACAAAGGAAATATCCTCAGATAAAACTAGAAGAAGCTTTCTGAGAAACTCTTTGTGATGTGTGAATTCATCTCAGAGTTACACTGTTCTTTTCATTGAGCAGTTTGATAACACTGTTTTCATGGAATCTGCAAAGGATATTTGGAGCATTGAAGCCTATGGTGAAAAGGAAATATCCTCAGATAAAACTAGAAAGAAGCTTCTGAGAAACTGTTTTGTGATGTGTGAATTCATCTCAGAGTTACACTGTTCTTTTCATTGAGCAGTTTGCTAACACTGTTTTTGGAATCTGCAAAGGATATTTGGAGCATTGAAGCCTATGGTGACAAAGGAAATATCCTCAGAAAAACTAGAAAGAAGCTTTCTGAGAAACTGCTTTGATGTGTGAATTCATCTCAGAGTTACACTTCTTTTCATTGAGCAGTTTGTTAACACTGTTTTTGGAATCTGAGAAGGATATTTTGGATCATTGAAGCCTATGGTGACAAGGAAATATCCTCAGATAAAACTAGAAAGAAGCTTCTGAGAAACTTTGTGATGTGAATTCATCTCACAGAGTTACACTTTTCATGGAGCAGTTTGATAACACTGTTTTTGGAATCTGAAAGGATATTTGGGAGCACATTGAAGCCTATGGTGACAAGGAAATATCCTCAGATAAAACTAGAAAGAAGCTTCTGAGAAACTGCTTTGATGTGTGAATTCATCTCACAGAGTTACACTGTTCTTTTCATTGAGCAGTTTAACACTGTTTTTGGAATCTGCAAAGGATATTTGGAGCATTGAGCCTATGGTGACAAAGGAAATATCCTCAGATAAAACTAGAAAGCTTTCTGAGAAACTGCTTTGTGATGTGTGAATTCATCTCACAGAGTTACACCTTTCTTTTCATGAGCAGTTTGCTAACACTGTTTTTGGAATCTGCAAAGGATATTTGAGCATTGAAGCCTATGGTGACAAAGGAAATATCCTCAGATAAAACTAGAAAGAAGCTTCTGAGAAACTTTGTGATGTGAATTCATCTCACAGAGTTACACTGTTCTTTTCATTGAGCAGTTTAACACTGTTTTGTGGAATCTGCAAAGGATATTTGGGAGTGCATTGAAGCCTATGGTGAAAAGGAAATATCCTCAGATAAAACTAGAAGAAGCTTTCTGAGAAACTGCTTTGTGATGTGTGAATTCATCTCACAGAGTTACACTGTTCTTTTCATGGAGCAGTTTGCTAACACTGTTTTCTTGGAATCTGCAAGGATATTTGAGTGCATTGAAGCTATGGTGACAAAGGAAATATCCTCAGATAAAACTAGAAAGAAGTTTCTGAGAAACTTTGTGATGTGAATTCATCTCACAGAGTTACACATTCTTTTCATGGAGCAGTTTAACACTGTTTTGTGGAATCTGCAAAGGATATTTGAGCACATTGAAGCCTATGGTGACAAGGAAATATCCTCATAAAAACTAGAAAGAAGTTTCTGAGAAACTTTGTGATGTGTGAATTCATCTCACAGAGTTACACTGTTCTTTTCATGGAGCAGTTTGGTAACACTGTTTTGGGAATCTGAGAAGGATATTTGGAGTGCATTGAAGCCTATGGTGACAAAGGAAATATCCTCAGAAAAACTAGAAAGAAGCTTTCTGAGAAAGTTCTTTGTGATGTGTGAATTCATCTCAGAGTTACACTGTTCTTTTCATGGAGCAGTTTGTTAACACTGTTTTGTGGAATCTGCAAAGGATATTTGAGTGCATTGAAGCCTATGGTGAAAAGGAAATATCCTCAGATAAAACTAGAAAGAAGATTTCTGAGAAACTTTGTGATGTGAATTCATCTCACAGAGTTACACTGTTCTTTTCATGGAGCAGTTTGGTAACACTGTTTTTGGAATCTGAAAGGATATTTGGAGCATTGAAGCCTATGGTGAAAAGGAAATATCCTCAGATAAAACTAGAAAGAAGTTTCTGAGAAACTGCTTTGTGATGTGAATTCATCTCACAGAGTTACACTGTTCTTTTCATTGAGCAGTTTGATAACACTGTTTTTGGAATCTGCAAGGATATTTGGAGCATTGAAGCCTATGGTGACAAAGGAAATATCCTCAGATAAAACTAGAAAGAAGCTTTCTGAGAAACTGCTTTGTGATGTGAATTCATCTCACAGAGTTACACTTTCTTTTCATTGAGCAGTTTGCTAACACTGTTTTTGGAATCTGCAAAGGATATTTGGGAGCACATTGAAGCTATGGTGACAAAGGAAATATCCTCAGATAAAAACTAGAAAGAAGCTTTCTGAGAAAGTTCTTTGTGATGTGTGAATTCATCTCAGAGTTACACTTTTCATGGAGCAGTTTGCTAACACTGTTTTCATGGAGCAGTTTGCTAACACTGTTTTGGGAATCTGCAAAGGATATTTGGAGTGCATTGAAGCTATGGTGACAAAGGAAATATCCTCAGATAAAACTAGAAAAGCTTTCTGAGAAACTGCTTTGTGATTTGTGAATTCATCTCACAGAGTTACACCATTCTTTTCATTGAGCAGTTTGCTAACACTGTTTTGTGGAATCTGCAAGGATATTTGAGCATTGAAGCCTATGGTGACAAAGGAAATATCCTCAGATAAAACTAGAAAGAAGCTTTCTGAGAAACTGCTTTGTGATGTGTGAATTCATCTCAGAGTTACACCTTTCTTTTCATGAGCAGTTTGCTAACACTGTTTTCATGGAGCAGTTTGATAACACTGTTTTCTGGAATCTGCAAGGATATTTGAGTGCATTGAAGCCTATGGTGAAAAGGAAATATCCTCAGACAAAAACTAGAAAGAAGCTTCTGAGAAACTGCTTTGTGATGTGAATTCATCACAGAGTTACACATTCTTTTCATGGAGCAGTTTGGTAGCACTGTTTTTGGAATCTGCAAAGGATATTTTGGAGCATTGAAGCTATGGTGACAAAGGAAATATCCTCAGATAAAACTAGAAAGAAGCTTTCTGAGAAAGTTCTTTGTGATGTGAATTCATCTCACAGAGTTACACTGTTCTTTTCATTGAGCAGTTTTAACACTGTTTTGTGAATCTGCAAAGGATATTTGGGAGCACATTGAGGCCTATGGTGAAAAAGGAAATATCCTCAGATAAAACTAGAAAGAAGCTTCTGAGAAACTGCTTTGTGATGTGTGAATTCATCTCACAGAGTTACACTGTTCTTTTCATTGAGCAGTTTGATAACACTGTTTTCTTGGAATCTGCAAGGATATTTGGAGCACATTGAGGCCTATGGTGAAAAGGAAATATCCTCAGATAAAACTAGAAAGAAGTTTTCTGAGAAACTCTTTGTGATGTGAATTCATCACAGAGTTACACTGTTCTTTTCATTGAGCAGTTTGCTAACACTGTTTTCTTGGAATCTGCAAGGATATTTGAGCATTGAAGCCTATGGTGACAAAGGAAATATCCTCAGATAAAACTAGAAAGAAGCTTCTGAGAAACTTTGTGATGTGAATTCATCTCACAGAGTTACACTGTTCTTTTCATTGAGCAGTTTGCTAACACTGTTTTGTGATGTGAATTCATCTCAGAGTTACACTGTTCTTTTCATGGAGCAGTTTGATAACACTGTTTTTGGAATCTGAAGGATATTTGAGCATTGAAGCCTATGGTGAAAAAGGAAATATCCTCAGAAAAACTAGAAAGAAGCTTCTGAGAAACTGCTTTGATGTGTGAATTCATCTCACAGAGTTACACTTCTTTTCATGGAGCAGTTTGCTAACACTGTTTTGTGGAATCTGCAAGGATATTTGGAGCATTGAGGCCTATGGTGAAAAGGAAATATCCTCAGATAAAACTAGAAAGAAGCTTCTGAGAAACTGCTTTGTGATGTGAATTCATCTCACAGAGTTACACATTCTTTTCATTGAGCAGTTTGCTAACACTGTTTTTGGAATCTGAAGGATATTTGAGTGCATTGAAGCTATGGTGACAAAGGAAATATCCTCAGATAAAACTAGAAAGAAGTTTTCTGAGAAACTTTTGTGATGTGAATTCATCTCACAGAGTTACACTTCTTTTCATTGAGCAGTTTGGTAACACTGTTTTGTGGAATCTGCAAAGGATATTTGAGCATTGAAGCCTATGGTGACAAGGAAATATCCTCAGATAAAACTAGAAAGAAGCTTGAGAAACTGCTTTGTGATGTGAATTCATCTCACAGAGTTACACTTTTCATGGAGCAGTTTTAACACTGTTTTGGGAATCTGCAAAGGATATTTGAGCATTGAAGCCTATGGTGACAAAGGAAATATCCTCAGATAAAACTAGAAGAAGCTTTCTGAGAAACTGTTTTGTGATGTGTGAATTCATCTCACAGAGTTACACTGTTCTTTTCATGAGCAGTTTGGTAACACTGTTTTGTGGAATCTGCAAAGGATATTTGAGCATTGAAGCCTATGGTGACAAGGAAATATCCTCAGATAAAACTAGAAAGAAGCTTTCTGAGAAACTGCTTTGTGATGTGTGAATTCATCTCACAGAGTTACACTTCTTTTCATGGAGCAGTTTTAACACTGTTTTGTGGAATCTGCAAAGGATATTTGAGTGCATTGAAGCCTATGGTGACAAAGGAAATATCCTCAGATAAAACTAGAAGCTTTCTGAGAAAGTTCTTTGTGATGTGTGAATTCATCTCACAGAGTTACATTCTTTTCATGGAGCAGTTTCTAACACTGTTTTTGGAATCTGCAAAGGATATTTGGGAGTGCATTGAAGCCTATGGTGAAAAGGAAATATCCTCAGATAAAAACTAGAAAGAAGCTTTCTGAGAAACTGCTTTGTGATGTGAATTCATCTCACAGAGTTACACTTCTTTTCATTGAGCAGTTTGATAACACTGTTTTTGGAATCTGCAAAGGATATTTGGGAGCACATTGAAGCCTATGGTGACAAAGGAAATATCCTCAGATAAAAACTAGAAAGAAGTTTCTGAGAAACTGCTTTGTGATGTGTGAATTCATCTCACAGAGTTACACTGTTCTTTTCATTGAGCAGTTTGCTAACACTGTTTTTGGAATCTGCAAAGGATATTTGGAGCATTGAAGCTATGGTGAAAAGGAAATATCCTCAGATAAAACTAAAGAAGCTTTCTGAGAAACTTTGTGATGTGTGAATTCATCTCACAGAGTTACACTTCTTTTCATGGAGCAGTTTGCTAACACTGTTTTCTTGGAATCTGCAAGGATATTTGAGCATTGAAGCCTATGGTGAAAAAGGAAATATCCTCAGATAAAACTAGAAGAAGCTTTCTGAGAAACTGCTTTGTGATGTGTGAATTCATCACAGAGTTACACATTCTTTTCATGAGCAGTTTGCTAACACTGTTTTTGGAATCTGAAAGGATATTTGAGCATTGAAGCCTATGGTGACAAAGGAAATATCCTCAGATAAAACTAGAAAGAAGCTTTCTGAGAAACTGCTTTGATGTGTGAATTCATCTCACAGAGTTACACTTTTTTCATGGAGCAGTTTGCTAACACTGTTTTTGGAATCTGCAAAGGATATTTGGAGCATTGAAGCCTATGGTGACAAAGGAAATATCCTCAGATAAAACTAGAAGAAGCTTTCTGAGAAACTGTTTTGTGATGTGAATTCATCTCACAGAGTTACACCATTCTTTTCATTGAGCAGTTTAACACTGTTTTCATGGAATCTGCAAAGGATATTTGGATCATTGAAGCCTATGGTGACAAGGAAATATCCTCAGATAAAACTAGAAAGAAGATTTCTGAGAAACTGCTTTGTGATGTGAATTCATCTCACAGAGTTACACTTCTTTTCATGAGCAGTTTGCTAACACTGTTTTGGGAATCTGCAAAGGATATTTGGGAGCACATTGAAGCCTATGGTGAAAAGGAAATATCCTCAGATAAAACTAGAAAGAAGCTTTCTGAGAAACTGCTTTGTGATTTGTGAATTCATCTCACAGAGTTACACTTCTTTTCATTGAGCAGTTTGCTAACACTGTTTTTGGAATCTGCAAGGATATTTTGGATCATTGAAGCCTATGGTGAAAAGGAAATATCCTCAGATAAAACTAGAAAGAAGCTTCTGAGAAACTTTGTGATGTGTGAATTCATCTCACAGAGTTACACTTCTTTTCATTGAGCAGTTTAACACTGTTTTTGGAATCTGCAAAGGATATTTTGGATCACATTGAAGCCTATGGTGACAAGGAAATATCCTCAGATAAAACTAGAAAGAAGCTTTCTGAGAAACTGCTTTGTGATGTGAATTCATCTCACAGAGTTACACTTCTTTTCATTGAGCAGTTTGCTAACACTGTTTTTGGAATCTGCAAGGATATTTGGAGCATTGAGGCCTATGGTGAAAAGGAAATATCCTCAGATAAAACTAGAAAGAAGCTTTCTGAGAAACTGCTTTGTGATGTGTGAATTCATCTCAGAGTTACACTTCTTTTCATTGAGCAGTTTAACACTGTTTTTTGGAATCTGAAAGGATATTTGAGCATTGAAGCCTATGGTGACAAGGAAATATCCTCAGATAAAACTAGAAAGAAGCTTTCTGAGAAACTTTGTGATGTGTGAATTCATCTCACAGAGTTACACTGTTCTTTTCATTGAGCAGTTTAACACTGTTTTTGGAATCTGCAAAGGATATTTGGAGCATTGAGCCTATGGTGAAAAGGAAATATCCTCAGATAAAACTAGAAAGAAGCTTTCTGAGAAACTGCTTTGTGATGTGTGAATTCATCACAGAGTTACATTCTTTTCATTGAGCAGTTTGATAACACTGTTTTTGGAATCTGCAAGGATATTTGAGTGCATTGAAGCCTATGGTGAAAAGGAAATATCCTCAGATAAAACCAAAAGAAGCTTTCTGAGAAACTGCTTTGTGATGTGTGAATTCATCTCACAGAGTTACACTGTTCTTTTCATTGAGCAGTTTGCTAACACTTTTTTGGAATCTGCAAAGGATATTTGGAGCATTGAGGCCTATGGTGAAAAGGAAATATCCTCAGATAAAACTAGAAAGAAGATTTCTGAGAAACTTTGTGATGTGAATTCATCACAGAGTTACACTGTTCTTTTCATTGAGCAGTTTGTAACACTGTTTTTGGAATCTGCAAGGATATTTGAGCATTGAAGCCTATGGTGACAAAGGAAATATCCTCAGATAAAACTAGAAAGAAGCTTTCTGAGAAACTGTTTTGTGATGTGTGAATTCATCTCAGAGTTACACTTCTTTTCATTGAGCAGTTTGCTAACACTGTTTTCATGGAATCTGCAAAGGATATTTGAGTGCATTGAAGCCTATGGTGAAAAGGAAATATCCTCAGATAAAACTAGAAAGAAGCTTTCTGAGAAACTTTGTGATGTGAATTCATCTCACAGAGTTACACTGTTCTTTTCATTGAGCAGTTTGCTAACACTGTTTTTGGAATCTGCAAGGATATTTGGAGCATTGAAGCCTATGGTGAAAAGGAAATATCCTCAGATAAAACTAGAAAGAAGCTTTCTGAGAAACTTCTTTGTGATGTGAATTCATCTCACAGAGTTACACTGTTCTTTTCATTGAGCAGTTTGATAACACTGTTTTTGGAATCTGCAAAGGATATTTGGAGTGCATTGAAGCCTATGGTGAAAAGGAAATATCCTCAGATAAAACCAAAAGAAGCTTTCTGAGAAACTGCTTTGTGATGTGTGAATTCATCTCACAGAGTTACACTGTTCTTTTCATTGAGCAGTTTGCTAACACTGTTTTGTGGAATCTGCAAGGATATTTGGAGCATTGAAGCTATGGTGAAAAGGAAATATCCTCAGATAAAACTAGAAAGAAGCTTTCTGAGAAACTGCTTTGTGATGTGAATTCATCTCACAGAGTTACATTCTTTTCATTGAGCAGTTTGCTAACACTGTTTTTGGAATCTGCAAGGATATTTGGAGCATTGAAGCCTATGGTGACAAAGGAAATATCCTCAGATAAAAACTAGAAAGAAGCTTTCTGAGAAACTTTTGTGATGTGTGAATTCATCACAGAGTTACACCATTCTTTTCATGAGCAGTTTGATAACACTGTTTTCTTGGAATCTGCAAAGGATATTTGAGCATTGAAGCCTATGGTGACAAAGGAAATATCCTCAGATAAAAACTAGAAAGAAGATTTCTGAGAAACTGCTTTGTGATGTGAATTCATCTCACAGAGTTACACTTCTTTTCATGAGCAGTTTGCTAACACTGTTTTCATGGAATCTGCAAAGGATATTTGGGAGCATTGAGGCCTATGGTGAAAAGGAAATATCCTCAGAAAAACTAGAAAGAAGCTTTCTGAGAAACTTTGTGATGTGAATTCATCTCAGAGTTACACTTCTTTTCATGGAGCAGTTTGCTAACACTGTTTTTGGAATCTGCAAAGGATATTTGAGCACATTGAAGCCTATGGTGACAAAGGAAATATCCTCAGATAAAACTAGAAAGAAGCTTTCTGAGAAACTGCTTGTGATGTGAATTCATCTCACAGAGTTACATTCTTTTCATGGAGCAGTTTGCTAACACTGTTTTGGGAATCTGAGAAGGATATTTGAGCATTGAAGCCTATGGTGAAAAGGAAATATCCTCAGAAAAACTAGAAAGAAGCTTCTGAGAAACTTTTGTGATGTGTGAATTCATCTCACAGAGTTACACTTCTTTTCATGGAGCAGTTTAACACTGTTTTGTGGAATCTGCAAGGATATTTGAGCATTGAAGCTTATGGTGACAAAGGAAATATCCTCAGATAAAACTAGAAAGAAGCTTTCTGAGAAACTGCTTTGTGATTTGTGAATTCATCTCACAGAGTTACACTGTTCTTTTCATTGAGCAGTTTGCTAACACTGTTTTGTGGAATCTGCAAAGGATATTTGGAGTGCATTGAAGCCTATGTGACAAAGGAAATATCCTCAGATAAAACTAGAAAGAAGTTTTCTGAGAAACTGCTTTGATGTGTGAATTCATCACAGAGTTACATTCTTTTCATTGAGCAGTTTAACACTGTTTTTGGAATCTGAGAAGGATATTTGAGCATTGAAGCCTATGGTGAAAAGGAAATATCCTCAGAAAAACTAGAAAGAAGCTTTCTGAGAAAGTTCTTTGTGATGTGAATTCATCACAGAGTTACACTTTTCATGGAGCAGTTTAACACTGTTTTCTTGGAATCTGCAAGGATATTTGAGCATTGAAGCTATGGTGACAAAGGAAATATCCTCAGAAAAACTAGAAAGAAGATTTCTGAGAAACTGCTTTGATGTGTGAATTCATCTCACAGAGTTACACATTCTTTTCATGGAGCAGTTTGCTAACACTGTTTTTGGAATCTGCAAAGGATATTTGGGAGTGCATTGAAGCCTATGGTGAAAAGGAAATATCCTCAGATAAAACTAGAAAGAAGTTTTCTGAGAAACTGCTTTGTGATGTGTGAATTCATCTCACAGAGTTACACTTCTTTTCATGGAGCAGTTTAACACTGTTTTTGGAATCTGAGAAGGATATTTGGAGCATTGAAGCTATGGTGACAAAGGAAATATCCTCAGATAAAACCAAAAGAAGCTTTCTGAGAAACTGCTTTGTGATGTGTGAATTCATCTCACAGAGTTACATTCTTTTCATGGAGCAGTTTGCTAACACTGTTTTTGGAATCTGCAAGGATATTTGAGCATTGAAGCTATGGTGAAAAGGAAATATCCTCAGATAAAACTAGAAAGAAGCTTTCTGAGAAACTTCTTTGTGATGTGAATTCATCTCACAGAGTTACATGATTCTTTTCATGGAGCAGTTTGTAACACTGTTTTGGGGAATCTGAGAAGGATATTTTGGATCACATTGAAGCCTATGGTGACAAAGGAAATATCCTCAGATAAAACTAGAAAGAAGCTTTCTGAGAAACTGCTTTGTGATGTGTGAATTCATCTCACAGAGTTACACCTTTCTTTTCATGGAGCAGTTTGCTAACACTGTTTTCTTGGAATCTGCAAGGATATTTGAGCATTGAAGCCTATGGTGACAAAGGAAATATCCTCAGACAAAAACTAGAAAGAAGCTTTCTGAGAAACTGCTTTGTGATTTGTGAATTCATCTCACAGAGTTACACTGTTCTTTTCATTGAGCAGTTTGGTAACACTGTTTTGGAATCTGAGAAGGATATTTGGAGCATTGAAGCCTATGGTGACAAAGGAAATATCCTCAGATAAAACTAGAAAGAAGTTTTCTGAGAAACTTTGTGATGTGAATTCATCTCACAGAGTTACACTTTCTTTTCATTGAGCAGTTTGATAACACTGTTTTGTGGAATCTGCAAGGATATTTGGAGCATTGAAGCCTATGGTGAAAAGGAAATATCCTCAGATAAAACTAGAAGAAGCTTTCTGAGAAACTGCTTTGTGATGTGAATTCATCTCACAGAGTTACACTGTTCTTTTCATTGAGCAGTTTGATAACACTGTTTTCTTGGAATCTGCAAGGATATTTGAGCACATTGAAGCTATGGTGACAAAGGAAATATCCTCAGATAAAACTAGAAAGAAGCTTTCTGAGAAACTGCTTGTGATGTGAATTCATCTCACAGAGTTACACCATTCTTTTCATGGAGCAGTTTGGTAACACTGTTTTTGGAATCTGCAAAGGATATTTGGAGCATTGAAGCCTATGGTGACAAAGGAAATATCCTCAGATAAAACTAGAAGAAGCTTTCTGAGAAACTTTGTGATGTGTGAATTCATCTCACAGAGTTACACTGTTCTTTTCATTGAGCAGTTTGCTAACACTGTTTTGGAATCTGCAAAGGATATTTGGAGCATTGAAGCTATGGTGACAAAGGAAATATCCTCAGATAAAACCAAAAGAAGCTTTCTGAGAAAGTTCTTTGTGATGTGAATTCATCACAGAGTTACACTGTTCTTTTCATTGAGCAGTTTGATAACACTGTTTTGGAATCTGCAAAGGATATTTTGGATCATTGAAGCCTATGGTGAAAAGGAAATATCCTCAGATAAAAACTAGAAAGAAGATTTCTGAGAAACTGCTTGTGATGTGAATTCATCTCAGAGTTACACTTTCTTTTCATTGAGCAGTTTGATAACACTGTTTTGGAATCTGCAAGGATATTTGGAGCATTGAAGCTATGGTGACAAAGAAATATCCTCAGATAAAACTAGAAGAAGCTTTCTGAGAAACTGCTTTGTGATGTGTGAATTCATCTCACAGAGTTACACTTTCTTTTCATGGAGCAGTTTGGTAACACTGTTTTGGAATCTGCAAAGGATATTTGGGAGTGCATTGAGGCCTATGGTGAAAAGGAAATATCCTCAGATAAAACTAGAAAGAAGTTTTCTGAGAAACTTTGTGATGTGTGAATTCATCTCAGAGTTACACTTTCTTTTCATTGAGCAGTTTGATAACACTGTTTTGGAATCTGAGAAGGATATTTGGAGCATTGAAGCTATGGTGACAAAGGAAATATCCTCAGAAAAACTAGAAAGAAGCTTTCTGAGAAACTTCTTTGTGATGTGTGAATTCATCTCAGAGTTACACTTTCTTTTCATTGAGCAGTTTGATAACACTGTTTTGGAATCTGAGAAGGATATTTTGGAGCATTGAAGCCTATGGTGACAAAGGAAATATCCTCAGATAAAACTAGAAAGAAGTTTCTGAGAAACTGCTTTGTGATGTGTGAATTCATCTCAGAGTTACACTTTCTTTTCATGGAGCAGTTTGGTAACACTGTTTTGGAATCTGCAAAGGATATTTTGGAGCATTGAAGCCTATGGTGAAAAGGAAATATCCTCAGATAAAACTAGAAAGAAGTTTCTGAGAAACTTTGTGATGTGAATTCATCTCAGAGTTACACTTTCTTTTCATTGAGCAGTTTGCTAACACTGTTTTCATGGAATCTGCAAAGGATATTTGGAGCATTGAAGCCTATGGTGACAAAGGAAATATCCTCAGACAAAACTAGAAAGAAGCTTTCTGAGAAAGTTCTTTGTGATGTGTGAATTCATCTCACAGAGTTACACTGTTCTTTTCATTGAGCAGTTTGATAACACTGTTTTCATGGAGCAGTTTGCTAACACTGTTTTCATGGAGCAGTTTGCTAACACTGTTTTGTGGAATCTGCAAAGGATATTTGGAGCATTGAAGCCTATGGTGAAAAGGAAATATCCTCATATAAAAACTAGAAAGAAGCTTTCTGAGAAAGTTCTTTGTGATGTGAATTCATCTCAGAGTTACACTTTCTTTTCATTGAGCAGTTTGATAACACTGTTTTCATGGAGCAGTTTGGTAACACTGTTTTGTGGAATCTGAGAAGGATATTTTGGAGCATTGAAGCCTATGGTGAAAAGGAAATATCCTCAGATAAAACTAGAAAGAAGTTTTCTGAGAAACTGCTTTGTGATGTGTTAATTCATCTCACAGAGTTACACTGTTCTTTTCATTGAGCAGTTTGATAACACTGTTTTCATGGAGCAGTTTGGTAACACTGTTTTGTGGAATCTGCAAGGGATATTTGGAGTGCATTGAAGCCTATGGTGACAAAGGAAATATCCTCAGATAAAACTAGAAGAAGCTTTCTGAGAAAGTTCTTTGTGATGTGTGAATTCATCTCACAGAGTTACACTTTCTTTTCATTGAGCAGTTTGATAACACTGTTTTCTTGGAATCTGCAAAGGATATTTTGGAGCATTGAAGCCTATGGTGACAAAGGAAATATCCTCAGATAAAACTAGAAGAAGCTTTCTGAGAAACTGTTTTTGTGGAATCTGAGAAGGATATTTGGAGCATTGAAGCCTATGGTGACAAAGGAAATATCCTCAGACAAAACTAGAAAGAAGCTTTCTGAGAAAGTTCTTTGTGATGTGAATTCATCTCAGAGTTACACTTTCTTTTCATGGAGCAGTTTGCTAACACTGTTTTGGAATCTGCAAAGGATATTTGGAGCATTGAAGCCTATGGTGAAAAGGAAATATCCTCAGACAAAACTAGAAAGAAGTTTCTGAGAAACTGCTTTGTGATGTGAATTCATCACAGAGTTACACTGTTCTTTTCATTGAGCAGTTTGATAACACTGTTTTCATGGAGCAGTTTGGTAACACTGTTTTGGAATCTGCAAAGGATATTTGGAGTGCATTGAAGCCTATGGTGACAAAGGAAATATCCTCAGATAAAACTAGAAGAAGCTTTCTGAGAAACTTTGTGATGTGAATTCATCACAGAGTTACACTTTCTTTTCATGGAGCAGTTTGCTAACACTGTTTTCATGGAGCAGTTTGCTAAAACTGTTTTGAAAACTGAGTTATCTTATGTTCATGAATTAACAAAACTTTTGAGAGAAGTTCAAGAGCAGATATCATTATTTGTTTGGATTTCTCATTGAAAAAAAGATACAAGATAGACTTTTCTTGTGGGTACTGCTTGAGAAAGTACTGATTTGTGAAGAATCAACAGAGTTACATATTGTTCATTTATATCAATTGGGGATAATCTTTTCAACAGCTGTAAGCATTATATTTAGCTGAAAAATATGAGAAATGGGAATAAATCATAGATGACAAGAGCTTTACTTAAAGTGGAATAACTTTTTGTGATGTTGATGAAAATTGATCCCAGAGAATTTTCATAAGACTGTTCACAAGCCTGTTTACAATGTGAATACAATGTTTTGGAACATATTCAAATAAATATTTAAAAGAATGTTGAAACAATTGTGACCTATGAACAAAGTATTTATATGTGTTTGTCAAAAAAAAGAAAAAAGCTTTGAATTGATCTCAGAGCTGTAAATGTTGTATTCAACTCAGGGATTTACAACCTGGTCTTCATAGTTATCATTGAAATTAATGGTCATAGACAAAGATAATTCATTACAAAATTGTGAAAATTTGCCTTTCTGAATATAAAATGGAAACTCAAAGATATCAAGAAAGTTTTGGATGTTGATCCTACATGTGAATTTTCACAGAGTTAAATCCTGTTAGATGAATTCACTGTATTGAAAGATGAATTCTTTAACTGATGAATCACAGAAGTTTTCAAGCTTACAACAATAACAATTTCTTGAAAAATACAAACTCTTTTTTCATCTGATATCTTGCAGAAAATATATGACCTCAAAAGTTGAGAAAACTTTTCAATGATTTTCAAAAGTTTGAGACATAAATTGTTATATTGGCATATTTTTGTGTGAATTTTTTGTGCAGAAGGAAGAAAAAGATCATTTATCCACTAGAGGAAGACTTTGAGAAAAAGAAGATTTCATTTTGATTAATTGATTCCACTGTTTTTTCATACTCCTCATTGAAGGTTTTAATCAAGATAATAACATTTTGAGTGCATTATTAACAAAGAAAAAATTCATTCTTGATAAATGTTGAAGATGTTGGAAACATTGCTGTCAATTGTTTGTTGATAACAATTATTCTTATCTAAGCATTGAATTTTAGAAACTCATGAAAATTTTTCTGAGATATTCTTTTCTCAGATATCCTAGAAAAATTATCTACAGAATATTCAGTGATTATCTTTATCTCCAGTTAAACATTTTTTCATGGAATTTGCAATAAACTGGAATGGACATCTTTCAAAAATTAATCTATTTGAATGAAACAGAAAAAGACAAGACTAGAATAATATGTTGTGATTCATGCTGATGTAACAAGTATATCTCTCAGATTCTTTACATTTCAAATTTTAAAATTATTTTCATGAATCTCAAGATAATTGATTATTTCAGATAATGAAAAAGATTATGCTCATTGGAATTCAGCGCTCAAGATGAAAACATCATAATTTTGAGTACAATCTTTTCATAAAGATCAACAGATATTTTCTTTTTGTGCCTATCATTAAAAAAGAATATCCTCAGATAAAAACTAGAAAGAAGCTTTCTGAGAAACTGCTTTGTGATGTGTGAATTCATCTCACAGAGTTACACTGTTCTTTTCATGGAGCAGTTTGCTAACACTGTTTTGTGGAATCTGCAATAGGATATTTTGGAGTGCATTGAAGCTTATGGTGACAAAGGAAATATCCTCAGATAAAAACTAGAAAGAAGCTTTCTGAGAAACTGCTTTGTGATGTGTGAATTCATCTCACAGAGTTACACTGTTCTTTTCATTGAGCAGTTTGCTAACACTGTTTTGTGGAATCTGCAATAGGATATTTGGAGTGCATTGAAGCCTATGGTGAAAAGGAAATATCCTCAGATAAAAACTAGAAAGAAGCTTTCTGAGAAACTGCTTTGTGATGTGTGAATTCATCTCACAGAGTTACACTGTTCTTTTCATGGAGCAGTTTGCTAACACTGTTTTGTGGAATCTGAGAAGGGATATTTTGGATCATATTGAAGCCTATGGTGACAAAGGAAATATCCTCAGATAAAAACTAGAAAGAAGCTTTCTGAGAAACTGCTTTGTGATGTGTGAATTCATCTCACAGAGTTACACTGTTCTTTTCATGGAGCAGTTTGCTAACACTGTTTTGTGGAATCTGCAATAGGATATTTGGAGTGCATTGAAGCCTATGGTGACAAAGGAAATATCCTCAGATAAAAACTAGAAAGAAGCTTTCTGAGAAACTGCTTTGTGATGTGTGAATTCATCTCACAGAGTTACACTGTTCTTTTCATTGAGCAGTTTGCTAACACTGTTTTGTGGAATCTGCAATAGGATATTTGGAGTGCATTGAAGCTTATGGTGACAAAGGAAATATCCTCAGATAAAACTAGAAAGAAGCTTTCTGAGAAACTGCTTTGTGATGTGTGAATTCATCTCACAGAGTTACACTGTTCTTTTCATTGAGCAGTTTGCTAACACTGTTTTCTTGGAATCTGCAATAGGATATTTGGAGTGCATTGAAGCCTATGGTGACAAAGGAAATATCCTCAGATAAAACTAGAAAGAAGCTTTCTGAGAAACTGCTTTGTGATGTGTGAATTCATCTCACAGAGTTACACCATTCTTTTCATTGAGCAGTTTGCTAACACTGTTTTGTGGAATCTGCAAAGGATATTTGGGAGCATTGAAGCCTATGGTGAAAAGGAAATATCCTCAGATAAAACTAGAAAGAAGCTTTCTGAGAAACTTTGTGATGTGTGAATTCATCTCACAGAGTTACACCATTCTTTTCATTGAGCAGTTTGATAACACTGTTTTCTTGGAATCTGCAAAGGATATTTGGGAGCATTGAAGCCTATGGTGAAAAGGAAATATCCTCAGATAAAACTAGAAAGAAGTTTCTGAGAAACTGCTTTGTGATGTGAATTCATCTCACAGAGTTACACTTTCTTTTCATGGAGCAGTTTGCTAACACTGTTTTTGGAATCTGAGAAGGGATATTTTGGAGCACATTGAAGCCTATGGTGAAAAGGAAATATCCTCAGATAAAACTAGAAAGAAGCTTTCTGAGAAACTGCTTTGTGATGTGAATTCATCTCACAGAGTTACACTGTTCTTTTCATTGAGCAGTTTGCTAACACTGTTTTTGGAATCTGAGAAGGGATATTTTGGAGCACATTGAAGCCTATGGTGACAAAGGAAATATCCTCAGATAAAACTAGAAAGAAGCTTTCTGAGAAACTGCTTTGTGATGTGAATTCATCTCACAGAGTTACACCATTCTTTTCATTGAGCAGTTTGCTAACACTGTTTTGTGATGTGAATTCATCTCACAGAGTTACACTTTCTTTTCATGGAGCAGTTTGCTAACACTGTTTTGTGGAATCTGCAAAGGATATTTGGGAGCATTGAAGCCTATGGTGAAAAGGAAATATCCTCAGATAAAACTAGAAAGAAGTTTCTGAGAAACTGCTTTGTGATGTGTGAATTCATCTCACAGAGTTACACTTTCTTTTCATGGAGCAGTTTGCTAACACTGTTTTTGGAATCTGCAAAGGATATTTTGGAGCATTGAAGCCTATGGTGAAAAGGAAATATCCTCAGATAAAACTAGAAAGAAGCTTTCTGAGAAACTTTGTGATGTGTGAATTCATCTCACAGAGTTACACTTTCTTTTCATGGAGCAGTTTGCTAACACTGTTTTTGGAATCTGAGAAGGGATATTTTGGATCACATTGAAGCCTATGGTGACAAAGGAAATATCCTCAGATAAAACTAGAAAGAAGCTTTCTGAGAAAGTTCTTTGTGATGTGTGAATTCATCTCACAGAGTTACACCTTTTTCATGAGCAGTTTAACACTGTTTTTGGAATCTGCAAAGGATATTTGGGAGCATTGAAGCCTATGGTGAAAAGGAAATATCCTCAGATAAAACTAGAAGAAGCTTTCTGAGAAACTGCTTTGTGATGTGTGAATTCATCTCACAGAGTTACACTGTTCTTTTCATTGAGCAGTTTAACACTGTTTTGTGGAATCTGCAAGGATATTTGGGAGCACATTGAGGCCTATGGTGAAAAGGAAATATCCTCAGATAAAAACTAGAAAGAAGTTTCTGAGAAACTGCTTGTGATGTGTGAATTCATCTCACAGAGTTACATTTCTTTTCATTGAGCAGTTTGTAACACTGTTTTTGGAATCTGCAAGGATATTTGAGTGCATTGAAGCCTATGGTGAAAAGGAAATATCCTCAGATAAAACTAGAAAGAAGCTTTCTGAGAAACTTTGTGATGTGAATTCATCTCACAGAGTTACATTTCTTTTCATTGAGCAGTTTGTAACACTGTTTTGGGAATCTGAGAAGGATATTTGGAGCATTGAAGCTATGGTGACAAAGGAAATATCCTCAGATAAAACTAGAAAGAAGTTTTCTGAGAAACTTTGTGATGTGTGAATTCATCTCACAGAGTTACATTTCTTTTCATGAGCAGTTTGCTAACACTGTTTTGTGGAATCTGAAAGGATATTTTGGAGCACATTGAGCCTATGGTGAAAAGGAAATATCCTCAGATAAAAACTAGAAAGAAGGTTTCTGAGAAACTGCTTTGTGATGTGAATTCATCTCACAGAGTTACACTGTTCTTTTCATTGAGCAGTTTGATAACACTGTTTTTGGAATCTGCAAAGGATATTTGAGCATTGAAGCCTATGGTGACAAAGGAAATATCCTCAGATAAAAACTAGAAGAAGCTTTCTGAGAAACTTTGTGATGTGTGAATTCATCACAGAGTTACACTTCTTTTCATGGAGCAGTTTGTTAACACTGTTTTTGGAATCTGAGAAGGATATTTGGAGCATTGAAGCCTATGGTGAAAAGGAAATATCCTCAGATAAAAACTAGAAAGAAGCTTTCTGAGAAAGTTCTTTGTGATGTGAATTCATCTCACAGAGTTACACCTTTCTTTTCATGGAGCAGTTTGCTAACACTGTTTTTGTGGAATCTGCAAGGATATTTGGGAGCATTGAGGCCTATGGTGAAAAGGAAATATCCTCAGATAAAAACTAGAAAGAAGCTTTGAGAAACTGCTTTTGATGTGTGAATTCATCTCACAGAGTTACACTTCTTTCATTGAGCAGTTTGCTAACACTGTTTTCTTGGAATCTGCAAGGATATTTGAGTGCATTGAAGCTATGGTGACAAAGGAAATATCCTCATAAAAACTAGAAAGAAGCTTTCTGAGAAACTGCTTGTGATGTGAATTCATCTCACAGAGTTACACTGTTCTTTTCATTGAGCAGTTTGGTAACACTGTTTTTGGAATCTGAAGGATATTTTGGATCACATTGAAGCCTATGGTGACAAAGGAAATATCCTCAGATAAAACTGAAAGAAGCTTTCTGAGAAAGTTCTTTGTGATGTGAATTCATCTCACAGAGTTACACTTCTTTTCATGAGCAGTTTGCTAACACTGTTTTGAATCTGCAAAGGATATTTGAGCATTGAAGCCTATGGTGAAAAGGAAATATCCTCAGATAAAAACTAGAAAGAAGTTTTCTGAGAAACTGCTTTGATGTGTGAATTCATCTCACAGAGTTACACTTCTTTCATTGAGCAGTTTAACACTGTTTTTGGAATCTGCAAAGGATATTTGGAGCACATTGAAGCCTATGGTGAAAAGGAAATATCCTCAGATAAAACTAGAGAAGTTTTCTGAGAAACTGTTTTGTGATGTGAATTCATCTCACAGAGTTACACCTTTTTCATGGAGCAGTTTGATAACACTGTTTTTGTGGAATCTGAGAAGGATATTTGGAGCATTGAAGCTATGGTGACAAGGAAATATCCTCAGATAAAACTAGAGAAGCTTTCTGAGAAACTGTTTGTGTGTGAATTCATCACAGAGTTACATTCTTTTCATTGAGCAGTTTGTTAACACTGTTTTTGTGAATCTGCAAAGGATATTTGGGAGTGCATTGAAGCCTATGGTGAAAAGGAAATATCCTCAGAAAAACTAGAGAAGCTTTCTGAGAAACTGCTTTGTGATGTGAATTCATCTCAGAGTTACACTTCTTTCATTGAGCAGTTTGATAACACTGTTTTTGGAATCTGAGAAGGATATTTGGAGCATTGAAGCCTATGGTGAAAAGGAAATATCCTCAGATAAAAACTAGAAAGAAGCTTTCTGAGAAACTTTTGTGATGTGAATTCTCACAGAGTTACACTGTTCTTTTCATTGAGCAGTTTGCTAACACTGTTTTTGGAATCTGCAAAGGATATTTGAGTGCATTGAAGCCTATGGTGAAAAGGAAATATCCTCAGATAAAAACTAGAAGAAGCTTTCTGAGAAACTTTTGTGATGTGAATTCATCTCACAGAGTTACACTTCTTTCATTGAGCAGTTTGTTAACACTGTTTTTGGAATCTGAGAAGGGATATTTTGGATCACATTGAAGCCTATGGTGAAAAGGAAATATCCTCAGATAAAACTAGAAAGAAGTTTTCTGAGAAACTTTGTGATGTGAATTCATCACAGAGTTACACTGTTTTCTTGGAATCTGCAAAGGATATTTTGGATCACATTGAAGCCTATGGTGAAAAGGAAATATCCTCAGATAAAACTAGAAAGAAGCTTGAGAAACTGCTTTGATGTGTGAATTCATCTCACAGAGTTACATTTCTTTTCATTGAGCAGTTTGGCATCACTGTTTTGTGGAATCTGAGAAGGATATTTGGAGCACATTGAAGCTATGGTGACAAGGAAATATCCTCAGATAAAAACTAGAAAGAAGCTTTCTGAGAAACTGTTTTGTGATGTGAATTCATCTCAGAGTTACACTTTCTTTTCATGAGCAGTTTGCTAACACTGTTTTCTTGGAATCTGCAAAGGATATTTTGAGCATTGAAGCTATGGTGACAAGGAAATATCCTCAGACAAAACTAAAAGAAGCTTTCTGAGAAACTGCTTTGTGATTTGTGAATTCATCACAGAGTTACACTCTTTTCATGGAGCAGTTTGTTAACACTGTTTTCATGGAGCAGTTTGCTAACACTGTTTTTGGAATCTGAAAGGATATTTTGAGCATTGAAGCCTATGGTGACAAAGGAAATATCCTCATATAAAACTAGAAAGAAGCTTTCTGAGAAACTGCTTTGTGATTTGTGAATTCATCTCAGAGTTACACTGTTCTTTTCATTGAGCAGTTTGATAACACTGTTTTTGTGGAATCTGCAAAGGATATTTTGGAGTGCATTGAAGCTATGGTGAAAAGGAAATATCCTCAGATAAAACTAGAAAGAAGCTTTCTGAGAAACTTTGTGATGTGAATTCATCTCACAGAGTTACACCTTTCTTTTCATTGAGCAGTTTGGTAACACTGTTTTTGGAATCTGCAAAGGATATTTGGAGCATTGAGCCTATGGTGAAAAGGAAATATCCTCAGATAAAAACTAGAAGCTTTCTGAGAAACTTTTGATGTGTGAATTCATCTCAGAGTTACACCTTTTTCATTGAGCAGTTTGGTAACACTGTTTTGTGGAATCTGAAAGGATATTTGGAGCATTGAGCCTATGGTGAAAAGGAAATATCCTCAGATAAAACTAGAAAGAAGTTTTCTGAGAAACTGCTTTGTGATGTGTGAATTCATCACAGAGTTACATGATTCTTTTCATGGAGCAGTTTGATAACACTGTTTTTGTGGAATCTGCAAAGGATATTTTGAGCATTGAAGCCTATGGTGAAAAGGAAATATCCTCAGAAAAACTAGAAAGAAGCTTCTGAGAAACTGCTTGTGATGTGTGAATTCATCTCACAGAGTTACACCATTCTTTTCATTGAGCAGTTTGATAACACTGTTTTTGTGGAATCTGCAAAGGATATTTTGAGCATTGAAGCCTATGGTGAAAAGGAAATATCCTCAGATAAAAACTAGAAAGAAGTTTTCTGAGAAACTTTGTGATGTGTGAATTCATCTCACAGAGTTACATGATTCTTTTCATGGAGCAGTTTGCTAACACTGTTTTTGTGGAATCTGAAAGGATATTTGGGAGTGCATTGAAGCTATGGTGACAAAGGAAATATCCTCAGATAAAAACTAGAAAGAAGTTTTCTGAGAAACTTTTGATGTGTGAATTCATCTCACAGAGTTACACCATTCTTTTCATTGAGCAGTTTGCTAACACTGTTTTGTGGAATCTGAGAAGGGATATTTTGGAGTGCATTGAGGCCTATGGTGAAAAGGAAATATCCTCAGATAAAACTGAAAGAAGCTATGGTGAAAAGGAAATATCCTCAGATAAAAACTAGAAGCTTTCTGAGAAACTGTTTTGTGATGTGAATTCATCACAGAGTTACACTTTCTTTTCATGGAGCAGTTTGGTAGCACTGTTTTTGGAATCTGAGAAGGGATATTTTGGAGTGCATTGAAGCCTATGGTGACAAAGGAAATATCCTCAGATAAAAACTAGAAAGAAGCTTTCTGAGAAACTTTGTGATGTGTGAATTCATCTCACAGAGTTACACCTTTTCATGAGCAGTTTAACACTGTTTTCTTGGAATCTGCAAGGATATTTGGGAGTGCATTGAGGCCTATGGTGAAAAGGAAATATCCTCAGATAAAAACTAGAAAGAAGCTTTCTGAGAAACTGCTTTGTGATTTGTGAATTCATCTCACAGAGTTACATTCTTTTCATGAGCAGTTTGCTAACACTGTTTTGTGGAATCTGAGAAGGATATTTTGGATTGCATTGAAGCCTATGGTGACAAAGGAAATATCCTCAGACAAAACTAAAAGAAGCTTTCTGAGAAACTTTGTGATGTGAATTCATCTCACAGAGTTACACCTTCTTTTCATGGAGCAGTTTGTTAACACTGTTTTCATGGAATCTGCAGGATATTTGGAGTGCATTGAAGCCTATGGTGAAAAGGAAATATCCTCAGATAAAAACTAGAAAGAAGCTTTCTGAGAAACTGCTTTGTGATGTGTGAATTCATCTCACAGAGTTACACTTTTCATGGAGCAGTTTGCTAACACTGTTTTCATGGAGCAGTTTGATAACACTGTTTTCATGGAGCAGTTTGATAACACTGTTTTTGGAATCTGAGAAGGGATATTTTGGAGCATTGAAGCCTATGGTGACAAAGGAAATATCCTCAGAAAAACTAGAAAGAAGATTTCTGAGAAACTTTGTGATGTGTGAATTCATCTCAGAGTTACACTGTTCTTCATTGAGCAGTTTGCACTGTTTTCTTGGAATCTGCAATAGGATATTTTGAGCATTGAAGCCTATGGTGACAAAGGAAATATCCTCAGACAAAAACTAGAAAGAAGTTTTCTGAGAAACTTTGTGATGTGTGAATTCATCACAGAGTTACATTCTTTTCATGGAGCAGTTTGCTAACACTGTTTTTGGAATCTGAGAAGGATATTTTGAGCATTGAAGCCTATGGTGACAAAGGAAATATCCTCAGAAAAACTAGAAAGAAGCTTTCTGAGAAACTGTTTTGTGATGTGTGAATTCATCACAGAGTTACACTTTCTTTTCATGGAGCAGTTTGTTAACACTGTTTTTGGAATCTGAAGGATATTTTGGATCACATTGAAGCCTATGGTGACAAGGAAATATCCTCAGAAAAACTAGAAAGCTTTCTGAGAAACTGCTTTGTGATGTGAATTCATCTCACAGAGTTACACTGTTCTTTTCATTGAGCAGTTTGTTAACACTGTTTTGTGGAATCTGCAAAGGGATATTTGGGAGTGCATTGAAACCTATGGTGACAAAGGAAATATCCTCAGATAAAAACTAGAAAGAAGATTTCTGAGAAACTGCTTTGTGATGTGAATTCATCTCACAGAGTTACATTCTTTTCATTGAGCAGTTTGTTAACACTGTTTTTGGAATCTGAAGGATATTTTGAGCACATTGAGGCCTATGGTGAAAAAGGAAATATCCTCAGATAAAACTAAAAGAAGC
>CM058079.1:12486893-12674045 GCA_030247045.1 Colobus guereza | reverse complement strand
AATCCAAAAGAAGCTTTCTGAGAAACTGCTTTGTGATGTGTTAATTCATCTCACAGAGTTACACATTCTTTTCATGGATCAGTTTGGTAGCACTGTTTTTGGGAATCTGAGAAGGATATTTTGGATTGCATTGAAGCCTATGGTGACAAAGAAATATCCTCAGATAAAAACTAGAAAGAAGCTTTCTGAGAAAGTTCTTTGTGATGTGAATTCATCTCACAGAGTTACACATTCTTTTCATGGAGCAGTTTGCTAACACTGTTTTCATGGAATCTGCAAAGGATATTTTGGATCACATTGAAGCCTATAGTGAAAAGGAAATATCCTCAGATAAAAACTAGAAAAAGCTTTCTGAGAAACTGCTTTGTGATGTGTGAATTCATCTCACAGAGTTACACTGTTCTTTTCATTGAGCAGTTTGATAACACTGTTTTTGGAATCTGCAAAGGATATTTTGGATTGCATTGAAGCCTATGGTGACAAAGGAAATATCCTCAGATAAAAACTAGAAAGAAGCTTTCTGAGAAACTGCTTTGTGATATGTGAATTCATCTCACAGAGTTACACTGTTCTTTTCATTGAGCAGTTTGCTAACACTGTTTTCATGGAATCTGCAATGGGATATTTAGAAGTGCATTGAAGCTTATGGTGACAAAGAAAATATCCTCAGAGAAAACTAGAAAGAAGTTTCTGAGAAACTGCTTTGTGATGTGTTAATTCATCTCACAGAGTTACACATTCTTTTCATGGAGCAGTTTGGTAGCACTGTTTTTGGGGAATCTGAGAAGGATATTTTGGAATATATTAAACCTATATAAGAAAATGTGGCACATATACACCATGGAATACTATGCAGCCATAAAAAGGATGAGTTTGCGTCCTTTGTAGGGACATGGATGCAGCTGGAAACCATCATTCTTAGCAAACTATCACAAGAAGAGAAACCAAACACCGCATGTTCTCACTCATAGGTGTGAACTGAACAATGAGATCACTTGACTCGGGAAGGGGAACATCACACACTGGGCTTATCATGGGAGGGGTGGGGGAGGGATTGCATTGGGGAGTTATACCTGATATAAATGATGAATTGATGGGTGCTGACGAGTTGATGGGTGCAGCACACC
The DNA here is from genome assembly GCA_030247045.1 of Colobus guereza. Classification (NCBI taxonomy): domain Eukaryota; kingdom Metazoa; phylum Chordata; class Mammalia; order Primates; family Cercopithecidae; genus Colobus; species Colobus guereza. The sequence goes on along the minus strand of CM058079.1, from coordinate 12,672,918 downwards.
AACGTTGCACAAGTATACATATGTAACAAACCTGCATGTTATGCACATGCACCCTAGAACTTAAAGTATAAAAAAAAAAAAAAAAAAAATTTCTATTGGCAACAGAAAAAAAAAAAAAAAAATAGAAATCAGCCAAATCAGCTAAAACCAAGAGGGCAATGAATGTGACCTCTAATTGCCATTGATCTTTGTTATACACTAATTATAATACATTAGCATGCTAAAAGATACTCACACTGGTGCCATAACAGTTTCCAATGCCATGGCAATGTCCAGAAGTTACCTTATATGGTTTAAAAGAGAAGGAACCCTTGGTTTTGAGAACTCCTCATCCTTTTCTAGAAAATTTATGAATAACCTGCCCCTTATTTAGCATATTAAGGAGTAGCTATAAATATAGTCAGTCAGCAATCCATGAGTCCTACTCTGCCTATGGGGTAGCCCTGCTCTATCTATGGAGCAGCCATTTTCCTGTATTCTGTTGTGCTTAATAAACTCGGTTTGCTTTCAAAAAAAAAAATTAGTAAAGAAGCTTTCTGAGAAACTGCTTTGTGATGTGTGAATTCAACTCACAGAGTTACATGATTCTTTTCATGGAGCAGTTTGCTAACACTGTTTTCTTGGAATCTGCAATGGGATATTTTGGATCACATTGAAGCTTATGGTGACAAAGGAAATATCCTCATATAAAAACTAGAAAGAAGCTTTCTGAGAAACTTTTGTGATGTGAATTCATCTCACAGAGTTACACTGTTCTTTTCATTGAGCAGTTTGCTAACACTGTTTTCATGGAATCTGCAAAGGATATTTGGGAGCACATTGAAGCCTATGGTGAAAAGGAAATATCCTCAGATAAAAACTAGAAAGAAGCTTTCTGAGAAACTGCTTTGTGATTTGTGAATTCATCTCACAGAGTTACACTTTCTTTTCATTGAGCAGTTTGATAACACTGTTTTCTTGGAATCTGCAAAGGATATTTGGGAGCACATTGAAGCCTATGGTGAAAAGGAAATATCCTCAGACAAAAACTAGAAAGAAGGTTTCTGAGAAACTGCTTTGTGATGGGTGAATTCATCTCACAGAGTTACACTTTCTTTTCATGGAGCAGTTTGCTAACACTGTTTTCTTGGAATCTGCAAAGGATATTTTGGATCACATTGAAGCCTATGGTGACAAAGGAAATATCCTCAGACAAAAACTAGAAAGAAGCTTTCTGAGAAACTGCTTTGTGATGTGTTAATTCATCTCACAGAGTTACACTTTCTTTTCATGGATCAGTTTGGTAGCACTGTTTTGGGGAATCTGAGAAGGGATATTTGGGAGCACATTGAAGAATATGGTGACAAAGGAAATATCCTCAGATAAAAAGTAGAAAGAAGCTTTCTGAGAAACTTCTTTGTGATGTGTTAATTCATCTCACAGAGTTACACCTTTCTTTTCATGGAGCAGTATGCTAACACTGTTTTCGTGGAATCTGCAAAGGGATATTTGGGAGCACATTGAGGCCTATGGTGAAAAGGAAATATCCTCAGATAAAAACTAGAAAAAGCTTTCTGAGAAACTGCTTTGTGATGTGTGAATTCATCTCACAGAGTTACACTGTTCTTTTCATTGAGCAGTTTGATAACACTGTTTTCATGGAATCTGCAAAGGATATTTTGGAGTGCATTGAAGCCTATGGTGACAAAGGAAATATCCTCATATAAAAACTAGAAAGAAGGTTTCTGAGAAACTGCTTTGTGATGTGTGAATTCAACTCACAGAGTTACACTGTTCTTTTCATTGAGCAGTTTGCTAACACTGTTTTCTTGGAATCTGCAATGGGATATTTTGGAGTGCATTGAAGCCTATGGTGAAAAGGAAATATCCTCATATAAAAACTAGAAAGAATCTTTCTGAGAAACTGCTTTGTGATTTGTGAATTCATCTCACAGAGTTACACAATTCTTTTCATGGATCAGTTTGGTAGCACTGTTTTGGGGAATCTGAGAAGGATATTTTGGATCACATTGAAGCCTATGGTGACAAAGAAATATCCTCAGATAAAAACTAGAAAGAAGATTTCTGAGAAAGTTCTTTGTGATGTGTGAATTCATCTCACAGAGTTACACTTTCTTTTCATGGAGCAGTTTGCTAACACTGTTTTCGTGGAATCTGCAAAGGGATATTTGGGAGCAGATTGAGGCCTATGGTGACAAAGGAAATATCCTCAGATAAAAACTAGAAAGAAGCTTTCTGAGAAACTGTTTTGTGATGTGTGAATTCATCTCACAGAGTTACATTGTTCTTTTCATTGAGAAGTTTGCTAACACTGTTTTCTTGGAATCTGCAATGGGATATTTCAGAGCACATTGAAGCTTATGGTGACAAAGAAATATCCTCAGACATAAACCAAAAAGAACCTTTCTGAGAAACTGCTTTGTGATCTGTGACTTCACCTCACAGATTTATACATTTTTTTCATGGAGCCATTTCCTAACACTGTTTTTGTGGAATCTGTAAATGGATATTCACTAGCACCTTGAGGTAAATGGTGAAAAAGGAAATATCGTCAGACAAAAACTAGAAAGAACCTTTCTGAGGAACTGCTTTGTGATTGGTGAGTTCATTTCACAGAGTTACACCTTTCTTTTCATGGAGCTGTTTGGTAGCACTGTTTTGGGGGAATCTGAGAAGGGACATTTTGGATCACATTGAAGAATATGGTAACAAAGGAAATATCCACAGATAAAATCTAGAAAGAAACTTTCAAAAAAACCTCTCTGTGATGTGTGAATTCATCTCACAGAGTTACACCATTCTTTTCATTGAGAAGCTTGCTAACACTATTTTTGTGAAATCTGCAAAGGATATTTTGGAGCACATTGAGGCCTATGGTGAAAAGGAAATATCCTCAGATAAAAACTAGAAGAAGCTTTCTGAGAAACTGCTTTGTGATGTGTGAATTCATCTCACAGAGTTACACCATTCTTTTCATGGAGCAGTTTGGTAGCACTGTTTTGGGGAATCTGCAAAGGGATATTTTGGAGTGCATTGAAGCCTATGGTGACAAAGGAAATATCCTCAGAGAAAACTAGAAAGAAGCTTTCTGAGAAAGTTCTTTGTGATGTGTGAATTCATCTCACAGAGTTACACATTCTTTTCATGGAGCAGTTTGCTAACACTGTTTTCCTGGAATCTGTAAAGGGATATTTTGGAGCACATTGAGGCCTATGGTGAAAAAGGAAATATCCTCAGATAAAAACTAGAAAGAAGCTTTCTGAGAAACTGCTTTGTGATATGTGAATTCATCTCACAGAGTTACACTGTTCTTTTCTTTGAGCAGTTTGCTAACACTGTTTTCTTGGAATCTGCAAGGGATATTTTGGAGTGCATTGAAGCCTATGGTGACAAAGGAAATATCCTCATATAAAAACTAGAAAGAAGCTTTCTGAGAAAGTTCTTTGTGATGTGTTAATTCATCTCACAGAGTTACATTCTTTTCATGGAGCAGTTTGGTAGCACTGTTTTGGGGGAATCTGAGAGGGGATATTTTGGATTGCATTGAAGCCTATGGTGACTAAGGAAATATCCTCAGATAAAAACTAGAAAGAAGCTTTCTGAGAAAGTTCTTTGTGATATGTGAATTCATCTCAGAGTTACACCTTTCTTTTCATGGAGCAGTTTGCTAACACTGTTTTTGTGGAATCTGCAAAGGGATATTTGGGAGCACATTGAGGCCTATAGTGAAAAAGAAAATATCCTCAGATAAAAATTAGAAAGAATCTTTCTGAGAAACTCCTTTGTGATGTGTGAATTCATCTCAGAGTTACACCATTCTTTTCATTGAGCAGTTTGCTCACACTGTTTTCGTGGAATCTGCAATAGGATATTTGGGAGCACATTGAAGCCTATGATGACAAAGGAAATATCCTCAGATAAAAACTAGAAAGAAGTTTCTGAGAAACTGTTTTCTGATGTGTGAATTCATCTCTCAGAGTTACACTGTTGCTTTCATTGAGCAGTTTGCTAACACTGTTTTCTTGGAATCTGCAATGGGATATTTTGGAGCGCATTGAAGCTTATGGTGACAAAGGAAATATCCTCATATAAAAACTAGAAAAAGCTTTCTGAGAAACTGCTTTGTGATGTGTTAATTCATCTCACAGAGTTACACCATTCTTTTCATGGAACAGTTTGGTAGCACTGTTATTGGGGAATCTGAGAAGGGATATTTGGGAGCACATTGAGGCCTATGGTGACAAAGGAAATATCCTCAGATAAAAACTAGAAAGAAGGTTTCTGAGAAACTGCTTTGTGATGTGTTAATTCATCTCACAGAGTTACACTGTTCTTTTCATGGAGCAGTTTGCTAACACTGTTTTCCTGGAATCTGCAAAGGGATATTTGGGAGTGCATTGAGGCCTATGGTGAAAAAGGAAATATCCTCAGATAAAAACTAGAAAGAAGCTTTCTGAGAAACTACTTTGTGATGTGTGAATTCATCTCACAGAGTTACACTGTTCTTTCATTGAGCAGTTTGTGAACACTGTTTTCTTGGAATCTGCAATGGGATATTTTGGAGTGCATTGAAGCTTATGGTGACAAAGGAAATATCCTCATATAAAAACTAGAAAGAAACTTTCTGAGAAACTTCTTTGTGATGTGTGAATTCATCTCACAGAGTTACACTTTCTTTTCATTGAGCAGTTTGCTAACACTGTTTTTGTGGAATCTGCAATAGGATATTTTGGAGCACATTGAGGCCTATGGTGAAAAAGGAAATATCCTCAGATAAAAACTAGAAAGAAGCTTTCTGAGAAACTGCTTTGTGATGTGTGAATTCATCTCACAGAGTTACACCTTTCTTTTCATGGAGCAGTTTGCTAACACTGTTTTTGTGGAATCTGCAATGGGATATTTCAGAGCACATTGAAGCTTATGGTGACAAAGAAAATATCCTCAGATAAAAACTAGAAAGAAGCTTTCTGAGAAATTGTTTTGTGATGTGTGAATTCATCTCACAGAGTTACACATTCTTTTCATGGAGCAGTTTGCTAACACTGTTTTCCTGGAATCTGTAAAGGGATATTTGGAGTGCATTGAGGCCTATGGTGAAAAAGGAAATATCCTCAGATAAAAACTAGAAAGAAGCTTTCTGAGAAACTGCTTTGTGATGTGAATTCACCTCACAGAGTTACACTGTTCTTTTCATTGAGCAGTTTGCTAACACTGTTTTCTTGGAATCTGCAAAGGATATTTGGGATCACATTGAAGCCTATGATGACAAAGGAAATATCCTCAGATAAAAACTAGAAAGAAGCTTTCTGAGAAAGTTCTTTGTGATGTGTTAATTCATCTCACAGAGTTACACGATTCTTTTCATGAGCAGTTTGGTAGCACTGTTTTGGGGAATCTGAGAAGGATATTTTGGAGCACATTGAAGCTATGGTGACAAAGGAAATATCCTCAGATAAAAGTAGAAAGAAGCTTTCTGAGAAACTGCTTTGTGATGTGTGAATTCACCTCACAGAGTTACACTGTTCTTTTCATTGAGCAGTTTGCTAACACTGTTTTCTTGGAATCTGCAAAGGATATTTGGGATCACATTGAAGCCTATGATGACAAAGGAAATATCCTCATATAAAAACTAGAAAGAAGCTTTCTGAGAAAGTTCTTTGTGATGTGTTAATTCATCTCACAGAGTTACACCATTCTTTTCAGGAGCAGTTTGGTAGCACTGTTTTGGGGAATCTGAGAAGGGATATTCTGGACTGCATTGAACCGTAAGTTGACAAAGGAAATACCGTCAGATAAAAAGTAGAAAGTAGCTTTCTGCAAAAGTTCTTTGTGATATGTGAATTTATCTCACAGAGTTACACCTTTCTTTTCATGGAGCATTTTGCTAACACTGTTTTTGTTGAATTTGAAAAGGGATATTTGGGAATGCATTGAGGACTATAGTGAAAAAGAAAATATCCTCAGATAAAAATTAGAAAGAATCTTTCTGAGAAACCCCTTTGTGATGTGTGAATTCATATCAGAGAGATACACCATTCTTTTCATTGAGAAGTTTGCTCACACTGTTTTCGTAGAATCTGCAATAGGATATTTGGGAACACATTGAAGCCTATGATGACAAAGGAAATATCCTTAGCTAAAAACCAAAAAGAAATTTTCTGAGAAACTGTTTTGTGATAAGGGAATCCATCTCACAGAGTTACACTGTTGCTTTCATTGAGCAGCTTGCTAACACACTTTTCTTGGAATCTTCAATGGTATATTTTGCAGTGCATTGAAGCTTTTGGTGACAAAGGAAATACCATCATATAAAAACTAGAAAAAAGCTTTCTAAGAAACCGATTTGTGATGTGTTAATTCAACTAACAGGGTTGTACAATCCTTTCCATGGATGAGTTTGGTAACACTGTTTTTGGGTAATATGAGAAGGAATATTTTGGATCGCATTGAGGCCAATAGTGACAAAAGAAATATCCTCAAGTAAAAACTAGAAAGAAGGTTTCTGAAAAAGCTGTTTATGATGTGTTAATTCATCTAAAAGAGTTACACTTTTCTTTTCATAGAGTAATTTTCTAACACTGTTTAACTGGGTTCTGCAAAGCGATATTTGGGAATGCATTGAAGCCTATGGTGACAAAGGAAATATCCTCAGATAAAAACCAAAAAGATGCTTTCTGAAAAACTCCTTTGTGAAGTGTGAATTTATCTCACAGAGTTACACTGTTCTTTCAATTCGGCAGTTTACTAACACTGTTTCCTTGGAATCTTCAATGGGATATTTCGGAATGCATTGAAGCTTATGGTGACAAAGAAAATATCCCCAGAAAAAAACTAGAAAGAAAATTTCTGAGAAAATACTTTCTGATTAATGAATTCATCTCACACTGTTACCGGACTCTGTTCATGCAACAGTTTGGTAGCACTGTTTTTGGGGAATCTGAGTAGGGATATTTTAGATCACTTTGAAGCCTATGGTGACAAAGGAAATATCTTTAGAAAAAAACTAGAAAGTAGGTTTCTGAGAAACTTCTTTGTGAGGTGTTAATTCATCTCACAGAGTTACACCTTTCTTCTCATATAGCAGTTCGCTAACACTGTTTTCATGGCATCTGCAAAGTGATATTTGGAGTGCATTGAAGCCTATGGTGAAAAGGAAATATCCTCAGATAAAAACTAGAAAGAAAGTTTCTGAGAAACTGTTTTGTGATGTGCTGATTCAACTCACAGAGTTACACCTTTCTTTTCATGGAGCAGTTTGGTAGCACTGTTTTTGGGAATCTGAGAAAGGATATTTTGGATCACATTGAAGCCTATGATGACAAAGGAAATATCCTCAGATAAAAACTAGAAAGAAGTTTTCTGAGAAAGTGCTTTGTGATGTGAATTCATCTCACAGAGTTACACCTTTATTTTCATGGAGTGGCTTGCAAACACTGTTTTCCTGGAATCTACAAAGTGATATTTGTGAACGCATTGAGGCGTATGGTGAAAAAGGAAATATCCTCAGATATAAACTAGAAAGAATCATTCTGAGAGACTGTTTTGGGATGTTTGAATTCATCTCCCAGATTTACACCATTCTTTCCATGGAACAGTTTGGTAGCACTGTTTTTGGGGATTCTGAGAATGGATATTTTGAATTGCATTGAAGTCTAAGGTGGCAAAGGAAATATCCTCAGATAAAAATTGTAAAGAAGCTTTCTGAGAAAGTTCTTTGTGATGTGTGAATTCATCTTACACATTTACAACTTTCTTTTCATGCAGCAGTTTGCTAACACTGTTTTCCTGTAATCTGCACAGGGATATTTGGAAGCAAATTGAAGCCTATAGTGAAAAAGGAAATATCCTCAGATAAAAACTAGGAAGAATATTTCTGAAAAACTGTTTTGGAATGTGTGAATTCATCTTACAGTGTTACACCATTCTTTTCATTGAGCAGTTTGCTCACACTGTTTTCAGGGAATCTGAAAAGGGATTTTTGGCAGTGCATTGAGCCTATGTTCACAAATGATATATCCTCAGATAAAAACAAAAAATAAACTTCCTGAGAAACCGCTTTGTGATGTGTTAATTCAACTCACAGTGTTACATGATTATTCTCATGGATGAGTTGGACAGCACCCTTTTTAGGGAAACTGAGAAGGGATATTTTGGATCACATTGAAGCCTATGGCGCCTAAGGAAATATCAACAGATAAAAACTAGAAAGAAGCATTCTGAGAAAGAGCTTTGTGATGTGTGAATTCATCTCACAGAGATATATTGTTGTTTTCACTGAGCAGTTTGCTAACAATGTTTTCGTGGTATCTGCAATGGGATATTTGGGTTCGCATTGACCTATGGTGACAAAGGAAATATCCTCAGATAAAAAACAAAAGAAGTTTCCTGAGAAATTGATTTGTGATGTGTGAATTCATCTCACAGAGTTACACTGCTCTTCTCATTGAGCAATTGGCTAACACTGTTTTCTTGGAATGTGCAATGGGATATTTCAGAGTGCATTGAAGCTTACAGTGACAAAGGAAATATCCTCCTATAAAAACCAGAAGGAAAATTTCTGAGAAACTGTTTTGTGATGCTTTAATTCCTCTCACAGAGTTAAACAATCCTCTTTCATAGTTTAGTTTGGTAGCACTGGTTTTGGGAATCTCATAAGGGATATTTTGGATCACATTGAAGCCTATGGTGACAAAGCAATATCCTCATATAAAAACTAGAAATAAGCTTTCTTACAAAGTTCTTTGTAATGTGTGAATTCGTCTTACAGAGTTACACCTTTCTTTTTATGGAGCAGCTTGCAAACACTGTTTTCATGGAATCTGCAATGGGATATTTGGGAGCGAATTGAGGCCTATAGTGAAAAAGGAAATATCCTCAGATTAAAACTAGGAAGAATCTTTCTGAAAAACTGTTTTGTGATGTGTGAATTCATCTTAAAGTGTTACACCATTCTTCTCATTGAGCAGTTTGCTCACACTGTTTTCAGGGAATCTGGAAAGGGATATTTTTCAGCACATTGAAGCCTATGTTCACAAAGGAAATTTCCTCAGTTAAAACCAAAAATAAGCTTTCTGAGGAACCGCTTTGTGATGTGATAATTCAACTCACAGTGTTACATGATTCTTCTCATGGATCAGTTGGGTAGCACCGTTTTTAGGTAAACTGAGAAGGGATATTTTGGATCGCATTGAAGCCTATGGTGGCAAAGGAAATATCCACAGATAAAAACCAGAAAGAAGCTTTCTGAGAATGTCTTTTTGTGATGTGTGAATTAATCTCACAGAGTTACACTGTTCTTTTCATTGAGCAGTTTGCTAACACTGTTTTGTGGAATCTGCAAAGGGATATTTTGGATCACATTGAAGCCTATGGTGACAAAGGAAATATCTCAGATAAAAACAAAAGAAGTTTCCTGAGAAATTGATTTGTGATGTGTGAATTCATCTCACTGAGTTACACTGTTCTTTTCATCGACCAGTTTGCTAACACTGTTTTCTTGGAATCTGCAATGGGATATGTCAGAGTGCATTGAAGCCTATGGTGACAAAGGAAATATCCTCATATAAAAACTAGAAAGAAACTTTCTGAGAAACTGCTTTGTGATGTGTGAATTCATCTCACAGAGTTACACATTTCTTTTCATGGAGCAGTTTGGTAGCACTGTTTTGGGGAATCTGAGAAGGATATTTTGGATCACATTGAAGCCTATGGTGACAAAGGAAATATCCTCATATAAAAACTAGAAGAAGCTTTCTGAGAAAGTTCTTTGTGATGTGAATTCATCTCACAGAGTTACACCTTTCTTTCCATGGAGCAGTTTGCTAACACTGGTTTCATGGAATCTGCAAAGGAATATTTGAGAGCGCATTGAGGCTAATAGTGAAAAAGGAAATATTCTCAGATATGAACTAGAAAGAAACTTTCAGAGAAACTGCTTTGTGATGTGTTAATTCATCTCACAGAGTTACACTATTCTTTTCATTGAGCAGTTTGCAACCACTGTTTTCTTGGAATCTACAATGGGATATTTTGGAGTGCATTGAAGCCTATGGAGACAAAGGAAAACTCCTAAGAAAAAAACTAGAAGAAGCTTTCTGAGAAACTGCTTTGTGATGTGTGAATTCATCTCACAGATTTACACCTTTCTTTCATGGAGCAGTTGGCTAACACTATTTTCCTGGAATATGCAAAGGGATGTTCCTGAGCACTTTGAGGCAAAAGGTGAAAAAGGAAATATCTTCAGAGAAAAACTAGAGAGAAGCTTCCTGAGAAACTGCTTTATGATATGTGAATTCATCTCACAGAGTTACACTGTTCTTTTCATGGAGCAGTTTGGTAGCCCTGTTTTTGAGGTATCTGAGAAGACATATTTTGGATTGAACTGAAGCCTATGTTGAAAAAGGAAATAATCTCAAATAAAAATGAAAAGAAACTTTCTGAGAAACTGCTTTGTGATGTGTGAATTCATCTCACAGAGTTATACTGCTCTTGGCATTGAATAGTTTGGTTACACTGTTTTCTTGGAATCTGCAATGTGATATTTCGAAATGCATTGAAACTTATGGAGACAGAGGATATATCCTCATATAAAAACTAGAAAGAAGCTTTCTGAGAAACTACTTTGTGTTTTGTCAATACATCTCACATAGTTACATGTTTCCTTTCATGGATCAATTTGGTAGCACTGTTTTTTGTGAATCTGAGGAAGGATATTTTGGATCGCATTGAAGCCAATGGTGACAAAGGAAACATCCTTAGATAAAAAATAGAAAGAAGCTTTCTGAGAAAGTTCTTTGTGATATGTGAATTCATCTAACAGAGCTGCACCTTTCTTTTCATGGAGCAGTTTGCTGACACTGTTTTCATGGAATCTGCAAAGGGACATTTGGGAGCATAATGAGACATATAGTGAAAAAGGAAACGTCTTCAGATAAAAACTAGAAAGAAGCTTTCTGAGAAACTTCTTTGTGATGTGTGAATTTATCTCACAGAGTTACACATTTCTTTTCATGGAGCAGTTTGCTATCACTGTTTTCCTGGAATCTCCAAAGGGATCTTTAGGAGTGCATTGAGGCTTACAGTGACAAAGGAAACATCCTCAGAAAAAAAATAGAAAGAAGCTATCTAAGAAACTGCTTTGTGATGTGTGAATTCATCTCACAGAGTAACATTGTTCTTTTCATTGATCAGTTTGCTATCACTGTTTTTTTTTTAATCTTCAATGGGATATTTCAGAGCACATTGAAGCATATGGTGAAAATGGAAATATCCTCACATAAAAACCAGAAAGAATTTTCTTGAGAAATTGCTTTGTGATTTGTAAGTAATTCTCAGAGAGATACAAGATTCTTTTCATGGATCAGTTTGGTACCACTGATTTTGGGGAGTTCGAGAAGGGATGTTTTGCATTGCATTGAAGCATATGGTAACAAAGGAAATATACTCAGATAAAAACTAGAAAGAAGATTTTTCTGAGAAAGTTCTTTGTAATGTGTTTTCATGTCACAGAGTTAAAACTTTCTATTCATGGAGCAGTTTGCTAACACTATTTTCATGGAATCTGCAAAGGTACATTTTGGGAGCACATTGAGGCCTATAGTGAGAAGGTAAGTGTCTTCTGATAAAAACCAAAAAGAAGCTTTCTGAGACACTGCTTTGGGATGTGGGAATTCATGTCACAGATTTACGCTGTTCTTTTCATTGAGCAGTTTGCTCATCCTGTATTCTTGGAATCTACAATGGGATATTTTGGAGCACTCTCAAGCTTATGGTGACAAAGGAAATATCCTCACATGAAAACTAGAATAAAGCATTCTGAGAGACAGCGTTGTCATGTGTTAATTCATCTCACAGAGTTACACGACTTTTTCATGTAGCAATATTGTAGCAATATTTTTGGGAATCTGGCAAGGGATATTTTGGATCACATTGAAGCCTAAGGTGACAAGGGAAATATCCTGAGATAAAAATGAAAAGAAGCTATCCAATAATCTGCTTTGTGATGTGTGAATTCATCTCACAGGGATACACTGTTATTTTTATTGAGCAGTTTGTTCTCATTGTATTCTTGTAATCTACAATGGGTAATTTTGGAGCATATTGAATCTTTTGGTGACAAAGGAAATATCCTCAGACAAAAGCTACAGAGAAGCTTCTGAGAAACTGCTTTGTGACTTGTGAATTCATCTCATAGAGTTACACCTTTCTTTTCATGGCCAATGTGGTAGCACTGTTTTTGGGGAATCTGAGAAGGGATATTTTACATCACTTCGAAGCCTATGGTGACAAAGGAAATATCCTCAGATAAAATCTATAAAGAAGCTTTCTGAGGAACTTCTTTGTGATGTGTGAATTCATCTCTCAGTGTTACACCTTTCTTTTCATGGAGAAGTTTGGTAACACTGTTTTTGGGAATCTGAGAAGGATATTTTGGAGCATTGAAGCCTATGGTGACAAAGGAAATATCCTCAGTTAAGGAATAGACAGAAGCTTTCTGAGAAACTGCTTGGTGATGTCTGAATTCATCTCACAGAGTTACATAAGTCTTTTCATGGAGCAGTTTGGTAACACTGTTTTGTGGAATCTTCAAAGGGATATATGGGAGCAGAGAGAAGCCTATGGTGACAAAGGAAATATCCTGAGATAAAAACCAAAAAGAAGATTTTCGATAAGCTGCTTTGTGATGTGCGAATTCATCTCACAGAATTACACTCTTCTTTTCATTGAGCAGTTTTCTCACACTGTATTCTTGGAATCTGCAATGGGATGTATCGGAGAACATTGAAGCTTATGGTGACAAAGGAAATATCCTCAGACAAAAACTCTAAAGAAACTTTCTGAGAAACTGTTTTGTGATTTTTGAATTCATCACACAGAGTTACACAAATTTTTTCATGGAGGAGATTGGTAGAACTGTTTTTGGGAATCTGAGAATTGAAAATTTGAATTGCAATGAAGCTTAGGGTGACACAGGATATATCCTCAGATGAAAACTAGAAATAAGCTTTCTGAGAAACTTCTTTGTGATGCATGAATTAATCTCAGAGAGTTGCACCTTTCTTTTCATGGAGCAGTTTGCTAACACTGTTTTCGTGGAATCTGCAAAGGGATATTTGGGAGTGCATTGAGATCAATAGTGAAAAGGGAAATATCCTCAGTTTAAAGCTGGAAAGAATCTCTCTGAGAAACTACCCTGTGGTGTTTGAATTCATCATACAGTTTTACACCATTCGTTTAATTGAGAAGTTTGATGACACCGTTTTCATGAAATCTGCAATAGGATATTTGGGAGTGCTTTGAAGCCTTTGGGGACAAAGGAAATATCCTCAGATAAAAACGAAAAGGAAGCTTTCTGTGAAACTGCTTTGTGATATGTGAGTTCATCATACAGAGTTACACAGTACTTGTCATTGAGAAGTTTTCTAACACTTTCTTCATGGAATCTGCAATGGAATATTCCAGAGCACACTGCGGAATATGGTGAAAAAGGAAATATCCTCAGATAAAAACCTGGAAGAACCTCTCTGTGAAACAGCTTTGTGATGTCTGAATTCATGTCACAGAGTTACACCACTCTTCATAGAGCAGTTTGGTAGAACTATTTTTGGGGATTGTGAGAAGGGATATTTTCTACAGCACTGAAACCTCTGGTGACAAAGGAAATATCCTCAGATAAAAAGTAGCTTTCTGAGAAACTGTTTCATGATGTGTGAATTCATCAAACACATTTTCGTGATTCTTGGGGCAGTTTGATAATACTGTTTTAGTGAAAACTACAATAGGATATTTGGGAGCACAGTGAAGCCTATATTGACAAAGGAAATATACTCAGACACGAACCAAAAAGAAATTTCCTGAGAAAGAGCTTTGTGATGTGTGAATTCACCTCACAGATTTACACGTTTCTTTCCATGGAGCACTTTGCTAACACTGTTTTCATGGAATCTACAAAGGGATATTCATGAGTGCATAGAGTCCTGTGGTAAAACAGGAAATATCCTCAGATAAAAGCTAGAAAGAAGCATTCTGAGAAACTGCCTTGCGATTTGTGAATTCATCTCACAGAGTTACTCGATTCTTTTCATGGAGCAGTTAGGTAGCACTGTTTTTGAGAAATATGAGAAGGGATACTTTGGAACACATTGAAGCCTATGGTGACAAAGGAAATATCCTCAGATAAAAACTAGAAGAAGCTTTCTGTGAAACTGCTTTGTGATGTGTGAATTGATCTCACAGAGTTACACCTCTATTTTCTTGCAGCAGTTTGCTAGCACTATTTTCGTGGAATCTGCAACAGAATATTTTGGAGTGCATTGAAGCCTGTGGTGACAAGGGAAATATCCTCAGACGAAACCAAAAACAAGATTTCTGAGAAACTGCTTTGTGGTGTGTGAATTCATCTCACAGAGTTCCACCTTTCTTCTCATGGAGCAGTTTGCTAATACTGTTTTCTTACAATCTGCATTGAGATATTTTGGAGTGCATTGAAGCTTATGATGACAAAGGAAATATCCTCAATGAAAAACTAGAAAGCAGTTCTCTGAGAAACCACTTTGTGATGGGTTAATTTATCTTGCAGAGTTACACAATTCTTTCTATGCAGCAGTTTTGTAGCACTGTTTGTGAGGAATCAGAGAAGGGATTTTTTTATCACAATGTAGCCTATGATGATTTTTTTATCACAATGTAGCCTATGATTATATGTTGGATTACGTTTATTGATTTGTGTATGTTGAACCAGCCTTGCACCCCAGGGATGAAGCCCACTTGATCATGGTGGATAAGCTTTTTGATATTCTGCTGGATCCGGTTTGCCAGTATTTTATTGAGGATTTTGCATCGATGTTCATCAGGGATGTTGGTCTAAAATTCTCTTTTTTGTTGTGTCTCTGCCAGGCTTTGGTATCAGGATGATGTTGGCCTCATAAAATGAGTTAGGGAGGATTCACTCTTTTTCTATTGATCGGAAGAGTTTCAGAAGGAATGGTACCAGCTTCTCCTTGTACCTCTGGTAGAATTCAGCTGTGAATCCATCTGGTCCTGGACTTTTTTTGGTTGGTAGGCTATTAATTATTGCCTCAATTTCAGAGCCCACTATTGGTCTATTCAGGAAATCAACTTCTTCCTGGTTTAGTCTTGGGAGTGTGTAAGTGTCCAGGAAATTATCCATTTCTTCTGGATTTTCTAGTTTATTTGCATAGAGGTGTTTATAGTATTCTCTGATGGTAGTTTGTACTTCTGTGGAGTCAGTGATGATATCCCCTTTAACATTTTTTATTGCATTTATTTGATTCTTCTCTCTTTTCTTCTTTATTAGTCTTGCTAGCGGTCTATCAATTTTGTTGATCTTTTCAAAAAACTTACTCCTGCATTCATTGATATTTTGGAGGGTTTTTTTAGGTCTCTATCTCCTTCAGTTCTGCTCTGATCTTGGTTATTTCTTGCCTTCTGCTAGCTTTTGAATGTGTTTGCTCATGCTTCTCTAGTTCTTTTAATTGTGATGTTAGAGTGTCCATTTTAGATCTTTCCAGCTTTCTACTGCGAGAATTTAATGCTATAAACTTCCTCTACACACTGATTTAAATGTGTTTCAGAGATTCTGGTATGTTGTATCTTTGTTCTTATTGGTTTCAAAGAACATCTTTATTTCTGCCTTAATTTTGTTATGTTCCCAGTTGTCATTCAGGAGCAGGCTGTTCAGTTTCCATGTAGTTGAGCAGTGTTGGTTGAGTTTCTTAGTCCTGAGTTCTAGTTTGATTGCACTGTGGTCTGAGAGACAGTTTGCTATAGTTTCTGTTCTTGTACATTTGCTGAGGAGTGCTTTACTCCCAATTATGTGGTCAATTTTGGAATAAGTGTGATGTGGTGCTGAGAAGAATGTATATTCAGTTGATTTGGGGTGGAGAGTTCTGTGGGTATCTATTAGGTCTGCTTGGTACAGAAATGAGTTCAATTCCTGGATATCCTTGTTAATTTTCTGTCTCATTGATCTGTACAATATTGACAGTGTGGTGTTGAAGTCTCCCATTATTATTGTATGGGAGTCTAAGTCTCTTTGTAAGTCTCTAAGGACTTGCTTTATGAATATGGGTGCTCCTGTATTGGGTGCATATATATTTAGGATAGTTAGCTCTTCCTGTTGAGTTGATCCCTTTACCATTATGTAATGGCCTTCTTTGTCTCTTTTGATCTTTGATGGTTTAAAGTCTGTTTTATCAGAGACTAGGATTGCACCTGCTCCTTTTTTTTGTTCTCCATTTGCTTGGTAGATCTTCCTCCATCCCTTTATTTTGAGCCTATGTATGTCTCTGCATGTGAGATGGGTCTCCTGAATACAGCAAACTAATGGGCCTTGACTCTGTATCCAGTTTGCCAGTTTATGTCTTATAATTGGACCATTTAGTCCATTTACATTTAAGGTTAATATTGTTATGTGTGAACTTGATCCTGTCATTATGATATTAACTGGTTTTTGACTCGTTAGTTGATGCAGTTTCTTCCTAGCCTCAATGGTCTTTACATTTTGGCATGTTTCTGCAATGGCTGGTACTGGTTGTTCCTTTCCATGTGTAGTGCTTCCCTCAGGGTCTCTTGTAAGGCAGTCCTCATGGTGACAATATCTCTAAGAATTTGCTTATCTGTAAAGGATTTTATTTCTCCTTCACTGATGAAACTTAGTTTGGCTGGATATGAAATTCTGGGTTGAAAATTCTTTTCTTTAAGATTATTAAATATTGGCCCCCACTCTCTTCTGGCTTGTAGAGTTTCTTCCAAGAGATCTGCTGTTAGTCTGATGGGCTTCCCTTTGTGGGTAACCTGACCTTTCTCTCTGGCTGGTCTTAACACTTTTTCCTTCATTTCAACTTTGGTGAATCTGACAATTATGTGTCTTGGAGTTGCTCTTCTCGAGGAGTATCTTTGAGGCGTTCTCCATATTTCCTGAATTTGAATGTTGGCCTGCCCTACTAGGTTGGGGAAGTTCTCCTGGATGATATCCTGAAGAGTGTTTTCCAACTTGGTTCCATTTTCCCCCTCACTTTCAGGCACCACAATCAGACGTAGATTTGGTCTTTTCACATAATCCCATACTTCTTGAAGGCTTTGTTCATTTCTTTTTCCTATTTTTTTCTTTAGACTTTTCTTCTTGCTTCATTTCATTCATTTGATCCTCAATCGCTGATACTCTTTCTTCCAGTCGATCGAGTTGGTTACTGAAGCTTGTGCATTTGTCACGTGTTTCTCGTGTCATGGTTTTTATCTCTGTCAGTTTATTTATGGCCTACTCTGCATTGATTATTCTAGTCATCCGTACTTCCATTATTTTTTCAAGATTTTTAGTTTCTTTGCACTGGGTATGTAATTCCTCCTTTAGCTCTGAGAAGTTTGATGGACTGAAGCCTTCTTCTCTCAACTCGTCAAAGTCATTCTCCATCCAGCTTTGATCTGTTGCTGGTGATGAGCTGTGTTTTTGGAGGAAGAGATGTGCTCTTATTTTTGAATTTCCAGCTTTTCTGCCCTGCTTTTTCCCCATCTTTGTGGTTTTATCTGCTTTTGGTCTTTGATGATGGTGATGTACTGATGGGGTTTCGGTGTGGGTGTCCTTCCTGTTTGTTAATTTTTCCTTCTAGCAGTCAGGACACTCAGCTGTAGGTCTCTTGAAGATTGCTTGAGGTCCACTCCAGACTCTGTTTGCCTGGGTATCAGCAGCAGAGGCTGCAGAAGATAGAATATTGCTGAACAGTGAGTGTACCTGTCTGATTCTTGCTTTGGAAACTTCGTCTCAGGGGTGTACCCCATTGTGTGAGGTGTGGGGTGTCAGTCTGCCCCTGACAGTGGGGGATGTCTCCCAGTTAGGCTATTCAGGTGTCAGGGACCCACTTGAGTAGGCAGTCTGTCCATTTTCAGATCTCAACCTCCATGTTGGGAGATCCACTGCTCTCTTCAAAGCTGTCAGGGTGGTTTGCATCTGCAGAGGTTTCTGTTGCCTTTTTTGTTTGTTTGTTTAGCTGTGTAGCTGTGCCATGTCCCCAGAGGTGGAGTCTGCAGAGACAGGCAAGCTTTCTTGAGCTGCTGTGAGCTCCACCCAGTTCGAGCTTCCCAGCAGCTTTGTTTACCTAATTAAGCCTCAGCTATGGTGGGCACCCTTCCCCCAGCCTCACTGCTGCCTTGCCATTAGATCACAGACTGCTGTGCTAGCAATGAGGGAGGCTCTGTGAGAGTGGGACCTTCCTGGCCAAGTGTGGGATATAATCTCCTGGTGTGTCGTTTGCTAAAACCCTTGGTAAAGCACAGTATTGGGGTGGGAGTTACCCGATTTTCCAGGTGTTGTGTGTCTCAGGTCCCCTGCCTGGGAAAAGGGATTCTCTTCCAACTTGCACTTCCCAGGTGAGGCAATGCCTCACTGAGAGCTGAGGTGATGCTGTAGCTCTCGCTGGTTGGGTTGCAGCAGCTGACCAGCACTGATTGTCTGGCACTCCCTAGTGAGATGAACCCAGTACTTCAGTTGAAAGTGCAGAAATCACCCATCTTCTGTGTTGCTGGCACTGGGAGCTGGAGACTGAAGCTGTTCCTATTTGTCCATCTTGCTCCACCCTCTGATTCTTTTCATTGATCAGATTGGTAGCACTGTTTTTGAGGAATCTGAGAAGAGATATTTTGGATCACATTGGAGCCTAAGGTGAAAAAGGAAATATCCTCAGATAAAAACTAGAAAGATGATTTCTGAGAAACTTCCTTGTGATTTGTGAGTTCATCTCACAGAGTTGCAATTTTCTTTTTATGGAAAACTTTTCTAACACTGTTTTCATGGAATCTGCAAAGGATATTTGGGAGTGCCTTGAGTACAGTAGTGAAAAATGAAATATCCTCAGATTGAAACGAGAAAGAAGCATTCTGAGAAACCATTTTATTATGTGTTAGTTCATCTCAAAGAGCCACATGATTATTTTAATGGATCATTTGATAGCATTGGTTTTGGGGAATCTGAGAAAGGATATTTTGGATTGCATTGAAGCCTATTGTCACAAAGGAAATATCCTCAGACAAAAACTAGAAAGAAACTTTCTGAGAAAATTCATTGTGATATGTGAATTCATCTCAGAATGTTACACATTCCTTTTCATGAATCAGTTTTCTAATATTATTTTCATGGAATCTGCAAAGGATATTTTGGAGTGCTCTGAGGCCTATAGTGAAAAGGAAATATCCTCAGATAAAAACTAGAAAGATGATTTCTGAGAAACTTCCTTGTGATTTGTGAGTTCATCTCACAGAGTTGCAATTTTCTTTTTATGGAAAACTTTTCTAACACTGTTTTCATGAAACCTGAAAAGGGATATTTGGGAGTGCCTTGAGGACAGTAGTGAAAAATGAAATATCCTCAGATTGAAACGAGAAAGAAGCATTCTGAGAAACCATTTTATTATGTGTTAGTTCATCTCAAAGAGCCACATGATTATTTTAATGGATCATTTGATAGCATTGGTTTTGGGGAATCTGAGAAAGGATATTTTGGATTGCATTGAAGCCTATTGTCACAAAGGAAATATCCTTAGACAAAAACTAGAAAGAAACTTTCTGAGAAAATTCATTGTGATATGTGAATTCATCTCAGAATGTTACACATTCCTTTTCATGAATCAGTTTTCTAATATTATTTTCATGGAATCTGCAAAGGGATATTTTGGAGTGCTCTGAGGCCTATAGTGAAAAAGGAAATATCATCAGAAAAAAAAGAGAAAAAAGCTTTCTGAGAAACTGCCTTGTGATGTGTGAATTACTCTCACAGAGTTACATGGTTCTTTACATTGAGCAGTTTGATAACACTGTATTTGTGGAATCTGCAATAGGGTATTTGGCAGCACATTGAAGCCTCTAGTGACAATGGAAATATCCTCTGATAAAAACCAAAAAGACGCTTTTTGAGAAACTGCCTTGTGATGTGTGAATTACTCTCACAGATTTACATGGTTCTTTACATTGAGCAGTTTGATAACACTGTATTTGTGGAATCTGCAATAGGGTATTTGGGAGCACATTGAAGCCTCTAGTGACAATGGAAATATCCTCTGATAAAAACCAAAAAGATGCTTTCTGAGAAACTGCTTTGTGAATTCATCTCTCAGATTTACACTGTTCCTTTAATTGAGCAGTATGCTAACACTGTTTCCTTGGAATTTGCAATGGGATATTTCAGAGTGCATTGAAGCTTATTGTGACAAAGGAAATATCCTCAGACAAAACTAGAAAGAAGCTTTCTGAGAAGCCCCTTTGTGGTGTGTTAATTCATCTTACAGAGTTACAAGATTCTTTTCATGGAATAGTTTCATGGTGCTCTTTTCTGGAATCTGCAAATGGATATTTGTGCTGCATTGAGGATTAAAGTGAAAAAGGAAATATGATCACATAAAATCTGGAAGGAAACTTTCTGAGAAATTGCTTTGTTATTTGTGAATCCATCACACAGAGGTACACGATTGTTTTCATGGACCACTTTGATAGCACTGTGATTAGGGAATCTGAGAAGGTATATTTTATTGCATTGAAGTCTATGGTGACAAAGGATATATCCTCAGATAAAACAAGAAAGAAGCTCTTTGAGAAAGTTCTTTGTGATGTGTGAATTCAACTCTCAGAGTTACAGCTGCCTTTTCATTGAGCAGTTTTCTAACACTGTTTTCGTGGAATCTGCAAAGGGATATTTTGGAGCACATTGAAGCCTAAGGTGAAAAAGAAATATCCGCAGATGAAAACAAGAAGGAAGCTTTCTGAGAAACTGCTTTGTGAGATGTGAATTCATCTCACAGTGTAACACTGTTCCTTTAATTGAGCAGTATGCTAACACTGTTTCCTTGGAATCTGCAAAGGGATATTTTGGATTGCATTGAAGCCTATGGTGAAAAGGAAATATCCTCAGACAAAACTAGAAAGAAGCTTTCTGAGAAGCCCCTTTGTGGTGTGTTAATTCATCTTACAGAGTTACAAGATTCTTTTCATGGAATAGTTTCATGGTGCTCTTTTCTGGAATCTGCAAATGGATATTTGTGCTGCATTGAGGATTAAAGTGAAAAAGGAAATATGATCACATAAAATCTGGAAGGAAACTTTCTGAGAAATTGCTTTGTTATTTGTGAATCCATCACACAGAGGTACACGATTGTTTTCATGGACCACTTTGATAGCACTGTGATTAGGGAATCTGAGAAGGTATATTTTATTGCATTGAAGTCTATGGTGACAAAGGATATATCCTCAGATAAAAACAAGAAAGAAGCTCTTTGAGAAAGTTCTTCGTGATGTGTGAATTCAACTCTCAGAGTTACAGCTGCCTTTTCATTGAGCAGTTTTCTAACACTGTTTTCGTGGAATCTGCAAAGGGATATTTTGGAGCTCATTGAGGTATAGGGTGAAAAAGAAATATCCGCAGATGAAAACAAGAAGGAAGCTTTCTGAGCAACTGCTTTTTGACGTGTCAATTCATCTCACAGTGTAACACTGTTCTTTTCATTGAGCAGTTTTCTAAAACTGTTTTCTTTAAATCTGCCATAGGATATTTTGGAGCATATAGAAGCTTATGGTGACATAGTAAATATCCTCATAAAATAAGTAGAAAGAAGCTTTATGACAAACTGCTTTGTGATGTGTTACTTCATCTCACCATGTTACACTGTTCTTTTCACTGAGAAGTTTGCTAACACTGTTTTCATGGATTCTGCAAAGTGATATTTGCGAGCAAATTGAGGCAGATAGTGTATAAGGAAATATCCTCAGATAAAAACTTGAAAGAATCTTTCTGAGACACTGCTTTGTGATGTGTGAATTCATCTCACAGAGTTACAGCATTCTTTTTATTGAGCAGTCTGATAATGCTGGTTTCGTTTAATCTGCAATAGGTTAGTTGGGCAAGCATTGAAGCCTATGGTGACAAAGGAAAAATGTTCAGATAAAAACCAAAAAGAAGCTTTCTGAGAAACTGCTTTGTGATGTGTGAATTCATCTCACAGAATTACACCATTCTTTTCACTGAGAAGTTTACTAACACTTTTTTTGTTTAATCTGCAATGGGACATTCGGGAGCACATTGAAGAATATGGTGAAAAAGGAAAGATCCTCAGATGAAAACTAGAAAGAAGGTTTCTGAGAAAGAGAATTGTGTTGTGTGGATTCACCTCACAGGTTTACACCACTGTTCTCATGGATCAGTTTGGTAGCACTGTTTTGGGGTATCTGAGAATGGATATTTTGAATCACATTGAAGCCTATATGACGAAGGAAATACCCTCAGAAAAAAACTAGCAAGAAGCTTAATGAGAAAGTTCTTTGTGATGTTTGAATTCATCTCACAGAGTTACACCTTTCTTTTAATGGAGCAGTTCCCTAACACTGTTTTCATGGAATCCGCAAAGGGATATTTGAAAGCACATTGAGGCCCATTTTGAAAAACTAAATATCCTCAGATAAAAACAAGAAAGAAACTTTCTGAGAAACTGATTTGTGATGTGTGAATTCAACTCACCATGTTACACTGTTCTTTTCACTGAACAGTTTGCTAACACTGTTTTTATGGAATCTGCAAAGGGATATTTGGGAGCACATTGAGGCATATAGTGAAAAAGGAAATATCATCGCATAAAAACTATAAAGAAGCTTTCTGAGAAACTGCTTTGTGATATGTGAATTCATCTCACAACTTTACACTGTTCTTTTCATTGAGTAGTTTGCTAACACTGTTTTTGTGGAATCTGAGAAGGGATATTTGGAATAGCATTGAAGCCTAGGGTGAAAAGGAAATATTCTCAGATAAAAACTAGAAGGAAGCTTTCTGAAAAGTTCTTTGCTATATGTGAACTCATCTCACAGAGTTACACTGGTCTTTTCATTGAGCAGTTTGATAACACTGTTTTTGTGGAATCTGAAATAGGATATTTGGGAGCACATTGAAGAATATGGTGACAAAGGAAATATCCTCAGATAAAATCTAGAAAGAAGCTTTCTGAGATAGTTCTTTGTGATGGGTGAACTCAACTCACAGAATTATACCGTACTTTTCATTGCGCAGTTTCTTTACACTGTTTTCGTGGAATCTACAGAGGGATATTTCGGAGTGCATTGAAGCTTAAGGTGACAAAGGAAATACCCTCATATAAAAACTGGAAAGAAGCTTTCTGAGGAAACACTTTCTGATGTGCTAATTCAACACACAGAGTTACACGATTCTTTTCATGGAGCACTTGGGTAATGGTGTTTTTGTGGAATCTGAGAAGGATATTTGGGAGCACATTGAAGAATATGGTGACAAAGGAAATATCCTCAGATAAAATCTAGAAAGAAGCTTTCTGAGATAGTTCTTTGTGATGTGTGAACTCAACTCACAGAGTTATAGCATTACTTTCATTGTGCAGTTTCTTAACACTGTTTTAGTGGAATCTACAGAGGGATATTATGGAGTGCATTGAAGCTTAAGGTGACAAAGGAAATACCCTCATATAAAAACTAGAAAGAAGCTTTCTGAGGAAATGCTTTCTGATGTGCTAATTCACCTCACACAGTTACCTGATTCTTTTCATGGAGCAGTTGTATAACACTGTTTTTGTGGAGTCTGAGAAGGGACATTTGGAATCACATTGAAGCATATAGTGACAAAAGAAATATCTTCAGATAAAAACTACAAAGTACTTTTCTGAGAAAATTCTTGGTGACGTTTGAATTCACCTCACAGAGTTACACCTTTCTTTTCATGGAGCAGTTATCTAACACTGTTTTCATGGAATCTGCAAAGGAATATTTGGGAGCACATTGAGGCCTATAGTGTAAAAGGGAGTATCCTCAGATAAAAGCTAGAAGAAGCTTTTTGAAAAACTGCTTTGTGATGTGTGCATTCATCTCACAGAGTTACACTGTTGTTTTCATTGAATGCTGTGCTAATGCTGTTTTCTTGGAATCTGCAATGAGATATTCTGGAGCACAATGAATCTTATGGAGACAAAGGAAATATCCTCAGACAAAAACTAGAAAGAAGCTTTCTGAGAAACTGCTTTGTGATTTGTGAATTAATCTAAAATGTTACATCTTTTTTTTCATGTTGCACTTTGGTAACACTCTGAGGAATATGAGAGGGGATATTTGAGATCACATTGAAACCTATGGTGACAAAGGAAATATCCTCAGATAACAACTAAAAAGAAGGTTTCTGAGAAACTGCTTTGTGAGTTTTGAATTCATCTTACAGAGTTCCACGATTCTTTTCAAGGAGCAGTATTGTAGCACTGTTTTGGGGGAATATGAGAATGGTATTTTCGATCACGTGGAAGCCTATGGTGACAAAGGAAATATCCTCAGATAAAAAGTAGAAATCAATTTTCTGAGAAACTACTTTGTGATATGTGAATTCATCTCATAGAGATACACCTTTCCTTTCATGGAACCACTTGTTCACATTGTTTTCATGGAATCTGCAAAGGGATATTTGGGAATGCATTGAAGCCTATGGTGAAAGATGAAATATCCTCAGATAAAAACCAAAAGGATGCTTTCTCTGAAACTGCTTTGTTAGGTGTGAAATCATCTCACCGAGTTATCCCATTCTTTTCATTGAGAAGTTTGCTAAAACTTTATTCGTGGAATCTGCAATGGGATAACCGGAGAGCATTGAGGCATACAGAGAAAAAGGAAATATCCTGAGAAGAAATCTAGAAAGAAGTGGTCAGAGAAACATCTTTGTGATGTATGAATTCACCTCAGAGAGTTACACCATTCTTTTCATGTAGCACTATGGTAGCACAGATTTTGGGGATCTGAGAAGGGATATTTTGGATCGCATTGAAGCCAATGCTTTGTGATGGGTGAATTCATCTCACAGAGTTACACTGTTGTTTACATTGAGCAGTTTGCTTACACTCTTTTCTTGGAATCTGCAATCTGGTATTTCAGAACGAGTTGAAGCCTATGGTGTCAAAGGAAATATCCTCAGATAAAAACTAGAAAGAAGCTTTCTGAGAAACTTCTTCATGATGTGTGAATTCATCTCTTAGAGTTACCCCTTTCTTTTCATGGAGCAGTTTGGTAACACTGTTTTTGTGGAATCTGCAAAGGCATATTCGGCAGTGTGTCTGAGAAAGGATATTTGGGAGCGCATGAAGTCTTTGATGGAAAAGGAAATAGCCACAGATAAAAACTACAAAGAAGCTTTCTGAGAAACTACTTTGTAATGTCTGAATTCATCTGACAGAGTTACATTGTTCTTTTCATTCAGCAGTTTGCTAACATTGTTTTCGTGGAATCTGTAATAGGATATTTGGGAGCACATTGAAGTCTCTGTTGACAAGGGAAATATCCTCAGGTATAAACCAAAAAGAAGCTTCGTGTGAAACTGCTTTGTTATGTTTGAAATCATCTCAGGGAGTTACAAAGTTCCTTTGATTGAGAAATTTGCTAACACTTTTTTTGTTAAACTGCAAATGGATATTCAGGAGTGCATTGAGGAATATGATGAAAATGGAAATATCCTCAGATGAAAA
This sequence comes from Colobus guereza, assembly GCA_030247045.1. Taxonomy (NCBI): domain Eukaryota; kingdom Metazoa; phylum Chordata; class Mammalia; order Primates; family Cercopithecidae; genus Colobus; species Colobus guereza. The sequence continues at coordinate 12,647,404 of CM058079.1, read as the reverse complement.
CTAGCAAGAAGCTTTCTGAGAAACAGCTTTGGGATGTGTAAATTCATCTCACAGTGTTACATCATTCTTTTTATGGAGATGTTTGGGAGCACTGTTTTTTTGGTATCTGAGAAGGGATATTTTGTACCCATTGAAGAATAGGTGACAAAGGAAAGATATTCAGTAAAAACTTGAAAGAAGCTTTCTGAGAAAATTCTTTGTGATCTGTGAATTCATTTCACAGAGTTACACATTTTTAATGGAACAGTTTGCTAACACTGTTTTCATGGAATCTGCAAAGGGATATTTGGGAGTGCTTTGAGGCATATGGTTGAAAAGGAAATAACCTCAGATAAAAACTAGAAAGAAGCTTTCTGAGAAACTGCTTTGTGATGTGTGAATTCATCTCACAGAGTTACACTTTCTTTTCATTGAGCAGTTTGCTAACACTGTTTTCTTGGAATCTGCAAGGGATATTTGGGAATGCATTGAAGCCTATGGTGAAAAGGAAATATCCTCAGATAAAAACTTGAAAGAAGCTTTCTGAGAAACTCCTTTGTGATGTGTGAATTCATCTCACAGAGTTACACCTTTCTTTTCATGGAGCAGTTTGGCATCACTGTTTGTGTGCTATCTGAGAAAGGATATTTGGGAGCGCATGAAGACTTTGATGGAAAAGGAAATATCCTCAGATAAAAACTACAAAGAAGCTTTCTGAGAAACTACTTTGTAATGTCTGAATTCATCTGACAGAGTTACATTGTTCTTTTCATTCAGCAGTTTGCTAACATTGTTTTCGTGGAATCTGCAAAGGATATTTGGGAGCACATTGAAGTCTCTGTTGACAAGGAAATATCCTCAGGTAAAACCAAAAGAAGCTTTCTGAGAAACTGCTTTGTTATGTTTGAAATCATCTCAGGAGTTACAAAGTTCCTTTGATTGAGAAATTTGCTAACACTTTTTGTTAAACTGCAAATGGATATTCAGGAGTGCATTGAGGAATATGATGAAAATGGAAATATCCTCAGATAAAAACTAGAAAGAAGCTTTCTGAGAAACTGCTTTGTGATGTGTGAATTCATCTCACAGTGTTACACCATTCTTTTATGGAGATGTTTGGGAGCACTGTTTTTTTGGTATCTGAGAAGGGATATTTTGTACCCATTGAAGAATAGGTGACAAAGGAAAGATATTCAGTAAAAACTTGAAAGAAGCTTTCTGAGAAAATTCTTTGTGATCTGTGAATTCATTTCACAGAGTTACACATTTTTTTAATGGAACAGTTTGCTAACACTGTTTTCGTGGAATCTGCAAAGGGATATTTGGGAGTGCTTTGAGGCATATGGTTGAAAAGGAAATAACCTCAGATAAAAACTTGGAAGAAGCTTTCTGAGAAACTACTTTCTGATGTTAGTATTAATCTCACAGAGATAAATCATCCACTTCATTGAACAGTTTTGTAGCACTGTTTTGTGGAATATGCAAAGGGATATTGGGAAGCAGATAGTATCCAATGTTGAAGAAAGAATTATCTTCAGATAAAACTGGAGAGAAAGTTTCTGATAACTCCTTTGTGATGTGTGCATTCACCACATAGAGGTAAAGTTTTCTATTGAGAAAGCAGTTTGGCATAAAGGTTTTTGTGGAGTCTGAGAAGGGATATTTGGGAGTGCATGGAAGCAAATTGAAAAGGACATATCCTGAGGAAAAACTAGAAAGAAATTTTCTAAGGAATTTCTTTGTGATGGGTGAATTCATAACGCAGAGTTACACCTTTATTTTCTTTTAGCAGGTTGGCAGCAGTGTTTTTATGGAATCTGCAAAGGGATATTCGGAAATCCTAGAGGCCTATGGTGAAATGGAAATAACTTCAGATAAAAACTAGAGAGAAGATTTTCGAGAAGTGATTTTGTGATGTGAGTATTCATCTCAAAGAATTTAAGGTTTTGGTTTTTTTTTGATTTAGCAGTTTGTCATCACTGTTTTCATGGTATCTGAGTGGAGTTAATTTTGAGAACACTGAAGCCTATGATGAAAAAGAAATATCCTCACATTTAATCTAGAAAGAAGCTTTTTGAGAAACTGCTTCATGATGGGTGAATTCATCTCACAGAGTTACACCTTTCTTTACATTGGGCAGTTTGCAATACTGTTTTTATGGAATCTATCAAGGGATTTTCGGGAGTGCATAGAGTCCAAAGGTGAAAAAGGAATATCTTCAGGCAAAAACAGGAGAGAAGTTTTCTGAGAAACTCCTTTGTGATGTGTGCATTCATCTCATAGAGCTAAATGCTTCTGTTGAGGGAGCAGTTTGGCATCACTGTTTTTGTGCTGTCTGAGAAGGAATATTTGGGAGCACATGAAGCCAATGTTGGGAAATGAAATATTCTCAATTAAAAACCAGAATAAAGCTTTCTGAGGAAATTGTTCATGATGTGTGAATTTATCTTATGGAATTACACATTACTTTTCATTGAGCAGTTAGCTAATACTATTTTCATGGAACCTACAAAGGGATAGTTTGTAGCAAGTTGAGGACGATGGTGATAAAGCAAATATGCTCAGAAAAAAACTAGAAAGAAGCTTTCTGAGAAACTGTTTCATGTTGCGTGAATTCATCTCACAGAGTAACATCACTCTTTTCATGGAGCAGTTTGGTAGCACTGTTTTTGGGGAAACAGAGAAGGGATATTTTGACTTGCATAGAAGCCTGTGCTTACAAAGAAATAGCCTCAGATAAAAATTAGAAAGAAGTGATATGGGGGCGAAGAAAGATGGCTGAATAGGAATAGCTCCAGTCTTCAACTCCCAGCATGAGTGACACAGAAGAACGGTGATTTCTGCATTTTCAACTGAGGTACTGGGGTCATCTCACTAGGGAGTGTCGGACAATCAGTGCTGGTCAACTGCTGCAGCCCGAACAGCGAGAGCTGAAGCAAGGTGAGGCATCGCCTCACTTGGGAAGTGCAAGGGGGAAGGGAATCCCTTTTCCTAGCCAGAGGAACTGAGACACACAACACCTGGAAAATAGGGTACCTTCCACCCCAATACTGCACTTTAAGCAAACGGGCACAACAGGAAAATGTATCCCACACCTGGCCAGGAGGGTCCCACGCCCACGGAGCCTCCCTCATTGCTAACACGGCAGTCTGTGATCTAACCACAATGCAGCAGCGAGGCTGGGGGAGGGGCGCCTGCCATTGCTGAGGCTTAAGTAGGTAAACAAAGCCACGGTGAAGCTCTAACTGGGTGGAGCTCACATCAGCTCAAGGAAACATGCCTGTCTCTGTAGACTCCACCTCTGGGGACAGGGCACAGCTAAACAACAACAAAAAAGCAGCAGAAACTCTGCAGACACAAACCATTCTGTTTGACAGCTTTGAAGAGAGCAGTGGATCTCCCAACATGGAGATTGAGATCTGAGAAGGGACAGACTGCCTGCTCAAGTGGGTCCCTGACCCCTGAGTAGCCTAACTGGGAGACATCCCCCACTAGGGGCAGTCTGACACCCTACACCTCACAGGGTGGAGTACACCCCTGAGAGGAAGCTTCCAAAGTAAGAATCAGACAGGTACACTCGCTGTTCAGCAATATTCTATCTTCTGCAACCTCTGCTGCTGATACCCAGGAAAACAGGGTCTGAAGTGGACCTCAAGCAATCTCCAACAGACCTAGAGCTGAGGGTCCGGACTGTCATAAGGAAAACTATCAAACAGGAAGGACACCTATACCAAAACCCCATCATCAAAGACCAGAGGCAGATAAAACCACAAAGATGGGGAAAAAGCAGGGCAGAAAAGCTGGAAATTCAAAAAATAAGAGCGCATCACCCCTGCAAAGGAGCGCAGCCTGTCGCCAGCAATGGATCAAAGCTGGTCAGAGAATGACTTTGATGAGATGAGAGAAGAAGGCTTCAGACCATCAAACTTCTCAGAGCTAAAGGAGGAATTACCTACCCAGCGCAAAGAAACTAAAAATCTTCAAAACAGAGTGGAAGAATTGACAGCTAGATTAATTAATGCAGAGATGATCATAAACGAAATGACAGAGATGAAAACCATGACACGAGAAATACATGACAAATGCACAAGCTTCAGTAACCGACTCGATCAACTGGAAGAAAGAGTATCAGCGATTGAGGATCAAATGAATGAAATGAAGCCAGAAGACAAACCAAAAGAAAAAAGAAGAAAAGAAATGAACAAAGCCTGCAAGAAGTATGGGATTATGTAAAAAGACCAAATCTACGTCTGATTGGGGTGCCTGAAAGTGAGGGGGAAAATGGAACCAAGTTGGAAAACACTCTTCAGGATATCATCCAGGAGAACTTCCCCAACCTAGTAAGGCAGGTCAACATTCAAATTCAGGAAATACAGAGAACGCCAAAGAGAAACTCCTTGAGAAGAGTAACTCCAAGACACATAATTGCCAGATTCACCAAAGTTGAAATGAAGGAAAAAGTCTTAAGGGCAGCCAGAGAGAAAGGTTGGGTGACACACAAAGGGAAGCCCATCAGACTAACAGCAGATCTCTCGGCAGAAACTACAAGCTGGAAGAGAGTGGGGGCCAATATTCAACATTCTTAAAGAAAAGAATTTTAAACCCAGAATTTCATATCCAGCCAAACTAAGTTTCACAAGTGAAGGAGAAATAAAATCCTTTACAGATAAGCAAATGCTTAGAGATTTTGTCACCACCAGGCCTGCCTTACAAGAGACCCTGAAGGAAGCCCTAAACATGGAAAGGAACAACCGGTACCAGCCATTGCAAAAACATGCCAAAATGTAAAGACCATCGAGGCTAGGAAGAAACTGCATCAACCAACGAACAAAATAACCAGTTAATATCATAATGGCAGGATCAAGTTCACACATAACAATATTAACCTTAAATGTAAATGCACTAAATGCTGCAATTAAAAGACACAGACTGGCAAACTGGATAAAGAGTCAAGACCCATCAGTCTGCTGTATTCAGGAGACCCATCTCACATGCAGAGACATACATAGGCTCAAAATAAAGGGATGGAGGAAGATCTACCAAGCAAATGGAGAACAAAAAAAAGCAAGGGTTGCAATCCTAGTCTCTGATAAAATAGACTGTAAACCATCAAAGATAAAAAGAGACAAAGAAGGCCATTACATAATGGTAAAGGGATCAATTCAACAGGAAGAGCTAACTATCCTAAATATATATGCACCCAATACAGGAGCACCCAGATTCATAAAGCAAGTCCTTAGAGACTTACAAAGAGACTTAGACTCCCATACAATAATAATGGGAGACTTCAACACTCCACTGTCAACATTAGACAAATCAACGAGACAGAAAGTCAACAAGGATATCCAGGAATTGAACTCATCTCTGCAGCAAGCAGACCTAATAGACATCTATAGAACTCTCCACCCCAAATCAACAGAATACACATTCTTCTCAGCACCACATCGCACTTATTTTAAAATTGACCACATAATTGGAAGTAAAGCACTCCTCAGCAAATGTAAAAGAACAGAAATTACAAGAAACTGTCTCTCAGACCACAGTACAATCCAACTAGAACGCAGGACTAAGAAACTCAATCAAAACCGCTCAACCACATAGAAACTGAGCAACCTGCTCCTGAATGACTACTGGGTACATAACGAAATGAAGGCAGAAATAAAGATGTTCTTTGAAACCAATGAGAACAAAGATACAACATACCAGAATCTCTGGGACACATTTAAAGCAGTGTGTAGAGGGAAATTTATAGCACTAAATGCCCACAAGAGAAAGCTGGAAAGATCTAAAATGGACACTCTAACATCACAATTAAAAGAATTAGAGAGGGAAGAGCAAACACATTCAAAAGCTAGCAGAAGGCAAGAAATAACTAAGATCAGAGCAGAACTGAAGGAGATAGAGACACAAAAATCCCTTTAAAAAATCAATGAATCCAGGAGTTGGTTTTTTGAAAAGATCAACAAAATTGACAGACCGCTAGCAAGACTATTAAACAAGAAAAGAGAGAGGAATCAAATAGATGCAATTAAAAATGATAAAGGGGATATCACCACCGACCCCACAGAAATACAAACTACCATCAGAGAATACTATAAACACCTCTATGCAAATCAACTAGAAAATCTAGAGGAAATGGATTATTTCCTGCACACTACACACTCCCAAGACTAAACCAGGAAGAAGATGAATCCCTGAATAGACCAATAGACCGAAATTGAGGCAATTGTTAATAGCCTACCAACCAAAAAAAGTCCAGGACCAGATGGATTCACAGCTGAATTCTACCAGAGGTACAAGGAGGAGCTGGCACCATTCCTTCTGAAACTATTCCGATCAATAGAAAAGGAACGAATCCTCCCTAACTCATTTTATGAGGCCAACAACATCCTGATACCAAAGCCTGGCAGAGACACAACATAAAAAGAGAATTTTAGACCAATATCCCTGATGAACATCGATGCAAAAATCCTCAATAAAATACTGGCAAACCGGATTCAGCAGCACATCAAAAAGCTTATCCACCATGATCAAGTGGGCTTCATCCCTGGGATGCAAGGCTGGTTCAACATTCGCAAATCAATAAACGTAATCCAGCATATAAACAGAACCAAAGACAAGAACCACATGATTATCTCAATAGATGCAGAAAAGGCTTTTGACAAAATTCAACAGCCCTTCATGCTAAAAACACTCAATAAATTCGGTATTGATGGAATGTACCTCAAAATAATAAGAGCTATTTATGACAAACCCACAGCCAATATCATACTGAATGGGCAAAACTGGAAAAATTCCTTTGAAAACTGGCACAAGACAGGGATGCCCTCTCTCACCACTCCTATTCAACATAGTGTTGGAAGTTCTGGCTAGGCAATCAGGCAAGAGAAAGAAATCAAGGGTATTCAGTTAGGAAAAGAAGAAGTCAAATTGTCCCTGTTTGCAGATGACATGATTGTATATTTAGAAAACCCCATTGTCTCAGCCCAAAATCTCCTTAAGCTGATAAGCAACTTCAGCAAAGTCTCAGGATACAAAATTAATGTGCAAAAATCACAAGCATTCTTATACACCGGTAACAGACAAACAGAGAGCCAAATCAGGAATGAACTGCCATTCACAATTGCTTCAACGAGAATAAAATACCTAGGAATCCAACTTACAAGGGATGTAAAGGACCTCTTCAAGGAGAACTACAAACCACTGCTCAGTGAAACCAAAGAGGACACAAACAAATGGAAGAACATACCATGCTCATGGATAGGAAGAATCAATATCGTGAAAATGGCCATACTGCCCAAGGTTATTTATAGATTCAATGCCATCCCATCAAGCTACCAATGAGTTTCTTCACAGAATTGGAAAAACTGCTTTAAAGTTCATATGGAACCAAAAAGAGCCCGCATTGCCAAGACAATCCTAAGTCAAAAGGACAAAGCTGGAGGCATCATGCTACCTGACTTCAAACTATACTACAAGGCTACAGTATCCAAAACAGCATGGTACTGGTACCAAAACAGAGCTATAGACCAATGGAACAGAACAGAGTCCTCAGAAATAATATCACACATCTACAGCCATCTGATCTTTGACAAACCTGAAAGAAACAAGAAATGGGGAAAGGATTCCATATTTAATAAATGGTGCTGGGAAAATTGGCTAGCCATAAGTAGAAAGCTGAAACTGGATCCTTTCCTTACTCCTTATACGAAGATTAATTCAAGATGGATTAGAGACTTAAATGTTAGACCTAATACCATAAAACCTAGAAGAAAATCTAGGTAGTACCATTCAGGACATAGGCATGGGCAAGGACTTCATGTCTAAAACACCAAAAGCAACGGCAATGAAAGCCAAAATTGACAAATGGGATCTAATTAAACTAAAGACCTTCTGCACAGCAAAAGAAACTACCATCAGAGAATACTATAAACACCTCTACGCAAATCAACTAGAAAATCTAGAAGAAATGGATAATTTCCTGGACACTACACTCCCAAGACTAAACCAGGAAGAAGTTGAATCCCTGAATAGACCAATAGCAGGCTCTGAAATTGAGGCAACAATTAATAGCCTACCAACCAAAAAGTCCAGGACCAGATGGATTCACAGCTGAATTCTACCAGAGGTACAAGGAGGAGCTGGTACCATTCCTTCTGAAACTATTCCAATCAATAGAAAAGAGGGAATCCTCCTAACTCATTTTATGAGGCCAACATCATCCTGATACCAAAGCCTGGCAGAGACACAAAAAAAAGAGAATTTTAGACCAATATCCCTGATGAACATCGATGCAAAATCCTCAATAAAATACTGGCAAACCGGATTCAGCAGCACATCAAAAGCTTATCCACCATGATCAAGTGGGCTTCATCCCTGGGATGCAAGGCTGGTTCAACATTCGCAAATCAATAAACGTAATCCAGCATATAAACAGAACCAAAGACAAGAACCACATGATTATCTCAATAGATGCAGAAAAGGCTTTTGACAAAATTCAACAGCCCTTCATGCTAAAAACACTCAATAAATTCGGTATTGATGGAACGTACCTCAAAATAATAAGAGCTATTTATGACAAACCCACAGCTAATATCATACTGAATGGGCAAAACTGGAAAAATTCCTTTGAAAACTGGCACAAGACAGGGATGCCCTCTCACCACTCCTATTCAACATAGTGTTGGAAGTTCTGGCTAGGCAATCAGGCAAGAGAAAGAAATCAAGGGTATTCAGTTAGGAAAAGAAGAAGTCAAATTGTCCCTGTTTGCAGATGACATGATTGTATATTTAGAAAACCCCATTGTCTCAGCCCAAAATCTCCTTAAGCTGATAAGCAACTTCAGCAAAGTCTCAGGATACAAAATTAATGTGCAAAATCACAAGCATTCTTATACACCAGTAACAGACAAACAGAGAGCCAAATCAGGAATGAACTTCCATTCACAATTGCTTCAAAGAGAATAAAATACCTAGGAATCCAACTTACAAGGGATGTAAAGGACCTCTTCAAGGAGAACTACAAACCACTGCTCAGTGAAATCAAAGAGGACACAACAAATGGAAGAACATACCATGCTCATGGATAGGAAGAATCAATATCGTGAAAATGGCCATACTGCCCAAGGTTATTTATAGATTCAATGCCATCCCCATCAAGCTACCAATGAGTTTCTTCACAGAATTGGAAAAACTGCTTTAAAGTTCATATGGAACCAAAAAGAGCCCGCATTGCCAAGACAATCCTAAGTCAAAAGAACAAAGCTGGGGGCATCATGCGACCTGACTTCAAACTATACTACAAGGCTACAGTAACCAAAACAGCATGGTACTGGTACCAAAACAGAGCTATAGACCAATGGAACAGAACAGAGTCCTCAGAAATAATACCACACATCTACAGCCATCTGATCTTTGACAAACCTGAGAGAAACAAGAAATGGGGAAAGGATTCCTATTTAATAAATGGTGCTGGGAAAATTGGCTAGCCATAAGTAGAAAGCTGAAACTGGATCCTTTCCTTACTCCTTATACGAAGATTAATTCAAGATGGATTAGAGACTTAAATGTTAGACCTAATACCATAAAACCCTAGAAGAAAATCTAGGTAGTACCATTCAGGACATAGGCATGGGCAAGGACTTCATGTCTAAAACACCAAAAGCAACGGCAGCAAAAGCCAAAATTGACAAATGGGATCTAATTAAACTAAAGAGCTTCTGCACAGCAAAAGAAACTACCATCAGAGTGAACAGGCAACCTACAGAATGGGAGAAAATTTTGCAATCTACTCATCTGACAAAGGGCTAATATCCAGAATCTACAAAGAACTCAAACAAATATACAAGAAAAAACAAACAACCCCATCAAAAGTGGGCAAAGGATATGAACAGACATTTCTCAAAAGAAGACATTCATACAGCCAACAGACACACGAAAAAATGCTTATCTTCACTCACCATCAGAGAAATTCAAATCAAAACCACAATGAGATATCATCTCACACCAGTTAGAATGGCGATCATTAAAAAGTCAGGAAACAACAGGTGCTGGAGAGGATGCGGAGAAATAGGAACTCTTTTACACTCTTGGTGAGATTGTAAACTTGTTCAACCATTATTGAAAACAGTATGGCAATTTCTCAAGGATCTAGAACTAGATGTACCATATGACCCAGCCATCCCACTACTGGGTATATACCCAAAGGATTATAAATCATGCTGCTATAAAGACACTTGCACACGTATGTGTATTGCTGCACTATTCACAATAGCAAAGACTTGGAATCAACCAAACACCACATGTTCTCACTCAGAGGTGGGAAATGAACAATGACATCACTTGGACTCAGGAAGGGGAACATCACACACTGGGGCCTGTCATGGGGAGGGGGGAGGAGGGAAGGATTGCATTGGGAGTTATACATGATATAAATGATGAATTGATGGGTACTGATGAGTTGATGGTTACAGCACAACAACATGGCACAAGTATACATATGTAACAAACCTGCACGTTATGCACTTGTACCCTAGAACTTAAAGTACATAAAAAAAAACTAGAAAGAAGCTTTCTGAGATATTTCTTTGTGATGTGTGAATTCATATCACAGAGTTACACCTTTCTTTTCATGGAGCAGTTTGTTAACACTGTTTGCATGGAATCTGCAAAGGGATGTTTGGGAGCACACGGAGGCCAATACTGAAAAATGAAATATCCTCAGAAGAAAACTAGAAAGAAACATTCTGAGAAACTTCTTTGTGATTTGTAAATTCATCTTACAGAATTATACTGTCCTTTTCATTGAGCAATCTGCAATAAGATATTTTGGTGTGCATTTAAGCCTATGGTGACAAAGGAAGTATCCTCAGATAAAAACAAAAAGAAGCTTTCTGAGAATATTATTTGTGATGTGTGAATTCATCTCACAGTGTTACACTCTTCCTTTCATTGAGAAGTTTGCTAACACTTTTTTCCTGGAATCTGCAATGGGATATCAGGAGTGCATTGAGGCCTATGATGAAAGAGGAAATATCCAAAGAGAAAAATCAGAAGGAAGGTTTCTGAGAAACACCTTTGTTGTGTGTGAATTTATCTCACAGAGTTACACCGTTATTTTCATGGAGCAATTTTGCAGCACTGTTTTTGGGAAATCTGAGATGGGATGATTTTTATCACAATAAAGTCTATGGTAAAAAAGGAAATATCCTAATAAAACCTAGAAAGAAGCTTTCTGAGAAACACCTTTGTGATGTGGGTATTCATCTCACAGAGTTACATGATTCTTTTCTTGGAGTAGGTTGCTAAAACTGTTTTCATGGAATCAGCAAGAGGATATTTGGGATCGCATTTAAGCCTATGGTGACAAAGGAAGTATCCTCAGATAAAAACAAAAAGAAGCTTTCTACGAATATTATTTGTGATGTGTGAATTCATCTCACAGTGTTACACTCTTCCTTTCATTGAGATGTTTGCTAACACTTTTTTCCTGGAATCTGCAATGGGATATTCAGGAGTGCATGGAGGCCTATGATGAAAGAGGAAATATCCAAAGAGAAAAATCAGAAGGAAGGTTTCTGAGAAACACCTTTGTGGTGTGTGAATTTATCTCACAGAGTTACACCGTTATTTTCATGGAGCAATTTTGCAGCACTCTTTGGGAAATCTGAGATGGGATGATTTTTATCACAATAAAGTCTATGGTAAAAAGGAAATATCCTAATAAAACCTAGAAAGAAGCTTTCTGAGAAACACCTTTGTGATGTGGGTATTCATCTCACAGAGTTACATGATTCTTTTCTTGGAGTAGGTTGCTAAAACTGTTTTCATGGAATCAGCAAGAGGATATTGGGATCGCATTGAAGTCTATGGTGACAAAAGAAATATCCTCAGACTAAAATGAGAAAGAAGCTTTCTGAGAAACTGCTTTGTGATTTGTGAATTCATCTCACAGAGTTGCAGGATTCTTTTCATGGAGGTCAGTTTGGTGGCACTATTGTTGTGGAATCTCAGAAGTGATATTTTACATTGCATTGAGGCAATGGTGACAAAGGAAATATCCTCAGATAAAAACTAGAAAGAAGTTTTCTGAGAAATTTCTTTGTGATGTGTGAATTCATCTCACAGAGGTACACCTTTCATTTCCTCGAGCACTTTGCTGACACTGTTTTTGTGGAGTCTGCAAAGGGATATTTGGGAGAGCATTGAGGCTTATAGTGAAAAGGAAATATCCCCAGAGAGAAACTAGAAAGAATCTTTCTGAGAAACTGCTTTGTGATGTGTGAATTCATCTTACAGGGTTACACTGTTCTTTTCATTGAGCAGTTTACTAACACTATTTTCATGGTATCTGCAATGGGATATTTTGGAGCACTTTGAAGTTTATAGTGACAAGGGAAATATCCTCATATAAAAACTAGAAAGAAGCTTTCTGAGAAATCGCTTTGTGATGTGTTAATTCAACTCACAGAGTAACACTATTTCTTTCATGGATGAGTTTGGTAGCACTGCTTTCAGGGAATCTGAGAAGGGATATTATTGATCGCATTGAAGCCTATGGTGAAAAAGGAAATGTCCTCAGATAAAAACTAGAATGAAGTTTTCTGAGAAAGTTCTTTTGATGTGTATAATCATTTCACAGAGTTACACCTTTCTTTTCATGGAACAGTTTGCTAAAACTCTTTTCATGGAGTCTGCAAAGGGATATTTCGGAGAGCATTGAAGACTATGGTGACAAAGGAAATATCCTTCACATAAAAACCAAAAAGAAGCTTCCTGTTAAACTGCTTTGTGATGTGTGAATTCACCTAACTGAGTAACAATGTCCTTTTCATTCAGAAGGTTGCTAACACTTTTTCGTTTAATCTTCAATGGTATATTCGGGAGCATATTGAGGAATACAGTGAAAAGGAAATATCCTCAGATAAAAATTAGAAAGAAGCTTTCATGGAAACTCTTTTGTGATGTGCATTCATCTCATAGAGCTAAACGTTTCTGTTGAGGGAGCACTTTGTCCTCACTATTTTGTGGTATCTGAGAAGGGATAATTGGGAGCCCATTGAAGCCTATGGTGGAAAAGGAAATATCCTCATATAAAAACTAGAAAGAAGCCTTCTGAGAAACTGCTTTGTGATGTGTTTATTCATCTCACAGAGTTACATGATACTTTCAATGGAGCAGTTGGGTAGCATTGTTTTTTGAATCTGAGAAGGGATATTTTCAATCACATTGAAGCCTATGGTGACAAAGGAAATATCCTCAGATTAAAAACTAGAAAGAAGCTTTCTGAGAAGGATCTTTGTGATGTCTGTATTCATCTCACAGAGTAACACCTTTCTATTCATGGAGAAGTTTGCTAACACTGTTTTCTTGGAATCTGCAAAGGGCTATTTGTGAGTGCTTTGAGGCCTATACCAAAAGAGGAAATATCCTCAGATAAAAACTAGAAAGAAACTTCCTGAGAAACTGCTTTGAAATGTGTGAATGCATCTCACAGTGTTACACTGTTATTTTCATTGATCAGTTTGACAACATTGCTTCCTTGTACTATGCAATAGGATATTTGGGAGTTCATTGAAGTCTATTGTGACAAAGGAAAAATTCTCAGATCAAAACCAAAAAGAAGCTTTCTGAGAAACTGCTTTGTGATGTGTCAATTCACCTCATAGAGTCACACCATTCCTTTCATTGAGAAGTTTGCTAAAATTTTTCCTGGAATCTGCAATGGGATATTTCAGATCTCAATGAGGAATATGGTGAAAAAGGAAATATTCTCAGATAAAATCTGGAAAGAAGCTTTCTGAGAAACTGCTTTGTGATGTGTCAATTCATCTCACAGAGTTACACTATACTTTTCATCGAGCAGTTTTTTAACACTGTTTCTGGGGAGTCTGAGAAGGGATATTTTGGATCACATTGAAGCCTAAGGTGACAAAGGAAATATCCTCAGACAAAAACTAGAAAGAAGCTTTCTGAGAAACTGCTTTATGGTGTGTGTATTCAACTCACAGAGTGACACCATTCTTTTCATGGAGCAGTTTGGTAACACTGTTTTTGTGTAACCTACAAAGGGATATTTGGGAGCCAGTTGAGGCCTATGGTGGAAAAGGAAATATGCTCAGAAGAAAGCTAGAAAGAAGCTTTCTGAGAAACTGCTTTGTGATGTGTGAATTCATCTCACAGTGTTACACCACTCTATTCTTGGAGCAGTTTGGTAGCACTGTTTGTAGGGAATCTGAGAAGGGATATTTTGAATTACATCGAAGCCTATGGTTATAAAGAATATATCCTCAGATAAAAACTAGAAAGATTTCTGAGAAAGTTCTTTGTTGTGTGTGAATTCATCTCACAGAGTTACACCTTTCTTTTCATGGAGCCGTTTGCTCACAGTCTTTTCTTGGAATCTGTCAAGGGATATTTGGGAGCACATTGAGACCTATGGTGAATGAGGAAATATCCTCAGATAAAAATCAAAAAGAAGCTTTCTGTGAAACTGCTTTATGATGTGTGAATTCATCTCACAGAGTTACCCGTTCTTTTCATTGAGAAGTTTTCAATGCTTTTTTCATAGAATCTGCAATGGGATATCCTTTTCATGGAGCATTTTGGTAGCACTGCTTTTGGGGAATTTGAGAACGGATATTTTGGATCACGTTGAAGCCTATGGTGACAAAGGAAATATATTCTGTAAAAAAACAAGAAAGAACCTTTCTGAAAAATTTCTTGTGATGTGTGAATTTATCTCACAGAGTTCCACCTTTCTTTTCATGGAACAGTTTGCAAACACTGTTTTCGTGGAATCTGAATAGTGATGTATGGGAGCACATTGAGGCCTATGGTGTGAAAGTAAATATCCTCAGATAAAAACTGGAAAGAAGCTTTCTGAGAAACTAACTTCATATAGGTGAATTTATCCCACAGAAATACACTCTTGTTTTCACTGAGCAGTATGATAACACTGCTTTTGTAGAATATGAAATAGGATATTTTGGAGCACACTGAAGCCTATGGTGACAAAGTAAATATCCTCAGAGAAAAACCAAAAAGAAGCTTTCTGAGAAACTGCTTTGTGATGTGTGATTTCATCTCACAGAATTACACCTTTCTTTTCATGTAGGTGTTTGTTAACACTATTTTCCTGGAATCTACAATGGGATATTCATGAGCCCATTGAGGTATATGGTGATAAAGGAAATATCCTCAGACAAAAACTTGGAAGAAGTTTTATGAGAAACTGCTTTGTGATGGGTGAAATTGTCTCACAGAGTTTCATCATTCTTTTCAATGAGCAGTTTGATGACACTGTTTTGATGGAATCTGCAGTAGGTTATTTGGGAGCGCATTGAAGCCTATAGTGACAAAGGAACTATCCTCAGATAACATCCAGAAAGAAGCTTTCTGTGAAACGGCTTTGTGATGTGTGAATTCACCTCATAGAGTTACATCGTTGTATTCATTGAGAAGTTTGCTAACAATTTTTTCGATTATTCTGTAATGAGATATTTGAGAGTGCCTTGAGGAATACAATGAAAATGATAATATCCTCGGATAAAACTAGAAAGAAGGTTTGTGAGAAACATCATTGTGATATGTGAATTCATCTCACAGAGTTACACCTTCTTTTCATGGAGCAGTTTGCTAACACTCTTTTTGTGGAATCTGCAAAGGGATATTTAAAAATGCACTGAAGTCTATAGTGAAAAAGGAAATATCCTCCGATAAAAAGTAGAAAAGATCTTTCTGAGAAACTGCCTTGGCATGTGTGAATTCATCTCACAGAGTTCCACTGTTCTTTACATTGAGCAGTTTGTGAACCCTGTTATCATAGCATCTGCAATAGGATATTTGGGAGTGCATTGAAGTCTATGGTGACAAAGGAAATATCCTCAGATAAAAACTAGAAAGAAGCTTTCTGAGAAACTGCTTTGTGATGTGTGAATTTATCTCACAGAGTTCCACCTTTCTTTTCATGGAACAGTTTGCAAACACTGTTTTCGTGGAATCTGAATAGTGATGTATGGGAGCACATTGAGGCCTATGGTGTGAAAGTAAATATCCTCAGATAAAAACTGGAAAGAAGCTTTCTGAGAAACTAACTTCATATAGGTGAATTTATCTCACAGAGATACACTCTTGTTTTCACTGAGCAGTTTGATAACACTGCTTTTGTGGAATGTGAAATAGGATATTTTGGAGCACACTGAAGCCTATGGTGACAAAGTAAATATCCTCAGAGAAAAACCAAAAAGAAGCTTTCTGAGAAACTGCTTTGTGATGTGTGATTTCATCTCACAGAATTACACCTTTCTTTTCATGTAGGAGTTTGTTAACACTATTTTCCTGGAATCTACAATGGGATATTCATGAGCCCATTGAGGTATATGGTGATAAAGGAAATATCCTCAGACAAAAACTTGGAAGAAGTTTTATGAGAAACTGCTTTGTGATGTGTGAAATTGTCTCACAGAGTTTCACCATTCTTTTCAATGAACAGTTTGATGACACTGTTTTGATGGAATCTGCAGTAGGTTATTTGGGAGCGCATTGAAGCCTATAGTGACAAAGGAACTATCCTTAGATAACATCCAAAAAGAAGCTTTCTGTGAAATGGCTTTGTGATGTGTGAATTCACCTCATAGAGTTACATTGTTGTATTCATTGAGAAGTTTGCTAACAATTTTTTCGATTATTCTGCAAGGAGATATTTGAGAGCGCCTTGAGGAATACAATGAAAATGATAATATCCTCGGATAAAACTAGAAAGAAGGTTTGTGAGAAACATCATTGTGATATGTGAATTCATCTCACAGAGTTACACCTTCTTTTCATGGAGCAGTTTGCTAACACTCTTTTTGTGGAATCTGCAAAGGGATATTTAAAAATGCACTGAAGTCTATAGTGAAAAAGGAAATATCCTCAGATAAAAAGGAGAAAAAATCTTTCTGAGAAACTGCCTTGGCATGTGTGAATTCATCTCACAGAGTTCCACTGTTCTTTACATTGAGCAGTTTGTGAACCCTGTTATCATAGCATCTGCAATAGGATATTTGGGAGCGCATTGAAATCTGTGATGACAAGGGAAATATCCTGAGATAAAAACAAGAAAGAAGCTTTCTGAGAAACTGCTTTGTGATTTGTGAATTCATCTCACTGAGTTACAGGTTTATTCTCATGGAGCAGTTTGCTAGCACTATTTTTATGGAATTTGCAATGGGATATTCCGGAGCTCCTAAGGGCCTATGGTGAAAAAGGAAATAACTTCAGATAAAAACTGGAGAGAAACTTTTCAGAAACGATTTTGTGACATGTGTATTAATCTGAAAGGTTTTAACTTTTTCTTTGAACAGTCTGGCAATACTTTTTTTGTGGTATCTGAGAGGAGATATTTGGGAGCACATTGAAGCCTATGGTTATAAAGGAAATATCCTCAGATTTGAACTAGAAAGAAGCTTTCTGAGAAACTGCTTTGTGATGTGTGAATTCATCTCACAGAGTTTCAATTTTACTTTCATTGAGCAATTTGGTAACACTGAATTTGTAGAATCTGCAAAGGGATATTCAGGAGTGCATAGAGTCCAATGGCAAAAAAGGAAATATCTTCAGGTAAAAACTGGTGACAAGCATTCTGAGAAACTCCTTTGTGATGTGTGCATTCACCTCATAGAGCTAAATCTTTCTGTTGAGGGAGCAGTTTGGCACCACAGTTTTGGTGAAGTCTGAGAAGGGATATTTGGGAGCACATTGAAGCCTATGGTGAAAAAGGAAATATCTTCAAAAACTAGAAAGAAGCATTCTGAGAAAGTACTTTGTGATGTGTAAATTCATCTCACAGATGTACACCTTTCTTTTCATGGAGCAGTTTGCTAACACTGTTTTTGTGGAATCTGCAAGGGACATTTGGAACAACATTGAAGCCTGAGGTGAAAAAGGAAATATCCTCAGATAAAAACCAGAAAGAAACTTTCTGAGAAACTGCTTTGTGATTTGTGAATTCATCTCACTGAGTTACAGGTTTATTCTCATGGAGCAGTTTGCTAGCACTATTTTTATGGAATTTGCAATGGGATATTCCGGAGCTCCTAAGGGCCTATGGTGAAAAAGGAAATAACTTCAGATAAAAACTGGAGAGAAACTTTTCAGAAACGATTTTGTGATGTGTATATTAATCTGAAAGGTTTTAACTTTTCTTTGATTTAACAGTCTGGCAATACTTTTTTTGTGGTATCTGAGAGGAGATATTTGGGAGCACATTGAAGCCTATGGTTATAAAGGAAATATCCTCAGATTTGAACTAGAAAGAAGCTTTCTGAGAAACTGCTTTGTGATTTGTGAATTCATCTCACAGAGTTTCAATTTTACTTTCATTGAGCAATTTGGTAACACTGTTTGTGGAATCTGCAAAGGGATATTCAGGAGTGCATAGAGTCCAATGGCAAAAAGGAAATATCCTCAGATAAAAACTAGAAAGAAGCTTTCTGAGAAACTCTTTGTGATGTGTGCATTCACCTCATAGAGCTAAATCTTTCTGTTGAGGGAGCAGTTTGGCACTACAGTTTTGGTGAAGTCTGAGAAGGGATATTTGGGAGCACATTGAAGCCTATGGTGAAAAAGGAAATATCTTCAAAAATTAGAAAGAAGCTTTCTGAGAAAGTTCTTTGTGATGTGTAAATTCATCTCACAGATGTACACCTTTCTTTTCATGGAGCAGTTTGCTAACACTGTTTTTGTGGAATCTGCAAGGGACATTTGGAACAACATTGAAGCCTGAGGTGAAAAAGGAAATATCCTCAGATAAAAACCAGAAAGAAACTTTCTGTGACACTGCTTTGTGATGTGTGAATTCATCTCACAGTGTTACACAGTTCTTTTCATTGAGCATTTTGCTCACACTGTCTTCTGGAATCTGCAATGGGATATTTTGGAGCACATAGAAGCTCATGGTGACATATTAAATATCCTCATAGAAAAAGTAGAAAGATGCTTTCTGAGAAACATCTTTGTGATGTGTGAATTCATCTCATAGAGTTACATGATTCTTTTCATGGATCAGTTTGATAGCACTGTTTTGAGGAATCTGAGAAGGGATATTTAGGATCACATTGAAGCATATGATGACACAGAAAATATTCTCAGATAAAAACTAGAAACTTTCTGAAAATGTTCTTTGTGATGTGTGAATTCATCTCAGAGAGTTGCACCATTCTTTTCATGGAGCCGATTGCTAAGGCTGTTTTCATGTCATCTGCAAAGGTATATTTGGGAGTGCCTTGAGTCCTATGGTGAAAAACAAAATATCCTCAGATTAAAAGTAGAAAGAAGCTTCCTGAGAAACTGCTTTGTGATGTGTGAACTCATGTCACAGAGTTACACTGTTCTTTTCATTGAGAAGTTGGTTAACACTGTTTTCGTGGAATCTGCAAAGGATATTTGGGAGTGCATTGAGGACTATAGTGAAAAAGGAAATATCCTCAGATAAAAATTAGAAAGAAGCTTTCTGAGAAACTGCTTTGTGATGTGTGAATTCATCTCACAGAGTTCCACCATTCTTTTCATTGAGCTGTTTGATAACACTGTTTTTGAGGAATCAGCAATAAGATATTTGGGAGGGCATTGAAGCCTACTGTGAAAAAGGAAACATGCTCAGATAAAAACCAAGAAGAAACTTTCTGCGAAACTTCTCTGTGATGTTTGAATTCATCTCAAAGAGTTACACTGTTCTTTTCATTTAACAGTTTGGAAACACTGTTTTCTTGGAATCTGCAATGGAATATTTTGGAGCACACAGATGCTTATGGTGACAAATGAAATATCCTCATATATAAAGTAGAAAGAAGCTTTCTGAGAGACTGCTTTGTGATGTGTTAATTTATCTCAAAGAGTTACACAATTCTTTTCATTCAGCAGTTTTATTGCACTGTTTTGGGGAATCTGAGATGGGATATTTGGTATTGCATTGAAGCCTATGGCGGCAATGTAAATATCCTCAGATAAAAACTAGAAAGAAGCTTTCTGAGAAATTTTTGTGATGTGTGAATTAAGCTAACAGACTTATACCATTGTTTACATTGAGCAGCTTGACAACCCTGTTTCCTGGAATCTCACCATGATCTTTTGGAGCACATTGAAGTCTATGGTGACAAAGGAAATATCCTCAGATAATAAACCAAAAAGAAGCTTTCTGAGAGATTGCTTTGGGATGTGTGAATTCATCTCACAGAGTTACACTGTTCTTTTCATTGAGCAGTTTGCTCACGCTGTTTTCTTGGAATCTGCAATGGGATATTTAGGAGTGCATTGAAGCTTATGGTGATAAAGAAAATATCCTCATCCAAAAACTAGATAGAAGCAATCTGAGAAACCGCTTTGTGATGTGTTAATTCATCTCATGGAGTTGCACGATCCTTTTATCATGTACCATTTGGTAGCTCTGTTTTTGTGGAATCTGAGAAGGGATGTTTTGTATGGCATTGGAGCCGTTGGTGACTAAGGAAATATACTCAGATAAAAACTAGAAAGAAGCATACTGAGAAAGTTCTTTGTGATGCTTGAGTTCATCTTCCTGAGTTACACCTTTCTTTTCTTTTCTTTTTTTTTGAGATGGAGTCTTGCTCTGTCACCTGGGCTGGAGTGCAGTGGCTGGATCTCAGACTACAGGTGCCCACCACCTCGCCTGGCTAGTTTTTTTGTATTTTTTAGTAGAGACGGGGTTTCACTGTGTTAGCCAGGATGGTCTCAATCTCCTGACCTCATGATTCACCCGTCTCAGGCTCCCAAAGTGCTGGAATTACAGGCTTGAGCCACCGTGCCTGGCCACACCTTTCTTTTCATGGAGCGGTTTGCTGAAGCTGTTTTCATGCAATTTGCAAAGGTATATTTGGGAGCACCTTGAGGCCTATGGTGAAAAAAGAAATTTCCTCTGATAAAACTAGAAATAAGCTATATGAGGAATTGCTATGTGATGGCTGAATTCATCTCACAAGTTACACCTTTCCTTTCATTGAGCAGTTTGGGAGCACATTTTTTGGGAAATCTGCAAAGGGGCATTTGGGAGCTCATAGAGGCTGATGGTAAAAAGGAAATATCTTCAAAAAAACCTGGAGAGAAGGTTTTCGAGAAACTGTTTTGTGATGTGTGAATTCACCTCATAGAGATAAACCATATTTTTGATTGACCAGTTTGGCATCACTCTTTTGTGGTTTCTGAGAAAAGATATTTGAGAATGCTTTGAGGGTGATGGTGGAAGAGTAAATATGCTGCACAGATGAAAGGTGAAAGTAGCCTTCTTAGAAATTTCTTTGTGATGGGTGAATTCATCTCCTAGAGGTAAACCATTCTTTTCATTGAGCAGTTTGTTAACCCTGTTTTTGTGAAATCTCCAAAGGGATAAAAGAAGCACAGAGAAACCTATGGTGAAAAAGGAAATCATCTCAGATAAAAACTAGAAAGAAGCTTTCTGAGAGACTGTTTAGTGATGGGTGAATTCATCTCACAGGTTAAATCTTTCTTTTTATTGAGCAGTTTGGTAACACTGCTTTTGTGGAATCTGTAATGGGATATTTGGGACCATATAGAGTCCTGAGGTGAAAGACGAAAATTCTCGAGGTAAAAACTGGAGAGAATCTTTCAGAGAAAGTCCTTTGTGATTTGTGCATTCATCTCATACAGCTAAACGTTTCTGTTGATTGAGCACTTTGGTATCACTGTTTTTGTGGTGTCTGAGAAGTGATACTTGGGAGCACATTGAAACCTATGGTTCAAAAGGAAATATCCGTATATAAAAACTAGAAAGAAGCTTTCTGAGAAACTCTTTTGTGATGTGTGAATTCACCTCACTGCATTACACTGTTCTTTTCATTAAGCAGTTTGCTAACACTGTTTTGTTGGAATCTGGAACAGGATATTTCAGAGAGCATTGCCACTTACAGTGACAAAATAAATAATATCATATAAAAACTAGAAGAAGCTTTCTGAGACCACTTTTTGATGTGTTAATTTATCCCACAGAGTTACATGACACTTTTAATGGAGCAGTTTACCAGCAGTGTTTCTGGGGAATCTGAGAAGGGATATTTTGGATCGCATTGAATCCAATGGTGACAAAGGAAATATCCTCACATAAAAACTGTAAAGAATCTCTATGGGAAACGGCTTTGTGATGTGTTAGTTCATCTCACAGAGTTATACCCCTTTCTTTTCTTGGAGTACTTTGCCATCACTTTTTGTGGAATCTGCAAAGGGATATTTGGGAGCACACAGAAGCCTGTAGGGAATAAAGAAATATCCTCAGATAAAAACTAGAAAGAAGCATCCTGAGAAACTGCTTTGTGATGTGTGAATTCATCTCACAGAGTTTTCATGGAGCAGTTTGGTATCACTGTTTTTGAGGAATCTGGGAAGGGATATTTTTGATTTCATTGAAGTCTTTGGTGACAAAGGAATTATCCTCAGATAAAAACCATAAAGAAGGTATCTGAGAAACTTCTTTGTGATGCGTGAATTCACCTCACAAGACTACAGCTTTCTTCAAGGAACAATTGGCTAACACTATTTTCATGGAGTATGCACTGGGATATTTGGGAGTGTATTGAAGGTTATGGTGAAAAAGGAAATATACTCAGATAAAAACTGGAAAGAATATTTCTGAGAAACTGCTTTGTGATGGGCGAATTCATCTCACAGAGCTACATCATGCTTTTCTTTGAGCCATTTGATAACATTGTCTTCATGGAGTCTGCAATAGGATATTTCGGAGTGCACTGAACCTTATGGTGACAAAGGAAATATCCTCAGAAAAAAATTAGAAAGAAGCTTTCTGAGAATCTGCTTTTTGATGTGTGAATTCTCACAACATTACACTGTTCTGTCCATTGATCAGTTTGCTAACACTGTTTTCTTGGAATCTGAAATGGGATATTTCGGAGGGCACTGAAGTTAATGGTGACAAAGGAAATATCCTGAGACAAAAACTAGAAGGAAGCTTTCTGAGAAACTGGTTTCTGATGTGTGAATTCACCTCTCAGTGATACATCTTTCTTTTCCTGGAGCAATTCCCCAGTACTGTTTTTGGGAAATTTGAGAATGGTTATTTTGAATTGTATTGCAGCCTATAGTGGAAAAGTAAATATCTTCAGATAAAAACTAGGAAAGGTTTTGGAGAAACTGCTTTGTGATGGGTCAATTTATCTCACAGAGTTTCATCATTCTTTTCAAGGAACAATTGGCTAACACTATTTTCATGGAGTATGCACTGGGATATTTGGGAGTGTATTGAAGGTTATGGTGAAAAAGGAAATATACTCAGATAAAAACTGGAAAGAATATTTCTGAGAAACTGCTTTTTGATGGGCGAATTCATCTCACAGAGCTACATCATGCTTTTCTTTGAGCCATTTGATAACATTGTCTTCATGGAGTCTGCAATAGGATATTTCGGAGTGCACTGAACCTTATGGTGACAAAGGAAATATCCTCAGAAAAAAATTAGAAAGAAGCTTTCTGAGAATCTGCTTTTTGATGTGTGAATTCTTCTCACAACATTACACTGTTCTGTCCATTGATCAGTTTGCTAACACTGTTTTCTTGCAATCTGCAATGGGATATTTTGGAGGGTACTGAAGTTAATGGTGACAAAGGAAATATCCTGAGACAAAAACTAGAAGGAAGCTTTCTGAGAAACTGGTTTCTGATGTGTGAATTCACCTCTCAGTGATACATCTTTCTTTTCCTGGAGCAATTCCCCAGTACTGTTTTTGGGAAATTTGAGAATGGTTATTTTGAATTGTATTGCAGCCTATAGTAGAAAAGTAAATATCCTCAGATAAAAACTAGGAAAGCTTTTGGAGAAACTGCTTTGTGATGGGTCAATTTATCTCACAGAGTTTCATCATTCTTTTCATGGGGAGCTTTCTTAGCACTGTTTTGCAGACTCTACAGAGGGATAATTGGGATCTCATAGAGGCAACGTGAAAAAAGAAAATTCTTAAGATCACAACTGGAGAATATTTCTGAGAAACTGCTTTGTGATGGGCGAATTCATCTCACAGAGTTACACCTTTCTTTTCCTGGAGCAGTTTGCTAACACTGTTTTTGTGGTGTCTGGGAAAGGATATTTGGGAGCATTGAAGCCTATGGTGGAAAAGGAAATATCCTCATATAAAAACTAGAAAGAAGCTTTCTGAAAGTGCTTTGTAATGTGTTAATTCACCTCACAGAGTTACATGATACTTTTCATTGATCAGTTTGGTAGCACTGTTTTTGGGGAATCTGGAGAAGAGATATTTTGGATGACATTGAAGACTATGGTCACAAAGGCAATATCCTCATATAAAAATTAGAAAGAAGCTTTCTGAGAAAGTTCTTTGTGATGTGTGAATTCATCTCACAGAACCACACCTTTCTTTTCCTGGAGCAGTTTGCTAACACTGTTTTTGTGGAATCTGCTAAGGGATATTTGGGAGTGCATTGAGGCCTATAGTGAAAATGAAAAAATCCTCAGATAAAAACTAGAAAGAAGCCTTCTGAGAAACAGCTTGTGTGATATGTGAATTCATCTCAGAGTCACACCTTCTTTTCATTTAGCAGCTTGATAACAATATTTTCATGGAATCTTCAACAGAATAGCTTGGAGTGCATTGAGGCCTATGGTGACAAAGGAAATATCCTCAGATAAAAACAAAAAAAGAAGCTTTCTGACAAACTGCTTTGTGATGTGTGAATTCATCTCAAAGAGTTACATTGTTCATTTCATTGATCAGTTTGCTAACACTGTTTTCTTGAAATTTGCAATTTGATATTTTGGAGTGCATTGAAATTTATGGTGACTAAGAAAATATCCTCATGCAAAAACTAGAAAGAAGCTTTCTGACAAACTGCTTTGTGATTTGTGAATTCATCTCACCGAGTTACAAGATTCTTTTCAGGGAGCAGTTTGGTAGTACTGATTTTATGGCATCTTCAAAGGGATATTCAGAAACTCCTAGAGGCCTATGGTGAAAAAGGAAATAACCTCCGAAAGAAACTGGATAGAATCTTTTCAAGAAACGGTTTTCTGATTGTGTGTCTTCATAGCATAGAGTTTAACCTTTTTGTTGATTAAGCAGTTTGATATCACTGTTTTTGTGGTATCTGAGAGGAGATGTTTGGGAACACATTGAAGCCTATGGTGAAGAAGGAAATATAGTCAGATTTAAACTAGAAAGAAGCTTTCTGAGAACTGCTTGATGATGGAGGAATTCATCTCACAGGGTTTCAATTTTGTTTCCATTGAGCATTTTGGTAACACTATTTTTGTGGAATCTGCAAAGGGATATTTGGGAATACACAGAGTCCAATGGTAAAAAAGGAAATATCTTCAGGTAAAAACTGGAGAGAAGCTTTCTGAGAAACTCCTTTGTGATGTGTGCATTCATCATAGAGCTAAACTTTTCTGTTGAGGAGCACATTGGCATCACTGTTTGTGTGGTGTCTGAGAAGGGATATTTGGGAGCACATTGAAGCCTATGGTGGAAAAGAAACATCCTCAGATAAAAACTAGAAAGAAGCTTCCTGAGAAAATGCTTTGTGATGGGTCAATTCATCTCACAGAGTTACATCATCCTTTTGGTGGTGCAGTTTGTTAGCACTGTTTTTGTGGAATCTGCAGAGGCATATATGGGAGTGCATAGAGGCCTAAGGTGAAAAAAGAAAATTCTTCAGGTAACAACTGGAGTGAAGCTTTCAGAGAAACTCCTTTGTGATCTTTGCATTTATCTAATAGAGGTAAATGTTTCTGTTGAGGGAGCACTTTGGCATCAATGTTTCTGTGGTGCCTGAGAAAGGATATTTGGGGGCACTTTGAAACCAATGATGGAAAAGGAAAAATCCTCATGTAAAAACTAGAAAGAAGCATTCTTTGAAACCGGTTTGTGATGTGTTAATTCATGTCTCAGAGTTATATGATACTTTACATGGAGCAATTTAGTAACATTGTTTTCATGGAATCTGTAAAGGGATATTTGGGAACGCATTGCTAACTATAGTGAAAATGAAAATATCCTCAGATAAAAAATAGAAAGAAGCTTTCTCAGAAACTGCTTTGTGATATGTGAATTTATCTCACAGAGTTACAACGTTCTTTTCATTGAACATTTTTCTTGGAATCTGCAATAGGATATTTTCGAACACATTGAAGCCTAGAGTGACAAAGGAAATATCCTCAGATAAAAACCAAAAAGAAGCTTTCTGAGAAACTGCTTTGTGATGTGTGAATTCATCTAACAGAGTCACACCATACTTTTCAATGAGCGGTTTGCTAACAGTGTTTTCTTGGAATCTGCAATGGGATACATCAGAGAACATTGAAACTTATGGTGACAAAGGAAATATTCTCATATAAGAACTAGAAAAAAGCTTTCTGAGACACTATTTTGTGATGTGTTAATTCATCTCAAAGTGTTACACGATTCTTTTCATTCACCATTTTGGCAGCAGTGTTTTTGGGGAATATGAGAAGGGATATTTTGTATCATACTGAAGCCTATGGTGACAAAGGAAATATCCTCAGATAAAAGCTAGAAAGAAACTTTCTGAGAAACTACTTTCTGATGTTTTAATTCATCCTACAGAGTTACACCTTTGTTTTCATGGAGCAGTTTGCAAACACTGATTCCCTGGAATCTGCAAAGGGATATTTGTAAGTGCATTGAGGCTTGTGATGGAAAAGGAAACATCATCAGATAAAATTTACAAAGAAGCTTTCTGAGAACCAGCTTTGTGATGTGTGCATTCATCTCACAGAATTACACCACTCTTTTATTTGAGCAGTTTGCTAACACTGTTTTCTTGGAATCTGCAATGGGATATTTCAGAGCACATTGAAGGGTATGGTGACAAAGGAAATATCCTCATAAATAACTGGAAAGAAGCTTTCTGAGAAACACTTCATGATGTGTTAGTTCATCTCAAAGAGTTACACAATTCTTTTCATGGATCAGTTTGGTGGCTCTGTGTTTGGGGAATCTGAGAAGGGATATTTTGGATTGCATTGAAGCCTATGGTGACAAAGGAATTATCCTCAGTTAAAACTAGAAAGAAGCTTTCTCAGAAAGTTCTTCATGATGTGTGAATTCACCTCACAGATCTACACCTTTCCTTTCATGGAGCAGTATGCTAACACTGTTTCTGTGGAATCTAAAAAGAGATATTTGGCAGTGCTTTGAGATGTATGGTGAAAAAGGAAATATCCTCAGATTAAAACTGAAAAGAATCTTTCTGAGAAACTACTTTGTGATGCATGAGTTCATCTCACAGAGATACCCTGTTCTTTTCATTGATCAGTTTGCTATCACTGTTTTCTTGGAATCTTCAATGGTATATTTCAGAGCTCATAGATGCTTATGCTGACAATGGAAATATCCTTAGAGAAAACTAGAAGGAAGCTTTCTGAGAAATTGATTGGTGATTTGTGAATTCAACTCACAGAGTTACACTATTCCTTTCATGGAGCAGTTTGGTAGCACTGTTTCTGGGGACTCTGAGAAGGGATATTTTGGACTGCATTGAAGCCTATGACATAGTGAATATGCTTAAGTAAAAACTAGACAGAAGCTTTCTGAGAAAGTTCTTTATGATGTGTGAATTCATCTCATAGAGTTACACCATTCTTTTCATTCAGCAGTTTGATAACACTGTTTTCCTGGAATCTTCAAAGGGATATTTGGGAGCGTATGGAGGCATATGTTGAAATAGGAAATAATCTCAGATAAAAACTAGAAAGGTTTCTGAGAAACTGCTTTGTTATGTGTGAATTAATCTCAAAGAGATACAGGGATATTTGCCTTGTGCATTTTGCTTACACTGTTTAATTGGAATCTGCAATCTGATATTTTGGAGTGCATTGAAGATTATGGTAACAAAGGAAATATCCTCATATAAAAACTAGAAGGAATGTTTCTGAGAAACTGCTTTCTGATGTGTGAATTCATCTCACAGAGTTACACTGTTCTTTTCATTTACCAGTTTGCCTGTTATCTTAGAATCTGCATAGGGATATATCAGAGTGCATTGAAGCTTATGGTGACAAAGGAAATATCGTCATATAAAATCTAGAAAGGATGTTACTGAGAAACCATTTTGTGATTTGTTATACATCCCACAGAGTTACATGATTCCTTTCATGGATGAGTTTGGGAGCACTGTTTTTGGCGAATCTGAGGAAGAATATATTGGATCACACTGAAGCTAAAGATGACAAAGGAAACATCCTCAGATAAAAACTAGAAAGTAGCTTTCTGAGAAAGGTCCTTGTGATGTGTGAATTCATATCACAGAGTTTTACCTTTCTTTTCATGGAGCAGTTTGCTAACAATATTTTCGTGAAATCTGCAAAGGCACATTTGGGAGTGCAATTAGGCCTATAGTGAAAAAGGAAATATCCTCAGATAAAAACTAGAAAGAAGCTTACTGAGAAATTGCTTTGTGATGTGTGAATCCGTCTCACAGAGTTACATGTTCTTGTCACTGGGCAGTTTGCTAACGCTGTTTTCTTGGAATCTTCAATGGGATATTTTGGAGCATATTCAAGTTTAGGGGACAAAGAAAATATCCTCAGACAAATACTAGAAGTAAACGTTCTGAAAATCCCTTGTGATTTGTGAATTCATCTCACGGAATGACACAATTCTTTATATGAGGCAGTATTGTAGCACTGCTTTCATGGAATCCACAAAGGGATAATAGGGAGCACATGGAGGCCTATAGTGCCAAAGGGATATAGTCAGAAAAAAAGTAGAAAGAATCTTTCTGAGAAAGTTCTTTGTGATGTGTGAATCCGTCTCACAGAGTTACATGTTCTTGTCACTGGGCAGTTTGCTAACGCTGTTTTCTTGGAATCTTCCATGGGATATTTTGGAGCATATTCAAGTTTAGGTGACAAAGAAAATATCCTCAGATAAAAACTAGAAAGAAGCTTTCTGAGAAACTTGCTTTGTGATGTGAATTCATCTCACAGTGTTACACTGTATTTTCATTGAGCAGTTTGATAACACTGTTTTGGAATCTGCAATAGGATATTTGGGACACATCAAAACATATGGTGACAAAGGAAATATCCTCAGATAAAAACTAGAAAGAAGCTTTCTGAGAAAGTTCTTTGTGATGTGAATTCATCACAGAGTTACCTTTCTTTTCATGGAGCAGTTTGCTAACACTGTTTTCTTGGAATCTGCAAAGGATATTTTGGAGTGCAATTAGGCCTATAGTGAAAAAGGAAATATCCTCAGATAAAAACTAGAAAGAAGCTTTCTGAGAAACTGCTTTCTGATGTGTGAATTCATCTCACAGTGTTACACTGTTATTTTCATTGAGCAGTTTGATAACACTGTTTTCCGGAATCTGCAATAGGATATTTGGGACACATCAAAACATATGGTGACAAAGGAAATACTCACAGAAAAAATTAGTAAGAAGCTTTCTGAGAAACTTCTTTGTGATGTGTGAATTCATATCACAGAGTTACCTTTCTTTTCATGGAGCAGTTTGGTAGCACTGTTTCTGGGGACTCTGAGAAGGATATTTTGGACTGCATTGAAGCCTATGGTGACAAAGGAAATATCCTCAGATAAAAACTAGAAAGAAGCTTTCTGAGAAACTTCTTTGTGATGTGTGAATCCGTCTCACAGAGTTACACTATTCCTTTCATGGAGCAGTTTGCTAACACTGTTTTCTTGGAATCTGCAAAGGGATATTTTGGAGTGCATTGAAGCCTATGGTGAAAAGGAAATATCCTCAGATAAAAACTAGAAAGAAACTTTCTGAGAAACTTTGTGATTTGTGAATTCATCTCAAAGAGATACAGGGATATTTGCCTTGTGCATTTTGCTTACACTGTTTAATTGGAATCTGCAATCTGATATTTTGGAGTGCATTGAAGCCTATGGTGACAAAGGAAATATCCTCAGATAAAAACTAGAAGAAGCTTTCTGAGAAACTTTTGTGATGTGTGAATTCATCTCACAGAGTTACACTGGTATTTTCATTGAGCAGTTTGATAACACTGTTTCGTGAATCTGCAAAGGCACATTTGGGAGTGCAATTAGGCCTATAGTGAAAAAGGAAATATCCTCAGAAAAAAAGTAGAAAGAATCTTTCTGAGAAAGTTCTTTGTGATGTGTGAATTCATCACACAGAATTACAGATTTATTTTCTTGGAGTAGTTTCCTTACACTGTTTTCTTGGAATCTGCAAAGGGATATTTGTGGTCGCCTTGAGGCCTATCGTGAAAAAGGAAATGTCCTCAGATAAAAACTAGAAAGTAGCTTTCTGAGAAACGGCTTTGTGTTGTGTAAATTCGTCTCACAGTGTTACACTGGTATTTTCATTGAGCAGTTTGATAACACTGTTTTCCTGGAATCTGCAATAGGATATTTGGGACACATCAAAACATATGGTGACAAAGGACAGTCTCTTTTTTATTATTATTATTTTATTTTATTTTTTTATTATTGTACTTTAAGTTCTAGGGTACATGTGCATAACGTGCAGGTTTGTTACATATGTATACTTGTGCCATGTTGGTGTGCTGCACCCATCAACTCCTCAGCACCCATCAATTCATCATTTATATCAGGTATAACTCCCCAATGCAATCCCTCCCACCTCCCCCTCCCATGATAGGCCCCAGTGTGTGATGTTCCCCTTCCCGAGTCCAAGTGATCTTGTTGTTCAGTTCCCACCTATGAGTGAGAACATGCAGTGTTTGGTTTTCTGTTCTTGTGATAGTTTGCCAAGAATGATGGTTTCCAGCTGCATCCATGTCCCTACAAAGGACGCAAACTTATCCTTTTTTATGGCTGCATAGTATTCCATGGTGTATATGTGCCACATTTTCTTAATCCAGTCTGCTTCAAAGAAAATCAAATACCTAGGAATCCAACTTACAAGGGATGTAAAGTACCTCTTCAAGGAGAACTACAAACCACTGCTCAGTGAAATCAAAGAGGACGCAAACAAATGGAAGAACATACCATGCTCATGGATAGGAAGAATCAATATCATGAAAATGGCCATACTGCCCAAGGTTATTTATAGATTCAATGCCATCCCCATCAAGCTACCAATGAATTTCTTCACAGAATTGGAAAAAACGGCTTTAAAGTTCATATGGAACCAAAAAAGACCCCGCATTGCCAAGACAATCCTAAGTCAAAAGGACAAAGCTGGAGGCGTCACGCTACCTGACTTCAAACTATACTACAAGGCTACAGTAACCAAAACAGCATGGTACTGGTACCAAAACATGGATATAGACCAATGGAACAGAACAGAGTCCTCATAAATAATACCACACATCTACAGCCATCTGATCTTTGACAAACCTGAGAGAAACAAGAAATGGGGAAAGGATTCCCTATTTAATAAATGGTGCTGGGAAAATTGGCTAGCCATAAGGAGAAAGCTGAAACTGGATCCTTTCCTTACTCCTTATACGAAAATTAATTCAAGATGGACAAAGGACATTCTCACAGAAAAAATCTAGTAGGAATCTTTCTGAGAAACTCCTTTGTGATTTGAGAATTCATCTCACAGAGTTACACGATTCTTTTCATGGAGAAGTTTGTTAGTACTGTTTTTGGAGAATCTGAGAAGGGATATTTTGGATCTCATTGAAGCCTATTGAGACAAAGGAAATATCCTCAGATAAAAACTAGAAAGAAGCTTTATGGGAAACTACTTTGTGATGCGTGAATTTGTTTAACGGATTTACATGTTTCTTTATATGGAGCAGTTTGCTAACACTATTTTCATGGAAACTGCAAAGAGATACTTGCGAGTGTATTGATGCCTATGGCGAAAAAGGAAATAACCTCATACAAAAACTAAAAGGAAATTTCCTGAGAAACTACTTTGTGATTTGTGAGTTCATCACACACAGTAACATGGTTCATTTCATAGAGCAGTTTGTTAGCACTGTTTTTGGGGATTCTGAGAAGGGATATTTTGGATTGCATTGAAGCCAATATTGACAAAGTAAATATCCTCAGATAAAAAAATAGAAGGAAGCTTTCTGAGAATGTTCCTTGTGATGTCTGAATTCATCTCACAGAATTACATCTTTCTTTTCATGGAGCAGTTTGATAACACTGTTTTCGTGGAATCTGCAATAAGATATTTTGGAGTGCATTGAAGCCTCTAGTGAAAAAGGAAATATCCTCAGATAAAAACAAATAGAAGCTTTCTGAGAAACTGCTTTGTGATGTGTGAATTCATCCTACAGAGTTGTACTGTTCTATTCATTGAGCTATTTGCTAACACTGTTTTCTTGAAATCTGCAATGGGATATTTCAGAGTGCATTGAAGCTTTTGGTGACAAAGGAAATATCCTCAGACAAAAACTAGAAAAAAGCTTTCTTAGAAACTGCTTTGTGATTGGTGAATTCATCTCATGGAATCTGCATAGGGATATCAGATAAAAACTAGAAAGAAGCTTTATGGGAAACTACTTTGTGATGCGTGAATTTGTTTCACGGATTTACACATTTCTTTACGTGGAGCAGTTTGCTAACACTATTTTCATGGAAACTGCAAAGAGATATTTGCGAGTGTATTGAAGCCTATGGCGAAAAAGGAAATATCCTCATACAAAAACTAAAAGGAAATTTTCTGAGAAACTACTTTGTGATTTGAGAGTTCATCACGCAGAGTAACATGGTTCATTTCATAGAGCAGTTTGTTAGCACTGTTTTTGGGGAGTCTGAGAAGGGATATTTTGGATTGCATTGAAGCCTATATTGACAAAGGAAATAACCTCAGATAAAAAAATAGAAAGAAGCTTTCTGAGAATGTTCCTTGTGATGTCTGAATTCATCTCACAGAATTACATCTTTCTTTCATGGAGTAGTTTGATAACACTGTTTTCGTGGAATCTGCAATAAGATATTTTGGAGTGCATTGAAGCCTCTAGTGAAAAAGGAAATATCCTCAGATAAAAACAAAAAGAAGCTTTCTGAGAAACTGCTTTGTGATGTGTGAATTCATCCTACAGGGTTGTACTGTTCTATTCATTGAGCTATTTGCTAACACTGTTTTCTTGAAATCTGCAATGGGATATTTCAGAGTGCATTGAAGCTTTTGGTGACATAGGAAATATCCTCAGACAAAAACTAGAAAGAAGCTTTCTTAGAAACTGCTTTGTGACTTGTGAATTCATCTCATGGAGTTACACCTTTATTTTCTTGGAGCGCTTTACTAACAGCAATTCCGTGGAATCTGCATAGGGATAGTTGGGAGCACCTTGATGTCTATGGTGAAATAGGAAATATTGCAAGATAAATACTAGAAAGAAGCTTTCTGAGAAACTGCTTTGTGATGTGTGAATTCAACTCACAGAGTTACACAGTATTTTTCATTGGGCAGTTTGCTAACACTGTTTTTGAGGTATCTGCAAAGGAATATATGGGAGTGCATTGAGGCCTATGTTGAAAAAGGATATATCCTCAGATAAAAACTAAAAGGAATTTATCTGAGAAACCACTTTGTGATGTGATAATTCATTTCACAGAGTTATATGATTGTTTTTATGGAGCAGTTTGGAAGCACTGTTTTTGGGAATCTGAGAAGGGATATTTTGAATCGCATTGAAGCCTATGGTGACAAAGAAAATATCCTCAGAAAAAAGGTAGAAAGAAGGACCCTGAGAATGTACTTTTTTGTGTGTGAATTCATCTCACAGTGTACAGCTCAATTTTCATAGAGCAGTTTGCTAACACTGTTTTAGTGGAATCTGAAAAGGGATATATAGGAATGCATTGAGGACTACAGTAAGAAAGGAAATATACTCAGACAAAAAGTAGAAGGAAGCATTCTGAGAAACTCTTTTGTGATGCATGAATACATCTCACAGAGTTACATTGTACTTTTCATGGAACAGTGTGCTAACACAGTTTTCTTGGAATCTGTAATGGGGTATTTCTGAGCATATTGAAGTTTATGATGACAAAAGGAAATATTCTCAGATGAAAAATAGAAAGAAATCTCATTTAAGCCTATTGTGAAAAAGGTAATATCCTCAGATACAAACTAGAGAGTAGCTTTCTGAGAAAGGCCTTTGTGATGTGTGAATTCATCTCACAGTGTTACACCTTTCATTTCATGAAGCAATTTGTGAAATCTGTTTTCTTGGAATCTGCAAAGGATATTTGTGATCGCCTTTGAGGCCTATCGTGAAAAAGGAAATGTCCTCAGATAAAAACTAGAAAGAAGCTTTCTGAGAAACTGCTTTGTGTTGTGTAAATTCGTCTCACAGTGTTACACTGTATTTTCATTGAGCAGTTTGATAACACTGTTTTCCTGGAATCTGCAATAGGATATTTGGAGTGCAATGAAGCCTATGATGACAAAGGAAATATTCTTAGATAAAAACTAGAAAGAAATTATCTGGAAAACTTATTTGTGATGTGTGAATTCATCTCACAGAGTTAGACATTTCCATTCATGAAGCAATTTTCTAACACTGTTTTCGTGAAATCTGCAAAGGTATATTTGGGAGCGCATTGAGGTCTATGGTGAAGAAGAAATATTCCGGGTTAAAAACTAAAAACAAGCTTTCTGAGAAACTCCTTTTTGATGCATGCATTCATCTCACAAATTTACACTGTTCTTTTCATTGAGCTGTTTGCTAACACTATTTTCTTCGAATCTGCAATCTGATATTTCAGAGTTCATTGAATCTTATGGTGACAAAGGAAATATCTTCATATAAAAACTAGAAAGGGCCGGGCGCGGTGGCTCAAGCTTGTAATCCCAGCATTTTGGGAGGGTGAGACGGGTGGATCACGAGGTCAGGAGATTGAGACCATCCTGGCTAACACCGTGAAACCCCGTCTCTACTAAAAAATACAAAAAGCTAGCCAGGCGAGGTGGTGGGCATCTGTAGTCCCAGCTAATCGGGAGGCTGAGGCAGGAGAATGGCATAAACCTGGGAGGCGGAGCTTGCAGTGAGCTGAGATCCGGCCACTGCACTCCAGCCTGGCAACAAGGAAATATCCTCAGATAAAAACAAAAGAAGCTTTCTGAGAAACTGCTTTGTGATGTGTGAATTCATCTCACAGAGTTACATTGTTCTTTTCATGGAGCAGTTTCAACACAGCTTTTGTTCGGATCTGCCGCACAAGGTGGTGGCTACTGAGACCCCTTGAGTGTAGGACACCCCAGTTTGCTAACACTGTTTTAGTGGAATCTGAAAAGGGATATATGGGAATGCATTGAGGACTACAGTAAGAAAGGAAATATACTCAGAAAAAAAGTAGAAGGAAGCATTCTGAGAAACTGTTTTGTGATGCATGAATACATCTCACAGAGTTACATTGTTCTTTTCATGGAGCAGTGTGCTAACACAGTTTTCTTGGAATCTGTAATGGGATATTTCTGAGCATATTGAAGCTTATGATGACAAAGGAAATATTCTCAGATGAAAAATAGAAAACATCTTTATGAGAAACTGCTTATTGATTTGTGAATTTATCTCTCAGAGTTATACAATTATTTTCATGGAGCAGTTTGGTAGTACTGTGTTTGAGAAATCTGAGAAGGGATATTTTGGATCTCATTTAAGCCTATGGTGAAAAAGGTAATATCCTCAGATATAAACTAGAGAGTAGCTTTCTGTGAAAGGACTTTGTGATGTGTGAATTCATCTCACAGTGTTACACCTTTCATTTCATGAAGCAATTTGTGAAATCTGTTTTCTTGGAATCTGCAATGGGATATTTGGAAGCACACTGAGCCGTATAGTGAAAAAGGATATATCCTCAGATAAAAACTAGAAGGAAGCTTTCAGAGAAACTGCTTTGTGATGTGTGAATTCATCTCAGAATGAATTACATGGTTACACGATTCTTTTCTTTGAGCAGTTAGATACCACTGTTTTTGTTTAATCTGCAATAGAATATTTGGGAGTGCAATGAAGCCTATGATGACAAAGGAAATATTCTTAGATAAAAACTAGAAAGAAATTATCTGGAAAACTTATTTGTGATGTGTGAATTCATCTCACAGAGTTAGACATTTCCATTCATGAAGCAATTTTCTAACACTGTTTTCGTGAAATCTGCAAAGGTATATTTGGGAGCGCATTGAGGTCTATGGTGAAGAAGAAATATCCCGGGTTAAAAACTAAAAACAAGCTTTCTGAGAAACTCCTTTTTGATGCGTGCATTCATCGCACAAATTTACCCTGTTCTTTTCATTGAGCCGTTTGCTAACACTATTTTCTTCGAATCTGCAATCTGATATTTCAGAGTTCATTGAAGCTTATGGTGACAAAGGAAATATCTTCATATAAAAACTAGAAAGGGCCAGGTGCGGTGGCTCAAGCCTGTAATCCCAGCACTTTGGGAGGCCGAGATGGGCGGATCACGAGATCAGGATATCGAGACCATCCTGGCTAACACAATGAAACCCCGTCTCTACTAAAAAATACATAAAGCTAGCTGGGCGAGGTGGCGGGCATCTGTAGTCCCAGCTACTCTGGAGGCTGAGGCAGGAGAATGGCCTAAACCCAGGAGGCGGAGCTTGCAGTGAGCTGAGATCCGGCCACTGCACTCCAGCCTGGGTGACAGAGCGAGACTGCGTCTCAAAAAAAAAAAAACTAGAAAGAAGCTTTCTGAGAAACCCTTTTGTGATGTGATAATTCATCTCACAGAGTTACACGATTCTTTTCATGGATCAGTTTAGTAGCACTGTTTTTAGGTAATCTGATGAGGGATATTTTAGATCTCATTGAAACCTATGGTGACAAAGAAAATATCCTCAGATAATAACTAGAAAGAAGCATTTTGAGAAAGTTCTTTTTGATATGTGAAGTCATTTCACAGAGTTACACCTCTATTTTCATGGAGAAACTTATTAACACTATTTTTGTACAGTCTGCAAAGTGGTATTTTTGAGTGCATTGAAGCCTATTTTGAGAAAGGAGTCATCCTCAGATAAAAACTAGAAGGAATCTTTCTGAGAAACTGCTTTGTGATGTCTGAATTCACTCACAGAGTTCCACTGTTCTTTGATTGAGCAATTTGTTTACATTGTTTTCTTGGAATGTGCACTGATATGTCTTATCACATTGAAGCATATGGTGACAAAGGAAATATCCTCATAGATAAACCAAAATGATGCTTTCAGAGAAACTGGTTTGTGATGTGTGAAGTCATCTCACAGAGTTACACCGTTCTTTTCATTGAGTAGTTTGATAACACTGTTTTTGTGGAATCTGCAATATGATATTTGGGAGTGCATTGAAGCCTCTGGTGACAAAGGAAATATCCTCATAGATAAACCAAAAAGAAACTGTCTGAGAAACAGCTTTGTGATGTGTGAATTCATCTCACAATGTTACACTGTTCTTTTCATTGAGCAGTTTGCTAACACTGTTTTTGTGGAATCTGCAGAAGTATATTTGGGATCTCATTGAACCTTATGGTGACAAAAGGAAATACCCTCATGTAAGAACTAGAAAGAAGCTTTCTGAGAAACCGCTTTGAGATGTGTGAATTCATCTCACATGGTTACACTGTTCTTTACTTTGAGCAGTTTACTAACCCTGAATTCTTGGAATCTGCAATGGGATATTTTAGAGTGCATTGAAGGTTCTGATGACAAAGAAATATCCACAGACAAAAACTAGACAGAAGCTTTCTGAGAAACTGCATGATGATTTGTGAATTCATCTCACAGAGTTACATGATTCTTTTCATGGAACATTTTGGTATCTGTGTTTTTGGGGAATCTGAGAAGGAGTATTTTGAATAGCATTGAAGCCTATGGTGACAAAGGAAATATACTCAGATAAAAAATAGAAAGAAGTTTTATGAGAAACTACTTTGTGGTGTGTCAATTAATCTCACAGAGTACATCATTCTTTTCATTGAGCAGTTGGTAACACTGTTTTTGTGCAAACTGCAAAGGGATATTTCAGAGCACATAGAGGTCTATGGTGAAAATGGAAATATCCTCAGATAAAAACTAGAAAGAATCACTCTGAGAAACTACTTTGTGATGTGTGAATTCACATCACAGCATTACACCATTCTTTTCATTGAGCATTTTGCTAACACCCTTTTTGTGGAATCTGCAAAGGGATTCTTCAGAGGGCATTGAAGCTTAGGTGACAAACGAAATATCCTCATATGAAAACTAAAAAGAAGCCTTTCGAGAAACCACTTTATGATGTGGTAATTCATCTCACAGAATTAAGTGATTCTTTTCATGGATCAGTTTGGTAGCACTGTTTTGGGGAATCTGAGAAGGGATATTTTGGATCACTTTGAAGCCTATGGTGACAAAGGAAATATACTCAGATAAAAAATAGAAAGAAGTTTTATGAGAAACTACTTTGTGGTGTGTCAATTAATCTCACAGAGTACACCATTCTTTTCATTGAGCAGTTTGGTAACACTGTTTTCGTGCAAACTGCAAAGGGATATTTCGGAGCACATAGAGGTCTATGGTGAAAATGGAAATATCCTCAGATAAAAACTAGAAAGAATCACTCTGAGAAACTACTTTGTGATGTGTGAATTCACATCACAGCCTTACACCATTCTTTTCATCGAGCATTTTGCTAACACCCTTTTTGTGGAATCTGCAAAGGGATTCTTCAGAGGGCATTGAAGCTTAGGTGACAAAGGAAAAATCCTCATAATAAAACTAAAAAGAAGCCTTTTGAGAAATCACTTTATGATGTGGTAATTCATCTCACAGAATTAAGTGATTCTTTTCATGGATCTGTTTGGTAGCACTGTTTTGGGGAATCTGAGAAGGGATATTTTGGATCACTTTGAAGCCTATGGTCACAAAGTAAATATCCTCAGATAAAAACTAAAAAGAAGCTTTCTGAGAAACTGCTTTGTGGTGTATGAATTCATCTCACAGACTTACAAGATTCTTTGCCTGGACAAGTTCGGTAGAACTGTTTCTGGGGATTCTGAGATGGATTATTTTGGATTGCATTGAAGCCTATGGTGACAAAGGAAATAACCTCAGATAAAAACAAGAATGAAAATTTATGAGAAACTACTTTGTGATGTGTTAATTAATCTCACAGAGTACACCATTCTTTTCATGGAGCAGTTTGCAAACAGTGTTTTCGTCCAATTTGAAAGGGATTTTTGGGAATGCATTTAGGCATACAGTGAAAAAGGAAATTTTCTCAGATAAAAATTAGAAAGAAGCTTTCTAAGAAACTGCTTTGCAAGGTGTGAATTCATCTCACAGGGTTTCACTGTTCTATTTATTGAGCAGTTTGCTAACAATGCATTCATGGAATCTGAATAGGGATACTTCAAGGGCATTGAAGCTTAAGTTGACCAAGGAAATACCCTCATATAAAAACTAGAAAGAAGCTTTCTGAGAAACAGCTTTATGATGTGCTAATTCATCTCAGAGAGTTAAATGATTGTTTTCATGGATCAGTTTGGTAGCTCGTTTTGGGGAATCTGAGAAGGGATATTTTGGATTGCTTTGAAGCCTATGGTGACAAAGGAAATATCGTCAGATAAAATCTAGAAAGAAGCTTTCTGAGAAAGTTCTTTGTGCTGTGTGAATTCATCTCACAAGGTTGCACCATTCTTTTCATGGAGCAGTTTGAAAACTCTGTTTTCATGAAGTTTGCAATAGGATATTTGAGAACATATTGAGAAAGGGCTTGGTGATGTCTGAATTTATCTCACAGAGTTAAACCTTTCTTTTCATGGAGCAGTTGCCTAGCATTGTTTTCGTGGAATCTGCAAAGGTTTATTTGGGAGTGCATTGAGGCCTATGGTGAAAAACTAAGTATCCTCAAATAAAAATGAGAAGGAAGCTTTCTGAGAAACTGCTTTGTGATGTGTGAATTCATCTCACAGAGTTACATGATTCTTTTCATTGAGCAGTTTGGTAACACTGTTTTTGGAATCTGCAAAGGGATATTGGAGCATTGAGGTCTATGGTGAAAAGGAAATATCCTCAGATAAAAACTAGAAAGAATTTTCTGAGAAACTTTTGTGATGTGTGAATTCACTCACAGAGTTACACCATTCTTTTCATTGAGCAGTTTGGTAACACTGTTTTGTGGAATCTGCAAAGGGATATTTCAGAGGGCATTGAAGCTTAGGTGACAAAGGAAATATCCTCAGATAAAACTAAAAAGAAGCCTTTCTGAGAAACTCACTTTGTGATGTGGTGAATTCATCTCACAGAATTAAGTGATTCTTTTCATGGATCAGTTTGGTAGCACTGTTTTTGGAATCTGAGAAGGATATTTTGGATCACTTGAAGCCTATGGTGACAAAGGAAATATCCTCAGATAAAAACTAGAAAGGAGGCTTTCTGAGAAAGTTCTTTGTGATGTGTGAATTCATCTCACAGAGTACATCTTATTTTTCATGGAACAGTTTCCTAACACTGTTTTCATGGAATCTGCAAAGGATATTTGGGAGTGCATTGAGGCCTATGGTGAAAAGGAAATATCCTCAGATAAAAACTAGAAAGAAGCTTTCTGAGAAACTGCTTTGTTATGTGAATTTATCTCAAAGAGATACAGGGATATTTGCCTTGTGCATTTTGCTTACACTGTTTAATTGGAATCTGCAATCTGATATTTTGGAGTGCATTGAAGATTATGGTAACAAAGGAAATATCCTCATATAAAAACTAGAAGGACTGTTTCTGAGAAACTGCTTTCTGATGTGTGAATTCATCTCACAGAGTTACACTGTTCTTTTCATTTACCAGTTTTCCTGTTATCTTAGAATCTGCATAGGGATATATCAGAGTGCATTGAAGCTTATGGTGACAAAGGAAATATCCTCAGATAAAATCTAGAAAGAAGCTTTCTGAGAAAGTTCTTTGTGCTGTGTGAATTAATCTCACAGGGTTGCACCATTCTTTTCATGGAGCAGTTTG
This sequence comes from Colobus guereza, assembly GCA_030247045.1. Lineage (NCBI taxonomy): Eukaryota > Metazoa > Chordata > Mammalia > Primates > Cercopithecidae > Colobus > Colobus guereza. The sequence goes on along the minus strand of CM058079.1, from coordinate 12,606,517 downwards.
ACAACTCTGTTTTCATGAAGTTTGCAATAGGATATTTGAAAACATATTGAGAAAGGCCTTGGTGATGTCTGAATTTATCTCACAGAGTTAAACCTTTCTTTTCATGGAGCAGTTGCCTAGCATTGTTTTCGTGGAATCTGCAAAGGTTTATTTGGGAGTGCATTGAGGCCTATGGTGAAAAACTAAGTATCCTCAAATAAAAACGAGAAGGAAGCTTTCTGAGAAACTGCTTTGTGATGTGTGAATTCATCTCACAGAGTTACATGATTCTTTTCATAGATCAGTTTGGTGGCACTGTTTTTTGGGAGCCTGAGAAGGGAAATTGCGAATGTCATTGAAGCATATGGTGACAAAGGAAATATCCTCAGATTAAAACTAGAAAGAAACTTTCTGATGAAGTATTTTCTGATGTGCGAATTCATCTCACAGGGTTCCACCATTCTTTTCATTGTGCAGTTTGATAATACTGTTTTCATGCATTCTGCAATAGGATATTTGAGAGCATATTGAGGCCTATGGTGACAAAGCAAATATCCTCAGAGAAAAACCAAAAAGAAGCTTTCTGAGAAACTTCTTTGTGATGTGTGAATTCATCTCATGGAGTTACAAGGTCCTTTTCATTGAGCAGTTTGATAACACTGTTTTCTTGGAATCTGCAATAGGATATTTGGGAGCGCATGGAGGCCTATAGTGAAAAAGGAAATATCCTCAGATAAAAACTAGAAAGAAGCTTTCTGAGAAACTGCTTTGTGATGTATGAATTCATCTCACAGAGTTACACTGTTCTTTTCATTGAGCAGTTTGCTAACACTGTTTTCCTGGAATCTGCAATAGGATATTTTGGAGTGCATTGAAGCTTATGGTGACAAAGGAAATATCCTCATATAAAAACTAGAAAGAAACTTTCTGAGAAACCGCTTTGTGATGTGCTAATTCATCTCACAGAGTTACATGATTCTTTTCATGGAGCAGTTTGGTAGCATGGTTTTTTGGGGAATCTGAGAAGGATATTTTGGATTGCATTGAAGCCTACAGTGACAAAGGAAATATCCTCAGATAAAAACTAGAAAGAAACTTTCTGAGAAACTTTGTGATGTGTGAATTCATCTCACAGAGTTACACTTTTCATTTCATGGAGCAGTTTGCTAACACTGCTTTCCTGGAATCTGCAATAGGATATTTTGGATTGCATTGAAGCTTATGGTGACAAAGGAAACATCCTCAGATAAAAACTAGAAAGAAGCTTTCTGAGAAACTGCTTTGTGATGTGTGAATTCATCTCACAGAGTTACACTGTTCTTTTCATTGAGCAGTTTGCTAACACTGTTTTGGGGAATCTGAGAAGGGATATTTTGGAGTGCATTGAAGCTTATGGTGACAAAGGAAATATCCTCAGATAAAAACTAGAAAGAAGCTTTCTGAGAAACTGCTTTGTGATGTGTGAATTCATCTCACAGAGTTACACTGTTCTTTTCATTGAGCAGTTTGCTAACACTGTTTTGTGGAATCTGCAATGGGATATTTGAGTGCATTGAAGCTTATGGTGACATAGGAAATATCCTCACACAAAAACGAGAAAGAAGCTTTCTGAGAAACTGCTTTGTGATGTGTGAATTCATCTCACAGAGTTACACTGTTCTTTTCATTGAGCAGTTTGCTAACACTGTTTTGTGGAATCTGTAAAGGGATATTTGGGAGCACCTTGAGACCTATGGTGAAATAGGAAATATCCTCAGATTAAAAAACTAAAAGAAGCTTTCTGAGAAACTGCTTTGTGATGTGAATTCATCTCACAGACTTACAGATTCTTTGCCTGGACAAGTTCGGTAGAACTGTTTCTGGGGAATCTGAGAAGGATATTTTGGATTGCATTGAAGCCTATGGTGACAAAGGAAATATCCTCATATAAAAACTAGAAAGAAGCTTTCTGAGAAACTGCTTTGTGATGTGTGAATTCATCTCACAGAGTTTCACCTTTCTTTTCATGGAGCAGTTTGCTAACACTGTTTTCGTGGAATCTGCAAAGGATATTTGGGAGTGCATTGAGGCCTATGGTGAAAAGGAAATATCCTCAGATAAAAACGAGAATGAAGCTTTCTGAGAAACTGCTTTGTGATGTGTGAATTCATCTCACAGAGTTACATGATTCTTTTCATAGATCAGTTTGGTGGCACTGTTTTTGGGAGCTCTGAGAAGGGAGATTACAAATCTCATTGAAGCATATGGTGACAAAGGAAATATCCGCAGATTAAAACTGGAAAGAAACTTTCTGAGAAAGTTTTTTGTGATGTGTGAATTCATCTCACAGGGTTCCACCATTCTTTTCATTGAGCAGTTTGATAACACTGTTTTCATGAAGTCTGCAATAGGATATTTGAGAGCATATTGAGGCCTATGGTGACAAAGCAAATATCCTCAGAGAAAAACAAAAAAGAAGCTTTCTGAGAAACTTCTTTGTGATGTGTGAATTCATCTCAGAGTTACAAGGTCCTTTTCATTGAGCAGTTTGATAACACTGTTTTCTTGGAATCTGCAAAGGATATTTGGTAGCACATTGAGGCCAGTAATGAAAAAGAAATATCCTCAGATAAAAACTAGAAAGAAGGTTTCTGAGAAACTCCTTTTGATGTATGAATTCATCTCACAGAGTTACAGTGTTCTTTTCATTGAGCAGTTTGTTAACACTGTTTTCCTGGAGTCTTCAATAGGATATTTTGGAGCTCATTGAAGCGTATGTTGACAAAGGAAATATCCTCATATAAAAACTAGAAAGAAATTTTCTGAGAAACCGCTTTGTGATGTGTTAATTCATCTCACAGTGTTACACCATTCTTTTCATTGAGCAGTCTCCTAACCCTGTTTTCCTGGAATCTGTTTTAGGATATTTGGGAGCCCATTGAAGCCTATGGGGACAAAGGAAATATCCTCAGATAAAAATCGGAAAGAAGCTTTCTGAGAAACCGCTTTGAATGTGTGAATTCATCCAGAAAATTACACAATTCTTTTCATTGATCACTTTGTTAGCATTGTTTTTGGGGAATCTGAGAAGAGATATTTTGGATTGCATTGAAGCCTAAGGTGACAAAGAAATATACTCATATAAAAACGGAAAGAAGCTTCTGAGAAACTTCTTTGTGATGTGTGAATTCATCTCACAATGTTTCACCTTTCTCTTCATGAAGCAGTTTGCTAACACTGTTTTCGTGGAATTTGCAAAGTGATATTTGGGAGCTATTTGAGGCCTATGATGAAAAAGGAAATGTCCTCAGATAAAAACTAGAAAGAAGCTTTCTGAGAAACTGCATTGTGAGGTGTGAATTCATCTCACAAAGTTACACTGTCTTTTCATCAATCAGGTTGCTAACACTGTTTTCTTGGAATCTGCAATGGGATATTTCTTAGTGCAGTGATGCTTATGGTGACAAAGGAAATATCCTCAGATAATAACTAGAAAGAAGGTTTCTGAGAAACTGCTTTCTGATGTGTGAATTCATCTCACAGAGTTACACTGTCCTTTCATGGAGTAGTTTGTTAGCACTGTTTTTGCAGAAACTAAGAAGGTATATTTTGGATTGCATGGTATCCTACACTGAAAAATGAAATATCCTCAGATAAAAAATGGAAAGAAGGTTTCTGAGAAAGGTCTTTGTGATGTGTGAATTCATCTCACAGAGTTACCCCTTCTTTTCATGCAGCAGTTTGCTAACACTGTTTTCATGGAATCATCCAAGGGATATTTGGCAGCACTTTGAGGCCTATAGTGAAAACAGAAATATCCTGAGATAAAAACTAGAAAGCAGCTTTCTGAGAAACTGCTTTGTGATGTGTGAACACATCTCAGAGAGTTACAGAGTTACAGTGTTCTTTTCATTGAGCAGTGTGCTAACACTGTTTTCATGGAATCTGCAAGGAGATATTTTGAGCACATTGAACTAATGGTGACAAAGGAAATAAACTCAGATAAATAGTGAAAAGAAGCTTTCTGAGAAACTGCTTTGGATGTGTGAATTCATCTCACAGAGTACATGATTCTTTTCTTGGATCACTTTGCTAGCACTGCTTTTGGGAAATCTGAGAAGGGACATTTTGGATCACATTGAAGCCTATACTGACAAAGGAAATATCCTCACATAAAAACCATAAAGAAACCTTATGAGAAACTGCTTTGTGATGTGTGAATACATCTCATAGAGTTACAGTGTTCTTTTTATTCAGCAGTCTGCTAATACTGTTTTCTTGGAATCCCTACAGGGATATTTCAGTGCATTGAAGCTTATTATGACAAAGGAAATATCCTCAGAGACAAGCTAGAAAGAAGGTTTCTGAGAAACTTCTGCATGATGTTTGAATTCATCTCACAGAGTTACACATTCCTTTCATGTAGCAGTTTCTTACCAATTTTTTTGGAATATCAGAGAAGGATATTTTGGATTGCATTGAAGCCTCCACAGACAAAGGAAATATTCTCAAATAACAACTAGAAAGAAGCTTTCTGAGAAACCTGTTTGTGATGTGTGAATTCATCTCACAGAGTTACATGATTCTTTCATTGATCACTTTGTTAGCAATGTTTTTGGGGAATCTTTGATGTGATATTTTGAAGTGCTTTGAGGCCTATGGTGAAAAAGGAAATACCCTCAGATAAACACTAGACAGAAATTTTCTGGGAAACTGCATTGTGACGTGTGAATGCATCTCACAGAGTTACACTGTTCTTTTCATTGAGCAGTTTGCTAACACTGTTTTCTTTGCATCTGCAATGGGATATTTCTTAGAGCAGTGAAGACTATGGTGACAAAGGAAATATCCTCAGTTAAAATCCACAAGGAAGCCTTCTGAGAAACTGTTTTGTGATGTGTGAATACATCTCACAGAGGTAGAGTTTTCTGTTCATGGATCAGATTGTTAAAACTGTGTTCTTGGAATCTGCAATGCAATATTTCTTAAAGCACTGAAGCTTATGGTGACAAAGGAAATATCCTCAGATAACACATATGAAATAGCTTTCTGAGAAATTGCTTTGTGATGGGTTAATTCATCTCACAGACTTATACCATCCTTTTCACTAAGCAGTCTGGTAACCGTGTTTTCATGAAATCTGTATTAGGATACTTGGGATGTGTTGAAGCCTATGGGGACAAAGGAAATATGCTCAGATAAAAAACAAAAAGAAGCTTTCTGAGAATCTTCTTTGGATGTGTAATTCATCTCACAGAATTACATGCTTTCTTTTCATGGATCAATTTGGTAGCACTGTTTTTGAGGAATCTGAGAAGGGATATTTTGGATCGCATTGAGGCCTATGGTGACAAGGTATCTCAGGAGTGATATCTTGGATAGCATAGAATTCTATGGTGAGAAATGAAATATCCTCAGATTAAAACTGGAGAGAAGCCTTCTCAGAACCTGCTTTGCAGTGTGTGAATTCGTCTCAGAGAGTTACACCATTACTTTCATAGAGAAGTTTGCTATCACTGTTTTCACAGAATCTGCAATGAGATATACGTGAGTGCATTGAGGCTCGTGTTTAAAAAGGAAATATCCTCAGAAGAAGCTTCTGAGAAATGGTTTTGTAATCTGTGAATTCATTAGACAGAGTTACACTATTCTTTCAAGGAACAGTTTGCTAGAACTGTATCTGTTCAATCTGAGAAGGGACAGTTTGGATCGCTTTGAAGCCTATGGTAACAAAGGAAATATCCTCAGTCAAAACTAAAAGAAATTTCATGAGAAACTGCTTTGTGACGAATATATTCATCTCACAGATATACACTTTTTGTTACATTGAACAGTTTGCTAACACTGTTTTTGTGGAATCTGCCATTGTATATTCTGAGGGCATTGAGTCCTACGGTGAAAAAATAATATCCTGAGGTAAAAACTGGAAAGAAGTCTCCTGAGAAACTGCTTTGTGATTTGTGAATTCATCTCACAGAACTACATCATACTTTTTATTGAGAAGCTTCCTAACAATATTTTCACAGAATCGGCAATGAGATACATGGGAGCACATGGAAGCCTGAAATATCCTCAGAGAAAAACAAGAAAGAAGCTTTTTGAGAAACTGCTTTGTGATGTGTGAATTCATCTCACAGAGTTACACTACCCTTTCATGGATCTGTTTGCTAGCACTGTTTTTGTGGAATCTGAGAAGGGATATTTTTGATCACTTTGAAGCCTATGGTGACAAGGGAAATATCCTCAGATAAAATTCAGAAAGAATCTTTCTGAGAAACTGTTTTGTGATGTGTGAATTCATCTCACAGTGTTACACAACTCTTTCATGGAGCCCTTTGTTAGCACTGTTATTGTGGAATCTGATTAGGATATTTTGATTGCTTTGAAGCCTATGGTGAAAAAGGAAATAAAATCAGATACAAACCAGAAAGATACTTTCTGAGAAACAGCTTTGTGATTTGTGAATTCATCTCACAATGTTACACCAGTCTTTCATATTGCCATTGGCTACCACTGTTTTTGTGGAATCTGCGAAGGGATATTTTTGATGGCTTTGAAGTCTAAGTTGATAATGGAAATATCCTCTGATAAAAAATAGAAAGAAGCTTTTCCAGAAACTGCTTTGTATATATGAATTCATCTCACAGAGTTACACTACTGTTTCATGGAGCCGATTGTTAGCACTGTTTTTGTGCAATCTGAGAAATGATATTTTTGAACACATTGAAACCTATGGTGAGAGAGAAACATCCTCAGACAAAAACCAAAAAGAAGCTTTCTGAGAAACTGCTTTGTGATGTGTCAATTCATCTCACAATGTTACACAACACTTTCATGGAGCAGTTTGTTAGCACTGTTTTTATGGAATCTGAGAAGGGATATTTTTGATCGCTTTGAAGCCTAAGGTGACAAAGGAAATATCCTCAGATAAAATCTAGAAAGAAGCTTTCTGAGAAACTGCATTGTGATGTGTGAATTCATCTCAGAGAGTTACATCACTCCTTCATGGAAGAGTTTGCTAGCACTGTTTTTATGGAATCAGAGAAGTGATATTTTGGACAGCTTAGAATCCTATGGTGAGAAATGAAATACCCTCAGATAAAAACTGGACCGAAGCCTTCTTAGAAACAGCTTTGTGTTGTGTGAATTCATCTCACAAAATTACACCATTGCTTTCATTGAGAAGTTTGCTGACACTCTTTTCGCGGAACCTGCAATGAGATATACGCGAGTGCATTGAGGCATGTGGTAAAAAAGAAAATACCTTCAGATAAAAAGAAAAAAAAGCTTCCTGAGAAACTATTTTGTGATGTGAGAATTCATCACACAGAGTTACACTACTCTTTCATGGAGCCATATGCAAGCACTGTTTTTGTGGAATCTGAGAAGTGAAATTTTGGATCGCTTTGAAGCCTATATTGACAAAGGAAGTATCCTCAGATAAAAACTAGAAAGAAGCTTTCTGAGAAACTGTTTTGTGATGTGTGAATTCATCTCACAGAGTTACACTACAGTTTCATGGAGCCGTTTGCTAGCACTGTTTTTGTGGAATCTGAGAAGGATATTTTTGATCGCTTTGAAGCCTATGGTGACAAAGGAAATATCCTCAGATAAAATCCAGAAAGAAGGTTTCTGAGAAACTACTTTGTGATGTGTAAATTCATCTCACAGTGTTACATAACTGTTTCATGGAGCCATTTGCCAGCACTGTTTTTATGGAATCTGAAAAGGGATAATTTGGATTGCTTTGAAGCCTATGGTGACAGACGAAACATCCTGTGACAAAAACCAGAATGAAGCTTTCTGAGAATCTGCTTTGTGATGTGTGAATTCATCTCATTATGTTACACAACACTTTCATGGAGCAGTTCGCTAGCATTGTTTTTATGGAATCTGAGAAGGGATACTTTTGATACTTTGAAGCCTAAGGTGACAAAAGAAATATCCTCAGATAAAAACTAGAAAGAACCTTTCTGAGAAACTGCTTTCTGTTGTGTGAATTCATCTCACAGTGTTACATTACTCTTTCATGGAGAAGATTGCTTGCACTGTGTTTGTGAAATCACAGAATTGATATTTTGGATAGCATAGAATTCTAATGTGAGAAATGAAATATCCTCAGATAAAAACTGGACAGAACCCTTCTCAGAAACTGCTTTGTTGTGTGTGAATTCATCTCAGAGAATTACACCATTACTTTCATTGAGAAGTTTGCTATTACTCTTGTTGCAGAATCTTCAATGAGTTATATTGGAGCACATTGAGGTCCGTGTATAAAAAGGAAATACCTTCGGACAAAAAGAAGTAAGAAATTTTCTGAGAAAGTGCTTTGTGATGTGTGAATTCGTCTCACACAGTTACACTACTCTTTCATGGAGCCATTTGCTAGCACTGTTTTTGTGGAATCTGAGAATGGATATTTTTGATTGTTTTGAAGATTATGGTGTCAAATGGAATATCCACAGATAAAAATTAGAAAGAAGCTTTCTGAGATACTGTTTTGTAATGTGTGAATTCATCACACAGTGTTACACAAATCTTTCATAGAACCGTTTGTGAGCACTGTTTTGTGGAATCTGATAAGGGATATTTTGGATCACTTTTAGGCCTATGGTGAGAAAGGAAATATCCTCAGATAAAAAGTAGAAAGAAACTTTGTGAGAAACTGCCTCGTAATGTGTAAATTCATCTCACAGTGTTACACCACTGTTTCATGGAATTTTCTAGCATTGTTTGTGTGGAATCACAGAAGTGATATTTTGGATAGCATAGAATCCTATCATGAGAAATGAAATATCCTCAAATAAAAGCTGTAGAGAAGCCTTCTCAGAAACTACTTTGTGGTGTGTGAATTCATCTCACAGATTTACACCATTTATTTCATTGAGAAGTTTGCTAACACTGTTTTCGCAGAATCTGCAATGAGATACACAGGAGCACTTTGATGCCTGTGTTTAAAAAGGAAATATCTTTGGATAAAAAGAATGAAGTTTTCAGAGAAACTGTTTTGTGATGTGAGAATTCATCACACTGAGTCACACTACTGTTTCTTGGAGCACCTTGCTAGGATTGTATTTGTGCAATCTGAGAAGGGAAATACCCTCATATAAAAACTAGAAAAAATACCTCATATACAAACTGAGGAAAGGTTTTCTGATGAATGAATTCATTTCACAGAGTTACACTGATCTTTTCATTGAACAGTTTCATAGCACTCTTTTTGGGGAATCAGCAATGGGCAATTTCGGAGTGCATTGAAGTCTTTGGTGCCAAAGGAAATATCCTCATATAGAAACTAGTGAAATATCCTCAAAACACAAAGGAAATATCCTCAGATAAAAACCAGAAAGAAGGTTTCTGAGAAACTGCTTTGTGATGTGTGAATTCATCTCACAGTGTTACATTACTCTTTCATGGAGCAGTTTGCTAGCACTGTTTTTGTGGAATCTGAGAAGGATATTTTGATCGCATTGAAGCCTATGGTGACAAAGGAAATATCCTCAGATAAAACTGGACAGAACCCTTCTCAGAAACTGCTTTGTTGTGTGTGAATTCATCTCAGAGAATTACACCATTACTTTCATTGAGAAGTTTGCTATTACTCTTGTTGCAGAATCTTCAATGAGTTATATTGGAGCACATTGAGGCCGTGTATAAAAAGGAAATACCTTCGGACAAAAGAAGTAAGAAATTTTCTGAGAAAGTGCTTTGTGATGTGTGAATTCGTCTCACACAGTTACACTACTCTTTCATGGAGCCATTTGCTAGCACTGTTTTTGTGGAATCTGAGAATGGATATTTTTGATTGTTTTGAAGATTATGGTGTCAAATGGAATATCCACAGATAAAAATTAGAAAGAAGCTTTCTGAGATACTGTTTTGTAATGTGTGAATTCATCACACAGTGTTACACAAATCTTTCATAGAACCGTTTGTGAGCACTGTTTTGTGGAATCTGAGAAGGGATATTTTGGATCACTTTTAGGCCTATGGTGAGAAAGGAAATATCCTCAGATAAAAAGTAGAAAGAAACTTTGTGAGAAACTGCCTCTTAATGTGTAAATTCATCTCACAGTGTTACACCACTGTTTCATGGAATTTTCTAGCATTGTTTGTGTGGAATCACAGAAGTGATATTTTGGATAGCATAGAATCCTATGGTGAGAAATGAAATATCCTCAGATAAAAAGCTGTAGAAAGAAGCCTTCTCAGAAACTACTTTGTGGTGTGTGAATTCATCTCACAGATTTACACCATTTCTTTCATTGAGAAGTTTGCTATTACTCTTGTTGCAGAATCTTCAATGAGTTATATTGGAGCACATTGAGGCCGTGTATAAAAAGGAAATACCTTCGGACAAAAGAAGTAAGAAATTTTCTGAGAAACTGCTTTGTGATGTGTGAATTCATCTCACAGAGTTACACTACTCTTTCATGGAGCCATTTGCTAGCACTGTTTTTGTGGAATCTGAGAAGGGATATTTTTGATTGCTTTGAAGCCTATGGTGACAAAGGAAATATCCTCAGATAAAAACTAGAAAGAAACTTTGTGAGAAACTGCTTTGTGATGTGTGAATTCATCTCACAGTGTTACACAAATCTTTCATAGAACCATTTGTGAGCACTGTTTTGTGGAATCTGAGAAGGGATATTTTGGATCACTTTTAGGCCTATGGTGAGAAAGGAAATATCCTCAGATAAAAAGTAGAAAGAAACTTTGTGAGAAACTGCTTTTAATGTGTAATTCATCTCACAGTGTTACACCACTGTTTCATGGAATTTTCTAGCATTGTTTGTGTGGAATCACAGAAGTGATATTTTGGATAGCATAGAATCCTAGAGTGAGAAATGAAATATCCTCTGATAAAAACTGGACAAAAGCCTTCTTAGAAACTGCTTTGTGGTGTGTGAGTTCATCTCACAGATTTACACCATTTATTTCATTCAGAAGTTTGCTAACACTGTTTTCGCAGAATCTGCAATGAGATACACAGGAGCCCTTTGATGCCTGTGTTTAAAAAGGAAATATCTTTGGATTAAAAGAAGGAAGTTTTCAGAGAAACTGTTTTGTGATGTGAGAATTCATCACACTGAGTCACACTACTGTTTCATGGAGCACCTTGCTAGGATTGTATTTGTGCAATCTGAGAAGGAAATACCTCATATAAAACTAGAAAAATACCTCATATACAAACTGAGGAAACGTTTTCTGATGAGTGAATTCATTTCACAGAGTTACACTGATCTCTTCATTGAACAGTTTCATAGCACTCTTTTTGGGGAATCAACAATGGGCAATTTCGGAGTGCATTGAAGTCTTTGGTGCCAAAGGAAATATCCTCATATAGAAACTAGTGAAATATCCTCAAAACACAAAGGAAATATATAAAAAGGTTTGTGATGGGTTGATTCATCTCACAGAGTTACATGATTCTTTTTGTAGACAGTTTTGTAGCACTGATTTTGAGGAATCTGAGAAGGGATATTTTGATCGCATTGAAGCCTATGATAACAAAGGAAACATCCTCAGGTAGAAACCAGAAAGAAGCTTTCTGAGAGACTGCTTTGTGACGTGTGAATTTATCTCACAGTTACACTCTTCTTTTCATTGAGCAGTTTGCTAACACTATTTTCTTGGAATATGTAATGGATAGTTCAGATTGCTTTAAAGCTTATGGTGACAAATGAAATATCCCCATATAAAAATTAGAAAGAAACTTTCTGAGAAACTGCTTTGTGATGTATTCATTCATCTCACAGAGTTACACAATACTTTTCATGGAGCAGTTTGCTAACACTGTTTTGTGGAATCTGAGAAGGGATATTTTGATCGCATTGAAGCCTATGGTGACAAAGGAAATATCCTCAGATAAAAAGTAGAAAGAAACTTTGTGAGAAACTGCTTTGTGATGTGAATTCATCTCACAGTTACACTCTTCTTTTCATTGAGCAGTTTGCTAACACTGTTTTGTGGAATCTGAGAAGGGATATTTTGGATCACTTTTAGGCCTATGGTGAGAAAGGAAATATCCTCAGATAAAAAGTAGAAAGAAACTTTGTGAGAAACTGCCTCTTAATGTGTAAATTCATCTCACAGTGTTACACCACTGTTTCATGGAATTTTTTAGCATTGCTTGTGTGGAATCACAGAAGTGATATTTTGGATACCATAGAATCCTATCGTGAGAAATGAAATATCCTCAGATCAAAGCTGTAGAGAAGCCTTCTCAGAAACTACTTTGTGGTGTGTGAATTCATCTCACAGATTTACACCATTTATTTCATTGAGAAGTTTGCTAACACTGTTTTCGCAGAATCTGCAATGAGATACACAGGAGCCCTTTGATGCCTGTGTTTAAAAAGGAAATATCTTTGGATAAAAAGAATGAAGTTTTCAGAGAAACTGTTTTGTGATGTGAGAATTCATCACACTGAGTCACACTACTGTTTCATGGAGCACCTTGCTAGGATTGTATTTGTGCAATCTGAGAAGGGAAATACCCTCATATAAAAACTAGAAAAAATACCTCATATACAAACTGAGGAAACGTTTTCTGATGAGTGAATTCATTTCACAGAGTTACACTGATCTTTTCATTGAACAGTTTCATAGCACTCTTTTTGGGGAATCAACAATGGGCAATTTCGGAGTGCATTGAAGTCTTTGGTGTCAAAGGAAATATCCTCATATAGAAACTAGTGAAATATCCTCAAAAACACAAAGGAAATATCCTCATATAAAAAGGTTTGTGATGGGTTGATTCATCTCACAGAGTTACATGATTCTTTTTGTAGAACAGTTTTGTAGCACTGATTTTGAGGAATCTGAGAAGGGATATTTTTGATCGCATTGAAGCCTATGATAACAAAGGAAACATCCTCAGGTAGAAACTAGAAAGAAGCTTTCTGAGAGACTGCTTTGTGACGTGTGAATTTATCTCACAGTTACACTCTTCTTTTCATTGAGCAGTTTGCTAACACTATTTTCTTGGAATATGTAATGGGATAGTTCAGATTGCTTTAAAGCTTATGGTGACAAATGAAATATCCCCATATAAAAATTAGAAAGAAACTTTCTGAGAAACTGCTTTGTGATGTATTCATTCATCTCACAGAGTTACACAATACTTTTCATGGATCAGTTTGGTAGAACTGTTTTAGTGGGAATATGAGTAGGGATATTCTGGATCACATTGAAGCCTATGGTGACAAAGGAAATATCCTCAGATAAAAACTAGAAAGATGCTTTCTGAGAAACTGTTCCATGATGTGTGAATTCATCATACAGAGGTACATAATTCGTTTAATGGAGCAGTTTGATACACTGTTTTTGTGGAATCTGCAATAGGGTTATTTGGAGTGTATTGAAACCTAGAGTGACAAAGGAAATATCCTCAGATGAAAACCAAAAAGAACCTTTCTCTGAAACTGATTTGTGTAGTGTGAAATCATCTTACAGGGTTACACCATTCTTTTCATTGAGAAGTTTGCTAACACGTATTCCAAGGAATCTGCAATGGGATATTGCAGAACACATTAAGGAATATGGTGAAAAGAAATATCATCTGTTAAAAACTAGAAAGAAGCTATCTGAGAAACAGCCTTGGATGTGTGAATTAATCTCAGAATTACACCACTCTTTTCATAGAGCAGTTTTTAGCACTCATTTTGGGGAATCTGAGAAGTGATACTTTGAATAGCATTGAAGCCTAAGGTGATAAAGGAAATATCTTCAGTTAAAAACTAGAAAGAAGCTTTCTGAGAAACTGCTTTGTGATGTGTGAATTCAAATCACAGATTTACCTGACTCTTTTCTTGGAGCAGTTTGCTAACACTGTTTTTGTGGAATCTACAATAGGATATTTGGAATGCATTGAAGACTGTGTTGACAAAGGAAATATCCTCAGACAAAAACCAAAAAGAAGCTTTCTGAGAAACAGCTTTGTGATGTGTGAATTCACCTTAAAGATTTACACCTTTCTTTTCATGAAGCACTTTTCTAACACTATTTTTGTGGAATCTACAAAGGGATATTTGGGAGCACATTGAGGCCTATGGTGAAAAAGGTAATATTCTCAGATGAAAATAAGAAAAAAAATCTTTCTGAGAAACTGCTTCATGATGTTGAATTCATCTCACAGAGTTACTCGATTCTTTTCATGGAGCAGTTTGGTAGCACTGTTTTTGGGAAATCTGAGAAAGGATATTTGGGATCACATTGAAGCCCATGGTGACAAAGGAAATATCCTCAGATAAAAACGGGAAAGAAGGCGACTGAGAAACTGCTTTGTGATGTGTATATTCATCTCACAGAGTTACACCTTTATTTTCTTGCAGCAATTTGCTAACACTGATTTCATGGAATCTGCAATAGGATATCTGGGAGTGCATTGAAGCCTATGGTGACAAAGTAAATCTCCTCAGACAAAAACTAAACACAAGCTTTCTGAGAAACTGCTTTGTGATGTGTGAATTCATCTCACAGATTTACACCTTTCTTTTCATGGAGCAGTTTGCCAACATTGTTTTCATAGAATCTGCAAAGGTATATTCGCGAGTGCATTGAAACCTATGGTGACAAAGGAAATGTCCTCAGTTAAAAACCAAAAAGAAGCTTTCTGTGAAATTGCTTTGTGACTTGTGCATTTGCTTCACAGCATTACACTGTCCCTTTCATAGAAAAGTTTGCTAACAATTTTTTCTTGGAATCTACAAAGGATATTCAAAAGCAAATTGAAAATATGATGAAAAAGGAACTATCCTCAGACCAAAAATAGAAAGAATCATTCTGAGAAAGTTCTTTGTGATGTGTGAATTCATCTCACAGAGTTACACATTTCTTTTCATGGAGCAATTTACTAACACTCTTTTCATGGAATCTGCAAAGGAATATTGCTAGCGCATTAAGGCCTATGGTGAAAAAGGAAATAACCTCATATAAAAACTAGAAAGAAGTTTCTGAGAAAATGCTTCCTGATTTCTGAAATCACACCTCAGAGATAGACTGTTCTTTTCATTGAGTAGTTTGCGAACACTGTTTCTTGGAATCTGCAAATGAATATTTTGGAGCTCATTGAAGCTTATGGTGACAAAGGAAATACCCTCAAACAAAAAGTAGAAATCTTTCTGGGAAACCATTTTGTGATGTGTTAATTCATCCCACAGAGTTACACGATGCTTTTCATGGATGAGTTTGATACCATTGTTTTTGGGGAATCTGAGAGGGGATATTTTGGATTGCATTGAATCCTAGGGTCACAAAGGAAATGTCCTCAAAAAGAAGAAAGAATGTTTCTGAGAAAGTTCTTTGTGTTGTGTGAATGCATCTCACAGAGTTACAGTGATCTTTTAATTGAGCAGTCTGCTAACACTGTTTATGAGGAATCTGCAAAGGGATATTTGGGAGCGCATTGAGGACTGTAGTGAAAAAGGAAATACCCTCAGATAAAAACTAGAAAGAAACTTTCTGAGAAACTGCTTTATGATGCATGAATTCATCTCACAGTGTTACAGCATTCACTTCATTGAGCAGTTAGATAACACTGTTTTCATGGAATTGGCAATAGGATATTTGGGAGCACTTTGACGCCTATGGTGACAAAGGTTATATCCTCTGATAAAAACAAAAAGAAGCTTTCTGAGAAACTGCTTTTTGATGTGTGAATTCATCTCACAGAGATACACTATTCTTTTCTTTGAGCAGTTTGCTAACCCTGTTTTCTAGGAATCTGCAATGGGATATTTTGGATCACATGAAGCTTATGGTGACAAAGGAAATATCCTCAGACAAAAAGTAGAAAGAAGCTTTCTGAGAACATGCTTTGAGATTTCTGAATTCATTTCTCAGAGTCACACTTTTCTTTTCTTGCAGCAGTTTGCTAGCAATGTTTTGGGGGAATCTGAGAATGGATATTTGGGAGAGCATTGAAGTCTATGGTGATGAAGGAAATATCTTTAGATAAAAACTATAAAGAAGCCTTCTGAGAACGTGCTTTGTGATGGGTGAATACATCTCATAGAGTTACACTGTTCTTTACATTGAGAAGTTTGCTAACACTGTTTTCTTGGAATTTGTAATGGGATATTTGAAAACGCATTATACCTTATGTAGACAAAGGAAATATCCTCAGACAAAAACTAGAAAGAATCTTTCTGAGAGGCTGCTTTGTGATTTGTGAATTCATCTCACAGAGTTACACCTTTCTTTTCATGGAGCCATTTGCTAACAATGTTTTTGTGGAATCTGCAAAGGTATATTTGGGAGCACATTGAGGTCTATGGTGAAAAACAAATATCCTTAGATAAAAATTGGAAAGAAGCTTTCTGAGAAACTGCTTTTGATGTGTGAATTCATCTCACAGAGTTTCGCTGTTCTTTTCATTGGGCAGTTTGCCAACACTGTTTTCTTGGAATCTGCAGTGGGATATTTTGCAGTGCATTGAAGATTGTGGTGACAAATGAAATATCCTCAGACAAAAACTAGCAAGAAGCTTCCTGAGAAACTGCTTTGTGATTTTTGAATTCATCGTACACAGTTACACAATTCTTTTCATGGAGCATTTTGGTAGCACTGTTTTGGGGAATCTGAGAAGGTATATTTGGGATCGCACTGAAGCCTACAGTGACAAAGGAAATATTCTCAGATGAAAACCAGAAAGAAGCTTTCTGAGGAAGTACTTTATGATGTGTGAAATCATCTCACAAAGTTACAACATTGTCTTCATGGAACCATTTGCTAACACACCTTTTGAGAAATCTGCAAAGGGATATTTGGGAGTGCATTGAGGCCTACCATGAAAAAAGAAATATCCTCAGATAAAAACTAGAAAGAAGCTTCCTGAGAAACTGCTTTGTGATGTGTGAATTCATCTCTCAAAGTTACACTGTTCTTTTCATTGAGCAATTTGTTAACACTGTTGTCATGGAATCTGAAAAGGAGTATTTTGGAGTGCTTTGAGACCTATAGTGAAAAGTAAATATTCTCAGACAAAAACTAGAGAGAAACTTTATGAGAAACTGCTTTGTGATGTTTGAATTCATCTCACAGAGTTACACTGCTGTTTTCATTGAGCAGTTTGATAACACTGTTTTCATGGAATCTGCAAGGGATATAGGCTTATGGTGTAAAACTAAATATCCTCAGATAAAAACTAGAAAGAAGCTTTCTGAAAAACTGCTTTGTGATGTTTGAATTAATGTCACAGAGTTACACTGCTGTTTTCATTGAGCAGTTTTCTAACACAGTTCTCTTGGAATCTGCAATGGGATATTTTGGAGTGCATTGAAGCTTATATTGACAAAGGAAATATCCTGTGACAAAAACTAGAAAGTAGCTTTCTGAGAAACTGCTTTGTGATGTATGCATTCATCTCACAGAATGACACCTTTTTTCATGGATCAGCTTGATAACACTATTTTCTTGGAATCTACAAAGGTATATTTGGGAGCGTGTTGAGGCCTATGGTGAAAAAGGAAATATCCTTTGAAGAAAACTTGAAAGAAGCTGTCTGAGAAACTACTTTGTGATGTGGGAATTCATCTCACTGAGTTACACCACGCTTTTCATGAAGCAGTTTGTAGCACAGTTTTTGGTGAATCTGAGAAGGGATACTTTGAATTGCATTGAAAACGGTGACAAAGGAAAATCTCAGATAAAAAGTAGAAATAAGCTTTCTGAGAAATTCCTTTGTGATGTGTGAATTCATATCCCAGGATTACACCTTTCTTTTCATGGAAGAGTGGCTAACACAGTTTTTGGGGAATCTTCAAAGGGATATTTGGGAGTGCTTTGAGGCATACAGTGAGAAAGGAAATATCCTCAATAAAATCAATAAGAAACATTCTGTGAAACTGCTTTGTGATGAGTGAATTCATCTCACAGAGTTACACCTTTCTTTTCATGGAGCAGTTTGGTAGCACTGATTTTGAGGAATCTGAAAAAGGATATTTTGGATTTCATTGAAGCATATGGTGACAGAGGAAATATCCTCAGAGAAAACTAGAAGAAGCTTTCTGGCATACTTCTTTGTGATGTGTCTATTCATCTCACAGATTAACACCTTTCATTTCTTGGAGCCGTTTGCAAACACAGTTTTTGTGGAATCTAGAAAGGGATATTTGGGAGTGATTGAGGCCTGCGTGGAAAGGAAATATCCTCATATAATAGGTAGATAGAATCTTTGTGAGAATCTGCTTTATGATGTGTGAATTCAACTCACAAAGTTACACTGTTCTTTTCATTGAGCAGTTTGCTAACACTCTTTCCTTGGAATCTGCAAGGGGATATTTTCAAGTGCATTGAAGCTTATTTTTACAAAGGAAATATCCTCATATAAAAACTAGAAAGACACTTTCAGAGAAACGGCTTTTGATATGTTACTTCATCTCACAGAGTTACATGATTCTTTTCATAAATCATTTTTGTAGAACTGCTCTTGGGGAATCTGAAAAGGGATATTCATGAGTACAATGAGGAATATTGTGAAAAAGGAAATATCTTCATAAAAAACAAGAAAGAAGATTTCTGTGAAACTGCTTTGTGATGTGAATTCATCTCACAGAGTTTCACCATTGTTTTCTTTGAGAAGTTTGCTAACAATTTTTCATGGAATCTGCAATGGGATATTTTGGAGTGCATTGAAGTATATGGTGATAAAGGAAATATCCTCAGATAAAAACTAGAAAGAAGCTTTCTGAGAAACTAGTTTCTGATGTGTGTATTCCCTAACAGAGTTACACCTTTCTTTTCATGGAGCAGTTTGCTAACAAAGTTTTCATGGAATCTGCAAGGATATTTGAGAGTGCATTCAGGCCTACAGTGAAAAGGAAATATCTTCAGATAAAAACTAGAAAGAAGCTTTCTGAGAAACTTTTGTGATGTGTGAATTCATCTCACAGAGTTACACTGTTCTTTTCAATGGGCAGTTTGCTAACACTGTTTTCTTGGATTCTGCAATGAGATGTTTTTGGGGAGTCTGAGAAGGATATTTTGGAGTGCATTGAAGTATATGGTGATAAAGGCAATATCCACAGGCAAAACCAAAAGAACTTTCTGTGAAACTTCTTTGCATGGTGCAGTTTTGTAGCACTGTTTTGGGGAATCTGAGAATGGATATTTTGGATCACATTGAAGCCTATGGTGATAAAGGAAATATCTCAGATAAAAAGTAGAAAGATGCTTTCTGAGAAACTATTTTGTGAGGTGTACATTCACCTCATAGAGTATCACCTTTCTTTTCATGGAGTAGTTTGCTAACACTGTTTTCATGGAATCTGCAAGGATATTTGGGAGTGATTGAGGCCTGTGGAAAGGAAATATCCTCATATAATAGGTAGATAGAATCTTTGTGAGAATCTGCTTTATGATGTGAGAATTCAACTCACAAAGTTACACTGTTCTTTTCATTGAGCAGTTTGCTAACACTCTTTCCTTGGAATCTGCAAGGGGATATTTTCAAGTGCATTGAAGCTTATTTTTACAAAGGAAATATCCTCATATAAAAACTAGAAAGACACTTTCAGAGAAACGGCTTTTGATATGTTACTTCATCTCACAGAGTTACATGATTCTTTTCATAAATCATTTTTGTAGAACTGCTCTTGGGGAATCTGCAAAGGGATATTCATGAGTACAATGAGGAATATTGTGAAAAAGGAAATATCTTCATAAAAAACAAGAAAGAAGATTTCTGTGAAACTGCTTTGTGATGTGTGAATTCATCTCACAGAGTTTCACCATTGTTTTCTTTGAGAAGTTTGCTAACAATTTTTTCATGGAATCTTCAATGGGATATTCCAGAGAGCATTGAGGAATATGGAGATAAAGGAAACATCCTGTGATAAAAACTAGAAAGAAGCTTTCTGAGAAACTAGTTTCTGATGTGTGTATTCCCCTAACAGAGTTACACCTTTCTTTACATGGAGCAGTTTGCTAACAAAGTTTTCATGGAATCTGCAAAGGGATATTTGAGAGTGCATTCAGGCCTACAGTGAAAAAGGAAATAACTTCAGATAAAAACTAGAAAGAAGCTTTCTGAGAAACTGATTTGTGATGTGTGAATTCATCTCACAGAGTTACACTGTTATTTTCAATGGGCAGTTTGCTAACACTGTTTTCTTGGATTCTGCAATGAGATGTTTTTGGGGAGTCTGAGAAGGGACATTTTGGAATGCATTGAAGTATATGGTGATAAAGGCAATATCCACAGGCAAAAACCAAAAAGAACTTTCTGTGAAACTTCTTTGTGATGTGGGAAGTCATCTCACAGAGTTGCACCTTACTTTGCATGGTGCAGTTTTGTAGCACTGTTTTTGGGGAATCTGAGAAGGGACATATTGGATCACATTGAAGCCTATGGTGATAAAGGAAATATCCTTAGATAAAAAGTAGAAAGATGCTTTCTGAGAAACTATTTTGTGAGGTGTACATTCACCTCATAGAGTATCACCTTTCTTTTCATGGAGCAGTTTGCTAACACTGTTTTCATGGAATCTGCAAAGGGATATTTGAGAGTGCATTCAGGCCTACAGTGAAAAAGGAAATATCTTCAGATAAAAACTAGAAAGAAGCTTTCTGAGAAACTGCTTTGTGATGTGTGAGTTCATCTCACAGAGTTACACTGTTCTTTTCAATGGGCAGTTTGCTACCACTGTTTTCTTGGATTCTGCAATGAGATGTTTTTGGGGAGTCTGAGAAGGGATATTTTGGAGTGCATTGAAGTATACGGTGATAAAGGCAATATCCACAGGCAAAAACCAAAAAGAACTTTCTGTGAAACTTCTTTGCATGGTGCAGTTTGGTAGCACTGTTTTTGGGGAATCTGAGAATGGATATTTTGGATCACATTGAAGCCTATGGTGATAAAGGAAATATCCGTAGATAAAAAGTACAAAGATGCTTTCTGAGAAACTGCTTTGGGATGTGTAAATTCATCTCACAGAGTATCACCTTTCTTTTCATGGAGTAGTTTCCTAACACTGTTTTCATGGAATCTACAAAGGGATACTTGGGAGCGAGTAGAGACCTATGGTGAAAAAGAAAATATCCTCAGATAAAAACTAGAAAGAAGCTTTATAAGAAACTAGTTTGGTATTTGTCAATTCGTCTCACAGAGATACACGATTCTTTTCATGGAGCAGTTTTGTAGCACTGTTATTGGGGAATCTGAGAAGGGATATTTTGGATCACATTGAAGCCTATGGTGATAAAGGAAATATCCTTAGATAAAAAGTAGAAAGATGCTTTCTGAGAAACTATTTTGTGAGGTGTACATTCACCTCATAGAGTATCACCTTTCTTTTCATGGAGTAGTTTCCTAACACTGTTTTCATGGAATCTACAAAGGGATATTTGGGAGCGAGTAGAGACCTATGGTGAAAAAGAAAATATCCTCAGATAAAAACTAGAAAGAAGCTTTATAAGAAACTAGTTTGGTATTTGTGAATTCATCTCACAGAGATACACGATTCTTTTCATGGAGCAGTTTTGTAGCACTGTTATTGGGGAATCTGAGAAGGGATATTTTTGATTGCATTGAAGCCAATGGTGACAAAAGAAATATCTTCAGATAAAAGCTAGAAAGAAGTTTTCTGAGAAATTTCTTTGTGATGTGTGAATTCATCTCACAGAGTTACACTTTTTTTCATGGAGCAGATGCTAACACTGTGTTCATGGAATCTGCAATAGGATATTTGGGAGCACATTGAGGTCTATGGTGACAATGGAGATATTTTGAGACGAAACCAAAAAAGAAGCTTTCTGAGAACCTACTTTGTGTTGTATGAATTCATCTCACAGATTTACAACTTTCTTTTCATGGAGGAGTTTATGAACAGTATTTTTGTGGAATCCGCAAAGGGATATTCCCGTGCGCCTTGAGGAATATGGTGAAAAAGTAAATATCCTCAGATAAAACCAAAAAGCATCTTTCTGAGAAACTGCTTTGTGATGTGTGAATTCACCTCCCAGAGTTACACTGTTCTTTTCATTGAGCAGATTGGTAACACTGTTTTCTTGAAATCTTCAATGGGATATTTTGGAGTGCATGGAAGCTTTAAGGTGACAAAGGAAATTTCCTCAGACAAAAACTAGAAAGAAGCTTTCTGCAAAACTGCTTTGTTATTTGTTAATTCATCTCACAGAGTTACACCTTTCTTTTCATGCAGCGGTTTGGTAGCACTCTTTTTGTGGAATCAGAGAAGAGATAGTTTGGATTGCATTGAATCCTATGGTGACAAAGGAAATATCCTCAGACAAAAACCAAAAAGAAGCTTTCTGAGAAACTTCTTGGTGATGTTTGAATTCATCACACAGAGTTACACCTTTCTTTCCATGGAGCAGTTTGCTAACACTGTTTTTGTGGAATCTGCAATAGGATATTTGGGAGTGCATTGAGTCCTATGGTGAAAAAAAAAAAATATTCTCACATAAAACTGGAAAGTACCCTCCTGAGAAACTGCTTTGGGATGTGTAAATTCATCTCACAGAGTCATACCATTCTTTTCATTGAGCAGTTCTAACACTGTTTTCATGGAATCTACAAAGGGATATTTGGGAGCAGTAGAGACCTATGGTGAAAAAGAAAATATCCTCAGATAAAAACTAGAAAGAAGCTTTCTGAGAAACTGCTTTGTTATTTGTTAATTCATCTCACAGAGATACACGATTCTTTTCATGGAGCAGTTTTGTAGCACTGTTATTGGGGAATCTGAGAAGGGATATTTTTGATTGCATTGAAGAAAATGGTGACAAAAGAAATATCCTCAGATAAAAGCTAGAAAGAATTTTTCTGAGAAATTTCTTTGTGACATGTGAATTCAACTCATACAGTTACACTTTTTTTCATGGAGCAGATGCTAACATGATTTTCATGGAATCTGCAATAGGATATATGGGAGCACATTGAGGTCTATGGTGACAATGGAGATATTTTGAGACAAAACCAAAAAAGAAGCTTTCTGAGAAACTACTTTGTGTTGTATGAATTCATCTCACAGATTTACAACTTTCTTTTCATGGAGCAGTTTGTAACACTGTTTTCATGGAATCTACAAAGGGATATTCCCGTGCGCCTTGAGGAATATGGTGAAAAAGTAAATATCCTCAGATAAAAGCAAAAAGCATCTTTCTGAGAAACTGCTTTGTGATGTGTGAATTCACCTCCCAGAGTTACACTGTTCTTTTCATTGAGCAGATTGGTAACACTGTTTTCTTGAAATCTTCAATGGGATATTTTGGAGTGCATGGAAGCTTTAAGGTGACAAAGGAAATTTCCTCAGACAAAAACTAGAAAGAAGCTTTCTGCAAAACTGCTTTGTTTTTGTTAATTCATCTCACAGAGTTACACCTTTCTTTTCATGCAGCGGTTTGGTAGCACTCTTTTTGTGGAATCAGAGAAGGGATAGTTTGGATTGCATTGAATCCTATGGTAACAAAGGAAATATCCTCAGGTAAAACAAGAAAGAAGCTTTCTGAGAAACTTCTTGTGATGTTTGAATTCATCACACAGAGTTACACCTTTCTTTCTATGGAGCAGTTTGCTAACACTGTTTTCGTGTAATCTGCAGTTGAATATTTGGGAGTGCATTGAGTCCTATGGTGAAAAAAAAAGTATTCTCACATAAAAACTGGAAAGTACCCTCCTGAGAAACTGCTTTGGGATGTGTAAATTCATCTCACAGAGTCATACCATTCTTTTCATTGAGCAGTTCACTAACACTGTTTTCACAGAATCTGCAATAGGATATATGGGAGCATATTCAGGCCTATGGAGAAAAAGGAAATATCCTGAGATAAAAACTAGAAAGTAGCTTTCTGAAAAACTACTTTGTGATGTTTGACTTCATCTCACAAAGTTGCACCATTGTTTGCATTGAGTAGGTTGATAACACTATTTTTGTGGAATCTGCAATATATTTGGTAGCGCCTTGAAGCTTATGGTGACAAAGGAAATATCCCCAGATACAAACAAAAAGAAGCCTTCAGTGAAACTGCTTTGTGATGCGTGACTTCATCTCACAAATTTACACCTTTCTTTTCATTGAGAAATTTGCTAACACTTTTTTTTGTGAAATCTGTGATGGTATATTCAGGAGTTCAGTTAGGAATATGGTGAAAAAGGAAATATCCTCAGATAATAACTAGAAAGAAGCTTTCTGATAAACTGCTTTATTATGTGTGATTCATCTCAGAGAGTTATATTGCTGTTTCCATTGAGCAGTTTGACAACACTGTTTTCTTGGAATCTGCAATTGGATACTTCAGAGCTCATTGAAATTTATGGTGACAAAGAAAATATCCTCATATACAAACTACACAGAAGTTTTCTGAGAAACTCCTTTATGATTTGTGAATTCATCTCACAGAGTTACACCATTCTCTTCATGGAGCAGTTTAATGACACTGTTTTTGGGGAATTTGAGAAGGGATATTTGGAATTTCAGTGACAAAGGAAATATCCTCAGATAAAAACTAGAAAGAAGCATTCTGAGAAACTGCTTTGTGATGTGTGAATTCATCCCAGAGAGTTACAATGTTGTTTTCTTGAGTAGTTTGTGAACACTGTTTTCTTTTAATCTGCAATTGGATAGGATATTTCGGAGTGTATTGAAGCTTATGGAGACAAAGGACATATCATCATATAAAAACGAGAATGAAGTTTTCTGAGAAACCACTTTGTGATGTCTTAATTCATCTCACAGTGTTACACCATTCTTATCATGAATCACTTTGGTAGCTCTGTTTTTGAGGAATTTGCAATAGGATATTTGGGAGCGCATTGAAGCCTATGATGACAAAGGCAATATCCTCAGACAAAATCCAGAAAGAAACTTTCTGAGAAACTGCTGACTGATGTGTGAATTCATCTCAGAGATTTACACCTTTCTGTTCATGGAGCAGTTTGCTAACACTATTTTCTGGAATCTGCAAAGGGGTATTCATGAGTCCATTGAGGCCTATTGTGAAAAAGGAAATATCCTCGGACCAAAACTAGAAAGAAGCTTTCTGAGAAACTGCTTTGTGATTTGTGAATTCATCTCACAGTGTTACATAATTGTTTTCTTGGAGCAGTTTGATAACACTGTTTCCTTGGAATCTGCAATGGGATATTTCCGAGTGCATTGAAGCTTATGGTGACTGCTCAGTGAAATAAAAGAGGACACAAACAAATGGAAGAACATACCATGCTCATGGATAGGAAGAATCAATATTGTGAAAATGGGCATACTGCCCAAGGTCATTTATAGATTCAATGCCATCCCCATCAAGCTACCAATGACTTTATTCACAGAATTGGAAAAAACTGCTTTAAAGTTCATATGGAACCAAAGAAGAGCCCACCTTGCCAAGACAATCCTAAGTCAAAAGAACAAAGCTGGAGGCATCACACTACCTGACTTCAAACTACACTACAAGGCTACAGTAACCAAAACAGCATGGTACTGGTATCAAAACAGAGATATAGACCAATGGAACAGAATAGAGCACCCAGAAACAACATCACACATCTACATCATCTGATCTTTGACAAACCTGAGAAAAACAAGAAACTGGGAAAAGATTCCCTATTTAATAAATGATGCTGGGAAAATTGGCTAGCCATAAGTAGAAAGCTGAAACTGAATCCTTTCCTTACTCCTTATATGAAAATTAATTCAAGATGGATTAGAGACTTAAATGTTAGACATAATACCATAAAAACCCTAGGAGAAAACCTAGGTAATACCATTCAGGACATAGGCATGGGCAAGGACTTCATGTCTAAAACACCAAAAGCAATGGCAGCAAAAGCCAAAATTGACAAATGGGATCTAATTAAACTAAAGAGCTTCTGCACAGCAAAAGAAACTACCACCAAATTGAACAGGCAACCTACATCATGGGAGGAAGATTTTGCAATCTACTCATCTGACAAAGGGCTAATATCCAGAACCTATAGAGAACTCAAACAAATTTACAAGAAAGAAACAAACAACCCCATGAAAAGGTGGGCAAAGGATATGAACAGACATTTCTCAAAAGAAGACATCAATATGGCCAAAAGACACATGAAAAAATGCTCATTATCACTGTCCATCAGAGAAATGCAAATCAAAACCACAATGAGATACCATCTCACACCAGTAAGAATGGCAATCATTAAAAAGTCAGGAAAAACAGGTGCTGGAGAAGATATAGAAAAATAGGAAGACTTTTACACTGTTTTGGGGACTGTAAACTAGTTTAACCATTGTGGAAATCAGTATGGTGATTGTTCAAGGATCTAGAACTACAAATAGCATGTGACCCAGCCATCCCATTACTGGGGATATACCCAAAGGATTATAAATCATGCAGCTGTAAAAACACATGCACATGTATGTTTATTGTGGCACAATTCACAATAGCAAAAACTTGGAATCAACCCAAATGTCCATCAGTGACAGACTGGATTAAGAAAATGTGGCACATATACACCATGGAATACTATGCAGCCATAAAGAAGGATGAGTTTGTGTCATTTGTAGGGACATGGATGCAGTTGGAAACCATCATTCTCAGCAAACTATCACAAGAACAGAAAGCCAAACACCACATGCTCTCACTTATAGGTGGGAATTGAACATTGAGATCACTTGGACATTGGAAGGGGGACATCACACACTGGGGCCTATTATGGGAGGGGAGGGGAAGGATGACATTGGGAGTTAAACCTGATGGAAAAGACAAGTTGAAGGGTGCTGACAAGTTGATGGGTGCAGCACAGCAACATGGCACATGTATACATATGTAACAAACCTTCACGTGGTGCACATGTACCCTAGAACTTAAAGTATAATAAAAAATAAAAATAATTAATAAGTAAAATAGTACTTGTAGCACTGGACGAGGTGTGGGTATACAGTACTGAATGAAGCAAAAGAAGAAAAGGAAATATCCTAATATAAAAACTAGAAAGAAGCTTTCTGAGAAATTTGTTTGTGATGTGTTAATTCATCTCACCAACTAACCCATTTTTTCCATGGAGCAGATTTATAGTATTGTTTTTGTGTAATATTAGCAGGGATGATTTGAATCACATTGAAGCCCATTGTGACAAAGGAAATGTTCTCAGATAAAAGCTAGAAAGAAGCATTCTGAGAAACTTCTATGTGATGTGTGAATTCATCTCACAGAGTTACATTATCCTTTTCAGTGAAAAGTCTGCTTAAACTGTTTTCATGGAATCTGCAATAGGATACTTGGGAGCACATTGAAGCCTATGGTGACAAAGGAAACATCCTCAGATAAAAACGGAATAGAAGCTTTCTGAGAAACTGCTTTGTGATGTGTCAATTTGTCCTACAGAGTTACACTGTTCTTTTCATTGAGTAGCTTGCTAACACTGTTTTCCTGGAATCTGCAATGGGATATTTCGGAGTGCATTGAAGCTTATGTTGACAAAGGAAATATCCTCAGACAAAAACTAGAATGAAGTTTCTGACAAACTGCTTTCCAATTTGTGAATTCATCTCAGAGACTTACAATTTCCTTTCATGGAACAGTTTGTTAGCACTGTTTTGGGGAATCTGAGAAGGGATATTTTGGATCACATTGAAGCCTATGGTGACAAAGGTAATATTCTCAGATAAAAACCAGATGGAAGCTTTCTGAGAAACTGCTTTATGATGTGTGTATTCATCTCACAGTGTAACATGATTCTTATCTTGGAGCAGGTTGCTGAAACTGTTTTCAGGAAATCTGCAAAGGAATACTTGGGAGTGCATTGAGGAATATGTGAAAAAGGAAACATCCTCAGGTAAAATCTAGAAAGAAGCTTTCTGAGAAACAGTTTTGTAATGTGAGAATTCATCTCACAGAGTTACACGACACTTTTCATGAAGCAGTTTGGTAACACTGTTTTGGGGGAATTTGAGAAGTGATATTTTGAATTACATTGAAGCCTATGGTGACAAAGGAAATATCATCAGATAAAAACTAGAAAGAACCTTTCTGAAAAATTGCTTGGTGATGTGTTAATTCATCTCACAGAGTTACATGATTCTTTACATGGATCGGTTTGTTAGCACTGTTTTTGGGGAATCTGCAATAGGATATTTTGGAGAACATTGAGCCCATGATGACAAAGGAAATATCCTCAGAGAAAAACCAAAAAGAAACTTTCTGAGAAACTGCCTTGTGATGTGTGAATTCATCTGAGAGTTTTACACTTTTCTTTTCATGGAACTGTTTGCTAACACTATTTTCGTGGAATCTGCAAGGGGATATTCACAAGTGCATTTAGGCCTTTCTTGAAAAAGGAAATATCCTCAGATAAGAACTAGAAAGAAGATTTCTGAGAAACGCTTTGTGATTTGTGAATTCATCTCACGCTGTTACCCGATACTTTTCAGGGAGCAGTTTGTAATCACTGTTTTCTTGGAATCTGCAAGGGGATATTTTGGAGCACATTGAAGTTTATGGTGAAAAAGGAAATATCCTAACATAAAAACTAGAAAGAAACTTTCTGAGAAAGTCCTTTGTGATATGTTAATTCATTTCACAGAATTACCCATTTTTTCCATGGAGCAGTTTGTTAGTACTGTTTTTGGGGAATATGAGAAGGGATATTTTGAATCGCATTGAAGCCCATGGTGACAAATCAAATATCCTTAGACAAAAACTAGAAAGAAGCATTCTGAGAAACTTCTTTGGGATGTGTGAATTCATCTCACAGAGTTACACTGTTCTTTTCTTTGAGCAGTTTGCTAACACTGCTTTCATAGATTCTGCAATATGATATTTGACAGCACATTGAATCCTATGGTGACAAAATTAATATCCTGAGATAAAAACGGAAAAGAAACTTTCTGAGAATCTGCTTTGTGATGTGTCAATTTGTCTCACAGAGTTACACTGTTCTTTTCATTGAGCAGTTTGTTAACACTATTTTCATAGAATCTGCTCTAGGATGTTTGGGAGTGCATTGAAGCCTATGGTGAAAAATTAAATATCCCCAGATTAAAACCAGAAGAATCTTTCTGTGAAACCACTTTGTGATGTCAATTTATCTCACAGAGTTACACTGTTCTTTTCACTGAGAAGTATGCTAACACTGTATTCTGGAATCTGTAATGGGATAATTTGGAGTACATTGAAGTTTATGGTGACAAAGGAAATATCCCCAGACAAAACCTAGGGAGAAGCTTTGTGAGAAACCACTTTGTGATGTGTTATTTCTGCTCACAGAGTTACATGTTCTTTTCATGGTTCAGTTTGGTGGCACCATTTTTGCAGAATCTGAGAAGCAATATTTTGGATCATATTGAGGCCTATGGTGACAAGGAAATATCCTCAGATAAAAAACAAAAAGAAGCTTTCTGAGAAACTGCTTTGTGATGCGTGAATTCATCTCACAGAGTTACACTGTTCTTTTCTTTGAGCAGTTTGCTAACACTGTTTTCTTGGAATCTGCAATATGATATTTGACAGCACATTGAATCCTATGGTGACAAAATTAATATCCTGAGATAAAAACGGAAAAGAAACTTTCTGAGAATCTGCTTTGTGATGTGTCAATTTGTCTCACAGAGTTACACTGTTCTTTTCATTGAGCAGTTTGTTAACACTATTTTCATAGAATCTGCTCCAGGATGTTTGGAGTGCATTGAAGCCTATGGTGAAAAGGAAATATCCTCAGATAAAAACTAGAAAGAATCTATCTGAGAAATGACTGTCATGTGTTAGTTCATCTCACAGAGTTACAAGATTCTTTCAATGGATCAGTTTGGGAGCACTCTTGTTCTTGAATCTGAGAAGGGATATTTGGGATCACATTGAAGCCTATGGTGACAAAGGAAATATCCTCAGATAAAAACAAAAAGAAGCTTTCTGAGAAACTTCTTTGTGATGTGTGAATTCATCTCACAGTGTTGCACATTCTTTTCATGGAGCAGTTTGCTAACACTGTTTTTGTGGAATCTGAGAAGGATATTTTGGATCATATTGAGGCCTATGGTGACAAGGAAATATCCTCAGATAAAAAACAAAAAGAAGCTTTCTGAGAAACTGCTTTGTGATGCGTGAATTCATCTCACAGTGTTACACTGTTCTTTTCATTGAGCAGCTTGCTAAAACTGGTTTCTTGGAATCTGCAATAGGATATTTAAGAGTGCATTGAAGCTTTTGGTGACAAAGAAATATCCTCACATAAAAACTGGAAAGAATCTATCTAAGAAATGACTTTGTCATGTGTTAGTTCATTTCACAGAGTTACAAGATTCTTTCAATGGATCAGTTTGGGAGCACTCTTGTTCTTGAATCTGAGAAGGGATATTTGGGATCACATTGAAGCCTGTGGTGACAAAGGAAATATCCTCAGATAAAAACAAAAAGGGTCTTTCTGAGAAAGTTCTTTGTGATGTGTGAATTCATTTCACAGTGTTGCACATTTCTTTTCATGGAGTAGTTTGCTAACACTGTTTTTGTGGAATCTGCAAAGGGATATTTGGGAGTGCATGGAGGATTATGGTGATAAAGGAAACAAACTCTGTTAAAAATCAAAAAGAAGATATCTGTGAAACTGCTTTGTGATGTGTGAATTCATCTCACAGAGTTACACTGTTCTTTTCATTGAGGTGTTTGAATACACTCCTTTTGTGAAATCTACAAATAGATATTTGGGAAACATTGAGGCCTATGGTGACAAAGGAAATATCCTCAGGTAAAAACTAGGAAGAAGCTTTCTGAGAAACTGCTTTGTGATGTGTGAATTCATGTCACAGATTTACATGATTCTTTTCTTGCAGCAGTTTGCTAACACTGTTTTTGAGGAATCTGGAATGGTATACTTGGGAGCTCATTGAAGCCTACAGTGACAAAGGAAATATCCTCAGACAGAAACCAAAAAGAAGCTTTCTGAGAAACTGCTTTGTGATATGTGAATTCATCTCACAGATTTTCACCATTCTTTTCATGGAGCAGTTTGCCCACACCATTTTCCTGGAATCTGCAAAGTATATTCCTGAGAGAATTGAGGACTATGGTGAAAAAGGAAATATCCTCAGACAAAAGCTAGAAAGAAGCTTTCTGAGAAACTGCTTTGTGCTTTGTGAATTCATCATACAGAGTTACATGATTCTTTTCATGGACAAGTTTAGTATCACTCTTTTTGGGGAACCTGAGAAGGAATATTTTGGATCACAATGAAGTTTATGGTGATAAAGGAAATATCCAATGATAAAAATTCAAAAGGTTTCTGAGAAACTGCTTTTTGATGGGTGAATTCATCTCGTTTCTCCATTGTTTTCCTACAGCTCTTTGCTAACACTGTTTTGGTGGAATGTGCACTAGGATAATTGAGAGTACATTGAAGCCTAAGGTGACAAAGGAAATATCCTCAGGTAAAAAATATAAAGAAGCTTTCTGAGAAACCACTCTGTGATTTGGAATTCTTCTCACAGAGTTACATGATTCTTTTCATGGATCAGTTTCATAGCACTGTTTTGGGAATCTGAGTAGGGATATTTTGGATCACATTGAAGCCTATGTTGACAAAGGAAATATCCTCATATAAAAACTAGAAAGGAGCTTTCTGAGAAAGTTTTTGTGATTTGTGAATTCATCTTACAGAGTTAGTTCTTTCTATTGAGTAGTTTGCTAACACTGTTGTTGTGGAATCTGCGAAGGTATTTGGGAGCCTATTGAGGTCTGTGACAAAAATGGAATTATCCTCTGATAAAAAGTAGAAAGAAGCTTTCTGAGAAACTGCTTTTTGATGTGTCAACTCATCTTACGGTGTTACACTGTTATTTTCATGGAGCAGTTTGCTAACACTGTTTTCTTGGAAACTGCAATGGGATAATTCAGAGCTCAATGAAGCTTATGGTGACAAAGGAAATGCCCTCAGATAAAAAGTAGGAGAAGCTTTCTGAGAATCTCTTTGTGATCTGTGAATTCATCTCAAAGAGTTGCACGATTCTTTTCATGAATCAGTTTGGTAACACTGTTTTGGGATATCAGAGAAGGGATATTTTGGATGGCATTGAAGCCCATTGTGACAAAGAAATATGCTCTGATAAAAACTAGAGAGAAGGCTTCTGGGAAACTGCTTTGTGATGTGTGAATTCATCTCAAAATGTTACACCTTTATTTTCATGGAGCACTTTACTAACACTGTTTTCATGGAATATCCAACAGGATGTTTGGGAGCACATTGAAGCCTATGGTGACAAAGAAAATATCCACAGATAAATACTACAAAGAAAATTTCTGAGAAACTGTTTTGTGATGTGTGAATTCATCTCAGAGTGTTTCACTGTTCTTTTATTGAGCAGTTTGTAACACTGTTTTTTATGAATCTGCAATGGGATTTCTCATAGCACATTGAAGCTCATGGTGTCATAGGAAATATGGTCACAGAAAAAGTAGAAAGAAGCTTTCTGAGAAATCGCTTTGTGATGTGTTAATTCATCTCACAGAGTTACATGATTCTTTTCATGGATCATTTTGGTAGCTCCGTTTTTGGGGAATGTGAGAAGGGATATTTTGGATCACTTGAAGCCTATGGTGACAAAGTAAATGTCCTCAGATAAAAACTAGAAAAGTTTCTGAGAAAGTTCACTGTGATGTGTGAATTCATCTCACAGGGTTACACCTTCCTTTACATGGAGCCACTTACTAACACTGTTTTCGTGGAATCTGCAAAGGGATGTTTTGGAGCGCATTGTGGCCTATGTTGAAAAACTAAATATTGTCACATAAAAACTAGAAAGAAGCTTTCTGGGAAACTGCATTATGATGTGTGAATTCATCTCACTCAGTTACACTGTTCTTTTCACTGAGAAGTTTGTGAACACTGTTTCCTGCAGTCTGCAAAGGGATATTTGGGAGGCATAGAGGAATATAGTGAAAAAGGAAATATCCTCAGAGAAAAACGAGAAGAAAACTTTCTGAGAAACTGCTTTTTGATTTGTGAACTCATTTCACAGAGTTGCACTTTACTTTTCATTGAACTGTTTAATCACAGTATTTTCATGGAATCTGCAATAGGATATTTGGGAGTGAATTGTAATCTATCATTAAAAAGCAAACATCCTCAGATAAGAAACCAAAAGAAACTTTCTGAGAAACTGCTTTGTGATGTTTAAATTCATCTCACAAAGTTACACTGTTGTTTTCATTGATCAGTTTGCTAACACTGTTTTCTTGGAATCTGCAACGGGATATTTCAGAGAGCATTGAAGCTTATGGTGACAAAGGAAATATCCTCAAACTAAAACTAGATAGAAGCTTTCTGAGAAACTGCCTTCTGATTTGTGAATTCATCTCACAGAGTTACACCTTTATTTTCCTCGAGTAGATTTTTAGTACTGATTTTGGGGAACTTTAGAAGGTATATTTTGGATGGCATTGAAGCCTATGGTGACAAAGGAAACACCTCAGATTAAAAACTAGACAGAAGCTTTCAGAGAAACTGCTTTGTGATGTGTGAATTCATCTCACAGAGGTACACAATTCTTTTCCTGGATAACTTTGGTAGCACTGTTTTTGGATAATCTGAGAAGGGATATTTGGGAGCACATTGAGACCTATAGTGAATAAAGAAATATCCTCAGATAAAAACTAGAAAGTAATCTTTCTGAGAAAGTTCTTTGTGATGTGTGAACCCATCTCACAGAGTTACACTATTCTTTTCATTGAGCAGCTTGTGAAAACTCCTTTTGTGGTATCTGCAAAGGGATATTTGGGAGCACATTGAGGCCTATGGTGAAAAAGGAAATATCCTCAGATAACACTGGAAAGAAGTTTTCTGAGAATATTCTTTGTAATGTATGAGTTCATCTCACAGACCTGCTTTGTGCTTTTCATTGAGCAGTTTGCTAACACTGTTTTCTTGGAATTTGCAACAGGATATTTCAGAGCACATTGAAGATCATGGTGACAAAGAAATATCCTTATATATAAACTAGAAAGAAGCTTTCTGAGAAACCGTTTTGTGATGTGTGAATTTATCTCACAGAGTTACACTCTTCTATTCCTTAAGCAATTTGTTAACACTGTTTTGGTGGAATCTGCAATATGATATTTCAGAAAGCATTGAAGCCTATGATGATAAAGGAAATATCCACAGAAAAAAGCTAGAAAGATGCTTTCTGACACACTTCTTTGTGATTTGTGAATTCATCTCACAGAGTTACACTTTCTTTTCATTGAGCAGTTTGCTAACACTGTTTTCATGGAATCTGCAAAGGGATATTTGGGAGAGCTTTGCAGCCGATGTTAAAAAGGAAGTATTCTCAGATAAAAACCGAAAATAAGCTTTCTGAGAAACTGCTTCGTGATGTGTGAATTCATCTCACAAAGTTGAATCATTCTTTTCATTGAGCAGTTTGATAACACTGTTTTGTGGAATCGGCAATACCATATTTGGGAGCACATTGAAGCCTATGGTGACACAGGAAATATCCTTATATATAAACTAGAAAGAAGCTTTCTGAGAAACCGTTTTGTGATGTGTGAATTTATCTCACAGAGTTACACTCTTCTATTCCTTAAGCAATTTGTTAAGACTGTTTTCGTGGAATCTGCAATATGATATTTCAGAGAGCATTGAAGCCTATGATGATAAAGGAAATATCCACAGAAAAAAGCTAGAAAGACGCTTTTTGACACACTTCCTTGTGACTTGTGAATTCATCTCACAGTCTCACAGCTTTCATTTCATTGAGTAGTTTGCTAACACTGTTTTTCATGGAATCTGCAAAGGGATATTTGGGAGAGCTTTGCAGCCGATGTTACAAAAGGAAGTATTCTCAGATAAAAATCGAAAATAAGCTTTCTGAGAAACTGCTTTGTGATGTGTGAATTCATCTCACAACGTTAAATCGTTCTTTTCATTGAGCAGTTTGATAACACTGTTTTTGTGGAATCGGCAATACCATATTTGGGAGCACATTGAAGCCTATGGTGACACAGGAAATAACCTCATATAAAAACTAGAAAGCAGTTTTATGAGAAACCGCTTTGTGATGTGTGAATTCATCTCACAGGGCTACAGTGTTCTTTTCATTGAGCAGTTTGATAACAGTAACACTGTTTTCGTTGAATCTGCAATGTGATATTTCAGAGGTCATTGAAGCTTATGGTGACAAAGGAAATATCCTCAGACAATAACGAAAGAGAAGCTTTCTCAGAAATTGCTTTGTGATTTGTGAATTCATCACACAGAGTTACAAGATTCTACTCATGGAGGAATTTGGTAGCACTGTTTTTGGGGAATCTGAGAAGGGATATTGGGATCACCTTGAAGTCTCTGGTGACAAAGGAAATATCCTCAGATACAAACTAGAAACAAGCTTTCTGTGAAACTTCTTTGTGATGTGTGAATTAATCTCATATGATTACAACTTTCTTTCAATAGAGCAGTTTGCTAAAACTGTATTTTTGTGAAATCAGTAAAGGGATATTCTCAATCACGTTGAGGTCTATGGTGATACATGGAATATCCTCAAAGAAAAGGTACAAAGAAGCTTTCTGAAAAACTGCTTTTTGATTTGTGAATTCATCTCACTGTGTTACACTGTTCTTTTCATTGAGCAGTTTGTTAACACAGTGTCATGGAATCTGCAATAGGATATTAGGGAGTGCATTGAAGCCTATGGTTACAAAGGAAACTTCCTCAGATAAAAAAAACAAAAGAAACTTTCTGAGAAACTGCTTCATGATGTTTGAATTCATATCACAAAGTTACACTGTTCTTTCTGTTGATCAGTTTGCTAACATTGTTTTCTTGGAATCTACAAGGGGATATTTTGGAGAGCATTGAAGCTTAGGCTGACTAAGGAAGTATCTTCATATAAAAACTAGAAAGAAGCTTTCTGACAAGCCACTTTGAGATATATCAATTCATCTCACAGAGTTACATGATTCTTTCACTGGATAAGTTTGGTAGCACTGTTTTAGGGGAAACTGAGAAGGTATATTTTGGATCACATTGAAGACTATGGTGACAAAAGAAATATACTCAGATAAAAACTAGGAAGGGGCTTTCTGACATAGCATTTTGTGATTTGTGAATTCATCTCACAGATTTACACCATTCTTTTTAGTGAGCAGTTTCCTTACACTGTTTCCTTGGAATCTACAATGGGATATTTCGGAGTGCATTGAAGTTTAGGGTGACAAGCAACATATCATCATATAAAAACTAGAGAGAAGCATTCTGAGAAACTGCTTTGTGATGTTCTAATTCATCTCCCAGATTTACATGACTATTTTCATGGATTAGTTTGGTAGAACTGTTTTTGGGGAATCTTAGAAAGGATATTTTGGATCACATTGAAGCCTATGGTGACAAAGAAAATATCCTCAGATAAAACTAGAAAATACTTTCCAATAAAGTTATTTGTGATGTGTGAATTCATATCACAGAGTTATACCTTCTTTTTAATGGAACAGTTTGCTAACTCTGTTTTTGTGGAGTCTGCAAAGGGATATTTGAGAGCATTGAGGTCTATAGTGAAAAAGGAAATATAATCAGAACTGGAAAGAAGTTTTCTGAGAAATGACTTTCTGGTTTATGAATTCATCCCACAGTGTTACACGATTCTTTTCATGGAGCAGTTTGGTTGCACTGTTTATGCAGAATCTGAGAAGGGATGTTTTAGATGGCATTGAAGGGTAGGGTGACAAAGGAAATATCCTCAGATAAAATCTAGAAAGAAACTCTCTGATAAACTGCTTTGTGATTAGTGAATTCATCTCACAGAGCTAAGCCATGGTTTTCTTTGAGCCTTTTGATAACACTGTTTTCCTGGAGTCTGCAATAGGATATTTCAGTGCAATGAAGAATATGGTGGCAAAGTAAATATCCTCATAGAAAAAACAAAAAGAAGCTTTCTGAGAAACCACTTTGTGATGTGTGAATTCATCTCAGAGTGTTACACTGTTCTGTTCACTGATCAGTTTGCTAACACTGTTTTCTTGGAGTCTGCAATGGGATATTTCTGAGTGCATTGAAGTTTATGATGGCAAAGGAAATATCCTGAGACAGAAACAAGAAAGATGCTTTCTGAGAAACTGCTTTGTGATGTGTTAATTCATCTCACAGAGTTACACCTTTCTTTTCATGGAACAGTTTGCTAACACTGTTTTTTGGAATCTGCAAAGGGATATTTGGGATCATATTGAAGCCAGTGTGCCAAAGGAAATATCCTCAGATTAAAACTAGAAAGAAGCTTTCAGAGAAACTTCTTTGTGATGTGTGCATTAACCTCACAGAGTTACAGTGTTGTTTTCATTGAGCAGTTTGCTAAAACTGTTTTCTAGGAATCTGCAATGGGATATTTTAGAGCACATTGAAACTTATGGTGACAAAGGAAATACGTTCATATAAAAACTAGAAAGAAGCTTTCTGAGAAACAGCTTTGTGATGTGTTAATTCATCTCACGGAGTTACACAATTCTTTTCATGGATCAATTTTTTAGCACTGTTTTTGGGGAATATGAATAGGGATATTTTGGATAACATTGAAGCCTATGATGACAATAAATTATCCTCAGATAAAAACTAGAAAGAATCTTTCTGAGAAAGGTTTTCATGATGTCTGAATTCATCTCACAGAGTTACACCTTTGTTTTCATGGAGCAGCTTGCTAACACTGTTTTCGTGGAATCTGCAAAGGGTTATTTCGGATGCATTGAGGCCTATAGTGAGAAAAGAATTATTCTCAGTTAAAAACTAGAAACTTTATGACGAACTGCTTTGCTATGTGTGAATTCATCTAACAGAGATACAGTGTTTATGTCATGGAGCAGTTTGGTATCAGTGTTTTTGGGGAATCTGAGAAGGGATATTTTGAATCGCATTGATGCCTATAGCGACAAAGGATATATCCTCTAATAAAAAGGTAGAAAGATGTTTTCTGAGAAATTTCCTTGTGTTGTGTGAATTCATGTAACTGATATAACCCTTTCTTTTTATTTAATAGTTTCCTAACACTATTTTCCTGGAATCTGCAAAGAGATATTTGGGAACTCATTGAGGCATATGGTGAAGAAGGAAGTATCCTCAGATAAAATCAAGAAAGAACCTTTCTGAGAAACAGCTTTGTGATGTGTCATTTCATCTCACAGAGTTACATCATTCTTTTCACTGAGCAGTTTGATGACACTGTTTTTGTGGAAACTGCAATAGCATATTTGGGAGTGCATTGACCGATGGTGACAGGAAATATCCTCAGATAAAAACCAAAAAGAAACTTTCTGAGAAACTGCTTTGTGATTTGTGAATTCACCTCTCTGTGTTACACTGTTCTTTTAATTGAGCAGTTTGCTAACACTGATTTCTTGGAATCTGCTATGGGATATTTCAGAGTACATTAAATCTTATGGTGACAAAGGAAATATCCTCAGAGAAAACTAGAAGGAAACTTTCTGAGAAGCTGCTTTGTGGTTTGTGAATTCATTACACAAAGTTACAAAATTCTGTTCATGATTCAGTTTGTAAGCACATTTTTTGGTCAGTGAATTAATGTATATTTGGATCTCTTTGAAGTCTATGGTGACAAAGGAAATATCCTCAGATAAAACTAGAAAGAAACTTTCTGAGAAACTGCTTTGTGATTTGTGAATTCATCTCACAGTGTTACACCTTTCTTTTCATGGAGCAGTTTGCTAACACTGTTTTCCTGGAGTCTGCAATAGGATATTTCAGAGTGCAATGAAGAATATGGTGGCAAAGTAAATATCCTCATAGAAAAAACAAAAAGAAGCTTTCTGAGAAACCACTTTGTGATGTGTGAATTCATCTCACAGTGTTACACTGTTCTGTTCACTGATCAGTTTGCTAACACTGTTTTCTTGGAGTCTGCAATGGGATATTTCTGAGTGCATTGAAGTTTATGATGGCAAAGGAAATATCCTGAGACAGAAACAAGAAAGAAGCTTTCTGTGGAACTGCTTTGTGATTTCTGAAATCATCTCACAGAGTTACACCTTTCTTTTCATGGAACAGTTTGGTAGCCCTGTTTTGGGGGAATATGAGAAGGAGTATTTGGGATCATATTGAAGCCAGTGTGCCAAAGGAAATATCCTCAGATTAAAACTAGAAAGAAGCTTTCAGAGAAACTTCTTTGTGATGTGTGCATTAACCTCACAGAGTTACAGTGTTGTTTTAATTGAGCAGTTTGCTAACACTGATTTCTTGGAATCTGCTATGGGATATTTCAGAGTACATTAAATCTTATGGTGACAAAGGAAATATCCTCAGAGAAAACTAGAAGGAAACTTTCTGAGAAGCTGCTTTGTGGTTTGTGAATTCATTACACAAAGTTACAAAATTCTTTTCATGATTCAGTTTGTTAGCACAGTTTTTGGTCAATGAATTAATGTATATTTGGATCTCTTTGAAGTCTATGGTGACAAAGGAAATATCCTCAGACAAAAACTGGAAAGCAACTTTCTGAGAAACTGCTTTGTGATTTGTGAATTCACCTCACAGTGTTACACCTTTCTTTTCATGGACCAGTTTGCTAACACTGTTTTCCTGGAATCTGCAAAGGAATATTTGGGAATGCATTGAGGCCTATAGTGAAGATGGAATTATCCTCAGATAAAACTAGAAGGAATCTTTCTGAGAAACTGCTTTATGATGTGTGATTTCATCTCACAGAGTTACACCACTCTTTTCATTGAGCAGTTGGATAACACTTTTTTTGTGGAATCTGTGGTAGGGTATTTGAAAGTGCATGGAAGCCTATGGTGATAAAGGAAATATCCTCAGATAAAAACCAAAAAGAAGCTTTCTGAGAAACTACTTTGTGATGTGTGAATTCATCTCACAGAGTTACACCTTACTTTTCATGGAGCAGTGTGCTAACACTGTTTTTGTGGAATCTGCAAAGGATATTTGGGAGTGCATTGAAGCCTATGGTGAAAAAGGAAATATCCTCAGATAAAACTAGAAAGAAACTTTCTGAGAAACTGCTTTGTGATGTGTGAATTCATCTCACAGAGTTACACTGTTCTTTTCATTGAGCAGTTTGCTAACACTGTTTTTTGGAATCTGCAATGGATATTTTGGATCTCTTTGAAGTCTATGGTGACAAAGGAAATATCCTCAGATAAAACTAGAAAGAAGCTTTCTGAGAAACTGCTTTGTGATTTGTGAATTCATCTCACAGAGTTACACCTTTCTTTTCATGGAGCAGTTTGCTAACACTGTTTTGTGGAATCTGCAAAGGATATTTGGAAATGCATTGAGGCCTATAGTGAAGATGGAATTATCCTCAGATAAAACTAGAAAGAAGCTTTCTGAGAAACCACTTTGTGATGTGTGAATTCATCTCACAGAGTTACACCTTTCTTTTCATGGAGCAGTTTGATAACACTGTTTTGTGGAATCTGCAAAGGATATTTGGGAGTGCATTGAAGCCTATGGTGACAAAGGAAATATCCTCAGATAAAACCCAAAAAGAAGCTTTCTGAGAAACTACTTTGTGATGTGTGAATTCATCTCACAGAGTTACACCTTACTTTTCATGGAGCAGTGTGCTAACACTGTTTTTATGGAATCTGCCAATGGATTTTGGGAGTGCTCTAAGGCCTATGTTGATAAAGGAAATGTCCTCAGATAAAAACTAGAAAGAAGCTTTCTGAGAAACCCCTTTGTGATGTGCTAATTCATCTCACGGAATTACACAATTCTTTTCATGGATCAGTATGGTAGCACTGTTTTTGGTAAACTTGTGAAGGGATATTTTGGATCATATTGAAGCCTACGGTGAAAAAGGAAATATCCTCAGAGAAAAGTAGAAAGAAGGTTCCTGAGAAAGACCCCTGTGATGTTTGAATTCATCTCAGAGTTACACTGTTATTTTCAATGAGCAGTTTGCTAACACAGATTTCTTGGAATCTGCAATGGAATACTTGGGAGTGCATTGAAGCTTTTGGTGACAAGAAAATCCTCATATAAAACTAGAGGGAAGTTTTCTCAGAAAGCACTTTGTGATGTGACAATACATCTCACAGAATTACACAGTACTTTTCATGGAGCAGTGTGGCAGCACTGTTTTTGGGGAATCTGAGAACAGATTTTTTGGATTGCATTGAAGCTTCTGGTGACAAAGAAAATATCCTCAGTTAAAAATTAGAAAGAAATTTTCTGAGAAAGGTCTTTGTGATGTGTGAATTCATCTCACAGAGTTAAACCATTCTTTTCATGGAGCAGTTTGGCAGCACTGTTTTTGGGAAATCTGAGATGGGATATTTTGGGCCACATTGAAGCCTATGGTGACAAAGGAAATATCCTCAGATAAAACTAGAAAGAAGCTTTCTGAGAAACTACTTTGTGATGTGTGAATCCATCTCACAGATTTACACCATTCCTTTCAATGAGCAGTTTGATAACACTGTTTTTGTGGAATCTGCTATATGATATTTGGGAGGACATTGAAGCCTGGGGTGACAGAGGACATATTATCAGATGAAAACCAAAAGGATGCTTTCTGAGAAACTGCTTTGTGATTTGTGAATTCATTTCACAGAGTTACATCAGTCTTTTCATGGAGCAGTTTGGTAGCACTGTTTTTGGGGAATCTGAGAAGGGATATTTTGGATCACCTTGAAGCCTATGGTGACAAAGGAAATATAGTCAGATATTCACTAGAAAGAAACTTCCTGAGAAACTGCTTTGTGATGTGTGAATTCATCTCACAGAGTTACACTGCTCTTTTTTTTTTAGCAGTTTGCTAACATTGTTTTCTTGGAATCTGCAATGGGATACTTCAGAGTTCTTTGAGACATATGGTGACAAATGAAATATCCTCATATAAAAACATGAAAGAAGCTTTCTGAGAACCACTTTCTGATGTCTTGATT
This sequence comes from Colobus guereza, assembly GCA_030247045.1. Taxonomy (NCBI): domain Eukaryota; kingdom Metazoa; phylum Chordata; class Mammalia; order Primates; family Cercopithecidae; genus Colobus; species Colobus guereza. Next base: position 12,564,724 of record CM058079.1, on the reverse strand, counting down.
CATCTCACAGAGTTTCACGATTCTCTTCATGGAACAGTTTCTTAATAGTGTTTCTGGGAAATCTGAGAAGGTATATTTTGGATCGCATTGAAGCCTATATTGACAAATTAAATATCCTCAGATAAAAACTAGAAAGAAGCTTTCTGGGAAAGTTATTTGTGATGTGTGAATTCATCTCATGGAGTAACACCTTTCTTTCAATGGAGCAGTGTGCTAACATATTTTTCAATGAATGTGCAATGGGATATTCCAGAGCCCTTTTATGCATATAGTGAAAAATGAACTTTCCACAGATAAAAAGTAAAAGAAGCCTTCTGAAAAACAGCTTTGTGATGTGAATTCATCTTACAGAGTTTCACCATTATTTTCATTGAGCAGTTTGATAACACAGTTTTCGTGCAATCTGCAATAGGATATTTGGGAGTGCATTGAACCCTATGGTGACAAAGGAAACATCCACAGATAAATGTCCAAAAAGAAGCTTTCTGTGAAACTCCTTTGTGATGTGTGAACTCATCTCACAGAGTTACACGATTCTTTTCATTGAAAAGTTTGCTAACAGTTTTTTCGATTAATCTGCTATGGGATGTTGGAAGTGCTTTGATTAATACAGTGAAAAAGGAAATGTACTGAGATAAAAACTAGAAAGAAGTTTTCAGAGAAACATCTTTGTGATATGTGAATTCATCTCACTGAGTGACATAATTCTTTTCATATAACAGTTTGGTAGCACTGTTTTTGGGAAATCTGAGATGGGATATTTTGGGCCACATTGAAGCCTATGTTGACAAAGGAAATATCCTCAATTGAAAACTAGAAGGAAGATTTCTGAAAAACAACTTAGTGATGTGTGAAGATATCTCAGAGAGTTACATGTTGTTTTCATTGAGCAGTTTTATAACACTGTTTTCATGGAATCTGCAATAGGATATTTGGGTGAGCACTGAAGCCTACGGTGACAAAGGAAATATCATCTGACAAAAACAAAATAGAAGCTTTCTGAGAAACTGAGTGGTGATGTGTGAATTCAACTCACAGATTTACATTTTTCTTTTTATGAAGCAGTGTGCTAACACTATTTTCCTGGAATTCTCCAAAGAATTATTAGTGAGCGCATTTAGGCAAATAGTGAAAAACGAAATATCCTCAGATAAAAACTAGAAAGAAGTTTTCTGTGAAAGTTCTTTGGGATGTGTGAATTCAATTCACAGAGTTGCACCTTTCTTTTCATGAAGCAGTTTCCTAACACTTTTTTTTGGAATCAGCAAAGGGATATCTGTGAGAGCTTTGAATCCTATGGTGAAAAAGGAAATATCCTCACATAAAAACTAGAAAGAAGCTTTCTCAGAAAGTGCTTTTGATATGTAAATTCATCTCACAGAGTTACACTGTTCCTTTCATAGATCAGTTTGTTAACACTGTTTTCTTGGAATTTACAATGGAATATTTAGGAGCACATTGAGGCTTACGGAGATAAAGGAAATATCCTCATATATAAAATTGAAAGAAGCTCTCTGAGAATCCGCTTTGTGATGTGTTAATTCATCTCACAGATTTACACGATCCTTTCCATGGATCAGTTTGCTAAAACTGCTTTCCTGGATTTGCAAAGGGATATTTTGGAGGCCTGTGGTGAAAAAAGAAACATCCTCAGATAAAAACTAGAAAGAAGCATTATGAGAAACTGCTTTGTGAAGGGTGAATTCATCTCACAGAGTTACACCTTTCTTTTCATTGAGCAGTTTGATAGCATTGTTTCTGGGGAATCTGCAAAGGGATATTCTGGAGCTCATAGAGGCTAATGGTGCAAAAGGAAATATCTTCAAATAAAAACTGGAGGAAAGATTTTTGAGAAACTGTTCTGTGATGTGTGCATTAATAACATAGAGATAAACAATTTTTTTGATTGACCAGTTTGGTATCACTGTTTTTGTGGTGTCTGAGAAGGGATATTTGGGAATGGATTGAGGCTAATGGTGGAAAAGTAAACATGCTGCACAGATGAAAGGTAGAAAGGAGCCTTCTGAGAAATTTCTTTGTGATGGGTGAATTCACATCCCAGAGGTAAAGCATTTTTTTCATTGAGCAGTTTGTTAACCCTATTTTTGTGGAATCTACAAATGTATATTAAAAGCACACAGAAGCCTATGGTGAAAAAGGATATATCCTCAGATAAAAACTAGAAATAAGCTTTCTGAGAGACTGTTTTGGATGGGTGAATTCATCTTACAGGGTTAAATCTTTCTTTTCATTGAGCAGTTTGTTAACATTGTTTTTGTGGAATCTGTAATGGGATATTTGGGAACACATAGAGTCCTAAGGTGAAAGAAGAAAATTCTCCAGGTTAAAACTGGAGAAAAGCTTTCAGAGAAAGTTCTTTGTGATTTGTTCATTCACCTGATAGAGCTAAACGTTTCTCTAGATGGAGCACTTTGGCATCATTGTTTTTGTGGTGCCTGTGAAGGGATATTTGGAGCACATTGAAGCATATGGTTTAAAAAGAAATGTTTGTATATGAAAACTAGAAAGAAGCTTTCTTAGAAACTCCTTTGTGATGTGTTAATTCATCTCACTGAGTTACACTGTTCTTTTCATTGTGCAGTTTGCTAACTCTGTTTTCTTGGAATCTGCAAAGGGATATTTGGAGCACATTGAAGCTTATGGTGACAAATTAAATAATATCATATAAAACCAGAAAGAAGCTTTCCAAGAAACCACTTTGTGATGTGAATTCATCTCACAGAGTTACACCACTGTTTTCATGGAACAGTTTACTAGCAATGTTCTGGGGAATCTGAGAGGATATTTTGGATCACATTGAATCTGATGGTGACAAAGGAATATCCTCATATGAAAACTGTGTTAGTTCACTTCACAGAGTTACACCTTTCTTTTCTGGAGCACTATGCTGTCACTGTTTTTGTGGAATCTGCAACAGGATATTTTGGAATGCATTGAAGCCTATGGTGACAAAGGAATATCCTCAGATAAAAACTAGAAAGAAGCTTTCTGAGAAACTTCTTTGTGATGTGTGAATTCATCTCACAGAGTTACACCACTCTCTTCATGGAGCAGTTTGTAGGACTCTTTTCTTGGAATCTACAAAGGATATTTCAGAGCCCATTGAAGCTTATGGTGACAAAGGAATATCCTCAGATAAAAACCGAAAAAAGATTTCTGAGAATCTGCTTTGTGATGTGTGAATTCATCTCACAGAGTTACATGGTTCTTTACAATGAGTAGTTTGTTAAGACTGTTTTTGTGGAATCTGCAACAGGATATTTTGGAATGCTTTAAAGCCTATGGTGACAAAGGAAATACCCTCAAACTAAAACCAAAAGACACTTTCTTAGAAACTCCATTGTGATGTGTTAATTCATCTCACTGAGTTACACTGTTCTTTTCATTGTGCAGTTTGCTAACTCTGTTTTCTTGGAATCTGCAATGGGATATTTCAGAGCACATTCAAGCTTATGGTGACAAATTAAATAATATCATATAAAAACCAGAAAGAAGCTTTCTGAGAAACCACTTTGTGTTGTGCTAACTCATCCCATAGAGTTACACCACTGTTTCCATGGAACAGTTTACTAGCAATGTTCTGGGGAATCTGAGAGGGGATATTTTGGATCACATTGAATCTGATGGTGACAAAGGGAATATCCTCATATGAAAACTGTGTTAGTTCACTTTACAGAGTTACACCTTTCTTTTCTGGAGCACTATGCCATCACTGTTTTTGTGGAATCTGCAAAGGGATATTTTGGAGCCCATTGAGGCCTATAGTGAAAAAGGAGGTATCCTCAGATAAAAACTAGAAAGAAGCTTTCTGAGAAACTTCTTTGTGATGTGTGAATTCATCTCACAGAGTTACACCACTCTCTTCATGGAGCAGTTTGGTAGGACTCTTTTCTTGGAATCTACAATGGGATATTTCGGAGTCCACTGTAGCTTATGGTGACAAAGGAGATATCCTCAGATAAAAACCGAAAAAAGATTTCTGAGAATCTGCTTTGTGATGTGTGAATTCATCTCACAGAGTTACATGGTTCTTTACAATGAGTAGTTTGTTAAGACTGTTTTTGTGGAATCTGCAACAGGATATTTTGGAATGCTTTAAAGCCTATGGTGACAAAGGAAATACCCTCAAACTAAAACCAAAAAGACACTTTCTGAGAAACTGTTTTGTGACGTGTGAATTCATCTCACAGAGTTTCACTGTTCCTTTAATAGAGCAGTATGCTAACACTGTTTCTTTGGAATCCACAAAGGAATATTTCAGAGCCCATTGAAGCTTATTGTGACAACGGAAATATCCTCAGAGAAAAACTGGAAAGAAATTTTCTGAGAAACTGCTTTGTGGTGTGTTAATTCACCACACAGAGTTAACCAATTCTTTTCATGGAGCAATTTGGTAGCACTATTTTTGGGGAATCTGAGAAGGGACATTTTGGATCATTTTGAAGCCTATGTTGAAAGGAAATATCCTCAGAAAAATCTAGAAAGAAGCTTTCTGAGAAAGTTGTTTGTGATGTGAGAATTCATCTCACAGAGTTACAACTTTCTATCCATGGAGCAGTTTGTTGAAACTGTTTTCGTGTAACCTTCAAGGGTGTATTTCAGAGCGCATTGAGGCCTATGATGAAAAACTAAATATCCTCAGAAAAAAACCAAAAAGAAGCATGCTGAGAAACTGCTTTGTGATGGGTGAATTCATCTCATAATGTTACACTGTTCTTTTCATTGAGAAGCTTGCTAACACTGTTTTCTTGGAATCTGCAGTGGTATGTTTCAGAGCGTATTGAAGCCTATGTTGAAAAACTAAATATTCTCAGGTTAAAAACTAGAAAGAAGCTTTCTGAGAAACTGCTTTATGATGTGTGAATTCATCTCACAGAGTTACACCCTTTTATTCTTTGAGCAGTTTGAAAACACTATTTTCATGGAATCTGGAAAGGGATATTTGGGAGTGCTTTGTGGCCTATGGTGAAAAAGAAAATATGCTCACATAAAAACTAGAAAGAATCATTCTGAGAAACTGCTTTTCATTGTGTGAATTTATCTCACAGGATTACAATTTTCGTTCATTGAGCTCTTTGCCAGCACTATTTATTGGGCATCTGCAATGGATATTTCAGAGGGCATTGAAGTTTGTGGTGACAAAGGAAATATCCTTAGACAAAACTAGAAAGAAGCTTTCTGAGAAAGTCCTTTGTGATGTCTGAATTCATCTCATGGAGTTACGCAATCCTTTTCATGGAGAAGATTGGTAGCACTCTTTTTGGGGAATCTGAGAAGGGATATTTTGGATTGCATCAATGCCCATGTTGACATAGGAAATACCATCAGACAAAAGAAAGAATTTTATGATGTGTGTTTTCATCTCACAGAGTTACAACTTATTTTTCATGGAGCAGTTTGCTAAAATTGTTTTCATGTAATTTTCAAGGGCATATTTTGGAGTGCATTGAGGCTTATGGTGAAAAACTAAATATCCTCAGATAAAAATTAGAAGAAGCCTTCTGATAAACTGCTTTGTGATGTGTAAATTCATCTTACAGTGTTACACTGTTCTTTTCCTTGAGCAGTTTGCTAAAATTGTTTTTGTGGAATCTCCAAAGGGATATTTGGGAGCAAATTGAGGCCTAGAGTGAAAAGGAAATATCCTCACATAAAAACTAGAAAGAAGCTTTCTGTGAAACTGCTTTGTGATGTGTGAATTCATCTCTCAAAGTTACACCATTCTTTTCATTGAGCAGTTTGCTAAACGTATTTTCTTGAAATCTGCAATGGGATATGTCGGAGTGCATAGGAGTTTATGGTGAGAAAGAAAATATCCACAGACAAAAACCAGAAGAAAGCTTCCTGAGAAATCGCTTAGTGATGTGTTAATTCATCTCACAGAGTTACATGATTCTTTTCATACATCAGTTTGTGAGACTGTCTTTGGGGAATCTGAGGACGGATATTTTGGATCGCATTTTAGTCTATGGTGACAAATGAAATGTCCTCAGATAAAAACAACAAAGAAACATTTTGAGAAAGTTCCTTGTGATGTGTGAATTCTTCTCACAGAGTTACACCTTTATTTTCCTGGAGCAGCTTGCTAACACTCTTTTCATGGAATCTGCAAAGATATTTGAGAGTGCATTTAGGCATATAGTGAAAAGTTAAATATCTAGAGATAAGAAATAGAAATAAGCTTTCTGAGAAACTGCTTTGTGATGTGTGAATATATCTCACAATACTTCCATTGAGCAGGTTGCTAACACTGTTTTCTTGGAATCTGCAGTGCGTTATTTCAGAGCATATTGAATCTTATGGTGACAAAGAAAACATCCTCATATGAAAAACAGAAAGAAGCATTCTGAGAAACAGCTTTTTGATGTGTTAACTCATCTCACAGAGTTCATGATTCTTTTCATTGAGCAGTTTGATAGCACTGTTTTTGGGGAATTGTGAAGGGATATTTTGGATTGCATTGAAATCTATGGTGACTAAGAAAATATTCTCAGATAAAAACTAGAAAGAAACTTTCAGAGAAACTTCTTTGTGATGTGTGAATTCATCTCACAGAGTTACACCATAGTATTCATTGAGAAGTTCACTAACACTTTTTTCCTTGAATCTGAGATGGGATATTTTGGAGTGCATTGAGGCCTAGGGTGAAAAATAAAATATCCTCAGATAAAAACTAGAAAGAAGCTTTCTGAGAAACTGCTTTGTGGTGTGTGAATTCATCTCACAGAGTTACACCATAGTATTCATTGAGAAGTTCACTAACACTTTTTCCTTGAATCTGAGATGGGATATTTCGGAGTGCATTGAGGCCTATGGTGAAAAATAAAATATCCTCATATATAGACTAGAAAGAAGATTTCTGAGAAAGTTCTTTGTCATGTGTGATTTCATCTCACACAGTTACACCATTTTTTTCAAGAATCAGTTTACAAAACTGTTTTTGTGGAATCTGCAATGGGTTATTTTGGAGCGCATTGATTCATTTGGTGAAAAAGGAAATATCCTCAGATAATAAGTAGAAAGCAGCTTTCTGAGAAACTGCTTTGTGATGTGTGAATTAATCTCACAGAGTTACACTGTTCTTTCCTTGAGCAGTCTGATAACACTGGTTTCATGGAAACTGAAATAGGATAATTGGGAGTGCATTCAAGCCTAAGGTGAAAAAGGAAATATCCTCAGATAAAAACGAAAAGGGATCTTTCTCAGAAACTGCTTTGTGATGTGTGAATCATGTCACAGAGTTACACCATTCCTTTCATTGAGAAGTTTGCTAACACCTTTTTCGTTTAATCTGTGATGGGATATTTGCTGACGCTTTGAGGACTCTGGTGAGAAAGGAACTATCTTCAGATAAAAACTAGAAAGAATCTCTCTCAGAAACTGCTTTGTAATGTGTGAATTCATCTCACAGAGGTGCAATATTCTTTTCCTTGAGCAGTTTGATAACACTGTTATTGTGGAATCTGCAAAGGGATATTTGGGAGGGCATTCTGGCCTATGATGATAAAGGAAATACCTCACATATCACAAAGAACTGTCTCACCATAGTCTTCAAAGTGATCCAAAATATACCTTCTCAGATTCCCCAAAAACAGTGCTACCAAACTGATACATGAAAAGAATCATGTAACTCTGTGAGAAGAACTAATACATCATAAAGCCGTTTCTCAGAAAGCTTCTTTTTGGTTTCTATCTGAGGATATTTCCTTGGCCCGCTAGGCTTCAATGCACTCCCAAATATCCTAACACAGATTCCACGAAAACAGTGTTAGCAGACTGCTCAATGAAAGGAATGGTGTAACTCTGTGAGATGAATTCACACATCACAAAGCAGTTTCTCAGAAGGCTTCTTTTTGGTTTTAATCTGAGGATATTTCCTTTGCCACCACATGATTCAATGCCCTCCCAAACATCCTATTGCATTTTCCACAAAAACAGTGTTAGTGAACTGCTGTTGAGAAGAACAGATGAATTCAAACATCCAAAGCAGTTTCTCCGAAAGTTGATTTTCGGTTATTATCTGACAATATTTCCTTTGTCACCATAGGCTCCCAAATATCCTAACGCAGATTCCACAAAAACAGTGTTAGTGGACTGCTAAGTGAAAAGAACAGTGCAATTCTGTGGGATGAATTAACCTATCAAAAACCAGTTTTGCGGTAAGCTTATTTCTCATTTATCTCTGAGGATATTTCCTTTGTCACAGTAAGCTTCAATGCGCTCCAAAATATCACTTTGAGGATTCCAAGGAAACAGTGTTTGTAGACTGCTCAATAAAAAGAACACTGTAATTCTGTGAGATGTATTCACACATCACAAAGCCATTTCTCAGAAGGCTTCTTTTGTGATTTTTCTCTGAGGATATTTACTTTGTCACCCTAGGCTTCAATGCGCTCCAATATATCCTAACCCAGATTCCACACAAAGAGTGTTAGCGACTGCTCAGTGAAAGGAATGGTGTAACTCTATGAGATGAGTTAACCCATCACAAAGCAGTTTCTCAGAAGGCTTCTTTTGGTTTTAATCTGAGGATATTTCCTTTGCCACCACATGATTCAATGCCTCCCAAACATCCTATTGCATTTTCCACAAAAACAGTGTTAGTGAACTGCTGTTGAGACGAACAGATGAATTCAAACATCCAAAGCAGTTTCTCTGAAAGTTGATTTTCGGTTATTATCTGACAATATTTCCTTTGTCACCATAGGCTCCCAAATATCCTAACGCAGATTCCACAAAAACAGTGTTAGTAGACTGCTCGGTGAAAAGAACAGTGCAATTCTGTGGGATGAATTAACCCATCACAAACCAGTTTCACGGTAAGCTTCTTTCTCGTTTATCTCTGAGGAAATTTCCTTTGTCACAGTAAGCTTCAATGTGCTCCGAAATATCACTTTGCGGATTCCAAGGAAACAGTGTTAGTAGACTGCTCAATAAAAAGAACACTGTAATTCTCTGAGATGTATTCACACATCACAAAGCCGTTTCTCAGAAGGCTTCTTTTGTGATTTTTCTCTGAGGATATTTACTTTGTCACCCTAGGCTTCAATGCACTCCCAAATATCCTAACGCAGATTCCACAAAAACAGTGTTAGCAGACTGCTCAATGAAAAGAATGGTGTAACACTGTGAGTTGAATTAACCCATCACAATGAAGTTTTTCAGAAAGCTTCTTTCCAGTTTTTTTCTGAGGATATTTCCTTTTTCAACATAGGCCTCAATGCGCTACCAAATATCCCTTTGCAGATTCCACGAAAACAGTATTAGGAAATGGATTCATGAAGAGAAGAGTGTAACTCTGTGAGATGAATTCACACATCACAAAGAAGTTTCTCAGAAAGATTCTTTCTAGTTTGTATGTGAGGATATTTCCTTTTCACCATAGGCCTCAATGCGCTAACAAATATCCCTTTGCAGATTCCACAAAAACAGTGCTAGCAAAGTGATCCAAGAAAAGAATCATGTAACACTGTGAGATGAATTCACACATCACAATACAGTTTCTCAGAAAGCTTCTTTCTCTTTTTTATCTGAGGATAGTTCCTTTTTCACCATAATCCTCAATGCACTCCAAAATATCACTTTGAAGATTCCACTTAAACAGTGTCAGCCAACTGCTCCATGAAGAGAAAGGTGAAACAGTGTGTTATGAATTCACACATCAAAAGAAGTCTCTCAGAAAGCTTCTTTCAAAGTTTTCTGGCAGTATATTTCCTTGTCACCATAGGCTTCAATGCAATCCAAAATATTCCTTCTCAGATTCCCCAAAAACAGTGCTAACAAAGTGATCCATGAAAGGAACCTTGTAACTCTGTGAGACGAATTAACACATTCAAAGCAGTTTCTCAGAAAACATTTTTCTAGTTTTTATCTGAGGATATTTCCATTGTCACTGTATGCTTCAATGCACTTGAAAGTATCCTAATGCAAATTCCAGGAAAACAGTGTGAACAGACTGCTCAATGAAAAGAATGGTGCAAGTCTGTGAGATGAATTAACCCATCACACAGTAGTTTCTCAGAAAGCTTCTTTCTAGTTATTATCTGAGGTTATTTCATTTTTCACCATAGGCCTCAATGCGCTCCCAAATGTCACTTTGCAGATTCCACGAAAACAATGTTAGCAAACTGCTTCAGGAAGAGAAACATATAACTTTGTGAGATGAACTCACACATCACTAAGAAGTTCTTCAGAAAGCTTCTTTCCAGTGGTTTGAGGATATTTCCATTGTCAGCATAAGCTTCACTGCAATCCAAAATATCCCTTCTCAGTTTCCCCAAAAACAGTGGTAACAAACTGCTCCATGAAAGGAATGTGTAACTCTGTGAGATGAATTCACAAATCAGAAAGCAGTTTCTCAGAAACCTTCTTTCTAGTTTGTCTCTGATGATAACTCCTTTGTCTCCATATGCTTCAATGCACTCTGAATTATCCTTTGCAGATTCCACGAAAACAGTGTTAGCAAATGGCTTCATGAAGAGAAGAGTGTAACTCTGTGAGATGAATTCACACATCACAAAGAAGTTTCTCAGAAAGATTCTTTCTAGTTTGTATGTGAGGATATTTCCTTTGTCACCATAAGCTTCATTGCGCTAAGAAACATTCCATTGCAGATTCCAAGAAAACGGTGTAGCAAACTCATCAATGAAAAGAACAATGTAACTTTCACACATCACAATGCAGTTTCTCAGAAAGCTTCTTTCTATTTTTATCTGAGGATATTTCCTTTTCACCATAATCCTCAATGCACTCCAAAATATCACTTTGAAGATTCCACTTAAACAGTGTCAGCCAACTGCTCCATGAAGAGAAAGGTGAAACAGTGTGTTATGAATTCACACATCAAAAAGAAGTTTCTCAGAAAGCTTCTTTCAAAGTTTTCTCGCAGTATATTTCCTTGTCACCATAGGCTTCAATGCAATCCAAAATATTCCTTCTCAGATTCCCCAAAAACAGTTCTAACAAAGTGATCCATGAAAGAACCTTGTAACTCTGTGAGACGAATTACACATTCAAAGCAGTTTCTCAGAAAACTTTTTCTAGTTTTTATCTGAGAATATTTTCATTGTCACTGTAGGCTTCAATGCACTCCAAAGTATCCTAATGCAAATTCCAGGAAAACAGTGTGAACAGACTGCTCAATGAAAAGAATGGTGCAACTCTGTGAGATGAATTAACCCATCACACAGTAGTTTCTCAGAAAGCTTCTTTCTAGCTATTATCTGAGGTTATTTCCTTTTCACCATAGGCCTCAATGCGCTCTCAAATGTCACTTTGCAGATTCCACGAAAACAATGTTAGCAAACTGCTTCATGAAGAAACATGTAACTCTGTGAGATGAACTCACACATCACTAAGAAGTTCTTCAGAAAGCTTCTTTCCAGTGGTTTGAGGATATTTCCATTGTCACCATAGGCTTCAATGCAATCCAAAATATTCCTTCTCAGATTCCCAAAAACAGTGCTAACAAAGTGATCAATGAAAAGAACCTTGTAACTCTGTGAGACGAATTACACATTCAAAGCAGTTTCTCAGAAAACTTTTTCTAGTTTTTATCTGAGAATATTTTCATTGTCACTGTAGGCTTCAATGCACTCAAAGTATCCTAATGCAAATTCCAGGAAAACAGTGTGAACAGACTGCTCAATGAAAAGAATGGTGCAACTCTGTGAGATGAATTAACCCATCACACAGTAGTTTCTCAGAAAGCTTCTTTCTAGCTATTATCTGAGGTTATTTCCTTTTCACCATAGGCCTCAATGCGCTCTCAAATGTCACTTTGCAGATTCCATGAAAACAATGTTAGCAAACTGCTTCATGAAGAAACATATAACTCTGTGAGATGAACTCACACATCACAAAGAAGTTTCTCAGAAAGCTTCTATCCAGCTTTTATCTGAGGATATTTCCATTGTCAGCATAAGCTTCACTGCAATCCAAAATATTCCTTCTCAGATTCCCAAAAACAGTTCTAACAAAGTGATCCATGAAAAGAATCTTGTAACTTTGTGAGATGAATTCACATTCAAAGCAGTTTCTCAGAAAACATTTTTCTAGTTTTTATCTGAGGATATTTCCTTTGTCACTGTAGGCTTCAATGCACTCCAAAGTATCCTAATGCAAATTCCAGGAAAACAGTGTGAACAGACTGCTCAATGAAAAGAATGGTGTAACTCTGTGAGATGAATTAACCCATCACAAAGCAGTTTCTCAGAAAGCTTCTTTCTAGTTTTTATCTGAGGTTATTTCCTTTTCACCATAGGCCTCAATGCGCTCTCAAATGTCACTTTGCAGATTCCATGAAAACAATGTTAGCAAACTGCTCCATGAAAGGAAAGGTGTAACTCTGTGAGATGAATTCACCCATCACTAAGAAGTTCTTCAGAAAGCTTCTTTCCAGTGGTTTGAGGATATTTCCATTGTCAGCATAAGCTTCACTGCAATCCAAAATATCCTTCTCAGTTTCCCCAAAACAGTGGTAACAAACTGTTCCATGAAAGAATGTGTAACTCTGTGAGATGAATTCACAAATCAGAAAGCAGTTTCTCAGAAACCTTCTTTCTAGTTTGTCTCTGATGATATTTCCTTTTCACCATAGGCCTCAATGCGCTCTCAAATGTCACTTTGCAGATTCCATGAAAACAGTGTTGCAGACTGCTCAATGAAAAGAACTGTAACTCTGTGAGATGAATTAACCCATCACACAGTAGTTTCTCAGAAGGTTTCTTCTTGGTTTTTTCTGAGGATATTTCCTTTGTCACCATAGGCTTCAATATGATCCAAAATATCCTTCTCAGATTCCACAAAAACAGTGCTAGCAAAGTGATCCAAGAAAGAATCTGGTAACTCTGTGAGATGAATTCACACATCCAAAGCAGTTTCTCTGAAATATTCTTTTGCTATTTATCTGAGGATATTTCTCTTGTCACCATAGGCTTCAATGCACTCCCAAATATCCTAACGCAGTATCCAAGAAAGCAGTGTTAGCAGATTGCTCAATGAAGAGAACAATGTAACTCTGTGAGATGAATTAAACCATCACACCCAGTTTCTCAGAAAGCGTCTTTCTAGTTTTTTTCTGAGGATATTTCCTTTGTCACCATTAGGTTCATTGTACTCCAAAATATCTATTTGTGGATTCCAAGAAAACAGTATTAGCAGACTGCTCAATGAAAAGAACACTGTAACTCTGTGAGATGTATTCACACATCACACAGCAGTTTCTCAGAAGGATTTTTTTTGTTTTTTATTTGAGGATATTTTATTCATCCCTATAGTCTTCAACGTGCTCCCAAACATCCTATTGCAGTGTCCACGAAAACAGTGTTAGCAGACTGCTGTATGGAAAGAACAGTGTAAGTCTGTGAGAGGAACTCTCACATCACAAAGCAGTTTCTCAGAAAGATTCTTTCTAGTTTTCATCTGATGATATTTCCTTTTTCACTATAGGACTCAAATTGCTGCCAAATATCCCTTGGCAGATTCCACGAAAACAGTGTTAGCAGATTGCTCCATGAAAGGAAAGGTGTTACTCTTTGAGATGAATTCACACATCACAAAGATCTTTCTCAGAAAGCTTCTATCCAGCTTTTATCTGAGGATATTTAGTTTGACAATATAGGCTTCAATGTGAGCAAAAAATATCTTCTCAGATTCCCTAAAAACAGTGCTAACAAAGTGGTCCATGGAAAGAATTGTGTAACTCTGAGAGATGAATTCCCATATCCAAATTAGTTTCTCAGAAAGTTTCTTTTTGATTTTTATCTGAGGATATTTTCTTTGTCACCATAGGCTTCAATGGGTTCCAAAATATCCTTCTCAGATTCCACAAAAACAGTGCTAGCAAAGTGATCCAAGAAAGAATCTGGTAACTCTGTGAGATGAATTCACACATCCAAAGCAGTTTCTCTGAAATATTCTTTTGCTATTTATCTGAGGATATTTCTCTTGTCACCATAGGCTTCAATGCACTCCCAAATATCCTAATGCAGATTCCATGAAAACAGTGTTAGCAGATTGCTCAATGAAGAGAACAATGTAACTCTGTGAGATGAATTAAACCATCACACCAAGTTTCTCAGAAAGCGTCTTTCTAGTTTTTTCTGAGGATATTTCCTTTGTCACCATTAGGTTCATTGTACTCCAAAATATCTATTTGTGGATTCCAAGAAAACAGTGTTAGCAGACTGCTCAATGAAAAGAACACTGTAACTCTGTGAGATGTATTCACACATCACACAGCAGTTTCTCAGAAGAAATTTTTGTTTTTATCTGAGGATATTTCATTCGTCCCTATAGTCTTCAATGCGCTCCCAAACATCCTATTGCAGTTTCCATGGAAACAGTGTTAGCAGACTGCTGTATGAAAAGAACAGTGTAACTCTGTGAGAGGAACTCTCACATCACAAAGCAGTTTCTCAGAAAGATTCTTTCTAGTTTTTATCTGATGATATTTCCTTTTCACTATAGGACTCAAATTGCTGCCAAATATCCCTTGGCAGATTCCACGAAAACAGTGTTAGCAAACTGCTCCATGAAAGGAAAGGTGTAACACTGTGAGATGAATTCACACATCACAAAGATCTTTCTCAGAAAGCTTCTATTCAGCTTTTATCTGAGGATATTTAGTTTGTCCAGATAGGCTTCAATGTGAGCAAAAATATCTTCTCAGATTCCCTAAAAACAGTGCTAACAAAGTGGTCCATGGAAAGAATTGTGTAACTCTGAGAGATGAATTCACATATCCAAATTAGTTTCTCAGAAAGTTTCTTTTGATTTTTATCTGAGGATATTTCCTTTTCACTATAGGACTCAAATTGCTGCCAAATATCCTTGGCAGATTCCACAAAAACAGTGCTAGCAAAGTGATCCATGAAAAGAATCTTGTAACTTTGTGAGATGAATTCACACATCACAAAGAACTTTCTCAGAAAGCTTCTTTATAGTTTTTATCTGAGGATATTTCCTTGTCACCATAGGCTTCAAAGCAATCCAAAATATCCCTTCTCAGATTCCCAAAAACAGTGCTAACAAAGTGATCCATGAAAAGAATCTTGTAACTTTGTGAGATGAATTCACACATCCAAAGCAGTTTCCCAGAAAGCTTCTTTTGCTATTTATCTGAGGATATTTCCTTTGTCACCATAGGCTTCAATGCACTCTGAATTATCCTTTGCAAATTCCACGAAAACAGTGTTAGCAAACTGCTCCATGAAAGAAAAGTTGTAATTCTATAAGATGAATTCACACATTACAAAGAATTTTCTCAGAAGCTTCTTTATAGTTTTTATCTGAGGATATTTCCTTGTCACCATAGGCTTCAAAGCAATACAAAATATCCCTTCTCAGATTCCCCAAAAACAGTGCTAACAAAGTGATCCATGAAAAGAATCATGTAACTCGGTGAGAGGAATTCACACATCCAAAGCAGTTTCCCAGAAAGCTTCTTTTTGCTATTTATCTGAGGATATTTCTCTTATAACCATAGGCCTCAATGCACTCCTAAATATTCTAATGCAGATTCCATGAAAACAGTATTTGCAGACTGCTCAATGAAAAGAACAGTGTAACTCTGTGAGCTGAATTAGCCCATCACAAGCAGTTTCTCAGAAAGCTTCTGTTTTTTAATCTGAGGATATTTCCACTGTCACCATAAGTTTCATTGTGCTAAGAAATATCCCATTGCAGAGTCCAAGAAAACCGTGTTAGACAAAAACTAGAAAGAAGCTTTCAGTAAAACTGCTCTGTGATTTGTGAATTCGTCTCAGAGTTACATAATAATTTTCATGGGGCAGTTTGGTAGCACTGTTTTAGGAGAATCTGAGAAGGCATATTTTGGATTGCAATGAAGCTCATGATGACAAAGGAAATATGGACATATAAAAAATATAAAGAAGCTTTCTGAGAAACTTCTTTGACTGTTCCAAGAAAAGAAAGGTGTAACTCACACATCACAGGGCAGTTTCTCAGAAGGCTTCTTTTTGGTTTTTATCTGAGGATATATCCTTTGTCACCATTGGCTTCAGTGTGATCATAAATATCCTATTGCAGATTCCATCAAAACAGTGTTATCAAACTGGTCAATTAAAAGTACAGTCTAATGCTGTGACATGAATTTACACATCACAAAGCAGTGTCTCAGAAAGCTTTTTCTAGTTTTTATCTGAGGATATTTTTCTTTTCACTGTAGGCCAGAAGGCAATCGCATATATCCCTCTGCAGTTTCCATGAAAACAGTGTTAGCAAACTGCTCCATGAAAAGAAATGTGTAACTCTGTGAGACGAATTCACAAATCACAAAGAACTT
Organism: Colobus guereza; assembly: GCA_030247045.1. Classification (NCBI taxonomy): domain Eukaryota; kingdom Metazoa; phylum Chordata; class Mammalia; order Primates; family Cercopithecidae; genus Colobus; species Colobus guereza. Next base: position 12,548,397 of record CM058079.1, on the reverse strand, counting down.
TCTCAGAAAGCTGCTTTCTAGTTTTTATCTGAGTATATATCCTTTGTCACCGAAGGCTTCATGTGATCAAAAATATCAATTCTGAGATTCCCCAAATACAGTGCCAGCAAACTGCTCCATGTAAAGTATCATGTAGCTCTGTGAGATGAATTAACATATCACAAAGCAGTTTCTCAGAAAGCTTCTTTCCAGATTTTTATATGAGGGTATTTACTTTTTCATCATAAGCTGCAATGCACTCCGAAATATTCCATTGAAGATTCCAAGAAAAGAGTGTTAACAAACTGCTCAATGAAAATAACAGTGTAACTCTGTGAGATGACTTCAAAAATCACAGAGCAGTTTTTCAGAAAGTTCTTTTTGGCTTTTATTCGAGGATAATTTGCTTGTCACCACAGGCTTCAATGTGACCAAAAATGTCCATTCTCAGATCCCCAAAAACAGTGCTACCAAACGGATCCCTGAAAAGAATCATGTAACTCTGTGAAATGAATTCATAAATCTCAAAATGGTTCCTCAGAAAGCTTCTTTTAGCTTTTATAGGAGGGTATTTCCTTTGTCACCATAAGCTAGAAATGCACTTCAAAATATCCCATTGCAGATTCCAAGAAAACAGTGTTAGCAAACTGTTCAATGAAAAAGACTGTGTATTTCTGCAAGATGAATTCACAAATCACAAATCAGGTTTTCAGAAACTTTCTTTTGGCTAATCTGAGGATATTTTCTTTGTCACCATAGGTTTCAATGTGCTCCCAAATATCCTATTGAAGATTCCTCAAAAATAGTGTTATTGAACTGCTCAATGCAAAGAATTGTGTAACTCTATGAGATGAATTCACACTCCACCACAAGTCTGTTTCTCAGACAGCTTTTTGGTAGTTTTCATTCAAGCTTCCTTCAAGTTTCTGTCTGAGGATATTTCCTTTTTCACTATAGGCCTTAATGCACTCCAAAATGTCCCTTTGCAAATTCCACAAAAACAGTGTTAGCAAGCTGCTCCATAAAAAGAAAGTTGTAACTCTCTGAGATGAATTCACTCTTCTCAAAGAACTTTCTCAGAAAGCTTGTTTCTAGTTTTTATCTGAGTACCTATCCTTGGTCACCATAGGCTTCAATTTGATATTAAATATTCCTTCACAGATTCCCCAAAAACTGTAGTACCAAACTGCTCCACAAAAGGAAAGGTGTAGCTCTGTGAGAAGAATTCACAAATCACAAAACAGTTTCTCAGAAATCTTCTTTCTAGTTTTTCTCTGAGGACATTTCCTTTTCACCATAGGCCTCAAAGAGCTCATGAATATCCCTCTGCAGATGCCATGAAAATAGTATTAGCAAACTTCTCAATGAAAACAACAGTGTAACTCTGTCATATGAATTCACACATTAGACAGCAGTTTCACAGAAAGTTTCTTTTGGTTTTATGTGAGGATATTTCCTATCTCACCAAATTCTTCAATGCACTCCCAAATTTCCTATTGCAGATTCCATGAAAACAGTATTAGCAAACTGCTGCAAGAAGGAATTGTGTAACTCTGTGAGATGAATTTACACGTCACAAAGCAGTTTCTCAGTAAACTTCCTTCTAATTTTTATCTGAAAATTTTTCCTTTTCACCATAGGTTTCAATACTTTCCAAAATGTCCTTTCTCAGATTGCAAAAAGCAGTGCTACCAAACTGATTAATGAGAAGAATCGTGTAACTCTGTGAGGTGAATTATCACATCACAAAGTGGTTTGTCACAAGGCTTTCTTCTAGTTTTTATTTGAAGATATTTCCTTTGTCACCATAAGCTTCAATGCACACCAAAATATCCCATTGCAGATTCCAAGAAAACAGTGTTAGCAAGCTGCTCAATGAAAAGAACAGTGTAACTCTGTGAGATGAATTCACATCACAAAGCAGTTTCTCAGAAAGCTTCTTTCTAGTTTTATCTGAGGATATTTCCTTTTTCACCATAGGCTTCAATGTGCTCCCAAATATCCCTTTGCAGATTCCACGAAAACAGTGTTAGCAAACTGCTCCATGAAAAGAAAGATGTAACTCTGTGAGATGAATTCACACATCACAAAGAACTTTCTCAGAAAGCTTTTTCTAGTTTTATCTGAGGATATTTCCTTTTTCACCATAGGCTTCAATGTGCTCCCAAATATCCCTTTGCAGATTCCACGAAAACAGTGTTAACTAACTGCTCTGAGGATATTTCCTTTTTCACCATAGGCCTCAATGCTCTGAATATCCCTTTGCAGATTCCATGAAAACAGTGTTACCAAACTGCTCCATGAAAAGAAAGGTGTAACTCTGTGAGATGAATTCACACATCACAAAGTAGTTTCTCAGAAAGCTTCTTTCTAGTTTTATCTGAGGATATTTCCTTTGTCACCATAGGCTTCAATGTGCTCCCAAATATCCTTTGCAGATTCCACGAAAACAGTGTTAGCAAACTGCTCCATGAAAAGAAAGGGGTAACTCTGTGAGATGAATTCACACATCACAAAGAAGTTTCTCAGAAATCTTCTTTCTAGTTTTATCTGAGGATATTTCCTTTGTCACCATAGGCTTCAATGTGATCCAAAATATCCCTTCTCAGATTCCCCAAAAACAGCGCTACCAAACTGATCAATGAAAATAGTGTAACTCTTTGGGGTGAGTTCAAAAATCACAAAGCAGTTTCTCAGAAAGCTTCTTTCTAGTTTTATCTGAGGATATTTCCTTTTTCACCATAGGCTTCAATGTGCTCCCAAATATCCTTTGCAGATTCCACGAAAACAGTGTTACCAAACTGCTCCATGAAAAGAAAGGTGTAACTCTGTGAGATGAATTCACACATCACAAAGAAGTTTCTCAGAAATCTTCTTTCTAGTTTTTATTTGAGGATATTTCCATTGTCACCATAGGCTTCAATGTGATCCAAAATATCCCTTCTCAGATTCCCCAAAAACAGTGCTACCAAACTGCTCCATGAAAAGAAAGGTGTAACTCTGTGAGATGAATTCACATCACAAAGCAGTTTCTCAGAAAGCTTCTTTCTAGTTTTTCTGAGGATATTTCCTTTTCACCATAGGCTTCAATGTGATCCAAAATATCCCATTGCAGATTCCAAGAAAACAGTGTTAGCAAACTGCTCAATGAAAAGAACTGTAAATCTGTGAGATGAATTCACACATCACAAAGCAGTTTCTCAGAAAGCTTCTTTCTAGTTTTTATCTGAGGATATTTCCTTGTCACCATAAGCTTCAATGTGCTCCCAAATATCCTTGCAGATTCCAAGAAAACAGTGTTAGCAAACTGCTCCATGAAAAGAAAGGTGTAACTCTGTGAGATGAATTCACACATCACAAAACAGTTTCTCAGAAAGCTTCTTTCTAGTTTTTATCTGAGGATATTTCCTTTTCACCATAGGCCTCAATGCACTCCCAAATATCCCTTCTCAGATTCCCCAAAAACAGTGTTAGCAAACTGCTCCATGAAAAGAAGGTGTATCTCTGTGAGATGAATTCACACATCACAAAGAAGTTTCTCAGAAAGCTTCTTTCTAGTTTTATCTGAGGATATTTCCTTTGTCACCACTGGCTTCAATGCAATCCAAAATATCCCTTCTCAGATTCCCCAAAAACAGTGTTAGCAAACTGCTCCATGAAAAGAATCGTGTAACTCTGTGAGATAAATTCACACATCACAAAGCAGTTTCTCAGAAAGCTTCTTTCTAGTTTTTGTCTGAAGATATTTCCTTTTCACCATAGGCCTCAATGCACTCCCAAATATCCTTGCAGATTCCAAGAAAACAGTGTTAGCAAACTGCTCCATGAAAAGAATCGTGTAACTCTGTGAGATGAATTCACAAATCACAAAGCAGTTTCTCAGAAAACTTCTTTCTAGTTTTATCTGAGGATATTTCCTTTTCACCATAGGCCTCAATGCACTCCCAAATATCCTTGCAGATTCCACGAAAACAGTGTTATCAAACTGCTCCATGAAAAGAAAGGTGTAATTCTGTGAGATGAATTCACACATCACAAAGAAGTTTCTCAGAAAACTTCTTTCTAGTTTTATCTGAGGATATTTCCTTTTCACCATAGGCCTCAATGCACTCCCAAATATCCCTTCTCAGATTCCCCAAAAACAGTGCTACCAAACTGCTCAATGAAAAGAACAGTGTAACTCTGTGAGATGAATTTGCAAATCACAAAGTAGTTTCTCAGAAAGCTTCTTTCTAGTTTTTCTGAGGATATTTCCATTGTCACCATAAGCTTCAATGCAATCCAAAATATCCCATTGCAGATTCCAAGAAAACAGTGTTAGCAAACTGATCAATGAAAAAGAGTGTAAATCTGTGAGATAAATTCACACATCACAAAACAATTTCTCAGAAAGCTTCTTTCTACTTTTTATCAGAGGATATTTCCTTGTCACCATAAGCTTCAATGCCATCCAAAATATCCCTTCTCAGATTCCCCAAAAACAGTGCTACCAAACTGCTCCATGAAAAGCATCATGTAATTCTGTGATATGAATTCACAAATCACAAAACAGTTTCTCAGAAATCTTCTTTCTGGTTTTTGTCTGAGGATATTTCCTTTGTCACCATAAGCTTCAATGCACTCTGTAATATCACATTGCAGATTCCAAGAAAACAGTGTTAGCAAACTGCTCAATGAAAAGAACAGTGTAACTCTGTGAGATGAATTCACACATCACAAAGCAGTTTCTCAGAAAGCTTCTTTCTAGTTTTTATCTGAGGATAATTCCTTTTTCACCATAGGACTCAATGCACTCGTAAATATCCCTTTGCAGATTCCATGAAAACAGTGTTAGCAAACTGCTCCATGAAAAGAAAGGTGTAACTCTGTGAGATGAATTCACACATCACAAAGAAGTTTCTCAGAAATCTTCTTTCTAGTTATTATCTGAGAATATTTCCTTTGTCACCATAGGCTTCAATGAGATCCAAAATATCCCTTCTCAGATTCCCCAAAAACAGTGCTACCAAACTGCTCCATGAAAAGAATCGTGTAACTCTGTGAGATGAATTCACAAATCACAAAGCAGTTTCTCAGAAAGCTTCTTTCTAGTTTTTTTGTCTGAGGATATTTCTTTGTCACCATAAGCTTCAATGTGCTCCGAAATATCCCATTGCAGATTCCATGAAAAAAGTGTTAGCAAACTGCTCAATGAAAAGAACAGTGTAACTCTGTGAGATGAATTCACACATCACAAAGCAGTTTCTCAGAAAACTTCTTTCTGGTTTTTATCTGAGGATATTTCCTTTGTCACCATAAGCTTCAATGCAATCCAAAATATCCCTTTGCAGATTCCACAAAACAGTGTTATCAAACTGCTCCATGAAAAGAAATGTGTAGATGTGGTGGCTCAAGCCTGTAATCCTAGCACTTTGGGAGACTGAGATGGGTGGATCACGAGGTCAGGAGATCAAGACCATCCTGGCTAACATGGTGAAACCCGTCTCTACTAAAAAATACTAAATACTGGTACTGGGCAAGGTGGCGGGCACCTGTAGTCCCAGCTACTCAGGAGGCTGATGCTGGAGAATGGTGTGAACCTGGGAGGCGGAGCTTGGAGTGAACTGAGATCCGGCTACTGCACTCCAGCCTGGGTGACAGAGTAAGACTCCATCTCAAAAAAAAAATGAAAAGAAAATGTAACTCTGTGAGATGAATTCACACATCACAAAACAGTTTCTCAGAAAGCTTCTTTCTAGTTTTTATCTGAGGATATTTCTCTTTTCACCATAGGCCTCAATGCACTCCAAATATCCTTGCAGATTCCACGAAAACAGTGTTATCAAACTGCTCCATGAAAAGAAAGGTGTAACTCTGTGAGATGAAAAAACACATCACAAAGAACTTTCTCAGAAAGCTTCTTTCTAGTTTTTATCTGAGTATATTTCCTTTGTCACCATAGGCTTCAATGTGATCCAAAATATCCTTTCTCAGATTGACCAAAAACAGTGCTACAAAACTGCTCCATGAATAGAATCGTGTAAAACTCTGAGATGAATTCACAAATCACAAAGCAGTTTCTCAGAAAGCTTCTTTCTAGTTTTTGTCTGAGGATATTTTCTCAACATTTGCCTCAATGCACTCCAAAATATCCCTTTGCAGATTCCATGAAAATAGTGTTAGCAAACTGCTCCATGAAAAGAAAGGTGTAAATCTGTGAGATGAATTCACATCACAAAGCAGTTTCTCAGAAAGCTTCTTTCTAGTTTTTGTCTGAGGATATTTCCTTTGTCACCATAGGCTTCAATGTGATCCAAAATATCCTTGCAGATTCCATGAAAACAGTGTTATCAAACTGCTCCATGAAAAGAAAGGTGTAACTCTGTGAGATGAATTCACATATCACAAAGAAGTTTCTCAGAAAGCTTCTTTCTAGTTTTTATCTGAGGATATTCCTTTTTCACCATATTCCTCAATGCACTCCAAAATATCCCATTGCAGATTCCAAGAAAACAGTGTTAGCAAACTGCTCAATGAAAAGAACAGTGTAACTCTGTGAGATGAATTCACACATCACAAAGCAGATACTCAGAAAGCTTCTTTCTAGTTTTTATCTGAGGATATTTCCTTTGTCACCATAGGCTTCAATGTGATCCAAAATATCCCACTGCAGATTCCAAGAAAACAGTGTTAGCAAACTGCTCCATGAAAAGAAAGGTGTAACTCTGTGAGATGAATTCACACATCACAAAGAAGTTTCTCAGAAAGCTTCTTTCTACTTTTTATCAGAGGATATTTCCTTTGTCACTATAAGCTTCAATGTGCTCCCAAATATCCCTTTGCAGATTCCACGAAAACAGTGTTAGCAAACTGCTCCATGAAAAGAAAGGTGTAACTCTGTGAGATGAATTCACACATCACAAAGAAGTTTCTCAGAAGCTTCTTTCTAGTTTTTGTCTGAAGATATTTCCTTTGTCACCATAGGCTTCAATGTGCTCCCAAATATCCCTTTGCAGATTCCACGAAAACAGTGTTAGCAAACTGCTCAATGAAAAGAACAGTGTAACACTGTGAGATGAATTCACAAATCACAAAGCAGTTTCTCAGAAAGCTTCTTTCTAGTTTTTGTCTGAAGATATTTCCTTTGTCACCATAGGCTTCAATGTGCTCCCAAATATCCTTGCAGATTCCACGAAAACAGTGTTAGCAAACTGCTCAATGAAAAGAACAGTGTAACACTGTGAGATGAATTCACAAATCACAAAGCAGTTTCTCAGAAAGTTTCTTTCTAGTTTTTGTCTGAGGATATTTCCTTTGTCACCATAAGCTTCAATGTGCTCCCAAATATCCTTGCAGATTCCATGAAAACAGTGTTAGCAAACTGCTCCATGAAAAGAAAGGTGTAAATCTGTGAGATAAATTCACACATCACAAAGCAGTTTCTCAGAAAGCTTCTTTCTAGTTTTATCTGAAGATATTTCCTTTGTCACCATAGGCTTGAGTCTGATCCAAAATATCCCTTCTCAGATTCCCGAAAAACAGTGCTACCAAACTGCTCCATGGATAGATTGGTGTAGCTCTGTGAGATGAATCCACACATCACAAAGAAGTTTCTCAGAAAGCTTCTTTCTAGTTTTATCTGAGGATATTTCCTTTTCACCATATTCCTCAATGTACTCCGAATATCCCATTGCAGATTGCACTAAAACAGTGTTAGCAAACTGGTATGTGAAAAGAAACATGGAACTCTGTGAGATGAATTCACACATCACAAAGCAGTTTCTCAGAAAGTTTCTTTCTAGTTTTATCTGAGGATATTTCCTTTGTCACCATAAGCTTCAATGCTCCAAAATATCCCACTGCAGATTCCAAGAAAACAGTGTTATCAAACTGCTCCATGAAAAGAAAGGTGTAACTCTGTGAGATGAATTCACACATCACAAAGAAGTTTCTCAGAAAGCTTCTTTCTACTTTTTATCAGAGGATATTTCCTTTTTCACCATAGGCTTCAATGCACTCCAAATATCCTTTGCAGATTCCACGAAAACAGTGTTAGCAAACTGCTCCATGAAAAGAAAGTGTAACTGTGAGATGAATTCACACATCACAAAGAAGTTTCTCAGAAAGCTTCTTTCTAGTTTTATCTGAGGATATTCCTTTTTCACCATAGGCTTCAATGCTCCAAAATATCCTTTGCAGATTCCACGAAAACAGTGTTATCAAACTGCTCCATGAAAAGAAAGTGTAACTGTGAGATGAATTCACAAATCACAAAGCAGTTTCTCTGAAAGCTTCTTTCTAGTTTTTGTCTGAAGATATTTCCTTTGTCACTATAAGCTTCAATGTGCTCCAAAATATCCCACTGCAGATTCCAAGAAAACAATGTTAGAAAACTGCTCAATGAAAAGAACAGTGTAACACTGTGAGATGAATTAAAAAATGTCAACGTAGTTTCTCTGAAAACTTCCTTTTGGTTTTTATCTGAGGATATTTCCTCTGTCACCATGGGATTCAAATCCCTCCCGAATATCTTATGAAGATTCCACAAAAAAAGTGTTATCAAAGTGCTCCAGGAAAAGAAAGGTGTAACTTCTTCAGATGAAAAAACTTTTCACAAAGAACTTTCTCAGAAACCTTCCTTCTAGTTTTTGTCTGAAAATATTTCTTTGTCACCATAGGCTTCAATGCGATCCAAACTATCCCTTCTCAAATTCCCCAAAAACTATGCTACCAAACTATGCTACCATGAAGAGAATCATGTAACTCTGTGAGATGAATTTGCAAATCACAAAGTAGTTTCTCAGAAAGCTTCTTTCTAATTTTTATATGAGAATATTTCCATTGTCACCATAAGATTCATTATGCCCTGAAATATCAAATTAGAGATCCCAAGAAAACAGTGTTAGCAAACTGATCAATGAAAAGAGTGTAAATCTGTGAGATAAATTCACACATCACAAAACAATTTCTCAGAAAGCTTCTTTCTACTTTTTATCAGAGGATATTTCCCTTGTCACCATAAGCTTCAATGCCATCCAAAATATCCCTTCTCAGATTCACCAAAAACAGTGCTACCAAACTGCTCCATGAAAAGCATCATGTAATTCTGTGACATGAAGTCACAAATCGCAAAACAGTTTCTCAGAAATCTTCTTTCTGGTTTTTGTCTGAGGATATTTCCTTTGTCATAAAAGCTTCAATGCACTCTGTAATATCACATTGCAGATTCCAAGAAAACCATGCTTTCAAACAACTCAATACTACTGGGTATATTCCCAAAGGATTATAAATTATTCTACTACAAAGACACATGCACCGGCACTATTCACAAGAGCAGACTTGGAATCAACCCAAATGTCCATCTGTGACAGACTGGATTAAGAAAATGTGGCACATATACACCATGGAATACTATGCAGCCATAAAAAGGATGAGTTTGCGTCCTTTGTAGGGACATGGATGCAGCTGAAACCATCATTCTTAGCAAACTATCACAAGAAGAGAAAACCAAACACCGCATGTTCTCACTCAGGTGGGAACTGAACAATGAGATCACTTGGACTCGGAAGAACATCACACTGGGCTTATCATGGGGAGGAGAGGTATTGCATTGGGAGGAGGAGGGATTGCATTGGGGAGTTATACCTGATATAAATGATGAACTGATGGGTGCTGACGAGTTGATGGGTACAGCACACCAACATGGCACATATACATATGTGACAAACCTGCACGTTATGCACATGTAACCTAGAACTTAAAGTATAATAAAATAAAAAATAAAAAATAAAAAATAAAAAAAAAAAAAAAAAGAAGTGTAATGCTGTGAGATGAATTCACACATCATGAAGCAGTTTCTCAGAAAGCTTCTTTCTAGTTTTTATCTGAGGATAATTCCCTTTTCATCAGAGGCCACAGTGTGCTCACAAATGTACCCTTGCAGATTCCATGAAAAGAGTGTTGGCAAACTGCTCCATGAAAGGAAAGGTGTAACTCTGTGCGATGCATTCACATTTCACAAATAACTTTCTCAGAAATCTTCTGTCTAGTTTTTATTTGAGGATATTCCCTTTTTCACCATAGGCTTCAATGTGCTCCCAAATATCCTTTGCAGATTCCACAAAAAAAGTGTTATCAAAGTGCTCCAGGAAAAGAAAGGTGTAACTCTGTGAGATGAATTCACATCACAAAGCAGTTTCTCAGAAAGCTTCTTTCTAGTTTTATCTGAGGATATTTCCTTGTCACCATAAGCTTCAATGTGCTCCCAAATATCCTTTGCAGATTCCAAGAAAACAGTGTTAGCAAACTGCTCCATGAAAAGAAAGGTGTAACTCTGTGAGATGAAATCACACATCACAAAGAACTTTCTCAGAAATCTTCTTTCTAGTTTTCAACTGAGAGTATTTCCTATGTCACCACAAGCTTCAAAATATCCTATTGCAGATTCCACAAAAAAAGTGTTATCAAACTGCTCAATGAAAAGAACGGTGTATCTTTGTGAGATGAATTCACACATCACAAAGCAGTTTTTCAGAAAGCTTCTTCTAGTTTTTGCTGAGGATATTCCCATTTTCTTTCTTTTTTATTTATTTATTTATTTTTTATTATTATACTTTAAGTTTTAGGGTACATGTGCATAACGTGCAGGTTTGTTACATATGTATACTTGTGCCATGTTGGTGTGCTGCACCCATCAACTCGTCAGCACCCATCAATTCGTCATTTATATCAGGTATAACTCCAAATGCAATCCCTTCCCCCTCCCCCTTCCCCATGATATGCCCCAGTGTGTGATGTTCCCCTTCCCGAGTCCAAGTGATGCCATTGTTCAGTTTCCACATATGAGTGAGAACATGCGGTGTTTGGTTTTCTCTTCTTGTGATAGTTTGCTAAGAATGATGGTTTCCAGCTGCATCCATGTCCCTACAAAGGACGCAAACTCATCCTTTTTATGGATGCATAATATTCCATGGTGTATATGTGCCACATTTTCTTAATCCAGTCTGTCACAGATGCACATTTGGGTTGATTCCAAGACTTTGCTATTTTGAATAGTGCTGCAATAAACATACGTGTGCATGTGTCTTTATAGCAGCATGATTTATAATCCTTTGGGTATATACCCAATAGTGGGATGGCTGGGTCATATGGTACATCTAGATCTAGATCCTTCAGTAATCGCCATACTGTTTTCCATAATGGTTGAACTAGTTTACAATCCCACCAACAGTGTAAAAGTGTTCCTATTTCTCCACATCCTCTACAGCACCTGTTGTTTCCTGACTTTTTAATGATTGCCATTCTAACTGGTGTGAGATGGTATCTCATTGTGGTTTTGATTTGCATTTCTCTGATGGCCAGTGATGATGAGCATTTTTTATGTGTCTGTTGACTGTATGAAAGTCTTCTTTTGAGAAATGTCTGTTCATATCCTTTGCCCACTTTTTGATGGGGTTGTTTGTTTTTTTCTTGTAAATTTGTTTGAGTTCTTTGTCGATTCTGGATATTAGCCCTTTGTCAGATGAGTAGATTGCAAAAATTTTCTCCCATTCTGTAGGTTTCCTGTTCACTCTGATGGTAGTTTCTTTTGCTATGCAGAAGCTCTTTAGTTTAATGAGATCCCATTTGTCAATTTTGGCTTTTGCTGCCGTTGCTTTTGGTGTTTTAGACATGAAGTCCTTGCCCATGCCTATGTCCTCAATGGTATCTCCTAGGTTTTCTTCTAGGGTTTTTATGGTATTAGGTCTAACATTTAAGTCTCTAATCCATCTTCGATTAATTTTCGTATAAGGAATAAGGAAAGGATCCAGTTTTAGCTTTCTACTTATGACTAGCCAATTTTCCCGGCACCATTTATTAAATAGGGAGTCCTTTCCCCATTTCTTGTTTCTCTCAGATTTGTCAAAGATCAGATGGCTGTAAATGTGTGGTATTATTTCTGAGGACTCTGTTCTGTTCCATTGGACTATATCTCTGTTTTGGTGGTTCAACATTCACAAATCAATAAACGTAATCCAGCATATAAACAGAACCAAAGACAAGAACCACATGATTATCTCAATAGATGCAGAAAAGGCCTTTGACAAAATTCAACAGCGCTTCATGCTAAAAAACGCTCAATAAATTCAGTATTGATGGAACGTACCTCAAAATAATAAGAGTTATTTATGACAAACCCACAGCCAATATCATACTGAATGGGCAAAAACTGGAAAAATTCCCTTTGAAAACTGGCACAAGACAGGGATGCCCTCTCTCACCACTCCTATTCAACATAGTGTTCGAAGTTCTGGCTAGGGCAATCAGGCAAGAGAAAGAAATAAAGGTATCCAGTTAGGAAAAGAAGAAGTCAAATTGTCCCTGTTTGCAGATGACATGATTGTATATTTAGAAAACCCCATTGTCTCAGCCCAAAATCTCCTTAAGCTGATAAGCAACTTCAGCAAAGTCTCAGGATACAAAATTAATGTGCAAAAATCACAAGTATTCTTATATACCAGTAACAGACAAACAGAGAGCCAAATCATGAATGAACTTCCATTCACAATTGCTTCAGAGAGAATAAAATACCTAGGAATCCAACTTACAAGGGATGTAAAGGACCTCTTCAAGGAGAACTACAAACCACTGCTCAGTGAAATAAAAGAGGACACAAACAAATGGAAGAACATACCATGCTCATGGATAGGAAGAATCAATATCGTGAAAATGGCCATACCGCCCAAAGTTATTTATAGATTCAATGCCATCCCCATCAAGCTACCAATGAGTTTCTTCACAGAATTGGAAAAAACTGCTTTAAAGTTCATATGGAACCAAAAAAGAGCCTGCATTGCCAAGACAATCCTAAGTCAAAAGAACAAAGCTGGAGGAATCATGCTACCTGACTTCAAACTATACTACAAGGCTACAGTAACAAAACAGCATGGATATTTCCATTTTCACAATAGGCCTCAATGCAGTTCAAAGTATCCCTTCTCAGAATCCCCAAAACAGTGCTACAAAACTGCTCCATGAAAAGAAAGGTTTATTGCTGTGAGAAGATTTCACACATCACAAAGCAGATTCTCAGAAATGTGAGTTTTTTCTGAGAATATTTCCTTAGTCACCATAGACTTCAATGTGATAAAAAATATCCCTTCACAATTCCACAAAATCAGTGCTAACAAACTGCTCAATGAAAAGTATCATGAACTCTGTGAGATGAATTAAAACATCAAAAAGGTGTTTCTCAGAATGCATCTTTCTAGTTTTATATGAGGATATTTCCTTTCCTACCATAAGCTTCAATGCACTCCGAAATATCCCATTGCAGATTCCAAGAACACAGAGTTAGCGAACTGCTGAATGAAAAGAACAGTGTAACTCGGTGAGATGAATTCTCACATCACAAAACAGATTCTCAGAAAGCTTCTTTCTAGTTTTTATCTGAGGATATTTCCCTTTTCACTAGATGCCTCAATGCACTCCTAAATATCCTTTGCAGATTCCATGAATACAGTGTTAGCAAACTGTTCCATGAAAAGTAAGGTGTAAATCTGTGAGTTGAATTCACACATCACAAAGCAGTTTCACAGAAAGCTTCTTTCTAGTTTTTATCTGAGGATATTTCCTTTCCTACCATAAGCTTCAATGCACTCCAAATATCCCTTCACAGATTCCAAAAACAGTGTTACCAAACTGCTCAATGAAAAGAATCATGTAACTCTGTGAGACGAAGTAACTGATCAAAAAGACGTTTCTCAGAAAGCTTCTTTCTAATTTTATATGAGGATATTTCCTTTGTAAAAATAAGCTTCAATGCACTGTGAAATATCCCCTTGCATATTCCAAGAAAATAGAGTTACAAACTGCTCAATGAAAAGAACAGTGTAACTCTGTGAGATGAATTCACACATCACAAAGCAGTTTCTCAGAAAGCTTCTTTCTAGTTTTTATCTGAGGATATTTCCTTTTCACCATAGGCTTCAATGCACTCCAAATATCCTTTGCAGATTCCACGAAAACAGTGTTTGCAAACTGCTCCATGAAAAGAAAGGTATTACTCTGTGAGATGAATAAGTAGAACACAAAGAAGTTTGTCAGAAAGCTTCTTTCTAGTTTTTATCTGAGGATATTTCCTTTGTCACCATAGGCTTCAATGAAATCCAAAATATCCCTTTTCAAATTCCCAAAACACTGCAAACAATCTGCTCCATGAAAAGAAAGGTGTAACTCTGTGAGATGAATTCACACATCACAAAGCAGTTTCTCAGAAAGCTTCTTTCTAGTTTTTATCTGAGGATATTTCCTTTGTCACCATAGGCTTCAATGCACTCCAAATATCCTATTGCAGATTCCAAAAACAGTGTTAGCAAACCTGGTATAAGAAAAGAAAGGTGTAACTCTGTGAGATGAATTCACCCATCACAAAGCAGTTTCAGAAAGCTTCTTTCTAGTTTTTATCTGAGGATATTTCCTTTTCACCATAGGCCTCAATGTGCTCCCAAATATCCTTTGCAGATTCCACAAAACAGTGTTAGCAAACTGTTCCATGAAAAGAACAGTGTAACTCTGAGATGAATTCACACATCACAAAACAGATTCTCAGAAAGCTTCTTTCTAGTTTTTATCTGAGGATATTTCCTTTGTCACCATAGGCTTCAAAGTGATCCAAAATACTCCTTCTCAGTTTCCCTAAAACCAGTTTTACCAATCTGATTAATGGAAAGAATCTTGTAACTCTGTGAGATGAATTAACACATCACAAAGCAGTTTCTCAGATATTTCCTTTGTCACCTTAAGCTTCACTGCATTCTGAAATATCAGATTACAGAATCCAAGAAAACAGTGTTAGCAAACTACTCTAAGAAAAGTTCACTGTAAATCTGTGAGATGAATACACACATCACCAAGCAGTTTCTCACAAAGCTTCTTTCTAGTTTTTCTCTGAGGTTATTTCCTTTTTCACTACAGACCTCAATGTGCTCCCAAATATCACTTTTCACATTCCATGAAAACAGTGCTAGCAAAGAGCTCCAGGAATAGAGAGGTGTAACTCTGGAGAGTAATTCACATATCACAAAGAACTTTCTGGAAAGCTTCTTTCTAGTTTCTATCTGAGGATATGTCCTTTGTCACCATAGACTTCAATGTGATTCAAATTATCCCTTCTCAGATTCCCCAAAACAGTCCTACAAAACTGTTCCATGAAAAGAAAGTGTAACTCTGTGAGATGAATTCACACATCACAAAACAGTTTCTCAGAAAGCTTCTTTTAAATTTTTTTCAGAGGATATTTCCTTTGTCACCACAGGGTTCAACATGCTCCCAAATATCCCTTTATTGATTTCAAGAAAATAGTGTTAGCAAACTGATCCATGAAAAGAAAGGTATTACTCTGTGAGATGAATACACATCACAAAGCAGTTTCACAGAGCTACCATTTTGTTTTTTCTGAGGATATTTCCTTTGTCACCATAAACTTCAATGTGCTCTGAAATATCCCATTGCAGATTCCAAGAAAACAGTGTTAGCAAACTGCTCAATGAAAACAACAGTGTACTTCTGTGAGATGAATTCACATCACAAAGCAGTTTCTCAGAAAGTTTCTTTCTAGTTTTTATCTGAGGATATTTAGTTTTTCACCATAGGCCTCAATGTGCTCCCAAATATCCCTTTATTGATTTCAAGAAAATAGTGTTAGCAAACTGCTCCATGAAAAGAAAGGTGTAACTCTGTGAGATTAAATTCACATCACAAGCAGTTTCTCTCAAAGCTTCTTTTTGGCTTTTATCTGAGGATATTTCCTTTGTCACCACAGGGTTCAACATGCTCCCAAATATCCTAATGCAGATTCCACGAAAACCGTGTTAGCAAACTGCTCCATGAAAGAAATGTGTAACTCTGTGAGATGAATTCAAATTTCAAAAATCAGTTTCTCAAAAAGCTTCTTTTAATTTTCTTTCTGAGGATATTTTCTTTTTCACAATAAGCCTCAATGTGGTCTCAAATATCCCGTTTCAGATTCAATGAAAACAGAGTTTTCAAACAGCTCAATGGAAAGAATGGTGTAACTCTGTGAGACGAATTCATACATATTACAGCAGTTAATCAGAAAGCTTGTTTCTAGTTTTTATCTGAGGATATTTGCTTTCTCACCATAGGCTTCAATGAGCTCCAAATTATACCATTGCACATTCCAAGAAAACTGTGTTAGCAAACTGCTGAATGAAAAGAACAGTGTAACTCTGTGAGATGAATTCACACATCATAAAGCGGTTTCAAGAAACGTTATATCTACCATTTATATGAGGATATTTCCTTTTCCATGATAGGCTACAATTCACTCCCAAATATCCCTTTCTAGATTCCACGAAAACAGTGTTTGCAAACTGCTCCATGAAAAGAAAGGTATTACTCTGTGAGATGAATAAGTAGAACACAAAGAAGTTTGTCAGAAAGCTTCCCTGTAGTTTTTTTCTGAGGATATTTCCTTTGTGAGCGTAGGCTTCAATGAAATCCAAAATATCCCTTTTCAAATTCCCCAAAAACACTGCAAACAATCTGCTCCATGAAAAGAAAGGTGTAACTCTGTGAGAGAAATTCACACATCACAATGCAGTTTCACAGAAATCTTGTTTTTGGTTTTTTGTTCAGAGGATAAATCGTTTGTCTCTCAGGCTTCATTGCCCTGCCAAATATCCTATTGCAGATTCCACAAAACAGTGTTAGCAAACCTGGTATAAGAAAAGAAAGGTGTAACTCTGTGAGATGAATTCACCCATCACAAAGCAGTTTCATAAAAGGTTCTTACTGGTTTTATTGAAGGATATTTCCTTTTTCACTGTAGGTCTCATTGTGCTACAAAATATCCATTTGCAGATTCCCCAAAAACAGTGTTAGCAACTTTTCCATGTAAAGAAAGGTGTAACTCTCAGAGATGAATTCACACATCACAAAAAATTTCTCAGAAAGCTTATATCTAGTTTTTATCTGAGGATATTTCCTTTGTCACCATAGGCTTCAAAGTGATCCAAAATACTCCTTCTCAGTTTCCCTAAAACCAGTTTTACCAATCTGATTAATGGAAAGAATCTTGTAACTCTGTGAGATGAATTAACACATCACAAAGCAGTTTCTCAGAAAGTATCTTTCTACTTCTTATACGAGGATATTTCCTTTGTCACCTTAAGCTTCACTGCATTCCGAAATATCAGATTACAGAATCCAAGAAAACAGTGTTAGCAAACTGCTCTAAGAAAATATCACTGTAAATCTGTGAGATGAATAGACACATCACCAAGAAGTTTCTCACAAAGCTTCTTTCTAGTTTTTATCTGAGGTTATTTCCTTTTTCACTACAGACCTCAATGTGCTCCCAAATATCACTTTTCACATTCCATGAAAACAGTGTTAGCAAAGAGCTCCAGGAATAGAGAGGTGTAACTCTGTGAGAGTAATTCACACATCACAAAGAACTTTCTAGAAAGCTTCTTTCTAGTTTCTATCTGAGGATATGTCCTTTGTCACCATAGACTTCAATGTGATTCAAATTATCCCTTCTCAGATTCCCCAAAAACAGTCCTACAAAACTGTTCCATGAAAAGAGTGGTGAAACTAAGTGAAATGAATTCACACATCACAAAACAGTTTCTCAGAAAGCTTCTTTTAAATTTTTTTCAGAGGATATTTCCTTTTTCACCATAGGCCTCAACTCGCTCCCAAATATCCCTTTATTGATTTCAAGAAAATAGTGTTAGCAAACTGATCCATGAAAAGAAAGGTGTTACTCTATGAGATGAATATATACATCACAAAGCAGTTTCACAGAAAGCTACCATTTTGTTTTCTTCTGAGGATACTTCCTTTGTCACCATAAACTTGAATGTGCTCTGAAATATCCCATTGCAGATTCCACGAAAACTGTGTTAGAAATCTGCTCAATGAAAACAACTGTGTACTTCTGTGAGATGAATTCACACATCACAAAGCAGTTTCTCAGAAAGTTTCTTTCTAGTTTTTATCTGAGGATATTTAGTTTTTCACCATAGGCCTCAATGGTCTCCCAAATATACCCTTGATTTCATGAAAAGAGTGCTATCAACAGCTCAATGAAAAGCATGGTGTAACTCTGTGAGATTAAATTCAAACATCACAGTGCAGTTTCTCTCAAAGCTTCTTTTTGTCTTTTATCTGAGGATATTTCCTTTGTCACCACAGGGTTCAACATGCTCCCAAATATCCTAATGCAGATTCCACGAAAACCGTGTTAGCAAACTGCTCCATGAAAGAAATGTGTAACTCTGTGAGATGAATTCAAATTTCAAAAATAAGTTTCTCAAAAAGCTTCTTTTAATTTTCTTTCTGAGGATATTTTCTTTTTCACAATAAGCCTCAATGTGCTCCAAATATCCTTTGCAGATTCCACGAAAACAGAGTTTTCAAACAGCTCAATGAAAGAATGGTGTAACTCTGTGAGACGAATTCATCACATAAAACAGTTAATCAGAAAGCTTGTTTCTAGTTTTTATCTGAGGATATTTCCTTTTCACCATAGGCTTCAATGTGCTCTGAAATATCCCATTGCACATTCCAAGAAAACTGTGTTAGCAAACTGCTGAATGAAAAAAACAGTGTAACTCTCTGAGATGAATTCACACCTCACAAAGCAGTTTCTCAGAACGCTCCTTTTTGGTTTTTATCTGAGAATATTTCATTTTTCACCATAGGTCTCAATGCACTCCCAAATATCGCCTTGCAGATTACTCGAACACAATGTTAGCAAACTGTTCCAAGGAAAGAAATGAGTAAATCTGTGAGTTGAATTCGCACATCACAAAGAAGTTTCTCAGAAAGCTTCTTTCTATTTTTTATTTGAGGATATTTCCTCTGTCACCATAGGCTTCATTGCGATCAAACGTATCCCTTATATTCCCCAAAAAGAGTGTTACCAAACTGCTCCATGAAAAAAGGTGTAACTCTATGAGATGAATTCAAAAATCACAAAGTAGTTTCTCAGAAAGCTTCTTTCTAGTTTTAATCTGAGGATATTTCCTTTGACAACATAGGCTCCAATGCGATCTGCAATATGCCTTGTCAGATTCCCCTAAAAGAGTGCTCTGAAACTGCTGAATGAAAAGAATTGTGTTAATCTGTGAGATAAATTGAAAAATCACATAGTAGTTTCTCAGAAAGCTTCTTTCTAGTTTTTGTCTGAGGATATTTCATTTGTCACCATAATATTCAATGCATTCCAAAAAATCCCATTGCAGATTCCAAGAAAACAGTGATAGCAAACTGCTAAATGAAAAGAACAGTGTAACTCTGTGAGATGAATTCACACATCAAAAAGCAGTTTCTCAGAAAGCTTCTTTCTAGTTTTTATCTGAGGATTTTTCCTTTGTCACCATAGCTTCAATGCACTCCCAAATATCCTTTGCAGATTCCACAAAACAGTGTTACCAAACTGCTCCATGAAAAGAAATGTGTAACTCTGTGAGATGAATTTACACATTACAAAGAACTTTCTCTGAATGCTTCTTTCTCAGTTTTAACTGAGAATATTTCCTTTGTCACCACAGGTTCAATGCGCTCCAAATTACCTTCTTCTCAGATTCCCCAAAACAGTGCTACCAATCTGATCCATGAAAAGAATCGTGTATCTCTGTGAGATGAATTAACACATCCAAATTGGTTTCTCAGAAAGCTTCTTCCTAGTTTTTATATGAGGATATTTCCTTGTCACCATTGGCTTCAATGTGATCCAAAATATCCCTTCTCAGATTCCCCAAAAAGTGCACTACCAAATTGCTACAAGAAAAGAATCACAAAACTCTGTGAGAGGAATTCACACATCACAACGTGGATTCCCAGAAAGCTTCTTTCTAGTTTTTGTCTGAGGATATTTCTTTGTCAACATAAGCTTCAATGCACTCCAAAGTACCCCACTGCGGACTCCAAGAAAACACTGTTAGCAAACTGCTCAATGAAAAGCACAGTGTGACCCTGTGAGATGAATTCACACATCACAAAGCAGTTTCTCAGAAAGCTTCTTTTTGGTTTTTATCCGAGGATATTTCCTATGTAACTATAGGCTTTAATGCACTCCCAAATATCCTATTGAAGATTCCATGAAAACGGTGTTATCAAACTGATCAATAAAATAATAGTGTAACACTGTGAGATGAATTCACACATCACAAGTTTCTCAGACTGCTTCTTTATAAGATTTTTCTGAGGATAATTTCTTTGTCAACACAGGTTTCAATGTGATCTCAAATATGCCTTCTCAGATCCCCAAAAACAGTACTAATAAATGATCCATGAAAAGAATCATGCAACAGTCTTCGATGAATTAAGACATCACAAAGGGTTTTCTCAGAATGCTTCTATCTCTGTTTTATTTGAGGATATTTCCTTTTTCACTATAGGCCTGAATGCACTCCCAAACATCCCTTTGTAGTTTCCACTACAACAGTGTTAGAAAACTGCTCCATAAAAAGAAAAGTGTAAATTTATGAGATTAATTCACACATCACAAAGATCTTTCTCAGAAAGCTTATTTCTAGTTTTTGTCTCAGGATATTTCCTCTGTCACTGTAGGCTTCATTGCAATTCAAAATATCCCTTCTCAGATTCCCCAAAAACAGTGCTACCAAACTACTCCATGAAAAGTGTTCTCCAACTCTGTGAGATGAATTCACAAATCACAAAGAAGTTTCTCAGAAAGGTTGTTTCTAGTTTTTGTCTGAGTACACTTCCTTTGTCTCCATAAGGTGCAACACATTCCGAAATATCCCATTGCAGATTCCAAGAAAGCAGTGTTAGCACAATGTTCAATGAAAAGAACAGTGCAATTCTCTGAGATGAAATCACGCATCCCCAGCAGTTTCTCAGAAAGATTCTTTTGGGATTTTACCTGAGGATATTCCCTTTATCACCACAGGTTTCAATGCTCTATCAAATATCCTATTGCAGACTCCACGAAAACAGTGTTAACTAAGTGCTAATTGAAAACGATGGTGAAAATCTGTGAGGTGAATGCACACATGACAGAGCAGTTTCTTAGAAAGCTTCTTTTTAATATTAATCTGAGGATATTCCCATTTTCACAATAGGCCTCATTGTGCTCCCAAATATTCCTTTACAGATTCCACAAAAACAGTGTTAGCACATTGCTCCATCAAAAGAAAGGTGTAACTCTGTGAGATGAATTCACATACCACAAAAAAATTTCTCAGAAACCTTCTGTCTAGTATTTATATGAGGGTATTTCACTTGTTAGCTTAAGCTTCAGTGTGTTCAGAAGTATCCCTTCTCAGATTCCATGAATACAGTGTTAGCAAACTGCTCAAAGAAAAGAATAGTGTAACTCTGTGAGATGAATTCACACATAACAAAACAGTTTTTCAGAAAGCTTCTTTTGGTTTTATCTGAGGATATTTCCTTGTCACCATAGGCTTCAATGCACTCCAAATATCCTATTGCAGATTCCATGAAAACAGTGTTAGCAAACTGTTCAATGAAAAGAATAGTGTAACTCTGTGAGATGAATTCACACATCACAAAAAGTTTCTCAGAAAACTTCTTTCTAGTTTTTCTGAGGATATTTCTTTGTCACCATAGGCTTCAATGTGCTCCAAATATCCCTTCTCAGATTCCCCAAAACAGTGTTAACAAACTGCTCCATGAAAAGAATCATGTAACTCTGTGAGATGAATTCACACATCACAAAGTAGTTTCTCAGAAAGCTTCTTTCTAGTTTTTATCTGAGGATATTTCCTTTTCACCATAGACCTCAATGCACTCCCAAATATCCCTTTGCAGATTCCACAAAAACAGTGTTAGCAAACTGCTCCATGAAAAGAAAGTGTAACTCTGTGAGATGAATTCACACATCACAAAGAACTTTCTCAGAAAGCTTCTTTCTAGTTTTGTCTCAGGATATTTCCTTTGTCACCATAGGCTTCAATGATCCAAAATATCCTTCTCAGATTCCCCAAAACAGTGTTACCAAACTGCTCCATGAAAAGAAAGTGTAACTCTGTGAGATGAATTCACACATCACAAAGTAGTTTCTCAGAAAGGTTGTTTCTAGTTTTGTCTGAGGATATTTCCTTTGTCTCCATAAGCTTCAATGCACTCCAAATATCCCATTGCAGATTCCAAGAAAACAGTGTAAGCAAACTGTTCAATGAAAAGAACAGTGTAACTCTGTGAGATGAATTCACACATCACAAAGCAGTTTCTCAGAAAGCTTCTTTTGGTTTTATCTGAGGATATTCCTTTATCACCACAGGTTTCAATGCTCTATCAAATATCCTATTGCAGATTCCACGAAAACAGTGTTAACAAACTGCTCAATGAAAAGAATAGTGTAACTCTGTGAGATGAATTCACATCACAAAGCAGTTTCTCAGAAAGCTTCTTTCTAGTTTTTATCTGAGGATATTTCCTTTTCACCATAGGCTTCAATGTGCTCCAAATATCCCTTTACAGATTCCACAAAAACAGTGTTAGCAAACTGCTCCATGAAAAGAAAGGTGTAACTCTGTGAGATGAATTCACATCACAAAAAGTTTCTCAGAAAGCTTCTTTCTAGTTTTTATCTGAGGATATTTCCTTTTCACCATAGGCTTCAATGTGCTCCAAATATCCCTTCTCAGATTCCATGAATACAGTGTTAGCAAACTGCTCAAAGAAAAGAATAGTGTAACTCTGTGAGATGAATTCACACATAACAAAACAGTTTTTCAGAAAGCTTCTGTCTATTTATTATTTCAGGATATTTCCTTTTCACCATAGGCCTCAATGTACTCTAAAATATCCCTTTACAGATTCCATGAAAATGGTGTTAGCAAACTGTTCAATGAAAAGAATACTGTAACACGGTGAGATAAATTCTCACATCACAAGGAAGCTTCTCATAAACCTATCTAGTCTTTAACTGAGGATAATTCCTTTTCACCGTAGGCCCTTATGTGTTCCAAAATATCCCTTTGCAGATTCCACGAAAACAGTGTTAGCAAACTGCTCCATAAACACATAGGTGTAACACTATGACATGAATTCACACATCACAAAGAACTTTCTCAGAAAGCTTCTTTCTAGTTTTTAGCTGAGGGTACTTCCAATCTCACCATAGGCTTCCATGTAATCCAAAATACCCCTTCTCAGATTCCCCAAAAAAGTGCTATCAAACTGCGCCAAGAAAAGAATCATGTAACTCTGTAAGATGAATTCAGAAATCACAAAACAGTTCCTCAGAAAGCTTCTTTCTAGTTTTTGTCTGATGGTAT
Organism: Colobus guereza; assembly: GCA_030247045.1. Taxonomy (NCBI): domain Eukaryota; kingdom Metazoa; phylum Chordata; class Mammalia; order Primates; family Cercopithecidae; genus Colobus; species Colobus guereza. The sequence goes on along the minus strand of CM058079.1, from coordinate 12,525,160 downwards.
TTCCTTTTTCACCATAGACCTCAATGCACTCACGAATATCTCTTTGCAGTTTCCATGAAAATAGCGTTAGCAAACTGCTCCATGTAAAGAAAGGTGTAAACCTGCGAGATGAATTCAACATCACAAATCAGGTTCTCAGAAGTCTTCTTTTTGGTTTCTATCTGAGACTATGTCCTTTGTCACCATAATCTTCAATGCGCTCCCAAATTTACTATTGCAAATTCCACAAAAACAGTGTTAGCAAACTGCTCCATGAAAAGAATCTTGTAAATCTGTAAGATGAATGTGCTCCCAAATATTCTATTGAAAATTCCACAAAACAAGTGTTATCAACCTGCTCATTTAAAATAATTTGTAAATCTGTAAGATGAGTTCACACATCACAAAGTAGTTTCACAGAAAGTTTCCTTCTAGTTTTTATCTGAGGATAATTCTTTATTCATTATTTGCCTCAGTGCACTCCCTAATATCCCTTTGCAGTTTCCACGAAACCAGTGCCAACAAACTGCTCCATGAAAAAAGGTATAGCTCTGTGAGATGAATTCACACATCACAAAGAACTTTCTCAGAAAGTGTCTTTATGGTTTTTATCTGAGGATATTTCCTGCATCACCATAGGCTTCAATACAATCCAAAATATCCTGTCTCAGATTCCCCAAAACCACCGATACCAAACTGATTCATGAAAAGAATCGTGTAACTCTGTGAGATGAATTGACAAATCACAAACCAGTTTCTCGGAAAGCTACTTTCTAGTTTCTACCTGAGGATATTTTCTTTTTCATCTTAGGTTTTAATGTGATCCAAAATATCCCTTCTCAGGTTCCCAAAAAACAGGGCTACCAAACTTCTCCATGAAAAGAATGATGTAATTCTGTGTGATGAATTCAGACATAACAAAGCTGTTCATCAGAAAGCTTCTTTCTACCTTTTTTTCTGAGGATATATCCTTTTTCACCATATTCCTCAATGCGCTCCCTATTATCCCATTGCAAATTCCACAAAAAAAAAGTTAGCAAACTTCTGAGAAAAAGAATGATGTTCCTCGTTGAGATGAATTCACACATCACAAAGAATTTTCTCAGAAAGCTTCTTTCTAGTTTTTATCTGAGAATATTTCTTTTGTCAGTATAAGCTTCAATGTGATCCAAAATATCCTTCTCAGATTCCAAGAAAACAGTGTTAGCAAACTGATCCATGAAAAGAATCATGTAACTCTGTGAGATGAATTAACACATCACAAAGAATTTTCTCAGAAAGTTTCTTTCTAGTTTTATCTGAGGATATTTCCTTTTCACCATAGGCTTCAATGCACTCCCAAATATCCTTTGCAGTTTCCACGAAAACAGTGTTAGCAAACTGCTCCATGAAAAGAAGTGTAACTCTGAGATGAATTCACACATCACAAAAAATTTCTCAGAAAGCTTCTTTCTAGTTTTATCTGAGGATATTTCCTTTTCACCATAGGCTTCAATGCAATCCAAAATATCCCTTCTCAGATTCCCCAAAACAGTGCTACCAAACTGCTCCATGAAAAGAAGTGTAACTCTGTGAGATGAATTCACAAATCACAAAGAAGTTTCTCAGAAAGTTTCTTTCTAGTTTTTGTCTGAGGATATTTCCTTTGTCACCATAGGCTTCAATGCACTCCAAAATATCCCATTGCAGATTCCAAGAAAACAGTGTTAGCAAACTGTTCAATGAAAAGAACAGTGTAACTCTGTGAGATGAATTCAAACATCACAAAGCAGTTTCTCAGAAAGTTTCTTTCTAGTTTTTCTGAGGATATTTCCTTTTCACTACAGACCTCAATGTGCTCCCAAATATCCTTTGCAGATTCCAAAAACAGTGTTAACAAACTGCTCCATGAAAAGAAAGGTGTTACTCTGTGAGATGAATTCACATATCACAAAGCAGTTTCTCAGAAAGCTTCTTTGTAGTTTTTATCCGTGGTTATTTCCTTTGTCACCACAGGCTTCAATGCAATCCAAAATGTCCATTCACAGATCCACAAAAAGAGTGCTACCAAACTGCCTAATGAAAAGAATGGTGTAACTCTGTGAGATGAATTCACACATCACAAAGCTGTTTCTCAACAAACTTCTTTCTAGTTTTCATCTGAGGATATTTCCTTTTCAAAATATTCCTCAATGAACTCCCGAATATCCCATTGCAGATTCAATGAAAAAAGTGTTAGCAAACTTATCAATGAAAAAAACCATGTAACTTTGAAAGATGAACTCACACATCACAAAGCAGTTTCTCAGAAGGCTTCTTTCTAGTTTATATCTGAAGATATTTCCTCTGCCACCATAGGATTCAATGCGATCCAAATATTCCCTTCTCATACTCCCCAAAAGCAGTGCTAACAAACTGATCCATGAAAAGAATCATGTAACTCTGTGAGATGAATTCACATATCATGGATCAGTTTCTCAGAAAGCTTCTTTCTAGTTTTTGTCGGAGGATATTTCATTTGTCACCATAAGCTTCAATGTGCTCCAAAGTATCCCTTTGCAGATTCCATGAAAACAGTGTTAGCAAACTGCTCAATGAAAAGAATGGTGTAACTCTGTGAGATGAATTCAAAAATCACAAAGCAGTTTCTCAGAAAACATCTTTCTAGTTTTTGTCTGAGGATATTTCCTTTGTCAACATAAGCTTCAATGCACTCACAAATATCCCATTGCAGATTCCAAGAAAAGAGTGTTAGCAAACTGCTCAATGCAAAGTACAGTGTAACTCTGTGAGATGAGTTCACACATCACAAAGCAGTATCTCAGAAAACTTCTTTCTAGTTTTTATATGAAGTTATATCCTTTGTCACCATAAGCTTCATTGCACTCAGAAATATCCCTTTGCAGATTCCAAGACAACAGTGTTAGCAAACTGCTCCATGAAAACAAAGGTATAACTCTGTGAGATGAATTCACATATCACAAAGCAGTTTCTCAGAAAGTTTCTTTCTAGTTTTTATCTGAGGATATTTCCTTTTCACCATAGGCTTCAATGTGCTCCAAATATCCCATTGCAGATTCCAAGAAAACAGTGTTACCAAACTGCTCAATGAAAAGAACAGTGTAACTCTGTGAGATGAATTCACACATCACAAAGCAGTTTCTCAGAAAGCTTCTTTCTAGTTTTTATCTGAGGATATTTCGTTTTTCACCATAGGTCTCAATGCACTCCCAAATATCCTTGCAGATTCCAAGAAAACAGTGTTAGCAAACTGCTCCATGAAAAGAATCATGTAACTCTGTGAGATGAATTCACATCACAAAGAAGTTTCTCAGAAAGCTTCTTTCTATTTTTATCTGAGGATATTTCCTTTGTCACCATAGGCTTCAATGCATCCAAAATATCCCATTGCAGATTCCAAAAAACAGTGTTACCAAACTGCTCCATGAAAAGAAAGGTGTAACTCTATGAGATGAATTCAAAAATCACAAAGCAGTTTCTCAGAAAACATCTTTCTAGTTTTTGTCTGAGGATATTTCCTTTGTCACCATAAGCTTCAATGCTCCAAATATCCCATTGCAGATTCCAAGAAAACAGTGTTAGCAAACTGCTCAATGAAAAGAACAGTGTAACTCTGTGAGATGAATTCACATCACAAAGCAGTTTCTCAGAAAGCTTCTTTCTAGTTTTTATCTGAGAATATTTCCTTTGTCACCATAAGCTTCAATGTGCTCCAAATATCCCTTTGCAGATTCCAAGAAAACAGTGTTACCAAACTGCTCCATGAAAAGAATCGTGTAACTCTGTGAGATGAATTCACATCACAAAGAACTTTCTCAGAAAGCTTCTTTCTATTTTTATCTGAGGATATTTCTTTGTCACCATAGGCTTCAATGTGATCCAAAATATCCTTCTCAGATTCCCCAAAACAGTGCTACCAAACTGCTCAATGAAAAGAATGTGTAACTCTGTGAGATGAATTCACACATCATAAAGTGGTTTCTCAGAAAGCTTCTTTCTAGTTTTTATCTGAGGATATTTCCTTTTCACCATAGGTCTCAATGCACTCCAAAATATCCCTTTGCAGATTCCATGAAAACATTGTTAGCAAACTGTTCAATGAAAAGTACAGTGTCACTCTGTGAGATGAATTCACACATCACAAAGCAGTTTCTCAGAAAGCTTCTTTCTAGTTTTTTCTGAGGATATTTCTTTTCACACCATAGGCTTCCATGCAGTCCAAATATCCCTTTGCAGATTCCAAGAAAACAGTGTTAACAAACTGCTCCCTGGGAAAAACAGTGTAACTCTGTGAGATGAATTCACACATCATGAAGCAGTTTCTCAGAAACCTTCTTTCTAGTTTTTACCTGTGGATATTTATTTTGTCACAATAGGCTTCACTGAGAACCAAAATATCCCTCCTCAGATTCCCCAAAAGCAGTGCTACCATAATGATCCTTGAAAAGATTCATTTATTTCTGTAAAATGAATTCACACATTACAAAGAAGTTTCTCAGAAAATTTCTTTCTCATTTTAATCTGACGATATTTCATTTTACACCATTGGCCTCAATGTACCCAGATATTCCTTTGCAGATTTCACTAAAACAGTGTTAGCAACGTCTCCATGAAAAGAAAGGTGTAACACTGTGAGATGAATTCACACATCACAAAGCAGTTTCTCATACAGCTTCTTTCTAGCTTTTTTCTAAGGATAAAAATTTGTCACCATATTCTTCAATGCAATCCAAAATATCCCTTCTCAGATTCCCCAAAAACAGTGCTGTCAAACTGATCCATGAAAAGAATCATGTAACTCTGTGAGATAAATAAACACATCATAAAGTGGTTTCGCAGAAAGCTTCTTTCTACTTTTTCTATGAGGATATTTCCTATGCCACCATAAGTTTCAATGTGCTCTGAAATATCTCATTTATGATTTCAAGGAAACAGTGCTTGCAAACTGCTCAATGAAAAGAATGGTGTAACTCTGTGAGATGAACTGACACATCACAAAGCAGTTTCTCAGAAAGCTTGTTTTGGTTTATCTATGAGTACATTTCCTTTGTCACCATAAACTTCAATGCTCTAAGAAATATCACAGTGCAGATTCCAAGAAAACAGTGTAACCAAACTGCTCAATGCAAGGTACAGTGTAACTCTGTGAGTTGAATTCACACATCAGAAATAAGTTTCTCAGAAATATTCTTTCTAGTTTTTATTTGAAGATATTTTTGTCACCATAAGCTTCAATGCATTCCACAATATCAAATAGCAGATTCTAAGAAAATAGTGTTAGCAAACTGCACAATGAAAAGAACAGAGTAATACTGTGAGTTGATTTCACACATCAAAAGGAGTTTCTCAGAATCCTTCCTTCTAGTTTTTAACTCAGGATATTTCCTTTTTCATCCTAGGACTCAATGTGCTCCCAAATATCCTATTGCAGAAGAAATGAAAATAGTGTCATCAAACTGCTCAATGAAAAGAACCATGAAATTCTCTGAGATGAATTTGCACATCCCAAAGCAGCTTCTCAGAAACCTTCTTTCTAGTTTTTATCTGAGGATATTTCCTTTTACACTATAGTCCTCAATGTACTCCAAAATATCCCAATGCAGATTCAATGAAAACAATTTTAGCAAACTGCTCCATGAAAAGAAAGGTGTAATGCTGTGAGATGAATTCACACATCACAATATCCTTTTTCTGAAAGCTTTTTTCTACTTCTTTTCTGAGGATATTTCCTTTGTCACCATAGTCTTCAATGCAATCCAAAATATTCCTTCTCAGTTTTCCCCAAAACAGTGCTACCAAACTGTTCCATGAAAAGAATCATGTATCTCTGTCAGAGGAATTAACACATCACAAAGCAGTTTCTCAGAAGACTTCCTTCTAGTTTTCATCTGAGGATATATCCTTTCTCACCAACAGCTCCTATGCAGTATGTAATATCCCATCACAGATTCCATGAAAAAAGTGTTAGCAAACTTCTCAATGAAAAGAATGGCATAACTCTGTGAGACGAATTCCCACATCACAAGTAAGTTTTTCAGAAAGTTTTTTCTAGATTTTATCTGATTATATTTCCTTTATCACCGTAGGCTTCAATGCGATTAAAATTATCCCTTCTCAGATTCCACAAAAACAGTGCTACCAAACTGATTCATGAAAAGAATCATGTAACTATTGAGGTGAATTCACACATCACAAATCAGTTTGTCAGAAAGCATTTTCTAGCTTTTGTCTAAGGATATTTCCTTTTTCACCATTTGCCTCAATGCACTAGTGAATATTCCCTTGCAGATTTCATAAAAATAGTGTTAGCAAACTGCTCCATGGAAAGCAAGCCATAAATCTGTGAGATGAATTCAAACATGGGAAAGCTGTTTCTCAGAAAACTTCTTGTTGGTTGTTGTCTGAGGATATTTCATTTGCCACCATAGGCTTCAATGCACTCTCAGACATCCCTTCCAGACACCACAAATACTGTGATGCCAAAGTGTTCCCTCAATAGAAACGTTTAGCTCTATGAGCTGAATACACACATCACAAAGGAGTTTCTCTGAAAGCCTGTTTCTAGTTTTTATCTGAGGTTATTTCCTTTTCACCCTACTCCTCAATGCGCTCCCAAATATCCCATGGCAGGTTAAACGAAAAAGCGTTAGCAAACTTCTCAATGAAAAGAACAGTGTTACTCAGTGAGGTGAATTCACACATCACAAAGCAGTTTCACAAAAAGCTTCTTTTTGGTTTATATCTGAATATTTCCTTTTTCACTAAATGCTTCAATGCACTCCCAAATATCCTAAAGTAGATTCCATGAAAATAGTGTTATGAAACTACTCCATGAAAAGAAAGGTGTAACTCCTTGAAATAATTTTGCACATTACAAAGCAGTTTCTCAAAAAGCTTCTTTCGAGTTTTTACCTGAGGATATTTCCTTTGTCACCTTAGGCTTCAATGCAGTCCAAAATATCCCTTCTCAGATTCCCCAAAAACAGGGCTACCAAACTGCTCTTTGGAAAGAATTGTGTAACTCTGGGAGATGAATTCACAAACCATGAAGTGGTTTCTCAGAAAGCTTCTTTCTAGTTTTTATCAGAGGATACTTCCTTATTCACCATATTCCTCAATGAGCTCCAGAATATCACATCCAATATTCCATGAAAAAATTGTTAGCAAACTTCTCAATGAAAAGAATGGTGTAACTCTGTGAGATGAATTCAGACAAGACAAATAAGTTTCTCAGAAACTTTCTTTCTATATTTTTTCTGAGGATATTTCCTTTGTCACCACAGGCTTCAATACAATCCAAAATATCCCTCCTCAGATTCCCCAAAAACAGGACTACCAAACTGCTCAATGAAAGGAATTGTGTAACTCTTTGAAATGAATTCACAAATCACAAAGCAACTTCTCAGAAAGCATCTTTCTAGTTTTTCTCTGAGGATATTTCCTTTTCACCGTTTGCCACAATGTGCTCGCAAACAGCCATTTGCCGATTCCACAAAAATATTGTATTAAAACTGCTCCTTTAAAAGAAATGTGTAAATCTGTGAAATGAATTCACACATCACAAAGAAGTTTTGCAGAAAGCTTCTTTTTGGTTTTAGTCTGAGGATGTTTAATTTGTCAACAGAGACTTCATAGCACTCTCAAATATCCTATTGCAGATTCCAGGAATAGTGTTATCACACTTCTCATTGAAAACAACAGTATAATAACAGATCCAAAATATCCCTTCTCAGATTCCCCAAAAACAGTGCAACCAAACTGCTCCATGAAAGGAATCATGTAACTCTGTCAGATGAATTCAAAAATCACAAAGCAGTTCCTCAGAGAGCTCTTTATAGCTTTTATATGAGGGTATTTCCTTTGTCACCTTAAATTTCAATACACTCTGAAATGTCCCTTTGAAGATTCTATGAAAGCAGAGTTAGCAAACTGCTCATGAAAAGAACCATGTAACTGTCTGAGATGAATTCACACATCACAAAGCAGTTTCTCAGAAAGTTTCTTTCTGGTTTTTATCTGAGGACATTTCTTTTTTCAGTATAGGCCTCAATGTGCTCCCATATATCTCTTTGAAGATTCCATAAAACAGTGTTAGCAAACTACTCAATCAGAAGAACAGTGTACCTTGGAGATGAACTCACACAACACAAAGCAGTTTCTCAGAAACTTCTTTCTAGTTTTTATCTGTGGATACTTAATTTTTCAAGATAGACCTCAATGGGTCCCCAAATATCCTTTTGGAGTTTCCACAAAAGCAGTGTTAGAAAACTGCTCCATGAAAATATAGCTGTAACTATGTGAGGTGAATTCATACATTACAAAAACTTTTCAGAAAGTTTCTTTCTAGTTTTTATCTGAGGATATTTCCTTTGTCACCATGGGCTTCAATGTGATTTAAAATATCCCTTTCAGATTACCCAAAAACAGTGGTACCAAACTGCTCCATGAAAAGAATCGTGTATATCTGTGAGATGAATTAACAAATCCCAAATCAGTTTCACAGAAAGCATCTTTCCAGTTTTTGTATGAGGATATTTCTTTTTTAACTATAAGCCTCAAGGTGCTTGTAAATATCCATTTGCAGATTCTATGAAAATCGTGTTAGGAAACTGCTCCCTGAAAACAAACTTCTCAATGGAAAGAACAGTTAAACTCTGTAAGATGAATTCACACACCACAAAGCAGTTTCTCAGAAGCTTCTTTCTAGTTTTTATCTGAGGATATATCTTTTTTCACCATAGGCCTCAACTTGCTCCCTAATATATCTTTGTAGGTTCCAAGAAAACAGTGTTAGCTTCATGAAAAGAATGATGTTACACTGTGAGATGAATACACACATCACAAAGATGTTTCTCAGAAAGCTCCTTTTTGGTTTAATCTGAGGATATTTCTTTGTCAACTTAGGTTTCAATGCGATCCAAAATATCCCTTCTCAGACTCCCCAAAAACAGTGCTACAAAACTGCTCCATGAAAAGGATGGTGTAACTCTGTGAGATGAATTGACACATAGAATAGCAGTTTCACAGAAAGCTTCTTTCTGAAGATATTTCCTTTTTCACCGTATTCCTCAAAGAGCTCCGGAATATCCTACTGCAGATTCCAGGGGAAAAGTGTTAGAAAACTTCTCAGTGAAAGGAATGGTGTGACTCTGTGAGATGAATTGACACATCACAAAGCAGTTTCTCAGAAATCTTTTTTTGGTTTTGATCTGAGGATATTTCCTTTGTCACAATAGACTTCAATGCACTCCCAAATATCTGATTGCAGATTCCAAGAAAACGGTGTTATCAATCTGCTCAATGAAAATGACACTGTAACACTGTGAGATGAATTCACACATCAAGAAGCAGTTTCTCAGGAAGTTTCTTTCTAGTTTTTATCTGAGGTTATTTCCTTTTTCACTATAGGCCTCAAAGCACTCACAAATATCCCTTTGCAAAATCCACAAAAACAGTGTTACCAAATGGCTACATGAAAAGAAATGTGTTACTCTGTGAGATGAACACATACATCACAAAGAGGCTTCTCAGAAAGCTTCTTTCTAGTTTTTATCTGAGGATATTTCCTTTGTCACCACAGGTGTCAATGTGATCAAAAATATCCCTTCTCAGATTCCCCAAAACTGTGCTACCAAACTGCTTCATGAAAACAGTTGTGTAACTCTGTGAAATGAATTCACAAATAACAAAGCAGTTTCTCAGAATGTTTCTTACTAGTTTTGGTCTGAGGATATTTCCTTTGTCACCCTAAGCTTCAATGCACTCAAGAATATCCCATTGCAGATTCCAAGTACACAAAGTTAGCAAACTCCTCAATGAAAAGAACCATGTAACTGTGTGAGATGAATTCACTCATCACAAAGCAGTTTCTTAGAAAACTTTTTTTAAATTTTTATCTGAGGATATTTCCTTTGTCACCATAGGCTTCAATGTGATCCAAAATATCCCTTCTCATTTTCCCCCAAAACAATGTTACCAAACTGCTCTATAAAAAGAATCGTGCAACCCTGTGAGATGAAATAATACATCACCATGCAGTTTCTCAGGAAATTTCTTTATAATTTTTATCTGAGGGTATTTTCTTTTCCACCATAGGCTTCAATGCACTCCCAAATATCACTACTCAGGCACCACAAAAACAGTGATACCAAAGTGCTCCCTCTATAGAATCATTTACCTCTATGAGATGAATGCACACATCACATAGGAGATTCTCAGAAAGCTTCTATCCACTTTTTAACCTGAAAATATTTCCTTCCTTGCCCCGGGACTCTGTGCTCTCCCGAATATCCCTTTGCAGATTCCACAAAAAGAGTGTTACCAAACTGTTCAATGAAATGAAAGGTGTAACTCTGTGAGATGAATTAACCCATCATAAAGCAGTCTCTCAGAAAGCTTCTTTCTAGTTTAAATCTGAAGATATTTCCTTTTCACCATAGGCTTTAATGTGCTGCCAAATATCTCCTCTCAGATTCCAAAAAGCAGTCATGCTGAACTGCTCAATCAACAAAAAGTTTAAACTCTATGAGGTGAATAGACAAATCACAAACCCGTTTCTCAAAAAGCTTCTCTCCAGTTTTTATCTGAAGTTAATTCCTTTTACACTATAGGTCTCTAGGAGCTAGAGAATATCTCTTTGCAGATTCCATAAAACAATGCTTCCAATCTGCTCCATGAAATGAATCATGTATCTCTGTGATGTGAATTCACAAATCACAAAGCAGTTTCTCAGAGTGCTTCTTTCTAAATTTTATCTGAGGATATTTCCTTTTTCACCATATGCCTCAATTCACTCCCAAATATCTCTTTGCAGATTCAACAAAAACGGTGTTAGCAAACTCCTCCATGAAAAGCAATATGTAACTCTGTGAGATGAATTCACACATCACAAAGACATTTCTCAGAAAGCTTCTTTCTAGTTTTTATCTGAGGATATTTCCTTTGTAACCACAGACTTCAATCCGATCTAAATTATCCCTTCTCAGATTCTCCAGAAACAGAGCTACCAATAGTTCCATGAAAAGTATAATGTAACTCGGTGAGATGAATTAAAAATCACAAAGCAGTTTCTCAGAAAGCTTCTGTATAGTTTTTATATGAGGATATTTACTTTTCTACCATAGGCTTCAATGTGCTCCCAAATATCCCTTCTAAGACACCACAAAACAGTGATGCCAAAGTGCTCCCTCAAAAGAAACGTTTAGCTCTATGAGATGAATACACATATGACAAAGGGGTTTATCCAAAAGTTTCTCTCCAATTTTTACTTGAAGAAATTTCTTTTATCAACTTAAGCCTTTATGAACTGCCAAATATCCCTCTTCAGGTTACACAGAAACAGTGCTAATAAACTGCACCGTGACAAGATTCATGTATCTCTGCAACATAAATTGACCCATCACAAAGCAGTTTCCCAGGAAGCTTCTTTCTAGTTTTTATCTGAGGATATCTTCTTTGTCACCCTAAGCTTCAATGCACTATGAAATATCCCACTGCAGTTTCCAAGAAAACAATGTTAGTAAACTGCTCCATGAAAAGAACAGTGTATCTCTGTGAAATCAATTCACACATTCCAAAGAAATCTCTCAGAAAGCTTCTTTTTGGTACATTATCTGAAGATATATCCTTTGTCACCATAGGGTTCAAAGTGCTCCCAAGTATCCTGTTGCAGATTCCATGAAAACAGGGTTATCAAACTGTTCAATGTAAAGAATGGTGTAAGCCTGTTAGATGAATTCACACATCACAAATAACTTTCTTAGAAAGCTTCTTTCTACTTTTTATCTGAGGCTATTTACTTTGTCACCATATGCTTCAATGGGATCCCAAACATCCCTTCTCAGATTCCTCAAAAGCAGTGCAACCAAACGGCTAAATGAAAATAATTGTGAAATTCTGTGAGATGAATTAACACATCACAAAGGGGATTCTCAGAAAGCTTCTTTATTCTTTTTATATGAGAATATTTCCTTTGTCACCATAAGCTTCTGTGAGCTCCAAAATATCCCTTGCAGATTCCAAGAAAACAGTGTTACCAAATTGCTAAATGAAAAGAATAATGTAAATCTGTGAGATGAATTCAAATATCACAAAGAAGTTTTGCAGAAAGTTTCCTTTTGGTTTTTATGTCAGGATGTTTCCTTTTACACTATTGGCTTCAATGCCCTCCCAAATATCCTATTAGAGATTCCACGAAAACAGTGTTATCAAACAGTTCAATGAAAAGAATGGTGTAACTCTGTGAGATGAATTCACACATCTCAAAGCAGTTTCTCAGAAAATTTCTTTCTAGTTTTTATTTGAGGAAATTGCCTTTACACTACAGGCCTCAATGCACTTCCAAATACCCCTTTGCAGATTCCACAAAAACAGTGTTAGCAAACTGCTCAATGACAAAAACAATGTAACTCTGTGAGATGAATTCACACATCACAAACAACTTTTTCAGAAAGCTTCTTTGTAGTTTTAATCTGGGGATATTTTGTTTTTCACCACAGGCCTCAAAGAGCTCCCAAATATCCCTTTGCAGATAACACAAAAACAGTGTTCCAAGTGGCTCCATGAAAAGAAAGGTGTAACTCTGTGAGATGAATTCACACATCACAAAGAACTTTTTCATAAAGTTTCTTTCCAGTTTTTATCTGAGGATATTTCCTATGTCATTGTAGGCTTCAATATGATCCAAAATATCCCTTCTCAGATTCTCCAAAAACAGTGCTACAAAACTGATCCATGAAAAGAATCGTGTAACTCTGTGGGATGAATTTACACATCACAAAGCGGTTTCTCAAAAAGCATATTTCTACTTTTTCTATGAGGATATTTAATGTCACCATAAGCGTTAATGCTCCAAAATATCCCATTGCAGATTCCAAGAAGACAGTGTTAGCAAACTGCTCTTTGCTAAAACTGCTCTTTGCTAATGAAAAGTACAGTGTAACACTGTGAGATGAATTCACACATCACAAAGTAATTTCTCAGGTAGCTTCTTTCTACTTTTTATCTGAAGATATTTCCTTTTTCACCATAGGCCTCAATGTGCTCCCATATATGCCTTAGCAGATTCCACGAAAACAATGTTAGCAGACTGCTTGATTAAATGTACAACTTCATGAGTTCAATTCAAGTATCACAAAGAATTTTCTCAGAAAATTTCTTTCTAGTTTTTATCTGAGGGTATTTCCTTTGTCACCATAGGCTTTAATGCAATCCAAATTATCCCTTCTCAGATTAACCAACAACAGTATCACCAAACTGGTCAATGAAAAGGAAGGTATTACTCTGTGAGGTGAATTCACAAATCAGAAAAAAGTTTCTCAAGAAACTTCTTCCTAGTTTTTTTCTGAGTATATTTACTTTGTCAACAAATACTTCAATGTGATGTAAAATATGACTTCTGAGATTCAAGCAAAACAGTGCTACCAAACTGCACCATGAAAGGAACAACGTAAATCTGTGAGATGAATTCACAAATCCAAAAGCAGTTTCTCAGAAAGCTTCTTTCTAGTTTTTGTCTGATGATATTTCCTTTGTCACCCTAAGCTTCAAAGAGCTCCAAAATATCCCTTTGCAGATTCCAAGAAAACAGTGCCAACAAACTGTTCAGTGAAAAGAACAGTGATTCACACATCACAAAGCAGTTTCGCAGAAAACTTATTTTTAGTTTTTATCTGAGGATATTTCCTTTGCCACCATAGGCCTCAAAGTGCTACAAAGTATTCTATTGCAGATTACATGAAAACATTGTTAGCATACTGCTCAATGAAAAGAATGCTGTAACTCTGTGAGATGAATTCCCACATCACAAAGCAGTTTCTCAGATAGCTTCTTTCTAGTTTTATATGAGGATATTTCCTTTGTCATCATAAGCTTCAAAGCACTCTGAAATAGCCCATTGCAGATTCCACAAAACAGTGTTAGCAAACTGCTAAATGAAAAGTTAGGTGTATGTCTGGGCGATGAATTCCCACATCACAAAGAACTTTATCAGAAAGCTACTTTCTAGTATTTATCTGAGGATATTTCCTTTGTCTCTATAGTCTTCAATGTGATCCAAAATATCCCTTCTCAGATTCCCCCAAAACAGTGCTAACAAACTGTTCCATTGAAAGAATCATGTAACTATGTGAGATGAATTAACATATCACCAAGCTGTTTCTCAGAAGGTTTCTTTCTAGTTTTTATATGAGGATATCTGCTTTTCCACCATAAGCTTCAATTTGCTCTCAAATATCCCCTCTCAGAAACCACGAAAACAGTGATACAAAGTGCTCCCTCAAAAGAAACATTTAGCTCTATGAGAAGAATGCATATATCACAAAGGAGTTTCTCAGAAAGCTTCTCTGCAGTTTTTACCTGAAGATATTTACATTTTCACCATTGGACTCTATGGATTCCTGAATATCCCTTTCCAGATTCCACAAAAACAGTGTTACCAAACTGCTAAAGAAAAGGAAAGGTGTAAGTCTGTGAGATGAATTCACCCATCACAAAGCAGTTTCTCAGAAAGCTTCCTTCTAGGTAAAATATGAGGATATTTCCTTTTTCACCACAGGCTTCAATGAGCTCCCAAATATCTCCTCTCAGATACCACAAAAAGAGTGATGCCAAATTGTTCAATCAAAGAAAAAGTTAAACTCTTTGAGATGAATACACACATCACAAAACCATTTCTGGAAAAGCTTCTATCCAGTTTTTATCTGAAGTTATTTCCTTTTTCACCATAGGCAACTAGGAGCTCCCGGATATCCCATTGCAGATTTCATAAAAACAGTGCTGGCAAAACACTCCATGAAAAGAAACCTGTAACTCTGTGAGATGAATTCACAAATCACAAAGCAGTTTTTCAAAAAGCTTACTTTTAGTTTTTCTCTGAGGATATTTCCTTTGTCACTGTAGGCTTCAATGCACTCCAAAATATCCCATTGCAAATACCAAGTAAACAGTGTTAGCAAACTGATCAAAGGAAAGAACAGTGTAGCTCTGTGAGATGAATTCACGCATTATAAAACAGTTTCTCAGAAAGCTTCTTTTTGGTTTTTAACTGAGGATACTTCGTTTGTCACCACAGGCTTCAAATTGCTCCACAATATCCTATTACAGATTATATGAAAACATTGTTACCAAACGGCTCAATGAAAAGAGTGTTGTAACTCTTTGAGGTGAATTCAAACGTTACAAAACAATTTCTCAGACATCTTCTTTCTAGTTTTTATCTGAGGATATTTCCTTTTCACCATAGGCTTCAATGTGCTCCCAAATATCCCTTTGCAGATTCCATGAAAACAGTGTTAGCAAACTGCTACATGAAAAGAAAGGTGTAACTCTGTGAGATGAATTACACATCACAAAGAACTTTCTCAGAAAGCTTCTTTCTAATTTTTATCTGAGGATATTTCCTTTGTCACCATAGGCTTCAATGTGATCCAAAATATCCCTTCTCAGATTCCAAAAACAGTGTTAGCAAACTGCTCCATGAAAAGAATCGTGTAACTCTGTGAGATGAATTCACACATCACAAAACAGTTTCTCAGAAAGCTTTTTCTAGTTTTTATATGAGGATATTTCCTTTGTCACCATAGCTTCAATGCACTCTGAAATATCCCATTGCAGATTCCAAGAAAACAGTGTTAGCAAACTGCTCAATGAAAAGAACAGTGTAACTCTGAGATGAATTCACACATCACAAAGAAGTTTCTCAGAAAGCTTCTTTCTAGTTTTTATCTGAGGATATTTCCTTTGTCACCATAGGCTTCAATGTGATCCAAAATATCCCTTCTCAGATTCCACAAAACAGTGTTAACAAACTGCTCCATGAAAAGAATCGTGTAACTCTGTGAGATGAATTCACATCACAAAGCAGTTTCTCAGAAAGCTTCTTCTAGTTTTTATCTGAGGATATTTCCTTTGTCACCATAAGCTTCAATGCACTCTGAAATATCCCATTGCAGATTCCAGAAAACAGTGTTAGCAAACTGCTCAATGAAAAGAACAGTGTAACTCTGTGAGATGAATTCACATCACAAAGCAGTTTCTCAGAAAGCTTCTTTCTAGTTTTTATCTGAGGATATTTCCTTTGTCACCATAGGCTTCAATGTGATCCAAAATATCCCTTCTCAGATTCCAAAAACAGTGTTACCAAACTGCTCCATGAAAAGAAGTGTAACTCTGTGAGATGAATTCACACATCACAAACAGTTTCTCAGAAAGCATTTTTCTAGTTTTTATATGAGGATATTTCCCTAGTCACCAGAAGATTCAATGCCCTCTGAAATATCCCATTGCAGATTCGAAGAAAACAGTGTTAGCAAACTGCTCCATGAAGAGAAGAGTGTAACAGTGTGGGATGAATTTGCACATCACAAAGCAGTTTCTCAGAAATCTTCTTTCTAATTTTTATCTGAGGTTACGTCCTTTTACACCATAAGACAAATGCACTCCCAAATATCCCTTTGCAGAGTCCATGAAAAGAGTGTCATGAAACTGCTCCATGAAAAGGAAGGTATAACTCTGTGAAATGAATTCACACATCACAAATGACTTTCTCAGAAAGCTTCTTTCTAGTTTTTACCTGAGGATATTTCCTTTTTCACCATAGGCTTCAATGCGTTCTAAAATATTAACTCTCAGATACCCGAAAAACAGTGCTACCAAACTGCTCCATGCAAAGAATCATGTAACTCTGTGGGAGTAATTATCACCTCACATAGCAGTTACTCAAAAGCTTCCTTCTAATTTTTATCTGAGGATATTTCCGTTTTCACTTCAGGCCTCAAAGCACTCCCAAATATCCCTTGCAGATTCCACGAAAACAGTGTTAGCAAACTGCTCAATGAAAAGAATCGTGTAACTCTGTGGGATAAATTAACCCATCACAAAGTGGTTTCTCTGAAAGCATATTCTAGTTTTTATATGAGGTTATTTAATTTATCACCATAAGCATCAATGCTCTCTGAAATATCCCATTGCACATTCCAAGAAAACAGTGTTAGCAAACTGCTCAATGAAAAGAACAGTGTAAGTCTGAGATGAGTTCACACATCTCAAAGGAATTTCTCAGAAAGCTTCTTTCTAGTTTTTATCTGAGGGTATTTCCTTGGTCACCATAGACCTCAATGAGATCCGAAATGTTCCTTCTCAGATTCCCGAAAAACAATGCTACCAAACAGATCCATGAAAAGTATCATGTAATACTCTTAGATGAATTAACACCTCACATATCAGTTTCTCAGAAAGCATTTTTCTAGTTTTTATATGAGGATATTTCCTTGTCACCATAAGATTCAATGCACTCTGAAATATCCCATTGCAGATTCCAAGAAAACAGTGTTAGCAAACTGCTCCATGAAAAGAACAGTGTAACACTGTGAGATGAATTCACATCACAAAGCAGTTTCTCAGAAAGATTCTTTCCAGCTTTTATCTGGGGATATTTCCTTTTTCACTGTAGGCCTCAATACACTCCCAATATCCCTTTGCAGATTCCATGAAAAGAGTTTTATCAAACTGCTCCATGAAAAGAAAGCTGAGATGAATTCACACATCACAAAGAGCTTTCTCAGAAAGCTTCTTTCTACTTTTTATCTGAGGATATTTCCTTTTCACCATAGGCTTCAATGCTCCCAAATATCCCTTCTCAGATTCCCCAAGAACAGTTTTACCAAACTGACCCATGAAAAGAATCATGTAACTCAGTGAGATGAATTAACACATCAAAAATCAGTTTCTCAGAAAGCTTCTTTCTAATTTTTGTACGAGGATATTTCCTTTTCACCATAACCTTCAATGCACTCCCAAATATCCCTTGCAGATTCCACGAAAACAGTGTTAGCAAACTACTCCATGAAAAGAAGGTGTAACTCTGTGAGATGAATTCACACATCACAAAGAACTTTCTCAGAAAGCTTCTTTCTAGTTTTTATCTGAGGATATTTCCTTTGTCACCATAGGCTTCAATGTGATCCAAAATATCCCTTCTCAGATTCCCCAAAACAGTGCTAGCAAACTGATCCATGAAAAGAATTGTGTAACTCTGTGAGATGAATTCACAAATCACAAAGCAGTTTCTCAGAAAGCTTCTTTCTAGTTTTTATATGAGGATATTTCCTTTGTCACCATAAGCTTCAATGTGCTCCCAAATATCCTTTGCAGATTCCACAAAACAGTGTTAACAAACTGCTCCATGAAAAGAAAGGTGTAACTCTGTGATGAATTCACACATCACAAAGAGTTTCTCAGAAAGCTTCTTTCTAGTTTTTATCTGAGGATATTTCCTTTGTCACCATAGGCTTCAATGCAATCCAAAATATCCCTTCTCAGATTCCAAAAACAGTGCTACAAACTGCTCCATGAAAAGAATCGTGTAACTCTGTGAGATGAATTAACACATCACAAAGCAGTTTCTCAGAAAGCTTCTTTCTAGTTTTTATCTGAGGATATTTCTTTGTCACCATAGGCTTCAATGCAATCCAAAATATCCCTTCTCAGATT
The DNA here is from genome assembly GCA_030247045.1 of Colobus guereza. Lineage (NCBI taxonomy): Eukaryota > Metazoa > Chordata > Mammalia > Primates > Cercopithecidae > Colobus > Colobus guereza. Next base: position 12,506,692 of record CM058079.1, on the reverse strand, counting down.
CCCCAAAACAGTGTTAGCAAACTGCTCCAATGAAAAGAATCATGTAACTCTGTGAGATGAATTCACACATCACAAAGAGTTTCTCAGAAAGCTTCTTTCTAATTTTTATCTGAGGATATTTCCTTTGTCACCATAGGCTTCAATGATCCAAAATATCCCTTTGCAGATTCCAAAAACAGTGTTATCAAACTGCTCCAATGAAAAGAACAGTGTAACTCTGTGAGATGAATTACACATCACAAAGTTTCTCAGAAAGCTTCTTCTAGTTTTTATCTGAGGATATTTTGTCACCATAGGCCTCAATGTGCTCCAAAATATCCTTTGCAGATTCCCCAAAACAGTGTTAGCAAACTGCTCCATGAAAAGAATTGTAACTCTGTGAGATGAATTCACATCACAAAGTTTCTCAGAAAGCTTCTTTCTAGTTTTTATCTGAGGATATTTCCTTTTCACCATAGGCTTCAATGCATCCAAAATATCCCTTGCAGATTCCACAAAACAGTGTTAGCAAACTGCTCCATGAAAAGAAATGTAACTCTGTGAGATGAATTCACACATCACAAAGCAGTTTCTCAGAAAGCTTCTTTCTAGTTTTTATCTGAGGATATTTCCTTTGTCACCATAGGCTTCAATGTGCTCCAAAATATCCCTTTGCAGATTCCAAAAACAGTGTTATCAAACTGCTCAATGAAAAGAACAGTGTAACTCTGAGATGAATTCACATCACAAAGCAATTTCTCAGAAAGCTTCTTCTAGTTTTTATCTGAGGATATTTCCTTTGTCACCATAGGCCTCAATGCTCCAAAATATCCTTGCAGATTCCAAAAACAGTGTTAGCAAACTGCTCCATGAAAAGAAAGTGTAACTCTGTGAGATGAATTCACATCACAAAGAACTTTCTCAGAAAGCTTCTTTCTAGTTTTTATCTGAGGATATTTCTTTGTCACCATAGGCTTCAATGATCCAAAATATCCTTCTCAGATTCCCAAAACAGTGCTACCAAACTGCTCCATGAAAAGAAAGGTGTAACTCTGTGAGATGAATTAACAAATCACAAAACAGTTTCTCAGAAAGCTCTTTCTAGTTTTTATCTGAGGATATTACCTTTTCACTATAGGTCTAGATGCACTCCCAAATATCCCTTTGCAGATTCCATGAAAGCAGTGTTAGCAAACTGCTCCATGAAAAGAAGGTGTAACTCTGTGAGATGAATTCACACATCACAAAGCAGTTTCTCAGAAGCTTCTTTCTAGTTTTTATCTGAGGATATTTCCTTGTCACCATAGGCTTCAATGCACTCCCAAATATCCCTTTCAGATTCCCCAAAACAGTGTTACCAAACTGCTCCATGAAAAGAAAGGTGTAACTCTGTGAGATGAATTCACAAATCACAAAGCAGTTTCTCAGAAAGTTTCTTTCTAGTTTTTGTCTGAAGATATTTCCTTTGTCACCCAAATCTTCAATGTGCTCCAAAATATCCTATTGCCGATTCCAAGATAACTGTGTTAGCAATCTGCTCAATGAAAAGAACAGTGTAACTCTGAGATGAATTCACCCATCACAAAGCATTTTCTCAGAAAGCTTCTTTCTAGTATTTATCTGAGAATATTTCCTTTTCACCATAGGCCTCAATGCTCCCAAATATCCTTTGCAGATTCCATGAAAACAGTGTTACAAACTGCTCCATGAAAAGAAAGGTGTAAATCTGTGAGATGAATTCACATCACAAAGCAATTTCTCAGAAAGCTTCTTTCTAGTTTTTATCTGAGGATATTTCCTTTTCACCATAGGCTTCAATGCTCCCAAATATCCCTTCTCAGATTCCAAAAACAGTGTTACCAAACTGCTCCATGAAAAGAATCATGTAACTCTGTGAGATGAATTCACACATCACAAAGCAGTTTCTCAGAAAGCTTCTTTCTAGTTTTTATCTGAGGATATTTCCTTTATCACCATAGGCTTCAATGTGCTCCAAAATATCCCTTTGCAGATTCCAAAAACAGTGTTAGCAAACTGCTCCATGAAAAGAAAGGTGTAACTCTGTGAGATGAATTCACACATCACAAAGCAGTTTCTCAGAAAACTTCTTTCTAGTTTTTATCTGAGGATATTTCCTTTGTCACCATAGGCTTCAATGATCCAAAATATCCTTCTCAGATTCCAAAAACAGTGTTAGCAAACTGATCCATGAAAAGAACAGTGTAACTCTGTGAGATGAATTCACACATCACAAAGCAGTTTCTCAGAAAGCTTCTTCTAGTTTTTATCTGAGGATATTTCTTTGTCACCATAAGCTTCAATGTGCTCCAAAATATCCCTTTGCAGATTCCAAAAAACAGTGTTAACAAACTGCTCCATGAAAAGAAAGGTGTAACTCTGTGAGATGAATTCACACATCACAAAGCAGTTTCTCAGAAAGTTTATTTCTAGTTTTTATCTGAGGATATTTCCTTTGTCACCATAGCTTCAATGCAATCCAAAATATCCCTTCTCAGATTCCAAAACAGTGCTACAAACTGCTCCATGAAAAGAATAGTGTAACTCTGTGAGATGAATTAACACATCACAAAGCAGTTTCTCAGAAAGCTTCTTTCTAGTTTTTATCTGAAGATATTTCCTTTGTCACCATAGGCTTCAATGTGATTCAAAATATCCCTTCTCAGATTCCCCAAAACAGTGCTACCAAACTGCTCCATGAAAAGAATCATGTAACTCTGTGAGATGAATTAACACATCACAAAGGAGTTTCTCAGAAAGCTTCTTTCTAGATTTATCTGAGGATATTTCCTTTGTCACCATAGGCTTCAATGCACTCCCAAATATCCTTTGCAGATTCCAAGAAAACAGTGTTATCAAACTGCTCAATGAAAAGAATGGTGTAACTCTGTGAGATGAATTCACACATCACAAAGCTGTTTCTCAGAAAGCTTCTTTCTAGTTTTTATCTGAGGATATTTCCTTTTCACCATAGGCCTCAATGCTCCAAAATATCCTTTGCAGATTCCAAAAACAGTGTTAGCAAACTGCTCCATGAAAAGAAAGGTGTACTTCTGAGAGATGAATTCACACATCACAAAGAATTTTCTCAGAAAGCTTCCTTCTGGTTTTTTTCTGAGGATATTTCCTTTGTCACCATAGGCTTCAATGTGATCCAAAATCTTCCTTCTCAGATTCCTGACAAACAGTGCTACCAAACTGTTCTATGAAAGGAATCGTGTAACTCTGTGAGATGAATTAACAAATTACAAAGCAGTTTCTCAGAAAGCTTCTTTCTAGTTTTTATCTGAGGATATTTACTTTTTCACTACAGGCCTCAAAGCTCTCCCAAATGTCCCTGTGCAGAATCCACAAAAACAGTGATAGTAAAGGGCTCCAAGAAAAGAAAGTTGTAACTCTGTGAAATGAATTAGCACATCACAAAACAGTTTTTCAGAAAGCTTCTTTCCAGTTTTTATATGAGAATATTTCCTTTGTCACCATAGGCTTCAATGTGATCCAAAATATCCCTTCTCAGATTCCCCAAAACAGTGTTAGCAAACTGCTCCATGAAAAGAATCGTGTAACTCTGTGAGATGAATTAACAAATTACAAAGCAGTTTCTCAGAAAGCTTCTTTCTAGTTTTTATCTGAGGATATTTCCTTTTCACCATAGGCTTCAATGCACTCCCAAATATCCCTTGCAGATTCCACAAAAACAGTGATAGTAAAGGGCTCCAAGAAAAGAAAGTTGTAACTCTGTGAAATGAATTAGCACATCACAAAACAGTTTTTCAGAAAGCTTCTTTCCAGTTTTTATATGAGAATATTTCCTTTGTCACCATAGGCTTCAATGTGATCCAAAATATCCCTTCTCAGTTTCCCTAAAAACACTGCTAGCAAACTGATCCATGAAAAGAATCGTGTAACTCTGTGGATGAATTAAAACATCACAGAGCGGTATCTGAGAAAACTTCTTTCTAGTTTTTATATGATATCATTTAATTTGTCAGAGTAAACATCAATGCACTGTGAAATATTCCATTTCAGATTCCAAGAAAATAGTGTTATCAAACTTCTCAATGAAAATCACAGTGTAACTCTGTGAGATGAATTCACACATCACAAAGCAGTTTCTCAGAAAACTTCTTTCTAGTTTTGTATGTGGATATTTTCTTTTAAACCATAGGCTTCAATGTGCTCAGAAATATCCCTTCTCACACACCACAAAAACAGTGATGCCAAAGTGCTCCCTCAAAAGAAACATTTATCTCTGTGAGATGAATGCCCAAATCACAAAGGATTTTCTCTGAAAGCTTCTCTCTAGTTGTTACCTGGAGAATTTCTGTTTTCACTTTAGGCCTCTATGTGCTCCGAAATATCCCATTATAGATTCTGCAAAAACAGTGTTACCAAACTGTTCAATGAAAAGAAAGATTTAACTCTGTGAGATGAATTCACTCATCACAAAACAGTCTCTCAGAAAGCTTCTTTCTAGATTTATCTGAGGATACTTCCTTTTTGAACATAGGCTTCTCTGTGCTCCGAATATCCCTCTGTAGATTCCACACAAACAGGGTTAACAAACTGCTCAATGAAAAGAGTGGTTTAAATCTGGAGATAAATTCACCCACCACAAAGAAATTTCTCAGAAAGCTCCTTGCTAAATTTCATCTCTGCAGCACATTTACTTTTCCACCATCAATCTCATTGCATTCCCAAATATCCCTTCTCAGATACCACAAAAACAGTGATGCTAAACTGTTCAATCAACAGAAAGGTTTATCTCTCTGAGATGAATACACACATCACAAAAGAGTTTCTCAAAAGCCTTCTCCCCAGTTTTTATCTGAAGATATTTCCTTTTTCACCATCAGCCTGTGTGAGCTGCCATATATCCCTTTGCAGATTCTGCAAAAACAGTGCTACCAAACTGCTCCAATGAAAAGAAAGTGTAACTCTGTGAGATGAATTCACCCAACACAAAGCAGTTTCTCATAAAGCTTCTTTCTCGTTTTTATCTGAGGATGTTTCTTTTTTCACCATAGGCCTCAAGGCACTCCCAAATATTCCTTTGCAAATTCCAGGAAAGCAGTGTTAGCTAACTTTTCCATGAAAAGAAAGTTGAAACTCTGTGAGATGAATTCACAAATCACAAAGCAGATTATCAGAAAGCTTCTTTTTGGTTTTTATCTTAGGATATTCCCCTTGTCATCATAGGCTTCAATGTGATCCAAAATATCCCTTCTCACATTCCCAAAAAAGTGTTACCACACTGCTACATGAAATGAATGATGTAACTCTGAGAGATGAATTAACACATGACAAAGCTGTTTCTCAGAATGCTTCTTTCTATTTTATATATGAGGATATTTCCTTTGTTGCCATAAACTACAATGTGCTCCAAAATATTCCATTGCAGATTCCAAGAAAGCAGTGTTAGCAAACTGCTTAATGAAAAGAACACTGTAATTCTGTGAGATGAACTCACACATCACAAAGTGTTTCACAGAAAGCTTCTTTTCAGTTTTTATCTGAGGATATTTCCTCTGTCACCATAGGATTCAATGTGCTCCCAAATATCCTGTTGCAGATTCCATGAAAACATTGTTAGCAAACTGTTCAATGAAAAGAATGGTGTAACTCTGTGAGATGAATTCACAAATCACCAAGCAGTTTCTCAGAAAGCTTCTTTCTGGTTTTTGTCTAAGGATATTTCCATTGTCACCATAAGTTTCAATATGCTCTTAAATATCCCAGTTCAGATTTCTCAAAAACAGTGTTAGCAAACTGCTTCAAGAAAAGACTTGTGTAACTCTGTGAGATGAATTCCCATATCACAAAGTGGTTTCTTAGAAAGCTTCTTTCTAGTTTTTATCTGATTATATTTCCTTTGTCACTGTGGGTTTTAATGATTTCAAAATATCCTTCTCAGATTCCCCAAAAAGTGTGCTACCAAAAGTGCTCCATAAAAAGAATCATGTAACTCTGTGAGATGAATTCACAAATCACAAAGCAGTCTCTCAGAAATCTTGTTTCTGGTTTTTTCTGAGGATATTTCCTTTGTCACCATAAGCTTCAATGGCTCCAAAATATCACATTGCAGATTCCAAGAAAACAGTGTTATCAAACTGCTCAGAGAAATAACAGTGTAACACTGTGAGATGATTTCACACATCAGAAAGCAGTTTCTCAGAAAGCTTCTTTTTGGTTTTCATCTGAGGGTATTTCCTTTTCACTCTGGCCCTCAATGCACTCCCAAATAGCCCTTTGCAGGTTCCACAAAAACAGTGTTAGCAAACTGCTCAATGAAAAAAACGGTGTATCTCCATGAGATTTTTTCACACATCACAAAGCAGTTTCTTAGAAAGCTTCTTTGTAGTTTTTTCTGAGGATAGTTCTTTTTTCACCATAGGCCTCAATACACTCTGAAATCTCCTTTGCAGGTTCCACGAAAACAGTGTTAGCAAACTGCTCCATGATAAGACAGGTGTAACTCTGTGAGATGAATTCAAACATCACAAAACAGTTTCTCAGAAAGCCTCTTTCTCGTTTTTATCTGAGGATATTTCCTTTGTCACCATAGACTTCAATGTGATCTAAAATATCCCTTCTCAGATTCCCCAAAACAGTGCTACCAAACGGATCCATGAAAAGAATCATGTAACTCTGTGAGATGATCTCTAAAATCACAAAGCGGTTTCTCAGAAAGCTTCCTTTAGTTTTTAGGTGAGAATGTTTCCATTGTCACCATAAGCTTCAATACCTCTGAAATATCCCACTGAAAACTCCAAGAAAACAGTGTTAGCAAACTGATCAATGAAAAGAAAGGTGTAAATCCGTTAGATAAACCCACATATCACAAAGCAGTTTCTCAGAAAACTTCTTTCTAGTTTTTGTCTGAGGATATTTCCTTTTTCACCATCAGCTTCAATGTGCTCTGAAATATCCCACCCCAGATTCCAAGGAAACAGTGTTAGCAAACTACACAATGAAAAGAACAGTGTAACTTTGTGAGATGAATTCAAACATCATAAAGCAGTTTCTCAGAAAGCTTCTTTCTAATTTTTATCTGAGGATATTTCCTTTTCACCATAGGCCTCAATGTGCTCCCTAATATCCTTCTGAAGATTCCATGAAAACAGTGTTAGCAAACTGATCCATGAAAAGAAAGGTGTAACTCTGTGAGATTAATTCACACATCACAAAGAAGTTTCTCAGAAGGTTCTTTCTAGTTTTTATCTGAGGATATTTCCTTTGTCAGCATAGGCTTCAATGTGATCCAAAATATCCTTCTCAGATTCCCCAAAAAGAGTGCTAAAACTGTTCCATGAAAAGAAAGTGTAACTCTGTGAGATGAATTCACAATCAGAAAGCAGTTTCTCAGAAAGATTTTTTCTTATTTTTCTCTGAGAATATTTGCTTCATCACCATAATTTTCATTGTGCTCCAAAATATCCTATTTCAGATTCCAAGAAAACAATGACAAGAATGGTGTAACTCTGTGAGATGAACTCACAGATTACAAGGTAGTTTCTCAGAAAGCTTCTTTCTAGTTTTTATCTGAGGATATTTCATTTTTCACTATAGGCCTCAATGTGCTCCCAAATATCACTTTGTAGATTCCACAAAAACAGTGATAGCAAACCGTTCCATGAAATGAAAGCGTACCTCTGTGAGATCCATTCACACATCACAAAGAATTTTCTCAGAAAACTTCTTTCTACTTTTTATCTGAGGATATTTCCTTTGTCACCATAGTCTTTAAATCAAATCAAATTATCCCTTCTCAGATTTTCCAAAAACAGTGCTACCAAACTGATCCATGAAAGGAATTGTGTAACTCAAAGTGGTTTCACAGAAAGATTCTTGCTAGTTTTTATATGAGGATATTTCCTTTGTCACCATAAACTTCAATGCGCTCTGATATTTCCCATTGCAGATTCCAAGAAAACTGTGTTAGCAAACAGCTCAATGAAAAGAACAGTATAACTCTGAGAGATGAATTCACACATCAGAAAGCAGTTTCTCAGAAAGCTACTTTCTAGTTTTTATCTGAGAATGTATACTTTTTCACCATAGGCATCTATGCACTCCCAAATATCCCTTTGTAGACTCCAGAAAAACAGTGTTAGCAAACTGCTCCATAAAAAAAGGTGTAACTCTGTGAGATGATTTGACACATCACAAAGAACTTTCTCAGAAAGCTTCTTTCTAATTTTTATCTGATGGTGTTTCCTTTGTCACCACAGGCTTCAATGCAATCCAAAATATGCCCTCTCGGATTCCCCAAAAACAGTGCTACAAAACTATTCCATAAAAGAATGGTTTAACTCTGTGTGATGAATTCACATATCACAATGCAGTTTCTTAGAAAATTTCTTTCTAGGTTTTATCTGAAGAAATTTACTTTTCACCATATTCCTCAATGCACTCTCGAATATCCCATTGCAGAATAAATGAAAAATTTTTTAGCAAACTAGTCAAAGGAAACAGTGGTGTAACCCTGTTAGGTGAATTCACACATCACAAAACAGTTTCCCAGAAAGCTTCTCTTTGTTTTTATCTGAGGATAATTCCTGTGTCACCATAGGCTTCAATGCGCTCCCAAATATCCTATCACAGATTCCATGAAAACGTTGTTATCAAACTGGTCCATGAGAAGAAAGGTTTAACTCTGGGAGATGAATTCACACAACACAAAGAACTTTCTCAGACAGATTGTTTCTAGTTTTTATCTGAGGATATTTCCTTTGTCACCAAAGGCTTCAATGTGATCCAAATATTCGTTCTCAGATTCCCCAAAACACTGTTACCCAACTGATACATGAAAATGATCATGTACCTCTGTGAAATGAAATAAAACATCACAAAGCAGTTTTTTAGAAAGCTTCCTTCTAGCTTTTATATGAGGATATTTCCTTTTTCACTATTGGTCTGAATACGCTCCGGACTATCCTATTGCCAATTCCATGAAAACAGTGTTAGCAAACTGCTCCATGTAAAGAGAGATGTAAATCAGTGAGATGAATTCACACATCACAAAGACGTTTCTCATAAGGTTTCTTTCTAATTTTTATTAGAGGACATTTCCTTTCTCACCATAGGCTACAATGTGATCCAAAATATCCCTTCTCAGATCCCCCAAAAACAGTGCTACCAAACTGCTTCATGAAAAGAAAGTGTAACTCTGTGAGATGAATTCATAAATCAGAAAGTAGTTTCTCTCAAATTTTTCCCTGAGAATATTTGCTTCATCTCCATAACTTTGATTTTGCTCTGAAATATCCCTTTGCAGATTCCAAGAAAATGGTGTTAGAAAGCTGCTCAATGAAAAGAATGATGTAACTCTGTGAGATGAATTCACGCATTTACACAGCAGTTTCTCAGTAAACTTCTTTCTAGTTTTTATCTCAGGGTATTCACTATAGGCCTCAATGTATTCCCAAATATCGCTTTGCAAGTTGCATGAAAACAGTGTTAGCAAACTCCTCCATGAAAAGAAAGTTGTAAATCTGTGAGATGAATCCACACATCAAAAGCAGTTTCTCAGAAGTCTTCTTTCTAGTTTTTATCTGAGTTTTTCTTGTCACCATAGACTTAAATGCAATCCCAAATATCCCTTTTCAGATTCACCAAAAACATGCTACCAAACTGCTCCATGGAAAGAAAGGTGTAACTCTGTGAGACAATTACAAATCACCAAGCAGCGTCTCAGAAAGCTTTCAAGATTTTGTCTGAGGATACTTCCTTTGTCACCATCAGCTTCAATGTGCTTCGAAATATGCCACGCCAGATTCCAAGAAATCAGTGTTAGCAAACTACTCAAGGAAAAGAACAATGTAACTTCATGAGGTGAATTCACACATCACAAAGCAGTTTCTCAGAAAGCTTCTTTCTACTTTTTCTCTGATTATATTTCCTTTTTCACCATAGGCCTCAATGTGCTCTGAAATATCCCTCTGCAGATTCCACGAAAAGAGTGTTAGCAAACTGATCCATGAAAAGAAAGGTGTAACTCTGTGAGATGAATTCACACATTACAAAGAAGTTTCTCAGAAAGCTTCTTTCTCGTTTTTATCTTAGGATGTTACATTTTTCATGATAGGCCTCAGTGGCCTCTAGAATATCCCTTTGCAGATTCCATGAAAATAGTATTAGCAAACTGCTCCATGAAAAGAAATGTGTTAATCTGTGAGATGAATTCACACATCAGTCAGCAGTTTCTCAGAAATTTCTTTTTGATTTTTGTCTGAGGATATTTCCTTTTTCACTGTAGGCTTCAATGTACTCCCAAATATCCTATTGCAGATTCCCCAAAAACAGTGCTACAATGTGATCCATGATAAGAATCATGTAACTCTGTGAGATGAATTAACACATCACAAAGCGGTTTCTCAGAAAACTTCTTTCTAGTTTTTACATGAGGATGTTTCCTTTGTCACCATAAGCTCAATGCACTCTGAAATATCCGATCTGATTGCAGATTCCAAGAAAAGAGTGTTCACAAAATGCTCAATGAAAACAACATTTTAACTCTCTGAGATGAAATCACACATCACAAACCTGTTTGTCGGAAAGCTTCTTTCTAGTTTTTATCTGAGGATATTTCCTTTGTCACCATAGGCTTCAATGCAATTCCAAATATCCCTTGTCAAATTCCCCAAAAACAGTGCTAATAATCTTCTTCATAAAAGTGTAGTGTAACTCTTGGAAATGAATTATCACATCACAAAACTGTTTCTCAGAAAGCTTCTTTCTACTTTTTATCTGAGAAAAATTCCTTTTTCACCATATTCCTCAATGCACTCCCGAATATCCCATTGCAGTTTCCATGAAAAGTACTTTAGCAAACCGCTCCAAGAAAAGAACCGTTCTACACTTTGAGATGAATACACACATCACAAATCAGTTTCTCAGAGATTCTGTCTGGTTTATATCTGAGAATATTCACTTTGTCACCATAGGCTTCAATGTGATCCAAAATATCCCTTGTCAAATTCCCCAAAAACAGTGCTAATAATCTTCTTCATAAAAGTGTAGTGTAACTCTTGGAAATGAATTATCACATCACAAAACTGATTCTCAGAAAGCTTCTTCCTACTTTTTATCTGAGAAAAATTCCTTTTTCACCATATTCCTCAATGCACTCCCGAATATCCCATTGTAGTTTCCACGAAAAGTACTTTAGCAAACCGCTCCAAGAAAAGAACTGTTCTACACTTTGAGATGAATACACACATCACAAAGCAGTTTCTCAGAAAGATTCTGTCTGGTTTTTATCTGAGAATATTCACTTTGTCACCATAGGTTTCAAATTGATTCAAAATATTCCTTCTCAGATTCCCCAAAAACAGTGCTACGAAGCTGTTTCATGAAAATAATCATGTAAATCTGTGAGATTAATTCACAAATCACAAAAGAGCTTCTCAGAAAGTTTCTGTCTAGTTTTATATGAGGATATTTCCTTTTTCACTATAAGCTTCAATGCACTCTGAAATATCCAATTGCAGATTCCAAGAAAACAATGTTAGCAAACTGCTCTATGAAAACAACATTGCAACTCTCTGAGATGAATCACAAAACACAAAGTGGTTTCTCAGAAACCTTCTTTCTTGCTAATATCTGAGGATATTTCCTTTTTCACCATATTCCTCACTGCACTTCTTAATATCCCGTTGCAGATTCCACAAAAACAGTGTTAGTAAACTGCTCTATGAAAAGAAAATTGAAAATCTGTGAGATGAATTCACACATCAAAAAGCACTTTCTCAGAAGGCTTCCTTTTTGTATTTGTTTCAGGATAATTTGATGTCACCATAGGCTTCAATGTGCTCCCAAATATCCTATTGCAGAATCCATGAAAACAGAGTTAGCATCTGCTCCATGAAAAAAAGATGTAACTCTGTGAGATGAATTCTCATGTCACAAAGAACTTTCTCGGAAAGCTTCTTTCTAGTTTTGATCTGAGGATATTTCTTTAGTCACCTTGAGCTTTAATGCGATTGAAAATATCCATTCTCAGATTCCCCAAAAACAGTGCTACCAAACTGCTCCATGAAAAGACTCGTGTAACTCTGTGAGATGAATTCAAAAATAATAGTTTCTTACAAAGCTTCTTTCTAGTTTTTATCTGAGGATATTCCCTTTTTCACCATACACCACCACTTGCTCCCAAATATCCCTTTGCAGATTCCACAAAAACACTTCAATATGCTCCAAAATATTCCATTGTAGATTCCAAGAAAACAGTGTTAGCCAACTGCTCCATGAAATACAGTGTAATTCTGTGCCTTGAATTCAAACATCACAAAGTCAATTTTCAGAAAGCTTCTTTCTAGTTTTTCAATGAGAGTATTTCTTTTTTCACTATATGCCTCAATATGCTCCCAAATATCCCTTTGCAGGTTCCACAAAAAGAATGTTAGCAAACTGCTCCATGAAAAGAAAGGTGTAACTCTTTGAGATGAATTCACACATCACAAGGAACTTTCTCAGGAAGCTTCTTTCTAGTTTTTATCTGAGGATATTCCCTTTGTCACCATAGGCTTCAATGAGTTCCACAATATGCTATTGCACATTCCAAGAAAACAGTGTTATCAAACTGCTCAATGAAAACAACAGTGTAGCTCTGTGAGACAAATTCACACATCACAAAGTAATTTCTCTGAAAGCTTCTTTCTAGTTTTTATCTGAGGATACTTCCTCTGTCACCATATGCTTCAATGTGATCCAAAACATCCCTTCTCAGATTCCGCATAAACAGTGCTACCAAATTGTTCCATGAAAATATCGTGCAACACTATGAGATGAATTCATAAACCACAAAGCAGTTTCTCAGAAAACTTCTTTCTATTTTTTATCTGAGGATATTTTCTTTTTCTCTGTAGGCCTCAATGCACTCCCAAATATCCTCTTTCAGATTCCATGAAAACAGTGTTAGCAAACTCTTCCATGAAAAGACAGGTTTAACTCTGTGAGATGAATTCATAAACCACAAAGCAGTTTCTCAGAAAACTTCTTTCTAGTTTTTATCTGAGGATATTTCCTTGGTCACTATAGGCTTCAATGTGATCCAAAATATCCCTTCTTAGATTCCCCCAAAGCAGTGTTACCAAACTCTTCCATGAAAAGAAAGGTTTAACTCTGTGAGATGAATTCACACGTCACAAAGAAGTTTATCAGAAAGTTTGTTTCTAGTTTTTATTTGAGGATATTTCCTTGATCACTATAGGCTTCAATGTGATCCAAAATATCCCTTCTTAGATTCCCCCAAAGCAGTGTTACCAAACTGCTCCCTGAAAAGAATCTTGTAACTCAGTGAGATGAATACAAAAATCACAAAGCAGTTTCCCAGGAAGCTTCTTTCTAGTTTTTGTCTGAGGATATTTCATTTGTCACCATAATCTTCAATGTGCTACAAAATATCCCATTTCAGATTCCCAGAAAACAGTGTTAGCAAACTGCTCAATGAAAGAAACAGTGAAACTCTGTGAGATGAATTCACACATCACAAAGCAGTTTCTCAGAAAGCTTCTTTCTAGTTTTTATCTGAGGATATTTCCTTTTTCACCATAGGCCTCAAGGTGCTCTCAACTATCCCTTTGCAGATTACACGAAAGCAGTGTTTTCAAACAGTTCAATGAAGAAAATGGTGTAACTCTCTGAGACAAATTCACACATCACAAAGCAGTTTCTGTGAAAGCTTCTTTCTAGTTTTTATTTGAGGTTATTTACTTTGCCACTGTAAGTTTCAATGTGCTCCAGAGTATACCATTGCAGATTCCATGAAAACAATGTTAGCAAACTGCTCAATGAAAAGAACAGTGTAACCCTGTGAGATGAATTCACACACCACAAAGCAAATTCTCAGAAAGCTTCTTTCTACTTTTTATGTGAGGATATTTCCTTGTCACTATATTCCTCAATGCTCTCCCAAATATCTCTTTGTAGACTATATGAAAACAGTGTTAGCACACAGATCCATGAAAAGAATGGTGTAACTCTGTGAGATGAATTCACACATCATGAAGAACTTTTTCAGAACGCTTCTTACTAGTTTTTATATGACGGTATTTCCTTTGTCAACATAGGCTCAATTGCGATTCAAAATATCCCTTCTCAGATTGCCCAAAAACAGTGCTATCAAACTGCTCCAATAAAAGAATATTGTAACCCTGTGAAACGAATTCACAAACAACAAAGCAGTTTCTCAGAAAGTTTATTTTTAGTTTTTATATGAGGATATTTCCTTTGTCACCAAAAGCTTCAATGCGCTCCAAAATATCCCATTGTAGATTGCAAGAAAACAGTGTTAGCAAACTGCTCAATGAAAAGAGCAGTGTAATCATGTGGGATGAATTCACACATCACAAGGCAGTTTCTCAGAAAGCTTCTTTTCGTTATTATCTGAGTATATTTCCTTTGTCACCATAGGCTTCAATGCTCTCCCAATTATCCTATTGCAGAATCCACGGGAACTGGTTATCAAACTGCTCAATGAAAAGAAAGATGTAACTCTTTGAGATGAATTCACACATCACAAAGCATTTTCTCAGAAAGCTTCTTTCTAGTTTTGATCTGAGGATATTTCTTTTTTCACTATAGGCCTCAATGTGCTCCCAAATATCCTATGCAGATTCCACTAAAACAGTGTTACCAGACTGCTCCTTTGAAAGAAATGTAACTCTGTGAGATGAATTCAATGTTCCAAAAGAACTTTCTCAGGAAGCTTCATTAAAGTTTTTATCTGAGGAAATTTCCTTTCTCACCAAAGGCTTCAATGCAATCCCAAACATCCCTAATCAGATTCCCTAAAAACAGTGCTACCAATCTGCTCCATGAAAAGAAAGGTGTAACACTGTGAGATGAATTCACAAATCACAAAGCTGTTTCTCAGGAAGTGTCTATCTAATTATTGTCTGAGGATATTTCCTTTTTCACAAATAGGCCTCAATGTGCTTCCAAATGGCCCATTGCAGATTCTATGAAAACAATGTTATCAAACAGTTCAAAGAAAAGAAAAGTGTAACTCTGAGAGATGAATTCACACATCACAAATCAGTTTCTCAGAAAGCTTCTTTCTAGTTTTTATCTGAGGATATTTCTTTTTCACTATAGGCCTCAATGCTCCCAAATATCCTATGCAGATTCCACAAAACAGTGTTACCAAACTGCTCCATGAAAAGAAAGGTGTAACTCTGTGAGATGAATTCACATCACAAAGAACTTTCTCAGAAAGCTTCTTTGTTTTTTTTATCTGAGGATATTTCCTTTTCACCATAGGCTTCAATGCAATCCCAAACATCCCTAATCAGATTCCCCAAAACAGTGCTACCAATCTGCTCCATGAAAAGAAAGGTGTAACTGTGAGATGAATTCACAAATCACAAAGCTGTTTCTCAGAAAGCTTCTTTCTAATTTTTATCTGAGGATATTTCCTTTTCACCATAGGCTTCAATGCTCCAAATATCCCATTGCAGATTCCAAAAACAGTGTTATCAAACTGCTCAATGAAAAGAAGTGTAACTCTGAGAGATGAATTCACACATCACAAATCAGTTTCTCAGAAAGCTTCTTTCTAGTTTTTATCTGAGGATATTTCCTTTGTCACCATAGATTTCAAAGTAATCCAAAATATACCTTCTCAGATTCCTCAAAAACAGTGCTACCAAACTGCTCTACAAAAAGTATGGTGTAACTGTGTGAGATAAATTCACAAATCACAGGACAGTTTCTCAGAACGTTTCTTTCTAGTTTTTGTCTGAGGATATTTCCTTTGTCACCATAGGATTCAATGCGCTCACAAATATCCTGTTGCAGATCCCAAGAAAACAGTTAGCAAACTGCTCATTGATAATAACAGTGTAACTCTGTGAGATGAATTCACACGTCACAAAGAAGTTTCTCAGAAAGCTTCTTTCCATTTTGTATCTGAGGATATTTCCTTTGTCACCATAGGCTTCAATATGATATCAATTTTTCCTTCTCAGATTCATAAAAAACAGTTTTACCAAATTGCTCCTTGAAGAGAATCGTGTAATTCTGTGTGATGTATTCACAAATCACAAATCAATTTCTGAGAAAGTTTCCTTTTGTTATTGTCTGAGGATATTTCCTTTATTAGCATAAGCTTCAATGTGATCCAAAATATCCCACTGCAGATTAAATGAAAACAGTGTTATCAAACTGCCCAATGAAAAAACAGTATAGCTCTGTGAGATGAATTCACATATCACAAAGTAGTTTCTCAGAAAGCTTCTTTCTAATTTTTATATGAGGATATTTCCTTTGTCACCATAAGCTTCAATGCACTCTGAAATATCCCATTGCAGATTCCAAGAAAACAGTGTTAGCAAACTGCTCTATGAAAAGAACAGAGTAAATCTGTGAGATAAATTCAAAGATGACAAAACAGTTTCTCAGAAAGCTTCTTTCTAGATTTTATCTGAGGATATTTCCTTTTTCACCTTAGGCCTCAATGCACTCCCAAATATCCCTTTGCAGATACCACAAAAACAGTTTTCACAACCTACTCAATGAAAAGAATTGTGTAACTCTATGAGATGAGTTCACACATCACAAAGAACTTTCTCAGAAAGATTCTTTCTAATTATTATCTAAGGATATTTCCTTTGTCATCATAGGTTTCAATGTGATCCAAAATATCCCTTCTCAGATTCCCCAAAAACAGTGCTAAAAAACTGCACCATGAAAAGAATCGTGTACCTCTGTGAGAGGAATTCATACATCACAAAGCAGTTTCTCAGAAAGCTTCTTTATACTTTTTGCCTGAGGATATTTCGTTTTCCATCAAAGGCCTCAATGCACTCCCAAATATCCCATTGCATGTTCCACGAAAACAGTGTTGATGAGTTAATCCTTGAAAAGAAAGGTGTAACTCTGTGAGGTGAATTCACATATCACAAAGAATTTTCTCAGAAAGCTTCTTTCTAATTTTTATCTGAGGATATTTCCTTAGTCACCGTAGGTTTCAATGTGATCCAAGATATCCCTTCGCAGATCGCCAAAAACAGTGCTACCAAACTGTTCCATTAATAGAATGGTGTAACTCTGTGAGATCAATTCACATATCACAAAGCTGTTTCTCAGAAAACATCTTCCTATTTTTTTCTGAGGATATTTCCTTTTTCACCATATTCTAAAATGCACTCCCAAATATCCCATTGCTGATTAATTTAAAACAGTGTTAAACTTCTCAAGGAAAATAACAGTAAATCTCTGTGAAGTGAATTCGCATATCACAAAGCAGTTTCACAGAAAGCTTCTTCTTGGTTGTTATCTCCGGATATTTCCCTTGTCTCCCTAGGGTTCAATGTGCTCCCAAATATCTCCTCTCAGATAACATGAAAACAGTGATGTCAAATTGCTCAACAAATAAAGAGGTTAAACTCTCTGAGATGAATACACACATCACAAAGTTTCTCAGAAAGCTTTTTTTCTAGTTTTTATCTGAGGATATTTCCTTGTCTCCCTAGGGTTCAATGTGCTCCCAAATATCCCTTTGCAGATTCCACAAAACAGTGCTACCAAACTGCTCAATGAAAAGAAGGTTTAACTCTGTGAGATGAATTCACACATCACAAAGTTTCTCAGAAAGCTTCTTTCTAGTTTTTATCTGAGGATATTTCCTTTTCACCATAGGCTTCAATGTGATCCAAATATCCCTTATCAGACATGAGAAAACAGTGTTAGCAAATTGCTCCATGAAAAGAATCGTGTAAGTCAGTGAGATGAATTCACATATCACAAAGTAATTTCTCAGAAAGCTTCTTTTCAATTTTTGTCTGAATATGTTTCCTTACCCTAAGTGTCAATGCTCCAAATATAATATTACAGATTCCATGAAAACAGTGTTATTAAACTGCTCAATGAAAAGCAGAGTGTAATTCTATGAGATGAATTCACACATCACAAAGCAGTTTCTCAGAAAGCTTTTTGTTTTTTATCTGATGATATTTCCTTGGTCACCGTAAGCTTCAATGCAATGACAATTATCCCTTCTCAAACTAACCAAAAACAGTGCTACAAAACTGATCCATGGAAAGCATCATGTAACTCTGTGGGAAGAATTCAATATCAAAAAAGAAGTTTCTCAGAAATATTCTTCCTACTTTTTGCCTGAGGATAATTCCTTTGTCTCCCTAAGCTTCAATGTCCTCTCTAATATCCTTTTGCAGATTCCACGTAAACAGTGTTATCACACTGCTCTAAGAAAAGAATAGTGTAACTCTGAGAGATGAATTCACATATCACAAAGGGGTTTCTAAGAAAGCTTCTTTCTAGTTTTCATCTCAGGATATTTATCTTTTCACTATAGAACTCAATGCACTCCAAAATATATCTTTGCAGATTCCACAAAAACAGTGTTAGCAAACTGCTCCATGAAAAGAAAGGTGTAACTCTGTGAGATGAATTCACACATCACAAAGACCTTTCTCAGAAAGTGTCTTTCTAGTTTGTATCAGAGGATATTTCCTATGTCACAATAGGCATCAATGTGATTCAAAATATCCCTTCTCAGATTCCCCCAAAACAGTGCTCCAAAATGATACATGAAAAGAATCGTGTAACTCTGTGAGATAAATTCACAAGTCATAAAACAGTTTCACAGAAACCTTCTTTTTGGTTTTTATCTGAGGATATTTCCTTCATCACCATAGGCATCAAGGTGCTCTGAAATATCCTGTTAGAGATTCCACAAAAACTGTGTTATCAATCTGATCAAGAATAGAACAGTGTAAATCTGTGAGATGAATTCACACATCAAGAAACAGTTTCTCAGAAAGCTCCTTTTTTGTTTTTATCTGAGGATATTTAGTTTTTCACCATCGGCCACAATGTGTTCCCAAAAATCCATTGCAGATTACAAGAAAACAGCGTTAGCAAACTGCTTTATGAACAGAAAGGTGTAATTCTGTGAGGTTAATTCACAGATTACAAAGCAATTTCTTAGAAAGCTTCTTTCTAGTTTTTGTCTGAGGACATTTCCTTTGACACTATAAGCTTCAATGCACTCCAAAATATCCCATTGTAGATTCCAAGAAAACAGTGTTAGCAAACTGTTCAATGAAAAGAAAGGTGTAACTGGTGAGTGTTGGAGAGGATGTGGAGAAATAGGAACACTTTTACACTGTTGGTGGGATTGTAAACTAGTTCAACCATTATGGAAAACAGTATGGCGATTCCTCAAGGATCTAGAACTAGATGTACCATATGACCCAGCCATCCCACTACT
This sequence comes from Colobus guereza, assembly GCA_030247045.1. Classification (NCBI taxonomy): domain Eukaryota; kingdom Metazoa; phylum Chordata; class Mammalia; order Primates; family Cercopithecidae; genus Colobus; species Colobus guereza. The sequence goes on along the minus strand of CM058079.1, from coordinate 12,487,458 downwards.
GGGTATATACCCAAAGGATTATAAATTATTCTACTACAAAGACACATGCACACGTATGTTTATTATGCACTATTCACAAGAGCAAAGACTTGAATCAACCCAAAGATGAGAAGGGGAGGGATTGCATTGGGGAGTTATACCTGATATAAATGATGAATTGATGGGTGCTGACGAGTTGATGGGTGCATCACACCAACATGGCACAAGTATACATATGTAGCAAACCTGCACGTTATGCACATGTACCCTAGAACTTAAAGTATAATAAAAAAAAAAAAAATAAAAAAAAAAAAAAAAAAAAAAGAAAAGAAAGGTGTAACTCTGTGAGATGAATTCACACATCACAAAATTGTTTCTCAGAAATCTTCTTTCTAGTTTTTATCTGAGGATATTTCCTTTTTCACCATAGGCTTCAATGTGCTCCCAAATATCCTTTTGCAGATTCCAAGAAAACAGTGTTATCACACTGCTCTAAGAAAAGAATAGTGTAACTCTGAGATGAATTCACATCACAAAGAACTTTCTCAGAAAGGTTCTTTTTGGTTTTTATCTGAGGATATTTCCT
>CM058079.1:12467008-12486393 GCA_030247045.1 Colobus guereza | reverse complement strand
TCCTGAGCTCAAGCAATCCACCTGCCTCAGCTTCCCAAAGTGCTGGGATTACCAAATATTTCATAGTGACAATGATGATGGTGGTGGTAGTGATGATGCTGATATAAACATGGTACTTACTATATGCCAGACACTGTTGTAAGTATTTTTCATGTAATAACTCATTTAATCTTCTGAACACACCATAATTATACCCTTTTGCAGATGAGCAGACTGAAACAGAAAAGTAAACTCTCCCAGAGTCACACGGCTACTCAGGAAGGATAGTTCATAGTCTCTACTCTTCATGAGACACTCTGAAAACCCACTGCGAAGGAAGCTGAGATATGAATGACAGGTAGGAGCCAGCCCTGACAAGACCAGGCCAGGAGAGTATCCCAAGAGGAAGGGAACAAGGAGAGGGGATGGTGTAGCCAGAGCTGATGGGCGAAGCCCAGATTGGAGAGAGAGATGGTAGAGGAAGCCCAGATCACGTAAGGCTTTGGGAAGCCACTGATGGGTGCTGAGTCAGGAAGTGGTAGAACCTGAACAGCATCGTGGAAACAGCCCTCTGACTGGTGTGGGGATTATTCCCAGGGAGAGGGCAAGAACAGAAGCAGGGCGTCCCATTGAGAGGCTATTGTGAAGGCCCAGGCTGGGATAGATGCGGGCAGGCCATGCCTAGTCATCAAATTTGTTATGTATTTGAATATAGAGCCAAACACTACTTTCATGGTATATCTTCAGTCTTTTCTGATCATGGGATCTTCCTCTACTACCTTTCAAAATATGTTTCTTTCTCAGGAATTTTAAGATTCTTGCTACAAAATACAAAGTGAAATACAATTTTATTTATTTATTTATTTATTTTTAATTATACTTTATGTTCTTGGGTACATGTGCTGGCGTGCAGGTTTATTACATACGTATACATGTGCCATGTTGGTGTGCTGTACCCATTTTAAACTTGTCTGATAAATTTGATGTCTAGACCATCACTATCCAATAGTAATATACAACAACATGTACCCTAGAACTTAAAGTATAATAAAAAAAAAAAAGAAAAAAAAGAAAAAAAAAAAAAACAAAAAGCAGTTTCTCAGGAAGTTTCTTTCTAGTTTTTGCCTAAGGATATTTTGTTTGTCACCATAAACTTCAATGCTCTGAAATATCCCATTGCAGATTCCAAGAAAACACTGTTACCAAACTGCTCAATGAAAAGAACAGTGTAACTCTGTGAGATCAATTCACCCATGAAAAGCAGTCTCTCAGAAAGCTTCTTTTTGGTTTTTGTCTGCAGATAATTCGTTTGTCAATATAAACTTCAAATACTCTATCAAATATCCCATTGCAGATTTCACAAAAACAGTGTTATCAAACTGCTCAATGAAAAGAACAGTGTAACTCTGTTGGATGAATTCACACATCACAAAGAACTTTCTCAGAAAGCTTCTTTCAAGGTTTTATCTGAGGATATTTACTTTGACACCATAGGCTTAATTGTTATTCCAAATATCCGTTCTCAGATTAACCATAAACAGTGTTACCAAACTGATCGATGAAAAGAATCATGTAACTTTGTGAGACGAATTCACAAATCACAAAGCAGTTTCTCAAAAATATTCTTTTTAGTTTTTGTCTGAGGATATTTCCTTTGTCTCACTAAGCTTCAATGCGCTCTGAACTATTTCACTGTGATTCCAAGAAAACAGTGTTAGCAATCTGCTAAATGAAAAGAATGGTGTAACTCTGAGATAAATTCATACATCACAAAGCAGTTTCTCAGAAATCTACTTTCTAGTTAGTATCTGAGGATATTCTCTTTCCCACAACAGGCTTCAATGGGCTCCCTAACATTACTTTGCAAATTCCATAAAAACGGTGTTAGAAAACTGTACCATGAAAAAAAGGTGTAACTCTGCAAGATGAATTCACACATAATAAGAAACTTTCTCAGAAATCTTCTTTCTAGTTTTTGTCTGAGGATATTTGATTTTTCACCATAGGACTCAATGCCCTCCCAAATATCCCTTTGCAGATTCCATGAAAAGAGTGTTATCAAACTGCTCCATGAAAAGAAAGGTGTAACTCTGTGATATGAATTCACAAATCATGAAAAGTTTTCTCAGAAAATTTCTTTCTAGTTTTTATCTGAAGATATTTCCCTTGTCACCATAGGATTCAATGCCATCCAAAATAGCCCTTCTCAGATTCCGCAAAAACAGGGTTATCACAGTGCTCCATGAAAAGAATCATGTAAATCGATGAGATAAATTCAGAAATCACAAAGCAGTTTCTCAGGAATCTTTCTTCTTTTGTCTGAGGATATATCGTTTGTCTCCCTAAGCTTCAATGTGCTCCAAAATATCCCATTGCAGGAATGATTGGTGTTATTTTGTGAGATGAATTCACACATCACAAAGTTGCTTCTCAGAAAACTTCTTTTAGGTTTTTAACTGAGGATATTACCTTTTTCACCTTATGCCTCAATGTGCTCCACAGTATAATTCATTTGTCACCATATTCTCAATGACCTCCCACATATCCTATTACAGATTCCATGAAAATAGTATTAGGAAGCTTCTCCATGAAACAAAGGTGTAACTCTGTAAGATTAAATCACACATCACAAAGAAATTTCTCAGAAATATTTTTTCTAATTTTCATCTGAGGATATTTCATTTGTCACCAAAGACTTCAACACGATCCAAAATATCCCTTCTCAGATTCCCCAGAAACAGGGCTACCAAACTGCTCCATGAAAGGGATGTCATAACTCAGAGAGATAAAATCACAAACCACAGAGAAATTTCTCAGTAAGCTTCTTTCTAGTTTTTATCTGAGGATATTTCCTTTGTCACTATAAGCTTCAATGCGCTCTGAGATATCCCGATGCAGACTCCAAGAAAGCAGTATTAGCACACTGCGAAATGAAAAGCACAGTGAAATTCTGTGAGGTGAATTCACACATCACAAAGCAGTTTCTCAGAAAGCTTCTTTTTGGTTTTTATCTGAGGATATTTCCTTTGTCACCATAGGCTTCATTGTGCTCGAAAATATCCTCTTGAAGATTCCACAAAAACAGTGTTATCACATTGCTCCATGAAAAGAACGGTGTAACTCTGTGAGATGAATTCACACAACACAAAGTAGTTTCTCTAAAACTTCCTTTTTGTTTTATCTGAGGATATTCCCTTTTTCATTAAAGGCCTCAATGTGCTCCCAAATGTTCCTTTGCCGATTATACAAAAACAGTGTTGGAAAACTGCTCAATGAAAAGTACAGTGTAACTCTGTGAGATGAATTCACACATCACAAAGCAGTTTCTCAGAAAGTTCTTTTTGGTTTGTATCCGAGGACATTTCCTTTGTCACCAGAAGCTTTAATGTGCTCCCAAATATCTTAATGCAGAATCCATGAAAAAAGTTTTATTAAACAGCTCAATGAAAAGAACAGTGTAACTCTGTGAGATGAATTCACACAACACAAAGAACTTGCTCAGAAAGCTTCTTTCTTATTTCTATCTGAGAACTATCTTGTTTCTATCTGAGAACTTTCTCAGAAAGATTCTTTCTACTTTTTATGGGAGGATATTTCCTTTGTCACCATAGGCTTCAATACAATCCAAAATATCCCTTCTCATAGTCCCCAAAACAGTGCTACCAAACTGCTCCAAGAAAAGAATCATGCAACTCTGTGAGATGAATTCACAAATCACAAAGCAGTTTCTCAGAAAGCTTCTTTCTAGTTTTTGTCTGAGGATATATATTTTTTCACTGTTTGCCTCAATGTGCTCGTGAATATCCTTTTGAAAATTGCATGAAAGTAATGATAACAAACTGCTTTATGAAAACAAAGGTGTAAATCTGTGAGATGAATTCACGTATCACAAAGCAGTTTCTTGGAAATGTTCTTTTTGGTGGTTGTCTGATGATATTACCTTTGTCACCATAGGCTTCAATGTGACCTAGAATATCCCTACTCAGATTCCCCCAAAAGAGTGCTACTACACTGTTCTATGAAACGAATGGTGTAACTCGGTGAGATGAATTCACATTTCACAAAGATGTTGCTCAGATAACTTCTTTCTAGTTTTCAATCTGAGGATATTTCCTTTTTCACCATATTCCACAATTCGCTCCTGAATATTCCATTACAGATTAAACGTAAAAGGTGTTATCAAACTTCTCAATGAAAAGAACAGTGTAACTCTGTGAGATGGATTCACACATCACAAAGCAGATACTCAGAAAGCTTGGTTTTGGTTACTATGTGAGTAAATTTCCTTTGTCACCATAGGCTTCAATGTGCTCCCAATTATCTTATTACAGATTGAATGAAACCAGTGTTATCAGACGCTCAAGGAAAGAACAGTGTAACTCTTTGAAATGATTTCACACATAACACAGAAGATTGTCACAAGGCTTATTTCTAGTTTTTTTCTGAGGATATTTGCTTTATCACAATAGGCCTCAATGTACTCCCAAATATCACTTTGAAGATTCCACAAAAACAGTGTTAGCAAACTGCTCCATGAAAAAGATAGTAAAACTAAAACTCTGGGAGTTGAAATCACACATCACAAAGAAGTTTCTCAGAAAGTTTCTTTCTTGTTTTTATCTGAGGGTATTTCCTTTTTCACCATAGGCCTGAAAATGCTCCTAAATATCCCTTTGCATATTCCATGAAAACAGTGTTATCAAACTGCTCAATGAAAAGAACAGTGCAAATGTGTAAGATAAATTCACACATCACCAAGCAGTTTCTGAGAAACCTTCTTTCTAGCTTTCATCTGGGGATATTTCCTTTTTCACCATAATCCTCAAAGTGTTCCCAAATATCCCACTGCAGATTTAACAAAAAAAGTGTGAGTAAACTTCACAATAAAAAGAACGGTGTAACTCTTGACATGAATTCACACATCACAAAGCAGTTCCTGAGAAAGGTACCTTTTGGTTTTTATCTCAGGATATTTTCTTTGTCATCTTAGGCTTCAATGCACTCCGAATTGTGCTATTATATTTTCCATAAGCCAGTGTTATCAGACTGCTCAAGGAAAGAGTGGTGTAACTCTGTGAGATGAAATCACACATCACAAAGTAGTTTCACATAAAGATTCTTTCTACTTATTATCTGAGGATTTTTCCTATTTCACTACATGAATCAATTTGCTCCCAAATATCCCTCTGTGGATTCCACGAAAATAGTGGTAGCAAAATTGTCCTTTAAAAAAAAAGGTGTAATTCTATGAGATGAAATCACACCCCACAAAGAACTTTCACAGAAATATTTTTCTAGTTTTTATCTGAGAATATTTCCTATGTCACCACAGGCTTCAATGCAATCCAAAATATCCTATTGTAGATTCCAAGAAAACAGTGTTACTAAACTGCTCAATGAAAGGAATGGTGTAACTTTGTGAGATGAATTCACACATTACAAAGAAGTTTCTCAGAAAGCTTCTTTCTAGTTGTTAACTGAGGATATTTCCATTGTCATGACACACTTCAAGGCAGTTCGAAATATCCCTTCTGAGATTCCCAAAAACAGTGCCACAAAACCACTCCAAGAGAAGAAAGTGTAGCAATGTGAGATGAATTAACACATCACAAAGTGGTTTCTCAGCATGCTTCTCTCCAGTTTTTACATGAGGATATTTCCCTTGTCACCATAAGCTTCAATGCACTCTGAAATATCACATTGCAGATTCCAAGAAAACAGTGTTTGCAAACTGCTCAATGAAATGAACATTGTAAATCTGTGACATGAATTCTCACATCACAATATAGTTTCTCACAAAACTTCTTTCTAGTTTTTATCTGAGGATATTTCCCTTTTCACTATGTGCCTCAAAGTGCTCCCAAAATACCCTTTTGCAGATTCAATGAAAACAGTGTTCAAAAACTGTTCCATGAAAAGAAAGGCGTAACTCTGTGAGATGAATTCACACATTACAAAGACCTTTCTCAGAAAGCTTCTTTCTAGATTTTATCTGGGGATATTTCCTATGTCACGATATTCTTCTATGCAATCCAAAATATCCCTTCTAAGATTATTCAAAAACAGTACTACCAAACTGATCCATGAAAAGAATTGTGAAAATCCGTGACATGAATTAACACATCATAAAGTTGTTTCTCAGAAAAATTCTTTCCCGATTTTATCCAAGGATATTTCCTTTTTCACCATAGGCCACAATAGCCACCCAAATATCCCTTCACAGATTCCATGAAAAGATTGTAAGTACGCTGCTTCATGAATGGTAAGGTGTAACCTTATGAGGTGAATTCACACTTCACAAAGAATTCTCTGAGAAATCTTCTTTCTGTTTTTATTGGAGGATAATTTCTTTGTCACCATAGACATCAATGCAATCAAAAATATCCCTTCTCAGATCCCCCAAAACAGTGCTACTAAACTACTCCATGAAAAGAAAGGTGTACCTCTGTGAGATGGATTCACACATCACAAAGCAGTTTCTCACAAAGCTTCTTTCTAGTTTTCATCTGAGGATATTTACTTTTTCACCATAGACCACAATGTGCTCCCAAATATCCCTCTGTAGATTCCCTGAAAACAGGACAGTGACAGCAAAGAGCTCCAAGAAAAGTAACATGTAACTCTGTGAGATGAATTAACACATGACAAAAGGTTTCTCTGAAAGTTTATTTCCAGTTTTTATATGAGGATATTTCCTTTGTCACCACAGGCTTCAATGCGATAAAAGTATCCCTTCTCTGATTTCCCAAAAACACTGCTAGCAAACTGATCCATGAAAACAATTGTGTAATTGTGTGGGACGAATTCACACACCACAAAATGGTTTCTCAGAAAGTTTGTTTTTACTTTTTATATGATATTTTTATTCCTTTTTTAATTATACTTTAAGTTCTAGGGTACATGTGCATAACGTGCAGGTTTGGTGCATATGTATACTTGTGCCATGTTGGTGGGCTGCACCCATCAACTCGTCAGCACCCATCAATTCGTCATTTATATAAGGTATAACTCCCAATGCGATCTCTCCCCCCTCCCCCCTCCCCCTGACAGGCCCCGCAGTGTGATGTTCCCCTTCCCGAGTCCAAGTGATGTCATTGTTCAGTTCCCACCTATGAGTGAGAACATGCGGTGTTTGGTTTTCTGTTCTTGTGATAGTTTGCTAAGAATGATGGTTTCCAGCTGCATTCATGTCCCTACAAAGGAAACAAACTCATCCTTTTTCATGGCTGCATAATATTCCATGGTGTATATGTGCCATATATTCTTATTCCAGTCTGTCACAGATGGATATTTGGGTTGATTCCGAGTCTTTGCTATTGTGAATAGTACCGCAATAAACATACGTGTGCATGTGTCTTTATAGCAGCATGATTTAAAATCCTTGGGAATATACGCAGTAATGGGATGGCAGGGTGATATGGTACATCTAGACCTAGATCCCTGAGGAATCACCGTACTGTTTTCCATAATGGTTGAGCTAGTTTACAATCCCACCAACAGTGTAAAAGTGTTCCTATTTCTCCACATCCTCTCCAGTACCTGTTGTTTCCTGACTTTTTACTGATTGCCATTCTAACTGGTGTGAGATGGTATCTCATTGTGGATTTGATTTGCATTTCTCTGATGGCCAGTGATGATGAGCATTTTTTCATGTGTCTGTTGGCTGTATGAATGTCTTCTTTTGAGAAATGTCTGTTCATATCCTTTGCCCACTTTTTGATGGGGTTGTTGGTTTTTTCTTGTAAATTTGTTTGAGTTCTTGTAGATTCTGGATATTAGCTCTTTGTCTGAAGAGTAGATTGCAAAAATTTTCTCCTATTCTGTAGGTTGCCTGTTCACTCAGATGGTAGTTTCTTTTGCTGTTCAGAAGCTCTTTAGTTTAATCATATCCCATTTGTCAATTTTGGCTTTTGCTGCCATTGCTTTTGGTGTTTTAGAATGAAGTCCTTACCCATGCCTATGTCCTGAATGTTACTACCTAGGTTTTCCTCTAGGGTTTTTATGGTATTTGGTCTCACATTTAAGTCTCTAATCCATCCTGAATTAATTTTCGTATAAGGAGTAAGGAAAGGATCCAGTTTCGGCTTTCTATTTATGGCTAGCCAATTTTCCCAGCACAATTTATTAAATAGGGAGTCCTTCCCCATTTCTTGTTTCTCTCAGGTTTGTCAAAGATCAGATGGCTGTAGATGTGTGGTGTTATTTCTGAGGACTCTGTTCTGTTCCATTGGTATATATCTCTGTTTTGGTACCAATACCATGCTGTTTTGGTTACTGTAGCCTTGTAGTATAGTTTGAAGTCAGGTAGCGTGATGCCTCCAGCTTTGTTCTTTTGACTTAGGATTGTCTTGGCAATGCGGGCTCTTTTTTGGTTCCATATGAAATTTAAAGCCGTTTTTTTCCAAATCTGTGAAGAAACTCATTGGTAGCTTGATGGGGATGGCATTGAATTGATAAATAACCTTGGGCAGGATGGCCATTTTCACGATATTGATTCTTCCTATCCATGAGCATGGTATATTCTTCCATTTGTTTGTGTCCTCTTTTATTTCACTGAGCAGTGGTTTGTAGTTCTCCTTGAAGAGGTCCTTTATATCCCTTGTAAGTTGGATTCCTAGGTATTTTATTCTCTTTGAAGCAATTGTGAATGGAAGCTCATTCCTGATTTGGTTCTCTGCTTGTTTGTTACTGATGTACAAGAATGCTTGTGATTTTTGCACATTAATTTCGTATCCTGAGACTTTGCTGAAGTTGCTTGTCAGCTTAAGGAGATTTTGGGCTGAGATGATGGGGTTTTCTAAATATACAAGCATGTCATCTGCAAACAGGGACAATTTGACTTCTTCTTTTCCTCACTGAATACCCTTGATTTCTTTCTCTTGCCTGATTGCCCTAGCCAGAACTTCCAAAACTATGTTGAATAGGGGTGGTGCCATTCCTTTCCATGTTTAGGGCTTCCTTCAGTGTCTCTTGTAAGGCAGGCCTGGTGGTGACAAAATCTCTAAGCATTTGCTTATCTGTGAAGGATTTTATTTCTCCTTCACTTATGAAACTTAGTTTGGCTGGATATGAAATTCTGGGTTTAAAATTCTTTTCTTTCAGAACGTTGAATATTGGCCCCCACTCTCTTCTGGATTGTAGAGTTTCTGCTGAGAGATCTGCTGTTAGTCTGATGGACTTCCCTTTGTGGGTAACCTGACCTTTCTCTCTGGCTTCCCTTAAGTTTTTTTCCTTCATTTCAACTTTGGTGAATCTGCCAATTATGTGTCTTGGAGTTGCTCCTCTGGAGGAATGTCTTTGTGGCGTTCTCTGTATTTCCTGAATTTGAATGTTGGCCTGCCCTTCTAGGTTGGGGAAGTTCTCCTGGATGATATCCTGAAGAGTGTTTTCCAACATGGTTCCATTTTCCCCCTCACTTTCAGGCACCCCAAGCAGACGTAGATTTGGTCTTTTTACATAATCCCATACTACTTGCAGGCTTTTTTCATTTCTTTTTCTTCTTTTTTCTTTTGGTTTCTCTTCTCGCTTCATTTCATTCATTTGATCCTCAATCGCTGATACTCTTTCTTCCAGTTGATCGAGTCGGTTACTGAAGCTTGTGCATTTGTCAAGTATTCTTCGTGTCATGGTTTTCATCTCTGTCATTTCGTTTATGTCCTTCTCTGCATTAATTAGTCTAGCTGTCAATTCTTCCACTCTTTTTTCAAGATTTTTAGTTTCTTTGCGCTGAGTACGTAATTCCTCCTTTAGCTCTGAGAAGTTTGATGGACTGAAGCCTTCTTCTCTCATCTCATCAAAGTCATTCCCTGACCAGCTTTGATCCATTGCTGGTGATGGGCTCTGTCCCTTTGCAGGGGGAGATGCGCTCTTATTTTTTGAATTTCCAGTTTTTCTGCCCTGCTTTTTCCCCATCTTTGTGGTTTTATCTGTCTCTGGTCTCTGATGATGTTGATGTACTCATGGGGTTGTGGTATAGGTGTCCTTCCTGTTTGATAGTTTTCCTTCTGCCAGTCAGGACCCTCAGCTATAGGTCTGTTGGAAATTGCTTGAGGTCCACTCCAGACCCTGTTTGCCTGGGTATCAGCAGCAGAGGTTGCAGAAGATAGAATATTGCTGAACAGCGAGTGTACCTGTCTGATTCTTACTTTGGAAGCTTCCTCTCAGGGGTGTACTCCACCCTGTGAGTTGTGGGGTGTCTCACTGCCCCTAGTCGGTGATGTCTCCCAGTTAGGCTACTCAGGGGTCAGGGACCCACTTGAACAGGCCGTCTGTCCCTTCTCATATCTCAACCTCCGTGTTGGGAGATCCACTGCTCTCTTCAAACTGTCAGACAGAGTTGTTCACGTCTGCACAGGCCTCTGCTGCTTCCCCTGTTGTAGATTTCCCCTGTCCCCAGAGGCGGAGTCTACAGAGACAGGCAGGTTTCCTTGAGCTGCTGTGAGCTCCACCCAGTTCGAGCTTCCCAGCGGCTTTGTTTACCTACTTAAGCTGCAGCTATGGCGGGCACCCCTCCCCCAGCCTTGCTGCTGCCTTGTGGTTAGATCGCCACAGACTGCTGTTTTAGCAAGCAGGGAGGCTCCGTGGGCATGGGAACCTCCCGGCCAGGTGTGGAATATATTCTCCTGGTGTGCTGGTTTGCTTACAGCACAGTATTGGGGTGGAAGTTATCCGATTTTCCAGGTGTTATGTGTCTCAGTTCCCCTGGCTAGGAAAAGGGACTCCCTTCCCCCTTGCACTTCCGAGATGATGCGATGCCTCACCCTGCTTCAGCTCTCGCTGGTCAGGCTGCAGCAGCTGACCAGCACCAATTGTCCAGCACTCCCTAGTGAGATGACCCCAGTACCTCAGTTGAAATTGCAGAAATCACCGGTCTTCTGTGTCGCTCACACTGGGAGTTGGAGACTGGAGCTGTTACTGTTTGGCCATCTTGCTCTCGAGAATCTCTTTCTAGTTTTTATATGAGGGTATGTCCTTTTTCACCATAGGCTTCTCTGCGCTCCATATATCACTTTGTAGATTCCACAAAAACTGAGTAATCAAACTTCTCAATGAAAAGAATGGTTTACCTCTGGGAGATGAATTCACCCATCACAAAGAAATTTCTCGGAAAGATTCTTTCCAGTTTTTATCTGTGCATATTTACTTTTTCACCCTCAGCTTCAATGCACTCCCAAATATACCTTCTCAGACACCAAAAGAAAAAAAACAGTGAGGCCACACTACTCTATCAACAAAATGGCTTATCTCTATGAGATGAATACACACATCACAAAACAGTTTCTCAAAAACCTTCTCTCCAGTTTTTATCTGAAGATATTTCCATTTTCACCATAGGCCTCTATGAGCTCCCAAAAATCACTTTGCAGATTCCCCAAAAAGAATGCTACCAAACTGCTCAATTAAAAGAAAGGTCTAACCCTTTGAGACAAATTCACTGATCACAAAGCAGTTTCTCAGAAAGTTTCTTTCTATTTTTATCTGAGGATATTTCCTTTTTCACTATAGATCTCAAAGTGCTTCAGAATATCCCATTACAGATTACATGACCACAGTGTTAGCAAACTGCTCCATGAAAAGAGAGATGTAACTCTGTGAGATGAATTCACACATCACAAAGAACTTCCTCTGAATGCTTCTTTCTAGTTTTTATCTGAGGATATTTCTTTGTCACCATAGGTTTCAATGCGATCCAAAATATTCCTTCTCAGGTCCTGAAAAACACTGCTAAGAAACTGATCCATGAAAATTATCATGTAACTATTTGAGATGAATTAACACATCACAAAGCAGTTTCTCAGAAAGCTTCATTTTAGTGTTTATATGATGATATTTCCTTTGTTACCCTAAGCTTCAATTTGCTCCAAAATATCCCATTGCAGTTTCCAAGGAAACAGTGTTATCAAACTGCTCAATGAAAAGAATAGTGTAACTCTGTGAGATGAATTCACATATCACAAAGCACTTTCTCAGAAAGCTTCTTTTTGTTTTTATCTGAAGGTATTTCCATTGTCACCATAGGTGTCAATGCATTTTGAAATATCCTATTGCAGATCCCATGAAAACAGTGTTATCAAAGTGCTCATTGAAAATGTCAGTGTACCTCTGTGAGATGAATTCATACATCCAAAAGTAGTTTCTCAGAAAGTTTCTGTCTAGTTTAATTATGAGAATATTTCCTTTTTCACCATAGGCCTTAATGTGCTCCCAAATAACCCATCTCAGATGGCACAAAAACAGTGATGCCAAACTTCTCAATCAACAAAAATGTTAAGCTCTGAGATGAATATACAAATCACAAAATGGTATCTCGAAAACCTTCTCCAAGGTTTTAATCTGAAGTTATTTCTGTTTTCACCATAGGCCTCTAGTAGCTCCTGAATATCCCTTTGCAAATTCCTAGAAACAGTGCTACCAAACTGCTCAAAGAAAAGAAAGATGTAACTGTGTCTGATGAATTCACCCATCACAAAGAAATATCTCTGAAAGTTCCTTTCTACTCTTTATCTGTGCATATTTACTTTTCCACCATCAGCCTCAATGCGCTCCCAAATATCAGATTGCAGATTCCAAGAAAACAGTGTAAGCAAATTGCTTAATGAAAAGAACAGTGTAACTCTGTGAGTTGAATTCACACATCACAAAGCAGTTTCTCAGAAAATTTCTTTCTGATAGAATCTGAGGATACTTCCTTTTTCACCATAGGCCTCAAAGTGCTCCCAAATATCCCTTTGCAGATTCCACAAAACAGTGTTATCAAACTGCTCAATGGTAAGAGCAGTGTATCTCTGTGAGATGAATTCACACATCCAAAAGTTGTGTCTCAGAAAGCTTCTTTCTAGTTTTTATCTGAGGATATTTCCTTTTTCACCGTAGTTCTTAATGCTCTCCCATTTATCACTTTTCAGATTCCCCAAAACAGTGCTAACAAACTATTTCATGAAAAAATCGTGTAACTCTGTGAGATGAATTCAAACATCACATCACTGTTTCTCAGAAAGCATTTTGCTAGTTTTTATCTGAGGATATTTCCTTTTTCACCATATTTCTCAATGTGCTCTGGAATATCCCATTGAAGAATCCGTGAAAAAAATGTTAGCAACTTCTCAATGAAAAGAACAGTGTAACTCTGTGAGATGAGCTCACACATCACAAAGAAGTTTTTCAGGAAGTTTCTTTTGAGAATTTATATGAGGATATTTCCTTTGTCATCATAGACTTCAATGTGTTCCAAAATATCCCTTCTCAGATTCCCCAAAGACAATGCTACCAAACTGCTTCATGAAAAGAATGAATGGTGTAACTCTGAGATGAATTCATAAATCACAAGGCAATTTCTCAGAAAGCATCTTTCTAGTTTTTGTCTTAGGATATTTCCTTTTTCAACATTTCCCTCAATGCACTCACGAATATCCCTTTGCAGATTTCACGAAAATAGTGTTAGCAAACCATTCCGTGAAAAGAAACTTGTAAATCAGTGAGATGAATTCACACATCACAAAGCAGTTCCTCAGAAAGTTTCTTTTTGGTTTTTGTCTGAGGATATTTCCTTTGTCACCATAGGCTTCAATGCACACCTAAATATCCCTTCTCAGACAACACAAAAACAGTGCTACCAAAGCCCTCCCTCAATAGAAACTTTTAGCAATATGAGATGAATTCACACATCAGAAAGTATTTTCTCTGAAATCTTCTCTCCAGTTTATGCCTGAGAATTTTATTTTTCACCTTAGGCCTCTAGGAGCTCCCAAGTATCCCTTTGCAGATTCCATAAAACAATGCTACCAAACTGCTACAAGAAAACAAAGGTGTAATTCTGCATGATGAATTCACCATCACAAAGCAATTTCTCAGAAAGCTTCTTTCTAGTTTTTATCTGCAGGATATTTCCTTTTCCATCATCGGCTTCCATGTGCTGCCAATATTCCTTCTCAGACACCATAAAAAGAGTGATGCCAAACTGCTCTCTCAGCAGAAAGATTTACCTCTATGAGATGAATGCACACATCCAAAAAGAGTTATCAGAAATATTCTCTCCAGTTTTTACCTGAAGATATTTGCTTTTTCAACCTGGGCCTTTATCCACTCCCGAATATCCCTTTGCATATTCCACAAAACAGTGTTACCAAACTGTTCAGTGAAAAGAAAGATTGAGCTCTGTGAGATAAAGTCACCCATCACAAAACAGTCTCTCAGAGAGCTTCTTTCTAGTTTAAATCTGAGGTTATTTCCTTTTTCACCATAGGCTTCTGTGTTCTCCGAATATCCCTTTGTAGATTAAACAAAAACATGGTTACCAAATTGTTCAATGAAAAGAATGGTTTACCTCTGGGAGGTGAATTCACTCATCACAAATAAATTTCTCAGAAGGCTCCTTTCTAGTTTTTATCTGTGCATATTTACTTTTCCACAGTCAGCATCAATGCATTCCCAATTATCCCTTCTCAGACACCACAAAAACAGTGATGCCAAACTGCTCAATCAGCAAGATGGTTCATCTCTAAGACGCAAATACACATATCACAAAACAGCTTCTCAAAAACCTTCTCTTCAGTTTTTATCTGAAGATGTTTCCTTTTTCAGCATAGGCCTCTATGAGCTCCCAGAAATCCCTTTGCAGATCCCCAAAAACAGTGCTACTAAACTGCTCAATGAAAAGCAATGTGTAAATCTGTGAGATGAATTCACTCATCACAAAGCAGTTCCTCAGAAAGCTTCTTTCTGGTTTTTGTCTGAGGATATTTTCTTATTCACCATAGGTCTCAAAGCCCACGTGAATATCCCTTTGCAGATTGCATGAAAACAGTGTTAGCAAACTGCTCCATGAAAAGAAAGCAGTAAATCTGTGAGATGAATTCACACATCACAAAGCAGTTTCTCAGAAAACGTCTTTCTAGTTTTTATCTGAGGCTATTTCCTTTGTCACCATAGGCTTCAATGTGCTCCAAAATATCCTTCTCAGATTCCACAAAACAGTGTTATCAAACTACTCAATGAAAACAACAGTGTATCTCTGTGAGGTGAATTCACATATCAAAAGTAGTTTCTCAGAAAACGTCTTTCTAGTTTTTATCTGAGGTTATTTCCTTTTCACCATAGGCCTCAATGTGCCCTGGAATATCCCATTGCAGAATCCATGAAAATGTGTTAGCAAACTGCTCAATGAAAAGAATGGTGTAACTCTGAGATGAATTCACACATCACAAAGTTTCTCAGAAAGTTCTTTCTAGATTTTATCTGAGGATATTTCCTTTGTCACCCTAGGCCTCAATGAGATCCAAAATATCCTTCTCAGATTCCACAAAACAGTGATGCCAAACTGCTCCATGAAAAGAATCATGTAACTCTGTGAGATGAATTCACACATCACAAAGTCATTTCTCAGAAAGTCTTTCTAGTTTTTCTGAGGATATTTCCTTTGTCACTGTTTGCCTCAAAGTGCTTGTGAATATCCCTTTGCAGATTCCACAAAACAGTGTTAGCAAACTGCTCCATGAAAACAAACGTGTAAATCTGTGAGATGAATTCACATCACAAAGCAGTTTCTCAGAAAGCTTCTTTCTAGTTTTTATCTGAGGATATTTCCTTTTCACCATAGGCTTCAATGTGCTCCCAAATATCCTTCTCAGACACCACAAAAGCAGTGATGCCAAACTGCTCCATGAAAAGAATCATGTAACTCTGTGAGATGAATTCACACATCACAAAGTCATTTCTCAGAAAACGTCTTTCTAGTTTTTCTGAGGATATTTCCTTTGTCACTGTTTGCCTCAAAGTGCTTGTGAATATCCCTTTGCAGATTCCACAAAAATAGTCTTAGCAAAATGCTCCATGAAAACAAACGTGTAAATCTGTGAGATGAATTCACATCACAAAGCAGTTTCTCAGAAAGCTTCTTTCTAGTTTTTATCTGAAGATATTTCCTTTTCACCATAGGCTTCAATGTGCTCCAAAATATCCTTCTCAGACACCACAAAGCAGTGATGCCAAACTACTCCCTCAACAGAAACGTTTAGCTCTTTGAGTCGAATGCACCCATCACAAAGGAGTATCTCTGAAATCTATTCTCCAGTTTTTACCTGGAGAATTTTCTTTTATCACCTTAGGCCTCTATGGGCTCCCAAATATCCTTTGCAGATTCCACAAAAACAGTGCTACCAAACTGCTCAATGAAAACAACAGTGTATCTCTGTGAGATGAATTCACCCATCACAAAGAAATTTCTCAGAAAGCTTCTTTCCAGTTTTTATCTGAGGATATTTCCTTTTACACTATCATTTTCTATGCGCTCCCAAATATCCTTCTCAGATTCCCCAAAAACAGTGCTACCAAACTGCTCAATGAAAAGGAAGATTTAACTCTGTGAGATGAATTCACACATCACAAAGCAGTTTCAGAAAGCTTCTTTCTAGTTTTTACCTGAAGATATTTACCTTTTTCAAACTTGGCCTGTATCCACTCCTGAATATCCCTTTGCATATTCCACAATAACAGTGTTACCAAACTGCTCAATGAAAAGGAAGATTTAACTCTGTGAGATGAATTCAACCATCACAAGACAGTCTCTCAGAAAGTTTCTTTCTAGTTTTTATCTAAGGGTATTTCCATTTTCGCCATAGGCTTCTCTGTGCTCTGAATACCCCTTTGTAGATTCTACAAAGCAGGGTTAACAAACAGCTCAATGAAAAGAATAGTTTACCTCTGGGAGTTGAAATTACCCATCACAAAGAAATTTCTCAGGAAGCTCCTTTCTAGTTTCTATGTTTGCATATTTATTTTTCCAGCATGAGCTTCAATGCCCTCCCAAATATCCATTCTCAGATACCACAAAAGGAGTGAGTCCATACTGCTCAAACAACAAAATGGTTTACCCCTATCAGGTGAACACACACATCACTAAACAGCTTCTCAAATCCTTCTCTCCAGTTTTTATCTGAAGATAATTCCTTTTTCATCATAGGCCTCTATGATCTCCCAAAAATTCCTTTGCAGATTCCCCAAAAACAGTGATACCAAAGTGTTCAATGAAAAGAAAAGTGTAACTTTGTGAGATGAACTCACACACCACAAAGCAGTTTCTCAGAAAGCTTCTTTCTAGTTTATTTCTGAGGATATTTACTTTGTGAACACAGGCCTCAAGGCACTCCCAAATATCTCTTTGCAGATTCCAAGAAAGTAGTGTTAGCAAACTGCTCCATGAAAAGAAAGGTGTAACTCTGTGAGATGAATTAACACACCAAAAAGAACTTTCTCAGAAAGTTTCTTTCCAGTTTTTATCTGAAGATATTTCCTTTTCACCATAGGCTTCAATGCACTCCCAAATATCCTTTGCAGATTCCCCAAAACAGTGATACCAAAGTGTTCAATGAAAAGAAAGGTGTAACACTGTGAGATGAACTCACACACCACAAAGCAGTTTCTCAGAAAGCTTCTTTCTAGTTTATTTCTGAGGATATTTACTTTGTCAACACAGGCCTCAAGGCACTCCCAAATATCTCTTTGCAGATTCCAAGAAAGTAGTGTTAGCAAACTGCTCCATGAAAAGAAAGGTGTAACTCTGTGAGATGAATTAACACACCAAAAAGAACTTTCTCAGAAAGTTTCTTTCCAGTTTTTATCTGAGTATATTTCTTTTATATGATAGGCCTCAATGCACTCCCAAACATCACTTTGCAGATTATACAAAAGCAGTGTTTGCAAACTGCTTCAT
Organism: Colobus guereza; assembly: GCA_030247045.1. Lineage (NCBI taxonomy): Eukaryota > Metazoa > Chordata > Mammalia > Primates > Cercopithecidae > Colobus > Colobus guereza. The sequence continues at coordinate 12,468,707 of CM058079.1, read as the reverse complement.
ATAAAGAAAGGTGTAACACTGTGAGATAAATTCACACATCACAAAGAATTTCTCAGAAAGCTTCTTTCTTGTTTTTATCAGATGATATTAACTTTGTCACCATAGGCTTCAATGCGACCCAAAATATCCCTTCTCAGATTTCCCAAAAACAGTGATACGAAACTGCTCCATGAAAAGAATTGTGTAACTCCGTGAGAAGAAATCACACATCACACAGCTGTTTCTTAGAAAGCTTCTTTCTAGTTTTTATCTGAGGATATTTCCTTTTACATCAGAGGATTCAATTCGCTCTGGAATATCCCATTGCAGATTCCACGAAAAAAGTGTTACCCTTCTTCTCAATGAAAAGAACGGTGTACCTCTGTGAGATGAATTCCCACATCACAAGGAAGTTTCTCAGAAAGATTCTTTCTAGATTTTATCTGAGGATATTTCCTTTGTCACAATAGGCTCAATGTGATCCAAATTATCCCTTCTCAGATTCCTCAAAAACAGTGCTACCCAACTGCTCCAGGAAAGAATCATGTAACTCTGTGAGATTTATTCACAAATCACAAAGCAGTCTGTCATTAAGCTTCTTTCTAGTTTTTGTATGTTGATATTTCCTTTTTCACCATTTGCCTCAATGCACTTGTGAATACACATTTGCAGATTCCATGAAAATAGTGTTAGCAAACTGCTCCATGAAAAACAAGGTGTAAATCTGTGAGATAAATTCAAACATTGGAAAGCAGTTTCTCAGAAAGATTCTTTTTGGTTTCTGTCTGAGGATATTTCCTTGGCCACCATAGGCTTCAATGTACTCTCAGATATTCCTTCTCAGAAACCACAAAAACAGTGATGACAAAGTGCTCCCTCAAAAGAAACGTTTAACTGTATGAGATGAATGCACACATTACAAAGGAGTTTCTCTGAAAGCTTCGTTCTCGTTTTTATCTGAGGTTATTTCATTTTTCACTATATTCCTCAATGTGCTCCAGAATATCCTATTACAGATTAAACGAAAAAAGTGTTAGCAACTTCTCAATGAAAAGAACAGTGTTACTCAGTGAGACAAATTCACGTATCATAAAGCAGTTTCACAGAAAACTTCTTTTGGATTTTATCTGAGGATATTTTCTTTGTCACCTTAGGCTTCACTGTGGCCCAAAATATCCTTTCTGAGATCCCCAAAACAGTGCTACCAAACTCCTCCACAAAAAGAATGGTGTAATTCTGTGAGATGAATTCACACATCACAAAACAGTTTCTCAGAAATTTTCTTTCTAATTTTTGTCAGAGGTTATTTCCTATTTCACCATAGACCTCAATGTGTTCTCGAATATCCCTTTGCAGATTCTGTGAAATCAATGGTAGCAAAATGCTCCAAGGAAAAGAAAGGTGTAAATCTCTGAGATGAATTCACACATCACAAAGGAATTTCTCAGAAAGCTTCTTTTTGGGTTTGTCTGAGGATATTTCCTATGTCACCTTTAGGCTTCAATGTGCTCACAAGTGTCCTAATGCAGATCCAAAATATCCCTTTTCAGATTCCCCAAAAACAGTGCTACCAAACTGCTCCATAAAAAGAACCCTGTGAGATGAATTCGCACATCACAAAGAAGTTTCTAGGAAAGATTTTTTCTAGATTTTATCTGAGGACAGTTCCTTTGTCACCACATGCTTCAATGCGATCCAAAATAGCCCTTCTCACATACCC
>CM058079.1:12445599-12466508 GCA_030247045.1 Colobus guereza | reverse complement strand
CTTGAGATAACCAGACATACAAAATTAAAAATATCTTGATTTTATTATTTTCTGTTTTGTATGTTTTATTTTTTCTAACCCTAAGGAAAAGCACACATTTATCTCTTACTTGGCAAACTAAACTTAAAATGACAAAACATATTTAACTCAGATTTCACGTGGAACCAGGGTGAAAAAAGGAAATACAAAGAAAATGATAGCATGAATTCAGAAAACAGAAAGCAATTTCTCAGAAATCTTCTTTCTAGTTTTTCTCTGAGTGGATATCCTTTGTCACCATAAGCTTCAATGAGCTCCAAAATGTCACATTGCAGATACCAAGAAGACAGTGTTAGTAAACTTCTCCACGAAGAGGACAGTGTAATGTTGTGAGATAAATTCACACATCACAAAGCAATTACTCAGAAAGCTTCTTTCTAGTTTTTACCTGAGGATATTCCCTTTTAAACCATAGGTCTCAATACACTTGTGATCTTCTGAGAATAATTCTTTGTCACCACAGGATTCAATGCAGTGCAAAATATCCTTTCTCAGATTCCCCAAAAACAGTGCTACCAAACTGCTCCATGAAAAGAATGGTGTAACTCTGTGAGATGAATTCAAAAAATACAAAGCAGGTTCTCAGAAAGTTTATTTCTAGTGAACAGAAAGGTGATACTCTGTGAGGTGAATACACACATCACAAAGAATTTCTGAGAAAGCTTCTTTCTAATTTTTATCTGAGGATGTTTCCTTTGTCACCTTAGGCTTCCATGAGATCCAAAATATCCCTTCTCAGATTCCCCAAAAACAGTGCTGCCAAACTGCACCATGAAAAGAATGGTGTAACCACGTGAGATGAATTCATACATCACAAAGCTGTTTATCAGACAGCTTCTTTCTAGTATTTAACTGAGGATATTCCCTTTTTATCCATATTCCTCAATGCGCTGCGGAATATCCCATTGCAGCTTCCACTAAAAAAGTGATAGTAAACTTCTCAATGAATAGAACAGTGTAACTCTGTGAGATGAATGGACACATCACAAAGCAGTTTCACAGAAAACTTCTTTCTAGTTTTTGTATATTTCCTTTTTCAACATATTCCTCAAGGCATTCAGGCATATCCCTTTACAGATTCCACGAAAACAGTATTAGCAAGCTGCTCAATGAAAGAAAAATTGTAAATCTGTGAGATGAATTCACACATCACAAAGCAGTTTCTCAGAAACATTCTTCTTGTTTTCTCTCTGAGGATATTTCTTCAGTCACCATAGGCTTCAATGCACTCCCAAGTATCCTTTTGCAAATTCCACGAAAACAGTGTTAGCAAACTGCTCCACGAAAGGTGTAACTCTGTGAGATGAATTGACACAACACAAAGCAGTTTCTTAGAAAGCTTTTTGATTTTTAACAGAGGATATTTTCTTTGTCACCATAGATTTAAAGGTGCTCTCAAATATCCCATTGCAGATTCCAGAAAAACAGTGTTATCAAACTGATCAATGAAAAGAACAACGTCTCTGTAAGATGAATTCAAACATCACAAAGAAATTTCTCATAAATATTTTTCTAGTTTTTATCTGAGGATATTTCCTTTTCACCATAGGCCTCAATGCACTCCCAAATATCCTTTGCAGATTCCAAGAAAACAGTGTTAGCAAACTGCTCATGAAAGAAAGGTGTAACTCTGTGAGATGAATTCACACATCACAAAGCAGTTTCTCAGAAACATTCTTTTGTTTTTCTCTGAGGATATTTCTTAGTCACCATAGGCTTCAATGCACTCCCAAATATCCTTTGCAGATTCCATGAAAACAGTGTTAGCAAACTGCTCCATGAAAAGGTGTAACTCTGTGAGATGAATTGACACAACACAAAGCAGTTTCTTAGAAAGCTTCTTTCTAGTTTTATCTGAGGATATTTCCTTTGTCACCATAGATTTAATGCTCTCAAATATCCCATTGCAGATTCCACAAAACAGTGTTATCAAACTGATCAATGAAAAGAACAGTGTAACTCTGTAAGATGAATTCAAACATCACAAAGGTTTCTCAGAAATCTTCTTTTTCTAGTTTTATCTGAGGATATTTCCTTTTTCACCATAGGCCTCAATGCACTCCCAAATATCCTTCAGATTCAAAGAAACAGTGTTAGCAAACGGTTTCATGAATAGAAAGGTGTAAATCTGTGAGATGAATTCAAACATCACAAAGAACTTTCTCAGAATGATTCTTCTAGTTTTATCTGAGGATATCTCCTTTGTCACCATAGGCTTCAATGCAATCCAAAATATCCTTCTCAGATTCCCCAAAAACAATGCAACCAAACTGATCCATGAAAAGAATGTAACTCTGTGAGATGAATTCACACATCACAAAGCAGTTTCTCAGAAAGTTCTTCTATTTTTTATATGAGGATATTTCCTTTGTCACCATAAGCTTCAATGCACTCCAAAATATCCCATTGTAGATTCCAGAAAACAGTGTTAGCAAATGGCTCAATGAAATGAACAGTGTAAATCTGTGAGATGAATTCACACATCACAAAGCAGTTTCTCAGAAAGCTTCTTTTTGTTTTTCTCTGAGGATATTTCCTTTTCACCATAGACTTCAATGTGCTCCCAAACATCCCTTTGCAGATTCCAGAAAACAGTGTTAGCAATCTGTGTCATGAACAGAAAGGTAATACTCTGTGAGATGAATTCACACATCACAAAGCAGTTTCAGAAAGCTTCTTTCTAATTTTTATCTGAAGATATTTCCTTTGTCACCATAGGCTTCAATAAGATCCAAAATATCCCTTCTCAGATTCCCCAAAACAGTGCTGCCAAACTGCTCCATGAAAAGAATGGTGTAACTATGTGAGATGAATTCACATCACAAAGCTGTTTCTCAGACAGCTTCTTTCTAGTATTTATCTGAGGATATTTCCTTTTACTCCATATTCCTCAATGCACTCCAAAATATCCCATTGCAGATTCCAAGAAAACAGTGTTAGCAAACTGCTCCATGAAAAGAAAGGTGTAACTCTGTGAGATGAATTGACACATCACAAAGCAGTTTCAGAAAGCTCTTTCTAATATTTTCTGAGGATATTTCCTTTTCAACATATTCCTCAATGCACTCGCAAATATCCCTTTTCAGATTCCACCAAAAAAGTATTAGCAAACTGCTTCATGAAAGAGAAATATAAATCTTTGAGATGAATTCACACATCCCAAAGCAGTTTCTCAGAAAGATTCTTTCTAGTTTTCTCTGAGGATATTTCCTTAGTCACCATAAGCTTCAATGCACTCCAAAATATCCCATTGTAGACTCCAGGAAAACAGTGTTAGCAAATGGCTCAATGAAATGAACAGTGTAACTCTGTGAGATGAATTGACACAACACAAAGCAGTTTCTTAGAAAGCTTCTTTTGGTTTTCTCTGAGGATATTTCCTTGTCACCATAGGCTTCAATGCACTCCCAAATATCCTTTGCAGATTCCACAAAAACAGTGTTATCAAACTGCTCAATGAAAAGAACAGTGTATCTCTGTAAGATGAATTCACACATCAAAACAGTTTCTCAGAAAGCTTCTTTCTAATTTTTATCTGAGATATTTCCTTTGTCACCATAGGCTTCAATGTGATCCAAAATATCCCTTCTCAGATTCCACAAAAACAGTGTTAGCAAACTGCTCCATGAAAAGAAAGGTGTAAATCTGTGAGATGAATTGACACATCAAAAGCAGTTTCTCAGAAACTTCTTTCTAGTTTTTATCTGAGGATATTTCCTTTGTCACCATAGGTCTCAATGTGCTCCCAAATATCCTTTGCAGATTCCCCAAAAACAGTGCTACCAAACTGCTCCATGAAAAGAATGGTGTAACTCTGTGAGATGAATTTACACATCACAAAGCAGTTTCTTAGAAAGCTTCTTTCTAGTTTTATATGAGGATATTTCCTTTGTCACCATAGGCTTCAATGCAATCCAAAATATCCCATTGTAGACTCCAGGAAAACAGTGTTAGCAAACTGCTCAATAAAAGAACAGTGTAAATCTGTGAGATGAATTCACATCACAAAGCAGTTTCTCAGAAAGTTTCTTTTGGTATTTCTCTGAGGATATTTCCTTAGTCACCATAAGCTTCAATGCACTCCAAATATCCTATTGCAGATTCCACGAAAACAGTGTTAGCAAACTGCATGGAAAGAAAGACATAACTCTGTGAGATGAATTGACACAACACAAAGCAGTTTCTTAGAAACTTCTTTCTAGTTTTCATCTGAGGATATTTCCTTTGTCAACACAGGTTCAATGTGCTCCAAAATATCCTATTGCAGATTCCACAAAAACAGTGTTAGCAAACTGCTCCATGAAGAGAATGGTGTAACTATGTGAGATGCATTCACACATCACAAAGCTTTTTCTCAGACAGCTTGTTTTTAGTATGTATCTGAGGATAATTCTTTTTTCTCCATATTCCTCAATGCGCTGTGGAATATCCCATTGCAGATTCCACCAAAAGAGTGTTAGCAAACTTCTCAATGAAGAGACTGGTGTAACTCTGTGAGATGAATTGACACATCAAAAAGCAGTTTCAAAGAAAGCTTCTTTCTAGTATGTGTATGAGTATATTTCCTTTTTCAACATATTCCTCAATGCATTCACGAATATCCCTTTTCACTTCCAACAATAATACTATTAGCAAACTGCTGCAGGAAAGAAAGGTGTAAATCTGTGAGATGAATTCACACATCACAAAGCAGTCTCTCAGAAAGATTCTTTTTGGTATTTCTCTGAGGATATATCCTTAGTCACCATAAGCTTCAATGCATTCCCAAATATCCTATTACAGATTCCATGAAAACAGTGTTAGCAAACTGCACGGAAACAAAGACATAACTCTGTGAGATGAATTCTCACATCACAAAGTAGTTTCTCAGAAAGATTCTTTTGGTTTTCTCTGAGGATATACTCTTAGTCACCATCAGCTTCAATGCGCCCAAATATCCTATTGCAGATTCCATGAAAACAGTGTTAGCAAACTGTTCATGAAATGAAGACGTAACTCTGTGAGATGAATTGACACAACACAAAGCAGTTTCTTAGAAAGCTTCTTTTTGGCATTTACCTGAGGATATTTCCTTTGTCACCACAGGTTTCAATGCACTCTCAAATATCCCACTGCAGATTCCACAAAAACAGTGTTAGCAAACTGCTCCATGAAAAGAATAGTGTATCTCTGTAAGATGAATTCACATATCACAAAGCAGTTTCTCAGAAATTCTTTCTAGTTTTTATCTCAGTATATTTCCTTTTTCACTATAGGCCTCAATGCACTCCCAAATATCCCTTCACAGATTCAACGAAATCAGTCTTAGCAAATGGTTTCATGAATACAAAGGTGTAAATGTGTGACATGAATTCAAACATCACAAAGAACTTTCTCAGAATGATTTTTTTCTAGTTTTTATCTGAGGATATCTCCTTTGTCACCATAGGCTTCAGTGTGATCCAAAATACCCCCTCTCAGATCCCCAGAAGTTGATCCATTAAAAGAATTGTGTAACTCAGGGGGATGAATTAACACATCACAAGACGGTTTCTCAGAAATTTCTTTCTAGTTTTTATATGAAGATATTTCCTTTGTCACCATAAGCTTCAATGTGCTTCAAAATATCCCATTTTAGAATCCAGGAATACAGTTTAAGTAAACAGCTCAATCAAATGAACAGTGGAAATATGTAATATGAATTCACACATTACAAAGCAGTTTCTCAGAAAGCTTCTTTCTACTTTTTCTCTGAGGATATTTCCTTTTTCACCATAGGTCTCAATGTGCTCCCAAACATCCCTTTTGCAGATTCCACCAAAACTGTGTTAGCAATCTGCTCCATGAACAGAAAGGTGATACTCTGTGAGATTGAATACAAACATCACAAAGAAGTTTCTGATAAATCTTCTTTCTAGTTTTTATCTGAGGATATTTCCTTTGTCACCCTAGGCTTCCATGAGATCCAAAATAACACTTCTCAGATTCCCCAAAACCAGTGCTGCCAAACTGCTCCATGAATAGGATGATATAACTATGTGAGATGAATTCATACATCACAAAGCTGTTTATCAGACAGCTTCTTTCTAGTATTTATCTGAGGATATTTCCTTTTTCTCCATATTCCTCAATGTGCTCTGGAATATCCCATTGCAGATTCCACCAAAAAAGTGATAGCAAACTTCTCAATGAAGAGACCGGTGTAACTCTGAGATGAATTGACACATCACAAAGCAGTTTTGCAGAAAGCTTCTTTCTAGTGTTTGTATGTGTATATTTCCTTTTTCAACATATTTCTCAATGTATTTGCAAATATCCCTTTTCAGATTACACGAAAACAGTATTAGCAAGCTGCTCCATGAGAGGAAAGTATAAATCTGTGAGATGAATTCTCACATCACAAAGTAGTTTCTCAGAAAGATTCTTTTTGGTTTCTCTCTGAGGATATACTCTTAGTCACCATCAGCTTCAATGCGCTCCCAAATATCCTATTGCAAATTCCATGAAAACAGTGTTAGCAAACTGTTCCATGGAAATGAAGACGTAACTCTGTGAGGTGAATTGACACAACACAAAGCAGTTTCTTAGAAAGCTTCTTTTTGGCATTTACCTGAGGATATTTCCTTTGTCACCACAGGTTTCAATGCACTCTCAAATATCCCACTGCAGATTGCACAAAAACAGTGTTATCACACTGCTCCATGAAAAGAATAGTGTATCTCTGTAAGATGAATTCACATATCACAAAGCAGTTTCTCACAAATCTTCTTTCTAGTTTTTATCTCAGTATATTTCCTTTTTCACTATAGGCCTCAATGCACTCCCAAATATCCCTTCACAGATTCAAAGAAAACAGTGGTAACAAACAGCTTCACTTTTGAATGGAATGAAATGAATGATGGAAAGGTGTAAATCTGTGACATGAATTCAAACATCACAAAGACCTTTCTCAGAAATTCTTTCTAGTTTTTGTCTGAGGATATCTCCTTTGTCACCATAGGCTTCAATACGGTCAAAAATATCACTTCTCAGATTCCACGAAAACAGTGTTAGCAAACTGATCCATTAAAAAAATCCTGCAACTCGGTGAGATGAATTAACACATCACAAAACGGATTCTCAGAAATTTCTTCCTAGTTTCTATATGGGGATATTTCCTTTGTCACCACAAGCTTCAAAGTACTCCAAAGCATCCCATTGTAGACTTCATGTAAACAGTGTAAGCAAACGGCTCAATGAAATGAAAATTGTAAAATATGTAAGATGAATTCACACATCACAAAGCAGTCTCTCAGAAAGAATCTTTTGGTTTTCTCTTAGGATATATCCTTAGTCACCATAGGCTTCAATGCGCTCCCAAATATCCTATTACAGATTCCACGAAAACAGTGTTAGCAAACTGCTCCATGGAAACAAAGATGTAATTCTGTGAGATGAATTGACACAACACAAAGCATTTTCTTAGAAAGCTTCTTTTGGCTTTTAACTGAGGATATTTCCTTTGTCATCACAAGTTTCAATGCACTCTCAAATATCCTATTGCAGATTCTACAAAAACAGTGTTATCAAACTGCTCAATGAAAAGAACGATGTATCTCTGTAAGATAAATTCACATATCACAAAACAGTTTCACAGAAGTGTTCTTTCTAGTTTTTATCTCAGTATATTTCCTTTTTCGCTACATGCCTTGATGTGCTCAAAATATCCCTTTGCAGATTCAAAGACAGTATTAGCAAACGGCTTCATGAAAGGAAAAGTGTAAATCATTGACATGAATTCAAACTTCACAGAGAACATTCTCAGAATGATTCTTTCTAGTTTTTGTCTGAGGGTATCTCCTTTGTCACCATAGGCTTCAATGCAATCCAAAATATCCCTTCTCAGATTCCCAAAAGCTGATCTATTAAAAGAATCATGTAACTCTGTGAGATGAATTAACATATCACAAAACGGTTTCTCAGAAAATTCTTCCCTGTTTTTATGTGAGGATATTTCCTTTGTCACCATAAACTTCAATGCGCTCAAAAGCATCCCATTGTAGACTCCATATAAACAGTGTTAGCCAACAGTTCAATGAAATGAACAGTGTAAATATGTAACATGAATTCACACTTCACAAAGCAGTTTCTCAGAAAGCTTCTTTCTACCTTTTCTCTGATAATATTTCCTTTTTCACCATAGGCTTCAATGCACTCCCAAACATCCCTTTTGCAGATTCCACCAAAACTGTGTTAGCAATCTGCTCCATGAACAGAGAGTTGATACTCTGTGAGAAAAATACACACATCAGAAATAAGTTTCTGAGAAAGATTCTTTCTAGTTTTTATCTGAGGATATTTCCTGTGTCACCCTAGGCTTCCATGAGATCCAAAATATCCCTTTTCAGATTACCCAAAAACAGTGCTGACAAGTGATCCATGAAAAGAATCGTGTAACTCTGTGAGATGAATTAGCACATCACAAAGCCGTTTCTCAGAAAGCTTCTTTCTACTTTTTCTATGAGGATGGTTCCTATGTCACCATAATTTTCATTGTTCTCCAAATAATCCCTTTTAAGATACCAAGAAAGCAGTCTCAGTAAACTGCTCAATGAAAATAACAGTGTAACACTCTGAGAGGAATTCACATAACAAAAAGCAGTTTCTCAGAAAGCTTCTTTTTCATTTATCTATGAGGATATATGCTTTGTCACCATAGGCTTCGATGCACTCCCAAATATCCTATAGCAGTTTCCACGATAACAGTGTTATCAAACTGATAAATGAAATGAATGATGTAACTTTGTGAGATGAATTCACACATCACAAAGCAGTTTCTCAGAAAGCTTCTTTTTGGTTTATCTGTGAGTGTATTTCCTTTGTCACCATAAACTTCAATGTGCTAAGAAATATCTGTGTGCAGATTCCAAGAAAAAGATGTAAGCAAACTGATCAATGCAAAGTACAGTGTAACTCTGTGAGTTGTATTCACATGTCACAAAGCAGTTTCTCAGAAAGCTTCCTTATAGTTTTATCTGAGGATATTTCCATTTCTCACTGTAGGACTGAATGTACTCTCAAATATCCCTTTGCAGATTCCACAAAAACAGTGTTAGCAAACTGCTGCATGAAAATAGGGGTGTACCTCTGTGACATGAATTCACACATCACAAAGTAGTTTCTCAGACTGATTCTTTTTGGTGTTTGTCTCAGGATAATTCCTTTGACACCATAGGCTTCCATGCACACCAAAATATTCTATTGAAGATTCCAAAAACAGTATTAACTGTCCCATGAAAATAGAGGTGTAACACTGTGAGATGAATTCAGACATCACAAAGGTCTTTCTCAGAAAGTTTCTTTCTAGTTTTTATCAGAGGATACTCCCTTTGTCACCAAAACTTCAATGCACCTCGAAATATCAAATTGCAGATTCCAAGGAAGTAATGTTAGCAAAAGGCTCAATAAAAGAATAGAGTAACACTGTGAGATGAATTCACACATCAGAAAGGAATTTCTCAGAAAGATTGTTTCAAGCTTTTACTCAATATATTTCCTTTTTCACCGTAGGCCTCAATGCGCTCCCAAATATCCTACTGCAGATTAAACAAAGGCAATGTTATCAAACTGCTCACTGAAAAGAACCATGTAATTCTCTGAGATGAATTCACATATCACAAAGTAGTTTCTCAGAAAGTTTCTTTCTAGTTTTTATCTTAGGATATTTCCTTTCTCACTATAGGCCTCAATGCACTCCCAAATATCCCACTGCAGATTCAAAGAAAACAATGTTAGCAAACTGCTCCATGAAAAGTAAGGTGTAATGCTGTGAGATGAATTCACACATCACAATGTCCTTCTCAGAAAGCTTCTTTCTAATTTTTTTCTGTGGATATTTTCTTTGTCACCATAGTCTTCAATGCTATCCAAAATATCCCATCTCAGATTCCCCAAAAACAATGCTACCAAACTGCTCCATGAAGGAATCATGTAACTCTGTCAGATGAATTAACAAAACACAAAGCAGTTTCTCAGAAAGCTTTCTTCTAGTTTTTATCTGAGGATGTGTAATTTATCACCATATATCTCAATGCACTCCCATATATTCGTTTGCAGATATCACAAAACACTGTTAGCAAACTGCTCAATGAAAAGAACAGTGAAACTCGATGACATGAATTCACACATCACAAAACAGTTTCTCAGAAAGCTTCTTTCTAGATTTTTTCTGAGGATATTTCCTATTTCACCATAGGCCTCAAGTTGCTCCCGAATATCCATTTTCAGATTGAACAAAAACACTGTTTGCAAACTGCTCCATGAAAAGAACGGTGTACTCTGTGTGATCAATTCACACATCACAAAGTAGTTTCTGGTAAAGCTTCTTTCCAGTGTTTATCTGAGGATACTTCCTTTGTCAAAAGAGGCTTCAATGTGATGCAAAATATGCATTCTCAGATTCACCAAAAACAGTGCTACCAAACTGATCCATGAAAAGAATCATGTAACTCTGTGAGATGAATTTACAAAACAAAAAGCAGTTTCTCAGAAAGCTTCTTTCTAATTTTTGTCTGAGGATATTTCCTTTCTCACCATTGCAGATTCCATGAAAACAGTGTTAGCAAACTGCTCAATGCAAAGAAAAGCGTAACTCTGTGAAATGAATTCACACACCACAAACTGGTTTCTCACAAAGCTTTTTTCTAGTTCTTATATGAGGGCATTTCCTTTGTTACCATAGGCTTCACTGTGATCCAAAATATCCCTTCTCAGATTCCCCAAAAACAGTGCTAAAAATTGATTCATGAAAGAATTGTGTAACTCTGTGAGATGAATTCACACATCACAAAGCAGTTTCTCAGAAATCTTCTTTCACGTTTGTGTGTGAGGATATTTACTTTTTCACCATAGGCATCAATGCCCTCCAAAATATCCATTTGCAGATTCCACGAAAACAGTGTTAACAAACGGCTCCATGAAAAGAAAGGTGTAACTCTGTGAGATGAATTCACATCACAAAGGACTTTCTCAGAAAGGTTCTTTAGAGTTTTCATCTGAGGATATTTCCTTTGTCACCATAGGCTTCAATGCTATTCTAAATATCCCTTCTCAGATTCCCCAAAAACAGTGCTACAAAACTGATATGTGAAAAAAATCATGTAACTCCGTGAGATGAATTAAAACATCACAAAGTGGTTTCTCAGAAAGTTTCTTTTTCGTTTTTACCTGTGGATATTTAATTTTTCACAATAGGTCCCAATGCACTCCCAAATATTCCTTTGCAGATTCCAAGAAAACAGTGTTAGCAAACTGCTCCATGATAAGAACATTGTAACTCTGTGAGATGAATTAACACATCACCAAGGAGTTTCATAGAAAGCTTCCTTCAAGTTTCTGTCTGAGGATATTTCCTTTTTCACCATAGGCCTCAATGCACTCCCAAATATCCCTTTGCAGATTCCACTAGAACATCCCTTTGCAGATTCCACTAGAACAGTGTTAGCAAACTGCTACATGAAAATTGAGGTGTAACTCTGTGAGATGAATTCACACAAACAAAGTCCTTTCTCAGAAAGCTTCTTTCTACCTTTTGTCTGAGGATATTTCCTTTGTCACCATAGGCTTCAAAATGATCCAATATATCCCTTCTCAGATTCCCTAAAAACAGTACTACAAAACTCCTCCAAGAAAAGAATTGCATACCTCTGTGAGATGAATTCTCAAATGACAAAGCAGTTTCTCAGAAAGATTCTTTCTAGTTTTTCACTGTGGATATTTCTTTGTCACCATTGGCTTTAGTGTGCTCCCAAATATTCTATTGCAGATTCCAGGAAAACAGTGTTATAAACTGCTCAATGAAAATAGCAGTGTAACTCTGTAAGATGAATTCATGCATTACAAATTAATTTCTCAGAAAGCTTCATTCTAGTTTTATCTGAGGATATTTACTTTTTCACCATAGGCCTCAATGCAATCCAAAATATCTCATTGCAAATTCCAAGAAAAGAGTATTAGCAAAATGCTCAATGAAAAGAACAGTGTAACTCTGTAAGATGAATTCACACATCAAAAAGCAGTTTCTCAGAGAGCTTCTTTCTAGGTTTTATCTAAGCATATTTCCTTTTTCACAATAGGCCTCAATGTACACCCAAATATCCCTTTGCAGATTACACAAAACAGTGTTACCAAAATGCTCCATGATAAGAAAGGTGTAATTCTGTGAGATGATTCACACATAACAAAGAACTTTTCAGAAAGCATCTTTCTAGTTTTTATCTGAGGATAATTTCTTTGTCATGATAAACTTCAATTCACTCAGAAATATCCCATTGCAGATTGCAAGAAAATACTGTTAACATACTGCTCCATGAAAAGAAAGGTGTAAATCTGTGAGATGAATTCACACATCACAAAGCAGTTTCTCAGATAGCTTCTATTTGTTTTTTGTCTGAGGATATATCCTTTGTCACAGTAGACTTGAATGCAATTCAAAATATCTCTTCTCATATTCCCCAAAAACAGTGCTACCAAACTGGTCCATGAAAAGAATGGTGTAACTATGTGAGATGAATTCACACATCACAAAGCTGTTTCTTGGAAAGCTTCTTTCCAGTTTTTATCTCACCATATTCTCTTTTACACCATATTCCCCAGAGTGCTCTGTAATATCCCATTGCAGATTCCATGAAAAAAGAGTTAGCAAACTTATTAATGAAAGGAACAGTGTAACTCTGTAAGAAAAATTCACATGTCACAAAACAGTTTCACAGAAAGCTTCTTTTTGGTTATCTGAGGATATTTCCTTTTTCACCATAGGCTTAAATGCAATTCAAATTATCCCTTCTCAGATTCCCCAAAAACAGTGCTACCAAACTGCTCCATGAAAACAGTGGTGTGAATCTGTGAGTTGAATTCACATATCACAAAGCTATTACTAAGAAAGCATCTTTCAAGTTTTTATCTGAGGATACTTCCTTTGTCACCATAGGCTTCAATGCGATCCAAAATATTCCTACTCAGATTCACCAAAAAGAGTGCTAATAAATTGATCCATGAAATGAATCATGTAACTCCATGAGATGAATTAATACATCACAAAGCAGTTTCTCAGAAAACTTCTTTCTAGTTTTTATATGAATACATTTCCTTTTTCACAATGAACTTCAATGTCCTCCAAAGTATCCCACTGCAGATTCCTAGAAAACAGTATTAGCAAACTGCTCAATGAGCAGAACAGTGTAACTCTGTGAGATGCATGCACACATCATAATTCAGTTTCTCAGATACCTTCTTTTTAGTTTTTGTCTGAGGATATTTACTTTTTCACCATAGGTCTCAGTGTTCTCCCAAATATCCCTTTGCAGACTCCAAGAAAACAGTGTTAGCAAACTGGCCCATGAAAAGTAAAGTGTAACTCTGTGAGATGCATTCACATGTCACCAAGAAGTCTCTCTGAATTCTTCTTTCTAGTTTTAATCTGAGGATATTTCTTTTGACACCATAGGCTTCACTGTGATCCAAAACAGCCCTTCTCAGATGCCCCAAAAACAGGGTTACCAAACTGCTCATTGAAAAGAAAATGTAACTCTGTGAGATGAATTCAGAAATCACAAATCAGTTTCTCAGAAAACGTCTTTCTAATTTTTGTCTGAGGATATTTCCTTTGTAACCATAAGCTTCAATGTGCTCTGAAATATCCCATTGCAGATTCCAAGCAAACAACATTAGCAGATTGTTCAATGAAAAGAACAGGGTAACGCTGTGAGATGAATTCACATATCACAAGGCAGTTTCTCAGAAAGATTCTTTCGAGTTTTTGTGTGAGGCTATTTATTTGTCACCATAGGTTTCAATGCACTCCAAAATATCCTTTGCAGATTCCAAAACAGTGCTATCAAACTGGTCCATGAAAAGCATGGTGTAGGTCTGTGAGATGAATTCACCTACTACAAATCAGTTTCTCAGAAAACTTATTTCTAATTTATATCTGAGTGTATTTCCTTTTCACCATAGGCTTCAATGCTCCCAAATATCCCTTTGCAGATTCCACGAAAACAGTGTTAGCAAACTGCTCCATGAAAAGAAAGGTGTATCTGTGAGATGAATTCACACATCACAAAGCAGTTTCTCAGAAAGCTTCTTTATAGTTTTTCCTGAGGATATTTCCTTGTCACCATAGGCTTCAATGCGATCCAAAATATCCCTTTGCAGATTCCAAGAAAACAGTGTTATCAAACTGATCCATGAAAAGAATCGTGTAACTCTGTGAGATGAATTCACAAATCACAAAACAGTTTCTCAGAAAGATTCTTTCTAGTTTTTGTCTGAGGATATTTCCTTTGTCACCATAAGCTTCAATGCTCCAAAATATCCCATTGCAGATTCCAAGAAAACAGTGTTAACAAACTGCTCAATGAAAAGAATGTAACTCTGTGAGATGAATTCACACATCACAAAGCAGTTTCTCAGAAAGCTTCTTTCTAGTTTCTATCTGAGGATATTTACTTTGTCACCTTAGGCTTCAATGTGCTCTCAAATATCCTATTGCAGATTCCACGAAAACAGTGTTATCAAACTGCTCAATGAAAAGAACAGTGTAACTCTGTGAGGTGAATTCACGCACCACAAAGCAGTTTCACGGGAAGTTTCCTTTTGGTTTTCCTATGAGGATATTTCTTGTTTCACTATAGGCCTCAATGTGTTCCCAAATATCTCTTTGCCAATTCCATGAAAACTGTTAGCAAACTCCTCCACAATAAGAAAAGTGTAACTCTATGGCATGAATTCACACATAACAAAGGACTTTCTCAGATAGACTCTTTCTAGTTTTTATCTGAGGATATGTTCTTAGTCACCATAGGCTTCAATATGATCCAAAATATCCTTTCTCAGATTCCCCAATAACAGCGCTACCAAACTGATCCATGAGAAGAATCGTGTAACACTGTGCAATGAATTCACAAATCACAAAACAGTTTCTCAGAATGTTTCTATCTAGTTTTTGTCTGAGGATATTCCCTTTTGCACAGTAAAGTTCAATGTGCTCTGAAGTATCCCATTGTAGATTGCAAGAAAACAGTGTTAGCAAACTGTTCAATGAAAAGTACAGTGTAACTCTGTGAGTTGAATTCATACATCACAGAGCAGTTTCTCAGAAAGCTTCTTTCTAGTTTCTATCTGAGGATATTTCCTTTGTCACCCTAGGCTTCAATGCACTCCTAAATATCCTATTGCAGACTCCAGGAAAACAGTATTATCATACATCTCAAAGAAAAGAACTGTGTAACTCTGTGAGATGAATTCACACATCACAAAACAGTTTCTCAGAAAGCTCTTTCTAGTTTTTATCTGAGGATATTTCCTTTGTCACCATAGGCTTCAATGCACTCCAAATATCCTTTGCAGATTCCAAGAAAACAGTGTTAACAAACTGCTCCATGAAAACAAAGGTGTAACTCTGTGAGATGAATTCACACATCACAAAGAACTTTCTCAGAAAGCTTCTTTCTAGTTTTTATCTGAGGATAATTTCTTTGTCACCCTAGGCTTCAATGCTATCCAAAATATCCCTACTCACATACCCAAAAACCAATACTAAAAATTGATCCATGAAAAGAACTGTGTAACTCTGTGAGATGAATTAACACATCACAAAGCAGTTTCTCAGAAAGCTTCTTTCTAGTTTTATATTAATATATTTCCTTTGTCACCATAAGCTTCAATGCACTCCAAATATCCCAATGCAGATTCCACAAAACAGTGTTAGCATACTGCTCCATGAAAAAAAAGTGTAAATCTGTGAGATGAATTCACACATCACAAAGAACTTTCTCAGAAAGATTCTTTCTAGTTTTTATCTGAGGATATTTCCTTTTCACCATAGGCTTCAATGATCCAAAATATCCTTCTCAGATTCCCCAAAACAGTACTATCAAACTGATCCATGAAAAGAATTGTAACTCTGTGAGTTGAATTCACACATCACAGAGCAGTTTCTCAGAAAGCTTCTTTAGTTTTTATCTGAGGATATTTCCTTTGTCACCCTAGGCTTCAATGCACTCCAAATATCCTTTGCAGACTCCAGGAAAACAGTGTTAGCAAACTGATCCATGAAAAGAATTGTGTAACTCTGTGATGAATTCACACATCACAAACCAGTTTCTCAGAAAACTTCTTTCTAGTTTTTATCTGAGGATATTTCTTTGTCACCATAGGCTTCAATGCACTCCAAAATATCCCATTGTAGATTGCAAGAAAACAGTGTTAGCAAACTGTTCAATGAAAAGTACAGTGTAACTCTGTGAGTTGAATTCATACATCACAGAGCAGTTTCTCAGAAAGCTTCTTTTTGGTTTTTCTATGGGGATATTTCCTTTGTCACCCTAGGCTTCAATGCACTCCTAAATATCCTATTGCAGACTCCAGGAAAACAGTATTATCATACATCTCAAAGAAAAGAACTGTGTAACTCTGTGAGAATTCACTCATAACAAACCAGTTCCTCAGACATCATCTTTGTAGTTTTTATCTGAGGCTATTTGGTTTTTTACAATAGGCCTCAATGCTCTCCCAGATATCCTTTTCCAGATTCCAAGAAAGCAGTGTTAACATACTGCTCCATGAAAACAAAGGAGTAACTCTGTGAGATGAAATCACATATTCCAAAATCCTTTCTCAGAAAACTTCTTTCTAGTTTCTATCTGAGGATAATTTCTTTGTCACCCTAGGCTTCAATGCTATCCAAAATATCCCTACTCACATACCCAAAAACCAATACTAAAAAATTGATCCATGAAAAGAACCGTGTAACTCTGTGAAGTGAATTAACACATCACAAAGCAGTTTCTCAGAAAGCTTCTTTCTAGTTTTTATATTAATATATTTCCTTTGTCAATGAATGCTTCAAAGCACTCCCAAGTATCCCAATGCAGATTTCACAAAAACAGTGTTAGCAAACTGCTCCATGAAAAAAAAGTGTAAATCTGTGATGAATTCACACATCACAAAGAAGTTTCTCAGAAAGCTTCTTTACAGTTTTTATCTGAGGATATTTTTTTCACCATAGCTTCAATGCAATCCAAATATCACTTCTCAGATTCCCCAAAACAGTACTATCAAACTGATCCAGGAAAAGAATTGTGTAACTCTGTGAGATGAATTAACATATCATAAAGCAGTTTCTCAGAAAGCTTCTTTCTTATTTTGTCTGAGGATATTTCCTTATTCATGGTAAGTCTCAATGCACTCCAAAATATTCCATTGCAGATTCCAAGAAAACAATGTTAGCAAATTAATCAATGAAAAGAGCAGTGTAACACTATGTGATGAATTTCCACATCAAAAAGCAGTTTCTCAGAAGCTTCTTTTGGTTTTTATCTGAGGATATTTCCTTTGTCATCATAGGCTTCAAAGCGATCCCAAATATCCTATTGCAGATTCCACAAAAAAAGTGTTATCAAACTGCTCAATAAAAAGAACTGTGTAACTCTGTGACGTGAAGTCACACATCAAAATGCAGTTTCCCAGAAAGCTTCTTTCTTATTTTTACCTGAGGATAGTTCTTTATCACTATATGCCTCAATGCATTCCAAATATCCCTTTGCAGATTCCAGGACAACAGTGTTAGCACTCTGCTCCATGAAAGGAAAGGTATAACTCTGTGAGACAAATTCGCACATCACAAGAACTTTATCAGAAAGCTTTTTTCTGGTAATTAACTGAGGATGTTTCCATTGTCACCATAGGCTTCAATGTGATCCAAACTATACCTTCTTAGATTCTCCAAAAACAGTGCTACCAAAATGATCCATGAAAAGGATTTTGAAACTCTGTGAGATGAATTAATGCATCACAAAGCAGTTTCTCAGAAAGTTCTTTCTAGTTTTATATGAGGATATTTCCTTTTCACCATAGGCTTCAATGCACTCCAAAATATCCTTGCAGATTCCAAGAAAACAGTGTTACAAACTGCTCAATAAAAGAACAGTGTAACACTGTGAGATGAATTCACACATCACAAAGAAGTTTCTCAGAAAGGTTTTCTAGTTTTCATCTGAGGATATTTCTTTGTCACCACAGGATTCAATGCTCCAAAATATCCTATTGTAGATTCCACTAGAAAAGTGTTATCAAACTGCTCAATGAAAAGAATGGTGTAACTCTGTGATGAATTCACACATCACAAAGCAGTTTCTCAGAAAGCTTCTCTCATTTTTTTTTCTGAGGATATTTCCTTTTCACCATAGGCCTCAATGCACTCCAAAATATCCTTTGCAGATTCCAAGAAAACAGTGTTAGCAAACTGACCCATAAAAAGAAAGGTGTAACTCTGTGAGATGAATTCACACATCACAAAGAAGTTTCTCAGAAAGCTTCTTTCTAGTTTTTATCTGAGGATATTTCCTTAGTCACCATAGGCTTCAATGTGATCCAAAATATCCTTCTCAGATTCCCCAAAACAGTGCTACCAAACTGATCCATGAAAAGAACAGTGTAACACTGTGAGATGAATTCACACATCACAAAGTGGTTTCTCAGAAAGCTTCTTTCTAGTTTTATATTAATATATTTCCTTTGTCAATGAATGCTTCAAAGCACTCCCAAGTATCCCAATGCAGATTTCACAAAAACAGTGTTAGCATACTGCTCCATGAAAAAAAAAGTGTAAATCTGTGTGATGAAGTCACACGTCTCTAAGAATTTCTCAGAAAGCTTCTTTACAGTTTTTATCTGAGGATATTTCGTTTTTCACCATATGCTTCAATGCAATCCAAAACAACCGTTCTCCGATTCTGCAAAAACAATACTATCAAACTGATCCAGGAAAAGAATTGTGTAACTCTGTGAGATGAATTAACATATCATAAAGCAGTTTCTCAGAAAATATCTTTCTTATTTTGTCTGAGGATATTTCCTTATTCATGGTAAGTCTCAATGCACTCCAAAATATTCCATTGCAGATTCCAAGAAAACAATGTTAGCAAATTAATCAATGAAAAGAGCAGTGTAACACTATGTGATGAATTTCCACATCATAAAGCAGTTTCTCAGGAAGCTTCTTTTTGGTTTTCATCTGAGGATATTTCCTTTGTCATCATAGGCTTCAAAGCGATCCCAAATATCCTATTGCAGATTCCACAAAAAGTGTTATCAAACTGCTCAATAAAAGAACTGTGTAACTCTGTGATGAATTCACACATCAAAAAGCAGTTTCTCAGAAAGCTTCTTTCTTATTTTTACCTGAGGATATTTCCTTTTCACCATAGGCCTCAATGCATTCCAAATATCCCTTTGCAGATTCCATGAAAACAGTGTTAGCAAACTGCTCCATGAAAAGAAAGGTGTAACTCTGTGAGATGAATTCACACATCACAAGAACTTTCTCAGAAAGCTTTTTCTGGTAATTAACTGAGGATATTTCCTTTGTCACCATAGGCTTCAATGTGATCCAAAATATCCTTCAGATTCCAAAAACAGTGCTACCAAACTGATCCATGAAAAGGATATTGTAACTCTGTGAGATGAATTAATGCATCACAAAGCAGTTTCTCAGAAAGCTTTCTAGTTTTTATCTGAGGATATTTCTTTGTCACCATAAGCTTCAATGCACTCCAAAATATCCCATTGCAGATTCCAAGAAAACAGTGTAAGCAAACTGCTCAATAAAAGAACAGTGTAACTCTGTGAGATGAATTCACACATCACAAAGCAGTTTCTCAGAAAGTTTCTTTTGGTTTTATCTGAGGATATTTCCTTTGTCACCACAGGATTCAATGTGCTCCCAAATATCCTATTGTAGATTCCATGAGAAAAGTCTTATCAAACTGCTCACTGAACAGAATGGTATAACTCTGTGTGGTGAATTCACACATCACAAAGTAGTTTCTCAGAAAGCTTCTCTCTCATTTTTTTTCTGAGAATATTTCCTTTTTCACTTTTGGCCTCAATGTACTCCAAAATGTCCCTTTGCAGATTCCAAGAAAACAGTGTTAGCAAACTGACCCATAAAAAGAAAGGTGTATCAATGTTAGATGCATTCACACATCACAAATAAGTTTCTCAGAAAGCTTATTTACAGTTTTATCTGAGGATATTTCCTTAGTCACCATAGGCTTCAATGTGACCCAAAATATCCCTTCTCATATTCCCCAAAGACCGTGCTACCAAACTGATCCATGAAAAGTGTCATGTAACACAGTGAAATGAATGAATACATCACAAAGCGGTTTCTCAGAAACTTCTTTCTAGTTTTTATATGAGGATATTTTCTTCGTCACCATAAGCTTCAATGCACTCTGAAATATCCTATTGCAGATTACAAGAACGAAGTGTTAGCAAACTACTCAATGAAAAGAACAGTGTAATTCTGTGAGATGAATTCACACATCACAAAGCAGTTTCTCGGAAAGTTTCTTCTTGGTTTTTATCTGAGGATATTTCCTTTGTCACCATAGGCTTCAATTCTCTCCCAAATATCCTTTCGCAGATTCCACGAAAGATGTTTTATCAAACTGCCCAATGAAAAGAATGGTGTAACTCTGTGAGATGAATTCACACATCACAACGCAGTTTCTCAGAATGGATATTTCTAGTTTTTATCTGAGGATATTTCTTTTTCACTATAGTCCTCAATGCATTCCCAAATATCCCTTTGCAGATTCCATGAAAACAGTGTTACAAACTGCTCCATGAAAAGAAAGTGTAACTCTGTGTGATGAATTCACACATCACAAAGAACTTTCTCAGAAAGTTTCTTTATAGTTTTTTATCTGAGGATATTTCCTTGCCACCATAATCTTCAATGCAATCCAAAATATCCTTCTAATATTTCCAAAAACAGTGCTACCAAACTGATCCATGAAAAGAATCATGTAACTCTGTGATATCAATTAATATATCCCAAAGCAGTTTCT